>CM066033.1:1358180644-1358788378 GCA_033557465.1 Ichthyophis bannanicus | reverse complement strand
GCCCATGTTCCCCTGTAAAATAGTTAAGTGGCCTTGTCCCCGACCACAAGGAGCACCTGTGGGACTAGAACCCCAGTCCTTCCAAGCCCAAAGGTTGCTGGGTCCTCTTAGTGGGATTTGACCCCCGACTTCCCGGCCTGAATTACCTTGCCCCAACCACTAGGCTACTCCTCCACTCATTTTGGCCAGTTTGTTATCCCCTAGATGTCCTTAATTTGAAAGTAACCTCAATGGAGGGTTTTTGTTTTTTATCCAATTGCTGACTCAATGGTATTCTCAAAACCCATATAAATTAAATTGATCCATAAAAATAAAGCCAATGAAAGAACAAGTATTCAAAAACAATAGAGTGAACCACACTAAACAAAGCAATAATAAAATTAATATATAAATTCAATAAATAGACATCAAACCAAATATTTAAAAACGACAGGAAAGGGGGTCAGTGTAGAGGGGGAAAGGGGTGGAGAAAGTGGGGAGGGGAAGAAAGGGAGGAGAGGAGGGAGAGGAAAGAAAAGGGGGGGGGGGATAAGAGGGATGGTGGGGGGGTTTTAGATTATAATTCATGATGTTTTCCTTTCCCTTCAGTTTATTAGATACAACAGGAGGATATTTATTTGAGGGAGAACTTCTTTATGGTTGGTGTAATGGTTTTTCCAATCAGTTTTGCTGCACGTCGCATCCTTTTTCAAGTATGTATTCACTGTCACATTGCATTTTATGGATTATGGTTTTATTTTATTTATGTAGTTATATTTTTCAGCTTTTACATGTTTTATGTTGGTTCTAGCTGGCCTTCCTTTTATATATACCTCTTGGAATGTTGCAGATCTACTCATAATAAGGGGTCTTGGTATGAAGGCGGCACCTGATCTTTATTTTGATGATGATAATTTTGTTAAATGTTGGAACGCTAAAATGGTTAGTGGCTCTTCAACCTGGAAGAGAGACATCTGAGGGGAGATATGATAAGGTTTATAAATTATAAAGGATGGATAACTTGCTGTTTTATTATTGTGGCGAGATTGCTAAAGTTTGGAGACATGTGGAGGCTCCCACTATTTAAGTTGCTAGCTTGAATGCATGGTATACTCCTATAGTTAACACCAATAAGAAACCATTTGGGAAATTTTGGGAGGACGGGGTCCATATATGGAATGGAATAAAGGGAAGAGCATCCGAGGGTGGGGAGGGTATTTCTAGAGGGTGGTTGGGTGGAGTCGTGGTTGGGGGGGGAGAGGTATTTTGGTATATCTAATTATGTTTCAGAGTGAAGCAATGTATGGTACTGGGGGTGGATCGGAGGGGAGGGTTGGGTGAAAATGTAAAATGAACACAGTAGTATAGAAATTGTTTCTTTTTGCTGTGATTAGGGTGTAATAATTTTGCATTTGTGAGCAAACGTACCTATGGGGCTTGGCATGGGAGACGCTGTGATTCTGTTTTTGGAGTTGTATTCTTTGGTGTTTAGTTAATAAAGTATAAATTAAAAAATAAACCCACACATTAAGAGCAAAACCTTGGCACGATTTAGTAAAAGGGCCCCTTAAACTCTAATGAAGTTCTAGCAGCCAAAAAAAAACGGATTCCTTGCAGTTTGCTAAGCCTTTTACTGGACCAACATAAATATGATCCACAAATCTACACAACTTTCATAGCCACTTTGGCTCTTTCTGCAGATGACACTTCTGTTTGTAAGAACCATAAGTTCTACATACCTGGGCAGAAAGTGATACCAAATGGGTTCCAAAGCAACCCTTCCCCAACTACACTGCAATTGAGACTATTAAAACAATGAAGACCCATTGAGTTTATTTCAGAGGCAGGCCAGATTCAATGGACTTAGCACTGACCTGCTAAGATATATTGTGGCCAATGGTGATGAACTTCTGCAGTGGCCCATAATTAAATAAAACAATACCAAAATATTTTAAAACGACCTATTCCAGACGTACTTCAGACAAGCCACCTTAAAAGTTTGGATGCTACTGAAATACTAACTGCAGAGATTATATCAGAGTGCACAATACTGGGAGGAAAAAATCTTTTTAAAGAAATTTTCAAAATGTTTGGGATTTATACTTTAGGAAAGACCACCTTGTACCCCCATGATTCAGCAGCCTCTTGCTGTCCTTCTCAGGTGGCCTTCTAATTTTCAGAACAGCACTCTGGTCAGGGGTCAGAGGGAATAAGATTCAGCATCAGAGGAAAATCTGTTATCCAGAAGTTTACAATAATGCTCTCCGCTTATGGGCAAGATTCATCTTGGCTTTGTTCACATCAACTGGACAAAATGCAAATTTATGAACTGAAAATATTTAACACTTTAATGCATTACGAATTAGAAGGAAACGTCATTCATACCTCTACTTTGGATGCCAAAAACACACATGTTGGTGCCATTAATACTGGATCTATACTTTTAAGAGAATATCTGAAAAGATTAAACATGTATGTATTAGTGCAAAGTTAATAAAAACCACATTTGCAGACAGTTGCACCGCACAAGATCTTCAGAAGCAGGATGGGAAACAGGTTTTTAAAAACAAAATTAGGCGCCAATTAAAAATTCTGAGGAGCCAAAGGAAAAAGTGTTGTTGCTTTTTTTTATTTCACTTTTTTTATAATTCTTTGTTTTTCTTTTAACATTTTGCTCTCCCCTTCCCTCCCACACCCTGGTGGTGGGTCGTTCTGTCTGGTCCAGGCCTGAACCCTGGCAAAAACTTTCACCTGTCTATTGGCAGGCACCAAATTTAGGTACCCATGCAACTTGGTGCCTACGTTTTTCCCAGGGGTTACGCTGGAGGATCAACTTGCAAGTTTTGTGGCTCTGTTATAACAGCTCTCAAACATGTCATATTTGCACAAGAGGTCAAATAACCAGGTTGGTGCATGCCAATGAATCCCATGCAGTCATAACTGGTCCGAAAGCAGACTAGTTAGTCTGAGAAATACTGCTCTAGCATTTCCTCCTTTGGCCTTATTCAGTCTTGTTGGACCTCCACTTCTTACCTTTTTACACTTTGGCGATTTTTGGCTTAACTCCTCCACACACACATACACATACCCCCCCCCTCCTCCCCTGCCTCAGATATCAAGATCTCATCCCCAAAGTCTATTCCTAAGCTGTTCAGGTTATAATCATGCTTTCCATATGTCATGACAATGGCTGGTAAAGAGTTCTGATAAGAATCAGCACAGCAGTAATCTCTCAATCCTCTCAGATGCCTAATGGAGAGAGTAATGAAGGTGGAACGTGCAGAAATCTTAACCACTGGTGTCTCCTCAGGAAAAAAATAATAAAAAGCAACCCCCCCACCCCCAAATTCAGCTATTCGTTTTTCTTTTTCTTTTTTGGGGGGAGGGGGGAGAGGAGAAGAACGAATGGCATGGAGATTTACACCTATGCTTAATAATTTTACATTATGGGCTCACATTTTCAAAATAATACTCAGGGTGGCTTATGACATTAGAACTCAGGCACAAGAACTCTCTGCCCAAAAGGTACATATTATCTAAGGCGGACCTAGGCCTGTCACTATCTTCCAGTGTGCCTCAAGGCAAGAAGTAGCATCAGTGGTAGAAGTCAGATTTGAACTATGGATTCTATGGCTCTCAGTCCACTGCTCTTATCAACAGGCCACACTTCCTTCCTCCATTAACATGCTTGGTCCAAAAATTCAGTTAGACAGTTAATACTCCACGGGCATAAGATACATAACATCCTAATACTGAAAGAAACTGTGTACCCTTGCATAGAACCTCTTGAAGTAGACTGTGGCTGTAGCAATAACCTGTTGTCTTAGTTTAAGATGCTCTCCTAAAGCTTGGATACTGAAATACAGTTTAAAAAACAACGTTTTTCGGGAGAATAGTTGTAACCTAAGTAACAATGCAGAATAGAGACTGTGGCAACCAAATTCATTGCTTAGATCCTAGAAAGTATAAAGTTATTTTTGAATCTTACTGCATACAAATTACAATACATACACTCCATGTGGCCTGACGACCCTTACCGCCAAATTAGCGCCTTTGGAAAAAGCAAGTTAATCGATGTGCATATTTGTCCCTACCTCTCTGTAATAATGAATATGTGCTCAATGTAAAATAGTTAATATTTTCTCTGTAAAATAGTTATTATATGCTCAAAAATGTTCTATGTAATTGATGTTTACCATGTTCTCTGTAAACCGCCCCTGATCTCTGGAAGGGGCGGTAAAGAACAGCACACAAATAAATAAGTACATTTTGCATTAACAGTTACCACTCGCTACACACTTTCATTTATCCTTGCCATTTTGCAGCTGGACACAGTGATAACATTGATACTACAGAGTACCACAGATTAGTGTTCTTTGTTTTAGTTTGCTGAACTGCCTTAGCAGCACATTTTAAAAAATTCACTAGAGATTAGAGGCGGTACATAAAAAAAGGAAACAAATTTCTCACCGAGATGAATAGTGGATTCTCTTCGGTTAAACTAGAAATAGGAAGGTTAAGAAAACAAACTCACTGATTCAGAGAACAGTTTTCTTTCCAAGGATAGAAATTCGAAAAAATTTAGCAGATTTGCAAACTTCCCAATTTTTCCATTTCTAGTCTTGCTTGGGGGGGGGGGGGGGGAAAAAACACAGATAAGATACTCCCGCCCCCCCAAAAGCCGTTTTGTTCCCCCCCAGCTTTCATTCATTAGCTTGCATTCTCCATATACTCGCACTTCTGTAGCTTAAAATATTCTGTAGGCAGCAGAAAGTTCAACGAATGTTATGCACCACACATCTGTTCAATAACCACAAGAAAGAACCGTGTATATGGAGGATAAAGTCAAGATTTCAGCTAATAAATAAATGTTAGAAACTGGACACAAGGACTGCATGTTACAGCAAATAATTTGTAATGGCTGATAATGTAAATCTAAATAAAAGGCTGTGTTTAATGTAAGTTTAGGAAAAAAAGATATTACCATTAGTAAAAAATATCTGTAGTTTCCAATACTCCCTCTTCTGTCAGAAATTTCAGGTCTTTTTGGCGTTCCTTCAACAAATCTTGTTTATCCAAAATCCACTGTAAACTAGAAAATGAACAAAACTGAGGACCAGCAACACAAGAGCCTCACTGACACAGATAAGGTATGTACTCATTTAAGAGAGGTGGCGCTCAAACTGTGGTTCCTGAACTTCTGAGGTCTCAAGTGGATTAACAGAGGATCTCCGACCCGTGAAATGTCAGTGCCATCCCTGAAAAGCTCCAGTATGGAACAGCAGCCACGAAATGCCACAGACCACAGCCAGATGAACAGGTTTTGTGGCATGGATCAGAGGAGCAGCAGTCTCATAGGGTTAGATACAGTTGTGGTCACATTATTGGCACCCTTGCATTTTAGATATGTTATGTAGAATATCTTGAGAAATAATTGGAAATATTCCAACTGTATGTCATCATAATATATTAATAGTATCTTCAAAGGTATACAACAACAAAAAAATAGATGTCTACACAAGTGGAGTGGAGGAGTAGCCTAATGATTAGAGCACTTGGCTTGGGCAAGTCCACTTAACTTGGATTTTTTCTAATACAATGGAGGGTTATCAATGTCCCCTGTTTAATGTGCATTACCAAGTTTAAGTTACAATGTAACCACATTGACTGAAATAAAGTGGTATAAAAAACCCTGTTAAATAAAATTAAAACTTAGACGTAGTAATTTCTGTGAAAAAAACAAAAACAAAATGTGACCTGGACTAATCTTTGGTTGTACAACCTTTGGCATTGATGACAGCCTCCAAACGTTTCTTACATCTGTCTGCTGGTAGTTTCAAACTTTCAATTGTGATTTGTTCCAGCTCATGAATGTTTTCCAGGATTCATTTTACCAGTGGCAGATTTCAGCTCTTTCCAAAGGTTCTCACAATTAGATTGAGATCAGGACTCATTGCTGGCCAGTTTAAAAAAGTCAATTTTTTTCCTTTTTTGTGCGCTTATGGATGTATGTTTTGGGTCACTGACCTGCTGGAGGACCCAGGACCTTCGACCCAGACCTAGCTTTCTGACCATAGGAGCACATTTTGCTCCAAAATACCTCCATAGTCCTCTGACTTCATGATTCCTTTAATATGTTCCAGGCCTCCATTTTCTGAAGCAGCAAAACAGCCCCACAGCATTATGGAACCTCCACCATATAACTGTAGGAAGGGCGTTTGTGTTTTGCTTATAAACTTCATTTCTTCACCTGTAAATGTATCACTGGTCTGCATTGCCAAAGATCTCAAGTTTAGTTTTCATCTGTCCACAGAACGTTTTCTCAGAAGGATTGTGGCTTCTACGAGTTGGTTTGGGCAAAGATCAGGTGTGTATTTTTATGTCTATCTTTGAGCAGTAAATCCCTTCTTGGCCCTCGCCCTGAATTCCTTCTTTGTTTAGTGGCGTAGCGTATGGTGGGTTGAATCACCGCTCCAGATTACTCCAGGTCAGCTTTAAACTCTTTGGATGTTGTATGTAGTATTTTTTCTAACAGTTTGCATTAACTTCAAAGACTTCTTGGATTAATTTACCTCTTCCCACCACATCATGGGAGGGAGGTTCTTGGCAATTCCATGAGCAGAATACATCTTAACATTGCAAACTGTAGACACAGGAATTCCAAGATCTTTGGAGATGGCCTTGTACCCCTTTGAAGTTTGATGTTTGGTGATAATGGCTTTTCTGATGGTCTTAGGCAGCTCTCTTGTCTTCACACATTGTAAAAATGGAACAGGGAGTGAATGTGGCTATTTTAGAGCCATCATTCATTGGTTGATTCAAATCATGCAAGTAACTGACAATTGATCACATGTGAGTAACTTTACTGCATTCAAATGTTTGTAAGGGTGTCAATCATGTCTTGGCAATGTCCCAGTTTTTATACTATTTCCTTTTTTAAATTGGTCTTGTTTTATTTAATTCTTTTTGTGTGTCAAATAGATGTGCATATATAGTCCAAAGCCATTTTTATTGGCCATTTTTTTAAAGGAGATATTGGGCATTAAGGGGTTGAACTACAAGGGTGCCAATAAATGTTGGCCACAATCGTATGAAGGAAACTAGGGAAAGAAGAAGGAATGGAGGAAAGACCCGTGGGGGGGGGGGGGCGGGCCACTTTTCTAGCTGCATCGTGTCTCAGGCTGCTGTGCACACATCATCTGCAGAGAAACTGGTGCCACTCACACATATAAGGAAAGAGAATTGGATTTAGCTGATGCCTTTTCTCAGAAGTTCAAGGCGAGTTAAACTCAGATACCAGACGATTAGTAAACTGCTCCCCTCTTCCCTTCCTGCTGCTACGCGCATTATGAACAAAACCCAAAAATTAACAGGTGTTAACCCAAAGGTTAGCAGTGTGTCACTAATGGGCTGTGAAAAAACAGAATGAATTTATATTCTAAACCGGTGCTAAGTTTCACAAAGGACAAACTTTTGATTTGTATCATGAGTAACATTTATTATTAAGAGGGGCAAAGAAAGTGGGTACAAAAGACTGGCGGATATCAAGTTCAGGTTTATGAAACCCCTTTTATTGACCCCTATGCGTTTCGGCCCACAGGCCTTCTCCGGGTGGTTTTTTTTTTTGTTTAGGAAACAAACCTTCAAGGCGGAAAACACAGAATGCTACGGGATACGTGGCAATTGTCTTTTTTAAAATTGACAAGACTTTAGAAGGTCTTTGTACCCGCTTCCTTTGTCCCTATTTGCAGCTTGCAGGTACTTTGTTGCTCTGCTTAGTTTATATTTATTATTATTAATGCATCTCCATAGCAGATTCATATGGCATGCTCCATTGCCCAAAACAGTTAAATGCAGTTTCATGCATAGAGAAAGATAAGTTTTAGTACAGTATCAATAACTAGCTTTCCAGGCATCATATCTTAGCACATTAACTGTTAGACTATGCTGACTGCAATAACTTTACTAGCAAGACAATTTTTGTATGCATTATAAACCAAAATTAAAAAGGGGAAAAACACTTATTAAATACTAACACTAAAAGGTGACATTTTACTTACCAAATAATGCCCTTTCCTTGAGTCCTGCTAGACAAGTCCAGAAAAGTTGGTTTGGTTCCCCTACCAGCAGATGTGCAGACGGAAAAATATTCTGGAGGTTTCTTATGACCTCAATCTGCTATATCAGCTACAAAGCTAGGGGCACAGTTCTGTAATTGTACTCAAGCACATGGTCAAGAATCCCTCAGTGAAGAAAACAGGGTTTAACAGAACAAGTGAGTATGTGCCTACTCACTTCCCAGACCCCTTGGGCCTATCCTCTGGAAGGCAATGAAATTTAGCCTCACCCAAATCCTTAACCAGCTTCACCAAGTTCTCCCCAAACTGCCCTTAGAGGCAAGCCGGGACAAGCATGACTTGGAGGCTGAATCTGCTACCCAGTGGTGAAGCCAAAGCCAACATTCTTAGCCACCAAGCAGACAAGATCATACATAGCATCCAACAAAGGCTGCTACCAATTCCTGAAGGCAGATGTATCACTCAGAGGGATCAACTGACTACTGAAGAAGAGCTTGAGTCGTTAGACCCGCACACAGATTGCTAACTGGACAATAACAGGAAGTTGAAAACTGACTCTTCGGGGGGGGGGGGGGGGCTTTAATATTGCAAGTCAAGTGGTCCTTTAGGGCAGCACCACCCTCCACCAAGATGGTGGTTTGCTTCGTAACCACCGTAACCTGCGCATCCACCTGAAGCATGCCGAACCAGGCGGCTCAATTCTCCTGCAGCAGGATGTACAGCCTCTTCAAGACCCTGATTGCTTTCAGTGGAGAGTTAAGCAAGTCCCACTGAGCACACCATGCTCTCCATAAGTTCTGGAAAAAGGACAGGCCCCAGTAGGCCTCCAAACCCCTTTTAAGAGGGGTGCACCCATGGCGTCTGATCCTCAACTGGAAGATTGTTCAAGTGTCTTTCACTCTGCAGTTAACCAATCAATGTTGCCATTTCCTCTTTCCTGAACAAGTGGATAATAGCAGAATCGTCATGGTCCTCGGAGAGGGACAACAGAGCTTCCTCAAGATTGGAGTTCTCGCCAGAGGCACTTCAACTGGACTCCGAACCTCATGACTCCAATCTCTGCCATAATCTCTTAGGGGGCAGAGCCTAGGCCGGATCTCACCCATACTGTATTGTGCGTGGAGAGAGGGCGAGAAGCTCTAGAAGCCCCCAGGTCTAAAACTGCCTCACCAGAAAGAACAAGCTTGCTGCAGAAATCAAACAAAAAAAAAATTCCAGGGAAGACAACCCAGAGACTAGGAACTCCCTGTTGCAATGAACCCCACAACCCGCGGGGTCCTTAAGGGAAGTGGAATGGTCAGCAGAGCAAAAGTCTGAATCCAAGGCCTGGAGGTCATCCTCCTTCACCATTACCTCCTGCAGCGAGGACACCTAATTCATCCTGCTGTGAGAGGGGAGATGGGCCCTCCATGGGCATCTCAGAAAATTCCATGTGGGAATTGCAGAAGCTGGAGTCCAATTATGTAACTTTCCACAGATCAGGCATCGCCTCTTAGAAGACAACACCAATGTCAGTGCATAGTGTGGAGGATTTACGCTATTTTGCTTTGAAACTGGTTTTTCTAGTAGGGGGAGGAGATACAGCTCTCAGGTTACTTCAGTGGAAACAGTCCTTTATTTTTCATCAGAACACCATGGTACCTAATAGGTTAAATGGCCCTATTGAATGGAATTGGTTCTTTTAGCTCTTCTGTTCACAGTATAGGGGGCAGGATCTTAGCCTTGGGCAATAGCCAATAGGAATCCCTGAGGGGTATATCTGTGGCGCTTGAATCAGGTGGTTTTCTTCGATAACTTTGAATGAACTGTTTGCAAGCTGTGGCGAGTATGCATGTGTCTTTATGCAATAGAAAAGGGGAAACAGCATTTTTCTTGGTATCTGGATGATAAACAGTGGATGAACAATTGTTTTTGTGTTGTAGGCGAAGGCTGTATATTCTGAGGACGTCAAGAGAACAGGCAAAACCATGGCCATGGCTAATGGATGCGTTGCAGCAGTTGTGGGACTGCAGCAGCCTGTGGCCTTTCAGGTTCTGCGACTATGGCATTGGATACTTAGTGGCTTAAAAGCTAAGTGTTCTATTTTTACAAAGTTACATGTGATAAGCCACATTGAAACTTTGTTTCCCTTTAATTGTTCTGTGTATGAGAAGCTTTCTATGCCCAGCCTTTAGCATGACACACAAGCGATGATGAAGTAATGGGAACAGCGGGTGGATACACAGATCGCCAGCAAGACAGCCCTTTGAGTTCGGTGATGTCAAGGGTCAAGGTCAGGTTAAGTTTGAATCACTGATTTTTCTAAACATTTTTTGCTTTAAATTGAACGTGAGTTTTTTATGCTCCAATCTTCTTTATGTATGTCCTATGTGCAAGACCTGCAACTAATAATCCAAAAACAGCTACAGTTGTGGTCAACATTATTGGCAACCTTGCAATTCAACCTCTTAATATTTCCTACAAAAAAAGAAATAGTGGCCAGTGAAATGATTTTGGACTATATATGCACACGTATTTGACACATAAAAGAATCAAATAAAAACAAGACCAATTAAAAGGAAATAGTAGGAAGTAGTATAAAAGCTGGGATACTGCCAGGACATGATTATTGGTACCCTTATAAACAATTCAAATCAGTTTGAACAGAAGAAC
This sequence comes from Ichthyophis bannanicus, assembly GCA_033557465.1. Lineage (NCBI taxonomy): Eukaryota > Metazoa > Chordata > Amphibia > Gymnophiona > Ichthyophiidae > Ichthyophis > Ichthyophis bannanicus. The sequence goes on along the minus strand of CM066033.1, from coordinate 1,358,777,669 downwards.
CACATTCCCATTGCAGTAAAATTAGACTTACCTGTGATCAATTGTTAGTACTCACATGACTTGAATCAACCAATGATGGCTCTAATGTTTAAAAATGACCACATTCACTTCCTGTTACATTTTTACAATGGTGAAGACAAGAGCTGCCTCAGACCATCAGAAAAACCAATACCACCAAACATCAAAGGAGTACAAGGTCATTGCCAAAGACCTTGGGATTCTTATGTCTATACTTTGCAATTTTTTTAAAGAGGTTTCTGCTCATGGAATGGTCAAGAACCTCCTATGACGTGGTGGGAAGGAGAAAATTAATCTAATAAGTCTTGAAGGTTAGTGCGAACTGTTGGAAAAACACCACACATAATATCCAAAGAGCTTAAGACTGACCTGGAGCGGTGGTTTCAACCCACACCATACGCCACACATTAAACAAAGAAGAACTTCATGGGCAAAGGCCAAGGAGGACCCCACTGTTCAAAGACAGACATAAAAAAGGCACGCCTGATCTTTGCCCTAACCCATAATGAGAAAACACAATCCTTCTAGGAAAATGTTCTGTGGACAGATTAAACCAAATTTGAGTTTTTTGGCAATGCAGACCAGCAATACATTTACAGGTCAAGAAATGAAGCATATAAGGAAAAAACACCCTTCCTACAGTTAAATACGGTGGAGGTTCCTTAATGATGTGGGTCTGTTTTGCTGCCTCTGAAAATGAAGGCCTTGAAGGTATTAAAGGAATCATGAGGTCAGAGGACTATCAAGGTATTTTGGAGCAAAATGTGCTCCTAGTGTCCAGAAAGCTAGGTCTGGGTCAAAGGTCATGGGTTCTTCAGCAGGACAATGACCCAAAACATACATCCAAAAGTACAAAAGAATGGTTAAAAAGGAAAAAAATTCACTGTTTAAACTGACCAGCAATGAGTCCTGATCCCAATTCAATCTCGAACCTTTGGAAAGAGCTGAAGTCTGCCATTGGTAAAAAGAATCCTGGAAACATTCATGAGCTGGAACAAATCGCAGTTGAAGAGTAGGAGAAACTATCAGCAGACAGATGTAAGAAACTTATAGATGGCTACAAGAAACATTTGGAGGCTGTCATCTCTGCCAAGGGTTGTGCAACCAAATATTAGTGAAAGGTGCCATTAATCCTGTCCAGCTCATATTTTGTTTTTCTCAGAAATTACTATGTCAGTGGTACAGACCTTTTCTTTGTTGTATACCTTTGAACATACTATTAAAATATTATGATGACATACAGTTGGACTATTTCCAATTATTTCTCAAGATATTGTATACAACATACCTAAAATGCAAGGGTGCCAATAATGTTGATCACAACTGTACCAAGTGAGCCTGTTATGTAAGCATCACGCCTGAGCTTCCCATGGACGTACTGAACAGTATTCAGCCACCAGAAACCTACTAGTATTTACCCGATTGCTTTTTGGGAGTCAGCTGCAGAGAACATAAGTTCTTAGTCAAAGCCTTGTACAGTGCTGCGTACACCTTGTAACGTTATAAAAATTAATAGTAGTAATGCATTGCGACTACACTGGGAGCCAGTTCTATGTATCATGCATTTTTATTTATTAGTATTTACCTCACACCTTTCCAGTAGCGATTCAAGGCAATTTACTTTCGGGTATACTAGTTATTTCCCTGTGACCAGAGGGCTTACAATCTGTTTGTACTTTATTTATTTATTTATTTATTTTATTTATTTATCTATTTCTTCTATACCGCCCCTTCCAGAGATCAGGGGCGGTTTACATGGAACAAGTGAACAAATTTGTATACTAATGTATACATTACATGGAACAGAGATTTTTTTAACTTTATACAGATAATAGTTATTATATTACACAGAACAGAGATTTATAACATTGTAACTTTATACAAATAACTGTGCATTAATTGTCGAAACGTACTTTAATGTAGGTTTTCACCCACCCTTAGTAATAAAGTAGTATGATAGCCATGTTAGTCTACTTCCCTTAGTAATAGGATCAACATTGTGGACAGGCACGAAAGACGCAACTTTCCTTTCTCGCATATCTGATTTCTCTCTTATTCAACATATTCATACTCCCACTCATGTTGCTGGCCACACCACGGATCTGCTACTTACCCCTTCAACTTCTTCACTCTGCCTTTCTCTAGCCCTGCACTGTCCCTCCCCTGGACAGATCATCTAGGTCAGCGATGGCGAACCTATGGCACGCGTGCCAGCTGTGGCACGCGAAGGCCTTGCAGCTGGCACGCGTGAAGGTCCGCAAAAAAAGAAAAAGCTGGCTCTGACTGCTGCCGCGGACGCGGCAAGGGCAGAATGCAGCGTCCCGCGGGGCCCCCTCCGCCCGCTAAGCCCCTCTGCAAGGGCTTTCAGATTCGCGAGGGAGAGCGTCTCCCTCGCGTCTCTGTTAAGCCCGCAGGGGCTAATGGGGAAATTTCCCATCAGCCCCTTTAGACGCGAGGGACTGATGGGAAATTTCCCATTAGCCCCTGCGGGCTTAACAGAGACGCGAGGGAGATGCTCTCCCTTGCGAATCTGAAAGCCCTTGCAGAGGGGCTTAGCGGGGGTGATGGGGCCCCGCGGGACATTGCAATCTGCCGCGGCAGCAGCCAGAGCCCTGCTTTTTTTTTTTTTTAAAATTTGCCAGGGGGTGTTAGGACTGCTAATGGGCAGGGAGGAGGAGGGGGGTTAGGACTGCTAATGGGGCAGGGAGGAGGAGGAGGGGTATTTGGGGAGGGGGGGGGGGTTTAGGACTGCTAATGGGCAGGGAGGAGGAGTGTGGGGTTAGGACTGCTAATGGGCAGGGAGGAGGGGGGTTAGGACTGCTAATGGGCAGGGAGGGAGGGAGGGGGGGGTTAGGACTGCTAATAGGCAGGGAGGGAGGGAGGGGGTTAGGACTGCTAATGGGCAGGAGGGAGGGAGGGGTTAGGACTGCTAATGGGCAGGGAGGGAGGGAGGGGGGTTATGACTGCTAATGGCAGGGAGGGAGGGGGGGTTAGGACTGCTAACCTGGAGGGAGGGAGGGAGGGGAGGGGGGTTAGGACTGCTAATGGTCGGAGGAGGGAGGGAGGGGGGGTTTAGGACTGCTAATGCGGGTGGGAGGGAGGGAGGGAGGTGGGGGTTTAGGACTGCTAATGGGCAGGAGGGGGGGTTAGACTGCTAATTGGGCAGGGAGGGAGGAGGGAGGGCAGGGAAGGGGGGGTTAGGACTGCTAATGGTCAGGGAGGGAGGGGGGGGGTTAGGAGCTTTGCTAATAATGGGCAGGGAGGAGGGAGGGAGGGGGGGAGGGGGGGGTTAGGAACTGCTAATGGGAGGGAGGGGGGGTTAGGACTGCTAATTTGGGCCTACGTGGGCAGGGGAGGGAGGGGGGGTTAGGACTGCTAATGGGCAGGGAGGGAGGGAGGGAGGGGGGTTAGGACTGCTAATGGGCAGGGAGGGAGGGAGGGGGTGGGGGTTATGGACTGCTAATGGGCATGGATGGTAGGACTTGATAACTTGGCAGGAGGGAGGGTGGGGTGGCCGGGTGGGGGTTTCTAGGATCAGGCTAGATTTCTATTGTGTCAGGGTGCAGAGGGAGGGAGGATGGAGGGTGGGGTTAGGACTTGCGAATGGGCAGCGGAGGGGGGGTTAGGGACTGCTAATGGGCAGGGAGGGAGGGAGGGAGGATGGGTGGGTTAGGACTGCTACATGGGTGCATTGGAGCCGGAGGGAGGGATGGGAGGGGGGGTTCAGGAGTCTTGCTAAATTGGGCCTGGAGGGGGGGGTTAGAACTGCGAATGGCATGGAGGGGAGGGCTGGAGGGAGGGACGGGGAAAGTGTGGGTTAGGACTGCTAATGTCGTCACGCGCCCGAGGCGATAGCGGGGTTATGGGACTGCTAATGGGCGGGAGGGCACGGGTGTAGGTTGTCTAGGACTCGATGACCTAAAATGGGCAGGCCAGGAGAGGGTTTTTGAGAGCGAGGGGGGTTCGGATGTATACATCACGTGCGTACACCGCGCGCACAGCGCGTGTGTGTGGGCAGGGGTGTGTTCGGAGCTTGTTTCTGACCATGGGCGCTAGAAGTGTTGTATAGGGAGGGCAGCTGGGAGGAGGGGGTAGGTGCGTAGGGCAGCTGCTACCCTTCTATCGATGGTGCACGGGAGGTGGGGACGTGGGAGGGGTGGGTGTCGGTAGGTATAGGACAGACACATGGTCTCCTAAGTGTATGGGCGCGAGCGCCGAGGGAGGCCGGGGGGTCTGGTTATGACCTGCTAAGGGCGTGGGCAGTGGAGTCTGTGTGAGGGGGTTAGGGACTGCTAATGGGCAGGTGATGGGAGGGAGCGGCGGGGTTGTAGGACTGCAATAAGTGGAGTCAGGGGGACGGTGCGGGGATGCCCGAAGGGGCGTAGGCCGTGGGGGCCGTTAGGGAACTGCTATCATGGGCACGGGGTCAGTTTAGATTGCCGCGCGTCGCTTCGGTCGGGTGGGTGCTTAGGATTTGTGATATTTTTTTTGATGGGGCCGACGTAGTCCTGCGGGGGGCTGGCAGGGGCGGGTGGTGTAGGAATGCTATGATGGGCAGGGGGGGCGGGCGGGGGGGTAGATAGGACGGCTAATGTGGCTTGGGGGGGGTAGGACTGCACATGGGCTGTGGGAGGACTGCTAATAGTCTGTGGGCTGATTTGGCTGTCTGGAAATGGGGTGGATGAGGGGTTAGGACGGGTAATGGGTATATAGGGGGGGGCTTAAAAAACCTGAAAAATGGGGGTGATGGGGGGTTTAGGACTGGAAGTGGGTTGAATATTGGGGGGGGGGCTTAGGAACGGGGTATTGGGTTGGGGGGTTGCTAGGACTGGCAAATGGGCTGATGGGGGGCTACTGGACTTGAAATGGGCTGATGCAGGGGACTTAGAATGGAATGGAAGGTGCTGGGTGCCGCGGGCACTAGCCGGCAGCTGGTGTAGGGGGCGGATTAGAATGGTAGGGGGCTGGGAGAGTAAAAGGGAGAGGGGAAAAATATTTTGTGTGGGAGGGATAAAAAATCTACAATTGGCCGGGTATTGGGAGAGTAAGTGGGGATTGAGGATGGAGGGGTAAAATTTGAGTGGATGAAATAGGAATGAGGAAAGAGCAAAAGGAGAAAGATTAGTATGTTAAAGCGGGGATGTAGAGAGAGAGAATGGAAAAAAAAAAAAAAAAACTAGAAGAGAGAAGAAAGGACAAATGGACAGCAGATGATGGAGAGTTAGCAGAAGGACATGAAGAAAACCAGAAGAAAGTGGTGGAGCAATTGCAACTGTGTAACTGAGCTGAGGTATTCTGTTTATGTAATTCCCTTTTGACATTGCCACTTGTTCTCTTTCCCCAGTAGGTTAGGTATTGTTATTGTCTGAAATGTATTGGTTTAATATTTGCAGTGTTGCCTTTTGATAGGTATGGTGTGGTGCTTTGTGAGTCTGGTAGTGCTGTTAGGATACGGCGGGTTGCTATTGGTTCTAAATGGGCAGTGTTTGTAGTAGTTCCTAATGTGCCTGGCGGTTGGCACTGGATTATAGTAATGTAGAAATCTTTTTAGTCTGTCTTTATCCATACACTCATTAAGAGACATGTTTACTAAAAGTTAGTGTATGTTAGCATTATGCAAATATTTATGCAAATTCACGTGCTGGCACTTTGAGGAAATTCTTTGGTTTTGTGCGGCAGTTTGGGCACTCGGGCTCAAAAAGGTTAGCCATCACTGATCTAGGTATTTTGTTCAGTGTTGCTAACCTTTGATTGGACCCAGTTCCCTCCTCTCTATCTTTGGGCCCTGTCTCCTTCCAACAGTCCCTGTTTAATGTATATTACCAAGTTACAATGTAAACTGCTTTGACTAAAATGATAAAGCAGTATTAAAAAAAACCTGTTAAATAAATAAAGTCACCGACACGCTCCACTCCTTTCCCCATCCAACGTCCTCTTCCCTGTGGACTTTGGAGTCCCTTTCTGTTGATGATCAAGCTAACATCTGGACTTCCCACTCTTCGCTCCACTTTAGATGCCTTAGGTCCGCTCATTCCCAGATGTCCTCCTTGCTGTCCCTCTCATCGGCCCAGGTATCATGCTGGCCTGTCCCTCATTTGATGGCAACTCCGCAAGGCCAAGTGTGTTTAGCATAAATCCCGTACCCCTGCCACCCTTAGTACTTTCCAAGATCTTCACACCTTCTATAAAAACTCCCATCACAAAAGCAAAAAAGGATTACTTCAACAAGCTTATTGCTCAGTCCGAGGAAAAAAAAAACCTCACAATTTTATACCAGTGTGTCTCACTTACTCCACCCTCAGCGTTCTGCTCTCCCCCTAATGCCCCTTCTACTGAACAACTAGCTCAATTTTTCCAGGACAAGGTTCTCTCAGTTCAACGAGACTTCTGGGACATCTCTTCCCCACTGCCCTCTCAGAGTGATTCTTCCATATCTTCTTCTGCTGACCCCTCATCTGTGAATATGGTATTTCCCCATTTTCTGGTCTGCTTTCAATCCTATTCCTATTCAGTCTCATAGGAATAGATCTACACCTATGATTATTAATCTTTTGAAATAAACTCAATCTTGGGGAGAGGGGGAATTCTTTGGGTTAAATCTGATAGATCTATGTATTTTAGAATTCAGTGTTTTTGCAGAGTCAGTCAGGTCTTAGCACCACCAGAGAGCTTTGTATTTAAGTCAAAGCAGATTATAGCTTAGCAAAGAAAGTAAATTAAAAATAAACAGACTCTGAAAATTGTTTCTAGAGAGCTTTTCATTTCAATCAAATCAGAGTATAGCTTAAAACATAGAAAGTTAAATATAGTAAATAGTTTTACTGAATAAAGTTGTTTCTAGAGAGCTTTTTATCTAAATCAAATCAGAGCATAGCTTAGCATATAGGTAGAATAGTTCCGAGTAGAAAGAAATAAACTTGTTTCTAGTGACCTTTACAAAGAGGCCTTCCAGTTAGGAGGCAAAAGATCAGTGAAATGGTCTTGAATAGGTGTTAAAGGCAAGTAACAGATCAAAGGAGCAATTTAAAAGGTCCCTTCTATCAAACCAAGTACTTCGTGAGTCACCCAGGAAATTAGTTAAGCCTTTACCTTAGAAGCAAGCCAATTTTTTTAATAGGTCCTTATACCAGGGGTGGGTGGGTGGGAGAGGGGTGGGAATAACCATAGCTTTATAGGGTCTTAAAGGGAAGGAAGTGCCCATATTCACTCAAGTGCAGCTGTTTATGCTCATCAAGCATACATAAAATACCCGAGATTAATTAATCTTGAGGTGAACAAAGCCCATTAAATATATTAGATTACTTATACTAATAAAAACTATCCCCAGCAAAATCTATGTAAATAAACAACTTGAATACACAAAAACACAACCTTTAACTAAGATGCAGACAGCAATCCAGCAGCAAGATGGGGGCTTTCCAGTCTTTTGCGTTGAATGTCACATGTATAATTTTCTCCCAGTTGGTGAAGGGTCTTAAGAGTGCACTAGGTGCAAAGAGCTCTTTGCTCTGAGGGAACCCGTCCGATCTCTGGAGGCTAGAGAGTAGCAGACTTGGATGACATAAGGAAAACAGAGAGGTACATAGACAAGACCTACAGGGATGTAGTACTCAAGTGCCACCTCCAGTCTTGGCAGCATCTCTGTTGCAATGGAGGAGAAAGGTCAAGTGATAGAAGAGCATCACCCTGGTGTGACAGGAAGTGATCCTGTAGCTAGGACCTGTCCTTCAGGTGATTTAAAACCCATTCACACCGAGGAGGTTTCTCCAAGGCTGTGTGCCCACGAGGGAAGGGTTATAGTTGGTCAATCAATCATTAGGCATGAAGATAGCTGAGCTGGGTGGCTGGTGGACATGAGGATCACTTGGTAACGTGCCTGCCTGGTGTGAAAGTAGCAGACCTCAAGCACCACCTAGACAAGGTTTTAGATGGCGCGGGGGAAATGTTTGCTGTTTTGGTACATATTGGTACGAATGACATAGGAAAGTATGGTAGGGAGGTTCTGGAGACCAAATTTAGGCTTTAAAGTAGGAAGTTGAAATCTAAAACTTCCAGGTTGGCGTTCTTAGAAATGCTTCCTGTTCCATGCACAGGACCCAAAAGACAGGCAGAGCTCTGGAGTCTCAATGCGTGAATGAGACGATTGTGAAAGGATGGGGGTTTTGGATTTGTTAGGAACTGGGCAACATTCTGGGAAAAGAAAGGGCTTTTCTGAAGGGATGGGCTCCACCTTAACGCGGATGGAACCAGGCTGCTGACATTAACCTTTAAAAAGGAGATAGGGGAAAACCAACAGTCGCCCAAGAGCTCATGGTTCAGAAGGATGTATCCTTGAAAGATACTAGAAAAAGACTGAAGTTAAGGCATATCGGCAGAGAGGCTCCAATAAAGACAAAAGTAACCCAAGTTCCGTTAAGTACAGAGCAAATAGAACTTAAAAATTCCAAATTACTACTGCCTACTGGTAACCAGATTAATAAGAATAAAATACAGCCTCTAAAATGCTTGAATGCAAATGCTAGAAGTCTTACAAATAAGATGGGAGAGTTAGATACGATTGGTATCTCAGAGACATGGTGGAAGGAGAACAACCAGTGGGACACTGATACCTGGGTACAAATTATATCACAATGATAGAGTAAATAAAATTGGTGGAAGGGTTGCGCTCTATGTTAGAGAGGGCATTGAGTCACAAAGGATTAAAGTTTTGCAGGAAACAAAAAAAACTCACTGTAGAATTTCTATGGATTGAAATTCCATGTAAAAAGGGGAAGGGGAATGTGATAGCGGGGGGGGGAGGGGTACTATCGACCGCCTGGTCAGAATGAACAAATGGATGATGAAATGCTCAAAGAAATCAAAGGAAGCTAATATTTATAGCACAGTATTAAGCGATTTCAATTACCCCGGTATCGACTGGGTCAGTGTCACAACAGGATATGCTAGGGAGATAAAGACTCTAGATGAAATAAATGACTGCTTTTTGGAGCAGCTGGTTCATGAACTGACAAGAGGTGAAGCCATCTTGGACCTAGTCCTTAGTGCAGGGGTCTCAAACACGCGGCCCGCGAGAACATTTTGTGCGGCCCGCGACGCCACGACTGTTTTCTTGGTCTTTTTTTCTCTCACCGTATGATTGCCGGCGGGGCTGCGTGGTGTTGGTCTGCTCTCTGCACATGACCCGAGTCACGAGCCTGCCCTCCACCAATCAGAGACAGGAAGGAGGAAGGGGAGGAGGTGGGGCCCAGAAGCAGTCTGAGCAGCCACCCGAACGCCACGAGGCACCACGCGCTCTGGAGGATCCATTTTGGAGTTAGAGCAGGGTGCACAGCTCTCCGCAGGCAGGTAAGGAGGCAGTCTACCCAGCACCCGGAATTCTCCTATGTTAGCCAGCCCTGCCTCCCTCAGTCCCTCTCCTCTTCGGCTTTCAGAGCCGCAAAGGGAGAGCTTCTCCCTCACGACTCTGTTAAGCTCGACGGGGCAGAGGGGAAATTTCACATAAGCCTCAGCCGGCTTAACAGAGTCGCGAGGGAGGAACTCTCCCTTCGTGGTTCTAAGCCGAAGAGGAGAGGGACTGAGGCAGGCAGGCAGGGAGGGAGAGAGGGACTGAGGCAGGCAGGGAGGGAGGGAGGGAAGCAAACAGGCAGGCAGGGAGGGAGGGCTGGCTCTGCCGGGCAGGGGGGGCCCTGCGGGACATGCGATTTTCCCACGGCTGATGGGGGGGGGGGGTAGGACTGGGAAGGTGCTGGGGGGTGGGGGGGGGAGGACTGGGCATGTGCGGGGGGGGTTTGGTCTGGTAGTGGGCTGGGGGGGTTCGGACTGGTAATTTGCTGTGGGGGTTTAGGACTGGTAATGTGCAGTGGGCTGATGGGGGGGTTAGGACTGGTAATGCCACTGGGGGGGGTTTAGGAGTGGTAATGTGCTGTGGGCTGATGGGGGGGTTAGGACTGGTAATGTGCTGTGGGCTGATGGGGGGGGTTTAGGACTGGTAATGCCACTGGGGGGGTTAGGACTGGTAATGTGCTGTGGGTTGATGGGGGGGGTTAGGACTGGTAATGTGCTGTGGGCTGATGGGGGGGTTTAGGACTGGTAATGTGCTGTGGGCTGATGGGAGGGTTGGGACTGGTAATGTGCTGTGGGCTGATGGGGGGGGGGGGTTAGGACTAGTAATGCCACGGGGGGGGGTTAGGACTGGTAATGTGCTGTGGGTTGATGGGGGGGGGGAGCTAGGGTTGGAAATGGGCTGATGGGGGTCTAGGACTGGAAATGGACTGATGCAGGGACTAGAAAGGAGCGGATGCTGGGTGGGGCTGGAACTAGAAGGGAGCTGATGTTGGGGAGGATTAGTATGGGATGGAGCTGGGAAAGTGAAATGGAGAGGGGAAAATATTTTGTGCGGGAGGGAAGACAAATCTACAATTGGCCAGGTTTTGGGAGAGTAAGTGGAGATTGAGGATGAAGGGGTAATATTTGAGTGGATAAAATAGGAATGAGGAAAGAGCAAAAGGAGAAAGATTAGTATGTTAAAGCAGATGTAGAGAGAGAATGAAAAAAAAAACTAGAAGAGAGAAGAAAGGACAAATGGACAGCAGACGATGGAGAGTTAGCAGAAGACACGAAGAAACCATAAGAAAGTGGCTGGAACAATTGCAACTGAAAAAAAATGCACAAAAAGGTAGGAAAATAACTCTTTATTTTGAATTTATTAACTGGAATATGTCAGCTCTGGGAAATGTGCATCATTAATGTCTGTGCTTTAGTACAAGAAATTAATTTATAGTTTTATTTCTACAGTGTTGTTGTACATTCCAAGTTTGGCTTTTGGGGTTCCCAATTTAATTATTGTCTTCCTGTTTCTAAATTGTGATTCCTTGTTTGGTTATGGTGTATGTTCTGCATGTGTAACTGAGCTGAGGTATTCTGTTTATGTAATTCCTATTTGACATTGCTACTTGTTCTCTTTTCCCAGTAGGTCATGTATTGTTGTTCTCTGAAATGTATTGATTTAATATTGCAGTGTTGCCTTTTGATAGGTAGGGTCTGGTGCTTTGTGAGTCCTGGTAGTGCTGTTATGATACGGGGGGTTTGCTATGGGTTCTAAATGGGCAGTGTTTGTAGTAGTTCCTAATGTGCCTGGCGGTTGGCACTGGATTATAGTAATATAGAAATTTTTTAGTCTTTCTTTATCCATACACTTATTATGCAACATTATGCAAATATTTATGCAAATGAGGCCCCGTGTCTTATGCGGCCCCCGGGTTACTTTACAAGTCCTCATTTGGCCCTCAAAGCAATTTGAGTTTGAGACCCCTGCCTTAGTGGAACACAAAATCCGGTGCAAGATATAAGGGTGTTGGGGTCACTTGGCAATAGTGATCATAGCATGATCGCATTTGATTTAATAAATGGAGGAAGGACGAAAGGAAATCCACAGTACTACCTTTCAACTTTCAAAAGGGAGACTATGATAAAATGAGGAAAATAGTTAAGAAAAAACCTAAAAGGAGCAGTTGCACAGGTTAAAGATTTACACTAAGCATGGGTGCTTAAAAAATATTATCTTGGAAACTCAGACCAGCTGTATTCACACTTTAAGAAAAGTGGAAGAAAGTTCAAAAAACTGCCAGCATAGTTTAAAGGTTAGATCATGGAGGCTGCTGTAGCCAAAAAAGCATCTTTCAGGAAATGGATAAGGAGCCAAATGATAAAAACTGGCAACACCACAAGCACTGGCAAGTTAGACGCAAGGCATCAATAAGGCAGGCAAAGAGAGAATTTGAAAAAAAGTTTGTTGTGGAAGCAACAATGCATAATAAAATCTTTTCAAGTACATTCGTAAAAAAAAACCTGTGAGTGTGTCAGTTAGACCATTGGATGATAGAGGGGTAAAAGGGGCACGGCCATAGCGGAGAGACTGAATGAATTCTTTGCTTCGGTCTTTACTGAGGAAATTGTAGGGATGTTACCCATGACTGAAGCGGTATTTAAAGCTGATGCAGCAGAAGAATTGAAAGAAATATTGATAAACCAGGAAGATATGTTACAACTATTATATAAACTGAAGAGTAGCAAATCACCTGGACAGGATGGTATACATCAAAGGGTGTTGAAAGAACTAAAGTATGAGATTGCAGACGTACTATGTTAACGTTAAGTTCAATGTAAGGAGTTTTGTTCTACTGTAAACTGCCTTTGATCAATGGAAAGGGTGGTATATAAAAAGTTATAAATAAATAAAATAAATACCATCATTAAAATCATCAGTAATACATTGGCCATCCTCAAATCTTCAGGTAACGCCAATTTTTTAAAAAAGGGTTCCAGGGGTGATCCAGGAAACTACAGACCGGTGAGCCTGACGTCAGTCCCAGGAAAAATGGTAAACACAATTATTAAAAACAAAATTTCTGAACGTGTAGATAGTCATGGTTTAATGGGAGACAGCCAACATGACTTTAGCCAAGGAAGGTCTTGTCTTACTAATCTGTTATATATTTTGAAGGTGTAAACAAGTAAATAAAGGTCAATGTATATATCTGGATTTTGAGAAAGCTTTTGACAAGGTACCTCATGAGAGGCTCTTGACAAAATTAAAAAGAGTCATGGGATAGGAGGCAGTATACTACTGTGGATCAGGAAATAGCTAAAAGATAGAAAACAGAGGATAGGGTTAAATGGCCAATTTTCCCAATGGAGAATAATGAATAGAGTACCACCCCAGGGATCTGTGCTGGGTCTGCTGCTTTTTAACATATTCGTAAATGACCTGGAAATGGGAATAACCAGTGAGGTAATCAAATTTGCATATGACACAAAATTATTCAAAGTCGTTAAAACCCAAGAGGACAGTGAATAATTGTAAGAGGACCTTAATAAATTGGACAAGTGCAATGTTATGCACCTAGGAAAGAGCAACCCAAACTATGGTTACATGATGCAAGGTTCCACATTAGGAACCACCACCCAGAAAAAAGATTTACGCGCCATCATGGATAACACGTTGAAACCCTCTGCCCCAGTGTGCAGTGGCGGCGAAAAAGCAAACAGAATGCTAGGAATTATAAGGAAAGGAATGGAGAATAAAACAAAGGATATTTTAATGCCTCTGTATCGTTACATGATGCGACTGCACCTCGAATATTGTGTGCAACTAACCTTTTCTTTCCCCAGACTGTGCAAACACTGGCTCTCCCTGCAGGACCCTTTTCAGCACATCTGCCCGTGAGGGTTGGGATCCCTGTGGGTAGAAACCGGTTCTCCTGGCCACATGCACCCTTCTGCCCACAGGAGTTGGTATCCCCACAGGCAGACACTGGATATTCTGGTCACTTCTGTCCATGTTCTCTGCCTCCCAGGCACCAGGTCTGATTTTTTCATCACCATGGCAACTTGGGGTTTGTTGAGCCCAGTCTTACCATACCCTAGTTGCCAGCTTTATGATGTTGTTCATTTTGATTAGACTAAGCTCTGATGAATGGAGGAAGCCTAGTAGTTAGGGCAGCAGCATGGAACTAGAAAGACCAGGGTTCAAATCCCACTGACCCTCTGTGGCCTTGGGCAAACCAACTCTCTATTGCACTGCTTCCATTGTATGCAGATCTCTCTCATGCTTGATATCCTCAAAACCTGACTGGCCTAGGGGTTGTGGAGGACTGTGTTGAGAACCACTGCTATATTGCCTCAGATACAAACTTAGATTATAAGCCCTCCAGGGACAGGCACTTAACCACCACCACCCAAATGTAATTCACACTGAATGTCTACTGGCAGGATTGAGCTAAACGCTAATAAAAAATAAATAAATGAGCAAGAACCGTCTTTTATATCTAATCTACTGTGTATGTATAGCACTACATATGCCTTGTGGTGCTATACAAGCAATAAGTAGTAGTAGTAACCAAACCGACTTTGATGACTACGACAAGTTGCCCTGGGAAGCTCTGTCCTAACAGGCAAGACAATAAAAAACACTATAATGTCAATTCAGATTTCTTTGTAAGATGCTGCTGTGGTCAGCAGTGGCTACGTTACATCAGCGGGCTGAGAATCCAGAAAGCCAGGGCTGAAATCCCACTTTAGATGTATAAACTTAGATTGCAAGTCCTATTTACTGTACCTGAATGTAATTCTGCTTGGGATTTTTAAAGTAATTAAATCCAAATATATTCATATCCACAATAATTGATTTTTTTAAAAGGATAATGAAGATGCAGTTTCCATTTATAGTATTTATATGATAAAATATTATACACATATATATGGTAACATATATACAGTAGTGGCCAAAAAATTAAGGCAGGTATCTTTTTCTACAATTTATTGTTAAATAATGTACTGTGGAGATGTCACAAGTGCTTACTTATTTGATCAGCATGGCAAATAGTCACACCATGCGTCTGGCATCCATTTTAGTTTACTTTACACTCTGTAGTAGGTTTCTTGGATGAAGTATTGAATTTTTACAACTAGGAAAAGATTTAAAGTTACATGTAAAACATACAATCAAGATGGGTAGAAAGTGTGATATTAATGACTTTGTAAAGGGACAAGTTGTCACACTCCATGCTGAAGGATATTCGCAATGTACTATTGTAAAACATTTGCATATATTAAGGTGTGCAGTTCAGAAATCAGGTGGCCGTACACGTTGTTCGAAATGTGGGCGCAGACGGATAACTACTGGACGAGATGACCGATTCCTCAAAGGCATCATTACATCTAGTCCACATACTTCATCTCAACGTGTGGCTCATTTAGCTAATGATCGAGGAATAAAGATAAGTGCCAGATCTGTCTAACGATGGCTTATAGATGAATTCAAACTCGTGGCCAGAAGACCTGCCAAGAAGCCTATCATGACCAGGAAACAAATTGCTGCCCGCATACAGTTTTGTAGCAAGATGAAAGACAAATCTGCTGAATGGTGGGAGAGGGTAATGTTCACAAGTACATGGGAGTGGTTACAACTATGTCCGTCGACCAGCAGGTGAGAGACTAAATACGAAGTACACAATCAAGACTGTTAAACACACACCATCGGTCATGGTATGGGGTGGTATCTTGGCGAATGGACAATGTGGCCTGCACATTTTTGAGAAAGGTGAAAGAGTAAATGCTGCAAAATACATATCCGTGCTGAATAGTAAAGTTAAAATACACATGAATGTTTCTGGCACAACTATATTTCAGCAGGACTCGGCATCATGCCACACTGCAAAAACAGTCAAAAAATGGTTCGTGGACAAGATCGAACTGCTACCAAGTTGGCCATCAAACTCTCTGGATCTCAATGTAATTGAAAACTGTTGGAATCTTATGAAGAAAAAGGTGGCAGCACACCATCCAACTTCAGAAGCAGATTTAAAGGACTTACTCAAGCATGTACGCTAGTTAACAGTATGCCTACAAGAATCCAGGCTGCGCTGAAAAATCATGGACACCCTATCAAAAATTGACACATATACACATTATATATATATGGTTCTTAAAGCTTGAGACCATGAAAGTGACAATAACATGTTCTTTTCTAATAAAATTCTGATATTTTGGACTCTGCCTTAATTTTTTGGCCACTACTGTACAGTATAGTACCCACAAGACATAGCAGATCACCTCTGTGCCAAATACCAAACAACTTCTCCTGGTCAGCATTTACCAATTAACTTACACTATAACATCTCTGCTCTGGCTACTTGTTCTGAATTTACTCTCCCATTACTGGAAAATATTGCGACTACCATAAAAAAAACTCAATACAACTACATCTGCTCTGGGTCCATGTCCTGTAACCTGGATTAAAAGCACAAGAGCACACCTCATTTCCTTCCTATAGTTCATGCATCCCTAACGCTGGGAAAAATGCCTACTTCCTTAAAGAGAAGCTCAATGTATCCTATCTTAAAAGGAAACAAGCTGGACTACACTTCATTGAAGTCCTACAGGCCAATATCAAGTATCCCTCTTACAGTGCCTGGTGAAAGAATTCATCCCCTCGGGGTCTGTCTGGGTTTGTCGCATTACAACCTGGAATTCAAATGGCATTTTGGGGGATAGCACCACATAACATGCCTATGACTGAAGGTGCATAGTATCCTTTACTTTGTCACAATCAATAATGAAAGAAAAAAAATAAGAAGTAGTGTGCACATGTATTTACCCCCAAAGTCAATAAGTTGTTGAGCTACATTTTGATGCAATTACAGCTGCAAGTCTGTTGTGTTAGGCTGATGAGACATAACCCATCTAGCCACTGGGATTCTCAACCATTCTTCAAGGTAAAACTGTTCCACTCCCTCAAGTTAGATGGGTTGCACTGGGGTACAGCAAGCCTCAACCCACGCCATTGATTCTCAATTGGAGTGAGGTCTGTGCTTTGACTAGGCCATTCCAAGACATTTACATGTTTCCCATTAAACCAGTTTTAGAGGTAGGTTTACGGTCACTGTCGTGCTGGAAGGTAAAACCTCCGTCCCAGTCACAGATCTCAGGCAGACAATCAGGTTTTTCACAAAAATGGTCCTTTATTAGTGCCAGCTTTTGTTTCTTCAATTCTGACCCGTTTGCCTGTCCCTACCGATGAGAACCATCCCCACAGCATGATGCTGCCACCACCATATTTCACTGTCTGAATGTTGTTTGCGGGGTGATGGGAATCACCCATGTGCGACATTAACCCATGATGGTCCTAAAGGTCAATTTTTCCTTTTTTTTCACATCCGACCAGAAAACCTCCTTCCATGGGTTTGGGGGGTCCACCACATGCTGTTGTGTGAACCGTTTTTTTTTTTTTTTCTATTTCCTTTAAGCAATAGTTGTTTTTTTGGGCCACACTTCCATAAAGCCCCATTCTGCGGTATGTATGGCCTAAAGTGGTGTTATGAACAGATTAATGCCCTCCTTGCCCGGTCTGTGAGCTTTGGTGTGTGGCCTTCTCTGGTCTGGTTTGTTGTGGTACCATATTCTTTCCAGTTTGCTAACATGGATTCAATATTGTTCCGTGGGATGATCAGAATACATTTTTATTTATTTTATTTTATTTATTTGAGAACATTTTTATACCGCTCCTTCCAGTGATCAGCAGCGGTTTACAATTAACAAATAACTCTGCAAAGATTAGAAGTTATATAAAACATTAGAATCATAATGTTTGAACATTAAAAGTTTAAAATTGTTTAGGATAACTCAAAAATAGGGATAGAAATACTGAATGCTAAAA
The DNA here is from genome assembly GCA_033557465.1 of Ichthyophis bannanicus. NCBI lineage: Eukaryota > Metazoa > Chordata > Amphibia > Gymnophiona > Ichthyophiidae > Ichthyophis > Ichthyophis bannanicus. Next base: position 1,358,760,436 of record CM066033.1, on the reverse strand, counting down.
ACAAAATAGGGGGGGGAAACAATGTTAACATACATGAATTTGGTTAACTATATACATACTTTGTGCAGATAATATAAGTAGGTTCATTTTTTGATTTTTCATGGATTTGGGGGAACTAACTGGTAGAATCTCTCACTTTAATTTGTTTTCATCACGGAAATTACTCTATGTTATTTCTGACTGATTGACTGATTTTTATAACCTAACTCTGATCCATACAAATCCACAACTTTATTATTTATTATTATTATTACAGGCTCTTATATACCGCTCTATTCAGCATCAGCGCGGTTTACAATATAACAACATACCATAATGAACAAACTGTTTGGTTTTACAGAGAACAAGGTCAGAGAACTTGGATAAAACATGGGAAGTCATTGTCTCTGTCCTGTTTGGAATGCTCATTGGTCTTCATGTTGTTTGTTTAGTGGTGTTGCAGAGTCAGGGGCCTTTCAGAACAGGTATATTTATACAGGCATCATGAGACACATGACACATAGGGGGACCCAAATCAATGAATTATGTGAGTTTTGCAGTTAATTGGTTGGCCCAGATCTTATGTAGGGGGTTTCATAGCAAAAGGGATGAATACATATGCACTCTAAACTTTTCAGTATAGACATTTTTTAATGTTATATATAAAGTGTTTTACTGTCATTCCACCTCACCAATTTGGTCTATATCATTAGGGCCATTATCTAACATCCAAATGATCCTCTATTTTCAGTCCAGGTTGGACGGAATGAATCAAAACAGAACAAAAACTGAGGGGATGAATAATTTTGCAAGGCACTGTATATCAAGGATAATAAAGAGATTGGTACAAAACCAACTCCAAGACTTCATAGATGACCATGCCCCCCTTAATCCATTCCAAGATGGGTTTAAATTAAAACATGGAGTCAAAACCCTCCTCACATCTCTCCTTGACTCAATATTAACCTACACACAAACCACCACCCAAGGCTGCCTACTAATTTTCCTAGACATCTCATCAGCCTTTGACTCCTTACTACACCATCAGCTCCTACAAAGACTTCACAACATTGGTTTCCGAGATACCACACTAAGATGATTCCGCGCCTATCTGGAACACAGGATCCAACAAGTAAGAATCGGCTCCAGAACATCTCATCCATTCATCCAGCAACAAGGAGTACCCACCCCAGGGCTCCAGTCTATCAGCTCTTATTCAACCTCTTCCTTCAGCCCATAATGTCAGATCTTCAAAGAGCACAGGATACAGAACTAGATCTAAGCGGATGACATTATGTTCTTCACGCCATTCAACACTTCAGCAACATTTACAAATGCTTCACTAAAGTGAATCAGTAGCTCCAACAATACAACCTGTTCATTAATCAGGAAAAGACAGAGGCTACATACATACATACATACACACACACACACACACACACACAGTATCCTCAGGTGCATCATACTCCCCCCACAATCAATACAACTTGGAAACTTCACCATCAACGTAACAAGTGAAGTTCAAGTACTTGGGCATAATCCTCAACCATAAGCTCAACTTCCAGGCACAAATAAAACAGATAGCACAATCCATCTACTATAAATTGCAAACATTAAAGAACTTCCGCCCAATACCAAGTTCAGACCTATTTCGTACTGTATGCCAAGTAATAACTATATCTACACTTGACTACTGCAAGTTTATATACTATGGACTACCCAAACAATCATTACAACCTATCCAAATGGCACAAAACACTACAGCAAGAATGATTCTCAGAATCTCTAGACAAGCACACATCACCCCTGCTCTACTGTACAACACCTGTACTGGCTCCCCGTTACTTAGGACACACAAAGTTATACACAATGAGTCAGCAAACTGCCTCCACCCTCTTCTCTCAAGGCCCAAGAACGACAGACTCCGCCAACACAACTCCTACAATCTCCTTACCACCCCAGCTCATAGAATCAAGAGCAAGCAATCCATATGTAACCACGTATTCTCTCTATTTGCCCCTATTATTATTATTATTATTATTATTAAAGGCTTATAAAGCACCGCAACATACGAAGCGCTGTACAAACATAGAAGAGAGACAGTCCCTGCTCATCAGAGCTCACAATCTAATAAGACAGAAAACAAAATAAGTTACATAATACAAATAACAAAATTTACAGGACAAAGTAAGCAAATGTTGACAGAGAGATCAAGAAAGGGTAAGACAGGAACGGAAAGCAATAGTGAAGAGGTCGGATTTTAGTCTGGACTTGAAAATGGCCAGGGAGGACGCCTGGCGCACAGAGATAGGAAGACTATTCCAAGCAAACGGTGCTGCCAGTTGGAAGGAGTGAAGTCTGGAATTGGCAGTACAAGTAAAGGGCACAGATAAACGAAGACTGTTAGAAGAGCGAAGCAACCGAGAGGGGGTGTAAGGAGAGATGAGAGGTACTGGGGGGGCAGAAGAGTGAATACATTTATAGGTCAGGAGGAATGCACCGCTTGGAATACACTCCCAATTGATTTGGAAGAATGCTTGATCACTCCGCCTTCAGGAAGAAACTCAAAACCTTTCCATTCCACCAATACTTCACCAAGGATATAACTCAAGATCTGCATTCCAGTGTAAACTAGTACTGAATATTAACTAACCTCTACTTAAGCCAGCATCCCTCCCTCTCCCTCATAGTCCTGCCCATCAGTTCCTATAGCTCCCTTACTCCCCAGTTACTCCTCCTCTCCTGTACACACTTTGCGCTCAATGTTCAATGATCATAGCAATGTTAAGCACCAGTTATATGTTCCTTGTAAAGCAGTTGCCCAGGCATTGTTAGTTCTGTTATGTTCTACATAAACCACCTTGGATTGTAGAAAGGCGGTATTTATTTATTTAACATTGCTTATATAAGTACCAGTTTTAAAAAGGGTAGATAAAAATCAGTCATTAAAAACATTTGGATTTGGTTTAAAGTGAGACTAACATTTTCAGAACCCTCAGCAGTCTTTGTGGGGGGTGGGAGGGGTTATGTCCCGCACAATACAACCTCTGCCCTCGCCCCTCCCTCCATAGGAGCTCACTACTAGTTGCATGAAGCAAAAGGTTTGTCAGGCCAGGATTCTGGGGCTCAGACCATTCTGCTGTCAGGGGAATCAGCTTTTCAGCGTGATTAAGAGTACTAAAGAAGAAACCCCAGGGAGGTCAGACCCAAGAGCTGTTGTAGGGAGGCAGACTCTTGCTAGCCTCACACATCATTTTACCGGTGACGGCGGCAATAGCCATAATAATCAAACGAAGGACGCCCCCGCCACCCACTCTCACCGAGCGAACACTTACTAGTGCGAGCTCTGCCAGAAATTACCCGCCATGGAGGAAGCGGCGACGTCGCGGCCGTCCGAGCCGGAAAAGGATCAGCTCGAGGCAGCCACTTCCGCCTCCCAAGTTTTCCTTCCCTTATTTCCTTCTTTCTGCTTCCTTAAAGCGGAGTCCGCTGTGGACTGTGGGATAGGTAGTCGCGCTGGTTCCCCTTCGACGCCCGCACTACAAATCCCACAATGCAACGGAAGAGTGGCGTCACAAAACCCAGCGCGGCACGTCATCGCGCGTAGCTTTGTGGGTGGTTCTCGGGGAAGTTTTTCGCTCGTCTTCCACTATTAGGCATGTGACATGACAATTTTTACGTGTTGCCAAAGTAATAATATTTCAAGTAATTAAAATATAAGGGACACAGAGGAGAGTACTGACAGTATTAACAAGGGTATTAAATAATGCTAAAACAAGCTCTGTAGACAGACATTAAGGAATATTTGGAAGTAAATTATACTGATGGTAGTATCTCTATCAGGCAGCGCTTTGGGATGGGTTTAAGGCGGTGATTGGAGGGAGGCCGATAAGTTGTGGGAGCCAAAATAAGAAGAGCCAGGAAAGTGGAGGGTCTATGCCTATGGAGGATGAAGACAAGAGAAGGCCAAATTCTAGATAAGCCAGGATCGTACTAAGCTGAAAATGTGCCCTGCACCGACTACAAAATATGGTGCCTCCCTCCAGGGGCGGCCCAAGGGGGGTGTGGGGCCATGTGCAGAGATTAATTGCGGGGCCTCATTTGCATAGTGATCCTCATTTGCATAAATATTTGCGTAACGTTAACATGAATTTTTAGTAAACATGCTTCTTAATGAGTGTCTGGATAAAGAAAGACTTAACAGATTTCTATTCCAGTGCCAACCACCAGGCCCATTAGGAAGTACTATAAACACTGACCATTTAGAGCTCATAGTAAATCCACCATATTGTGGCAGGTGAAGGCCTGTGATCCACGGTGTCTGACATAAGCAGGCCAGCATGGCTAGCTTGACCTGTAAATGAAGCCTGTGGAGAGGCACATAGGATTGCACATCCCCCAATATGCTGCTATTGTAGGATAGAACTCTGTAAGAGAACTAAACTAACTTAGGTAAGCAAAACTGAGAGATGGAAAAATACAGAAAAATGTGTTTAAAAGTTACTGATAAGAAAAAGTACATCTGCAAGGAATATAATTGGGAGTGATGACAGATGAGTTGCAGAGCCCTGCTCCCCTGCATGCACAAATTGGCTATATGGCCTTGAGAGTGTGAAAGTAACAAGTTGATGAACTGACCATTGTAATTGGGACTAGAAGGGGGGTATGCAGGTGCCATGCCCACTGAAGGGACATAATTGGATGAACTTATCAGTACCGGGACCAATGGAAGGGGTACGGGAGGTACGGGAGAGTACCGGGACCAATGAAATGTTTTTCTATACCTAGAATGGAACAGAAGTCTATAAAAGTTGTTGTAATGCTTGAAAACTTTGCTCAGCCATTTTGAAATTGACTGGTTCGAGACTTGTGCACAAATAAATGATTTGGACCTTCTGAACAGACTCCTGGTATCATTGGTTTGTCTGCGCTTTGCTGCTACATATTCTTGGTGCGTTGGCCGGGAAGTTGTGGAATCAAAGTGTATATAGGGCAATATACCACGACTTTCCGCCTCTATAGGCTTGGTCCTGCCGGGATCGCACCCTTCCGACGAGGGCTGCTCCCTGGCGCCGCCGGTCCCTTGTATCGGAGGGAGCTGGTCGGACCTCGGCGGGTGCCGGGCCCGGCTGGAGCCAACGCCTCGAACCCGAGTGAGGGGAGTCCGAGGTCCAACTCATGCGCCTGCTTGGGAAGTTTGAGGACCGGATCCGGTGAGTATAGTTTTGATTTGGTGTCTAGACAGAAATAGAAAGAGCAGTACTGCCATTTTAACTTGGAATTTGGAATTTGTAATCTCGAGATATTGGGAATTGGTAAGAGAGCTTGATCACCTCTCAAGGAAGGGCCGAGTAACCCCGCATGGGAATTCGCCGGGTGAAACCCCCATCCTTATTGTAATTGGGAAAAAGACTAGTCAGAATAGATAGAAACGAATGCATTCTGGGATACGTTGCTAGCATGATTGTGTGAACGAAGTGTGAATGAGAGGTCTGGCAGCACGGACCAAGTGAAGGCGGACCCCTGAGTAGCGCATTTCCTGACCGGGCGACCGCGTTCAGGTCGCAAAAAGGGGGAAGCGATTGTCGTCTTGTCTTGTTATTTGTATTCCTTATACGTTTCCAGGGCCGTGAGGACCCCTTACCCACGGTCCGCCCTCCTTTTCCCTTTTGTCTGTTGTTGCGCGCACACATCGAAATGGGAGGGGCGGGGTCTACTAGAAACACTCCATTAGAATGTATGATCGCACACTTTAAAGAGGGGTATTTTGGAGATTATGGTATTAAAATGACAGCAGCCCGTTTGCAGATTTTGTGTACTAGGGAGTGGCCCGATCTAGACCCCATCTGGCCCCGAGAGGGAACGTTCAATGTAGAGATTATTCAGTCAATACACCGTAGAGTGCGGATAGCGCACCCCGATCAGTACCCCTATATAGATTCTTGGTTAAGTATTTGTGAAGATCCGCCCCCCTGGGCGCAGCGCTGTTATGAGGAACAGTGCAGAATAATGTTAGCTAAGACAGATTCTAGTCAGAAAACACAACAGCCCAAAATGAAAGAGCAGGATAAGAAATCCAGAAAGAAGCCCATCCTGGTAGATCCTGATTCTCCAGAAATAATTCCCAGACAGCCTCGGACCCCAGGTCCGGTAAGAGTAGCCCGGCGTCCTGCCCCAGAACCCCAGCGACGGCCGGAGCGGGACCCAACCCCTGATCCCCCTCCTGGAGGGCAGAGAGAGGAATCAGCTGAAGACGAGGATGCCATAAAAAGCGAGTCAGAAGTAGAGGGAGAAGAGGAAGAAAAAGAGAATGTCCAAAGTGAAGATGATAGCGTACAAGCAGTTGCTAGTGCTAGCAAACCAGTAAAAGATATACCCAAAGTGAAACCTGTCGAGAAAAAGAAAGTGACCCCTTCGAAGACAATTACAAAAATAACCCTTAGATCCCAAAAGACACCTACTGCCAAAATGCTGCCTTTACGGCAAGTCCCGGGAGTGCCCGTAAAGAATGATAATGATGAGGTGGTAGCGGGACCCCTAACTTATGTGTATATCCCTTTCTCTACAACTGATTTGTTAAATTGGAGGAGGTCGCGTTATGCCTGCTATACTAGCAAGCCCCAGGAACTGACAGAATTAGTAACTACTATTATGGAAACTCACCAACCCACTTGGCCAGATTGCCGCCAGCTCCTGACTACCCTATTCACGACAGAGGAGCGAGCACAAATTAGAAAAGCAGCTATTGAGTGGATGGCAGATAACTCTGTAGCTCCGGGACAGGGGCAGGATAGAATAGACCATCGGGAAGCAGCGCAGAGAGAATTTCCGAATGAAGACCCCCATTGGGATCCAAATACAGAAGAAGGAACCACAGCCCTAGCCCGTTTTCGCCAAGGCTTTTTACAAGGCCTGAAAAGGGGGGGCCAGAAAGCTATGAACCTTTCCAAAGTTGCAGGAGTTATCCAAGGTATAGAAGAGAGCCCAGCAAATTTTCATGAAAGATTAACTGAAGCATACAGAATGTATACCCCCTATGATCCCGAGGCACCAGGAAGTTTATGTATGGTGAATTCTGCTTTTGTAAACCAGTCTCAACCAGACATTAGACGTAAATTACAGAAATTAGAAGGGTTTGCGGGCATGAATGCAACGCAGTTACTGGAAGTCGCTCATAAAGTGTATGTGAATCGTGATACTGAAAGACAGAGAGAATGTGATAGAAAGATGAAGAAGAAAGCTGATTTTTTGGCTGCGGCCATAGTGGAACAGAAAAGGGGAGGTGTCCCTAGTCGACGGAGCAGAGGAAGAGGGCGGGGTCAAGGCGGAGGCCGGACCCAGAAGCTAGGCGTGAACCAATGCGCCTACTGTAGAGAAGAAGGACATTGGAGAGATACGTGCCCGCAACTCGAAGACGCCCAGCAAGATGACGACAGCAATCATCAGTGGCGAGAAGAAAGACGAGGCTATCCCCGAAACCAAGGAGGAGCCAATCGAGAACAATTCCAGCGAGAAAGAGGAGGAGGAGCCATTCAAGCATTGGCCACACCGGTCAATGATGAGAATGACGTGGATTAGGACAGACCGGGCTCCAAGTTTGCTTTAGGTCTCCAGGAGCCTATGGTCGGAATACAAATAGGAGACCAAAATTATGGACTTTATGGTTGATACTGGAGCACAACATTCAGTAATAGACAAAAAGATAGCCCCATTTTCTACAAAAGCAGTCACCATTATAGGAGCAACTGGTGCCAAAGCTACAAAATCTTTTCTTCAGAATCGTATATGCAGTCTAGGAGGACAGCAAATAACTCATCAATTCCTTTACATGCCCGAATGTCCAGTGCCACTACTGGGACGAGATATGTTAGCCAAACTTCAAGCACAAATATCCTTCTCTGAACAAGGAGAAATGCAAATGACAGTAAATCCCCAAGCCAAACCAGCAGGAATAATGCTGCTGACAGTTCCCCGAGAAGAAGAATGGAGGTATTACATCGATGATTCTATCCAAGACACTTATTTTGAACAAACTTTAAAGAACATTCATGCCCCACCTGGAGTATGGGCAGAAGGCAGTCCCCAGGCCTAGCCAAGCATATAGCTCCAGTGATTGTAACCCTCAAACCTAGTGCTACACCAGTGCACGTCAAACAGTACCCTCTCCCAAGAGCTGCAATTGAAGGCATTCATCGCCACCTACAAAGATTGCTCGAGTATGGCCTACTAAAAGTATGTCAATCCCCATGGAACACTCCACTTTTGCCAGTAAAGAAACCTGGGACGGATGACTACCGACCAGTACAAGACTTGAGAAGAGTAAATGATGCAGTTGAAACTATACATCCAGTTGTACCCAATCCTTACACTCTTCTAGGACTGATACCTGCTGAAGCTACCCATTTCACTGTACTGGATTTAAAAGATGCATTCTTTTGCATAAGATTAGCCCCTGTAAGTCAGATATTGTTTGCCTTTGAATGGCAGGACCCCATCTCTGGAAGAGGGGGCCAACTCACCTGGACAAGATTACCCCAAGGATTCAAGAATTCGCCTACCATCTTTAGTGCTGCACTGAATCAAGACCTTTCAAGCTATCCAGTGGCCCCGGGGAAGAGAGTGCTTCTCCAATACGTGGATGATCTGTTGATAGCTGCCATATCAGAAAGTGAATGCATACTAGCCACCAAAGACCTCTTGCAGTTACTAGATGAAGCTGGATACAAAGTTTCCAGAGCCAAGGCACAGCTATGCCAAAAAGAGGTGAAATACTTGGGTTTTCGTATTACCCAAGGAAGCAGAAGATTAGGCAGAGAAAGAAAAGAGGCAGTATGCAGAATTCCAACTCCAACAACCAGAAAGCAAGTCAGAGCCTTTCTGGGAGCGGCAGGATATTGCCGAATCTGGATACCCAACTTTGCCCAAATTGCTAAACCATTGTATGAAGCCACAAAAGGAGAAGAGAAGTCACCACTGGAGTGGGGACTTGAGCAGGATACAGCCTTCCAGAAATTAAAGGAAGAATTGATGTCATCACCAGCACTTGGACTACCAGATGTCCACAAGCCTTTCCACTTGTTTGTACATGAAGCACAGGGAAATGCCTTAGGCATGTTGACTCAGAAATTGGGAAATTGGGAGCGACCTGTAGCATACCTATCGAAACAATTGGACCCTGTGGCCAAAGGATGGCCACCTTGCTTGAGAGCAGTTGCAGCTACAGCGCTACTAGTGAGCGAAGCAGACAAGCTCACACTAGGACAGAACATACGAGTCACTGTGCCACATGCAGTCCTTGCCCTTATGGAACAGAAAGCAAATTATTGGCTCACCAATTCCCGAATGTTGAAGTACCAGAGCATGTTATGTGAAAACCCACAGATACAACTTGAAGTGAGTCATGCCTTGAACCCAGCCACCTTGATACCCATCAGTGAAGAACTCCCAGAACATGACTGTATCGAAGTCATGGAAACTGTGTTCTCCAGTCGACCCGACTTGACAGATGTGCCCATAGACAATCCTGACCAGATCTATTATGTTGATGGGAGCAGTCTCATCCTTGATGGACGACGCTGTGCCGGATATGCAGTCGTCACTCAACACGAAGTAGTTGAATCATCAGCTCTAGCCTCAGGCACATCAGCCCAGAAAGCCGAATTGATAGCACTCACCAGAGCATTACTGTTAGGAGAAAAACTCGTGCTAAATGTATATACAGATTCCAAATATGCCTTCACTACCTTGCATGCCCATGGAGCTCTCTATAAAGAACGAGGGCTCATCACATCTGGAGGAAAATCAGTCAAATATGGTCCCGAGATATTGATGTTACTTGATGCAGTTTGGGCCCCAACACGTGTAGCTGTTATGCATTGTAGAGGACATCAAGCAGGAAAAGGAGAAGTTGCCCGAGGAAATAGATGTGCAGATGCCTCAGCACGACAAGCAGCTATGACATGACAGATTGCCCCACAAGCTATGCCAATGCAAGCAGCATTGTTTCCAGTACCTCTGAATCTGTGGACACCACGATATACCACCAAAGAATTGAATTACTACTGTAACAGAGAAGATGGAATACTGAAAGATGGATGGATTGAGCTACCACCAGAAGAGGGCAGTCAACTCCCTGGACGGATAGTAATTCCTGAATTGTTAGGACCATCCTTTGTCAAAGCTTTCCACGAAGCCACCCACTATGGAAAAAGTGCTATGGAAAAAGCACTCCGACCACATTTCTACATCCCTTTGTTGACAACCATATCAGCCTCAGTAGCACGTCAGTGTCTAACCTGTGCCAAAAATAATGCCAAGCAAGGCCTTATAACGGCACCCCGAGTTCAGTCAGGAGGTGTCACCCCCATGCACAACCTCCAAGTTGATTTTACCGAAATGCCAAGAGCCAATGGATACCATTACATGTTAGTATTAGTTTGTACTTTCTCTGGGTGGGTAGAGGCCTTCCCAACCAGAACTGAGAAAGCCCGAGAAGTTACCAAAGTCTTGATGAGAGAGATTGTCCCTAGGTTCGGAATTCCAGCAGTAATAGGGTCAGACAATGGACCCTCATTTATCTCCCAAGTTACTCAGCAGTTAGCAAAAGCTTTGCAGATACAATGGAAACTCCACACTGCATACAGACCCCAGAGTTCAGGGAAAGTTGAGCGAATGAATCGTACCCTAAAAGCCCAAATGTCCAAGCTTTGTCAGGAGACACACTTGAAGTGGCCCCAAGTGCTCCCAATAGCTTTACTCAGAATACGCTCAGCTCCTGTAAAGTCAACAGGATTTTCCCCTTTTGAAGTTTTGTATGGTAAACCCCCGCCGATAGTGCAGGGAGTCAAAGGAAGTTTAGCCCAAATTGGTTCAGAAGTAACCAGACAAGAACTCCTAGCTCTTAGTTTGTTCTGCAGACTCTCCATGCGTGGATCCAAGACCAGTTGCCTATCAACTTGACGGAACCCTTGCATCCCTATCAGCCTGGTACCTCGGTGTGGATCAAAGATTGGAAGAAGACACCGTTGGAACCCCATTGGAAGGGACCGTACACCGTCATCCTGTCTACCCCAACTGCAGTAAAGGTAGCCGAGATCGACGCCTGGATCCACCACAGCAGAGTCAAGCCCGCCGCTGATCCTGAACCTGAGCAGTGGACGGCAGAACAGCAGCATCCTGATACACCCTTGCGAGTTACTCTGAGACGGCAACCAGCAGCTTAGACACTTCATCACAAGTGCTTTGCAGTAGCCAAGTCTTTCGAAGAGGATTGCTGTTTTCCATGCAGCAACAGCTTTGTTTCAACGAACCCAATTTGCGTGCAATTTGGCACACTACTTTGATACTACATTGACTAGCCAGACTTCACAAGCCAACTGAAATTGCTAATAAGTTGGTTAATGTGTACTGGACAACCTGAGGATCTTCAATCAACACTCAGCACCCGTTAAATTGCTTCATTAGCAAACGGGACGAAGAATAAAAGACCGTCGTGATCAAGATCAGCAAGCTGAGGATCCAGAAGAACTCCAATCAACATCAACATGCATCTTTACTTTTGCTTTGCCTTGGTTGCCTTATTTGGAGGTTTTGAACAGACTTATGCTCTACCTCCATGCACTGCCTGCATTACTTCTACTCGAACTGGACTGAAAGTAACTCAGACTTTGATTTATCATTCTTACTATACCTGCAAGGGAACAGTGACTCGGTGTATCTATAACACCACTGAACTAAATGTTTGCAAAAATGCAATGTGTGCCTTCGAGTCAGTTCTGACTCCTGGCGACCCAGAAGCTCCTGGCACTCATGGCAAAATCAGAGCATGCTATAATCCGCATCAGAATCCATCCTATTACACGATGGAAATAAGATGGAAGGATGCAGATGGACCTATATTAGCTGCTACGCCACCACTTAAAGACATTACTAAACCTGCTGTTTTGAATTTTGATGCATGTAATGCCATTAATAGAGATAGTTATTCCACCTGTGGTACATGGGAGAAAGCGTATCGGAATGACCATAAGTACATGTGTCCGGAGGGTGCCACAGGATGGAGGAAGTGTACAGGTAAAAAGGAACCAGGCTATAGTACTGCACCAGCAGCAGATTACTATTGCCCGTATTGGGGATGTGTTTTTTATGCTACCTGGAATACTGGTATAACTGATGAGAAAATAGATAAACGAATGGCTACCTTAACCAAGCCAACCACAAATGATAAATGTCAGAAAGATGCTTGCAACCCCTTACACTTACGTATACACAACCCCCATGCATGGAAACAAGGATACAAGTTTGGTTTGCGTATTGCTGGAGGGGCAATAGATCCAGGAACCATTGTGTATATCAGATTGAATACCCAAGCCCACAAGTCATCTAAATATCATATCCATAATACCTTTTATGAAGCTATGCATGTAAATAAGTTTGAGATCCCTCATCCTTCACAGAATTTATTTCTAGAATTAGCCGGAGCAGTAGTATCTAGTCTTAAGATCTCAGATTGCTATTTCTGTGGCGGAACCCAAATGGGAGACCAGTGGCCATGGGAAGCCCAAGAATTGAATTATTCTTTAGTTTACAATCAGACTGAATTACACAAGACTACCAGTGAATGGGTGTTAGCGCACTCAATCGTTGGACGTCTTTGCTATGCCAGAACTGGACCCCAGTTCACTCAGAAGGTAGGACAGCTGGTCTGTCTTAGCCAGAAATACTATAATGCCACGACCAAAAAGACAGCATGGTGGTCAGGAATCAGACACCCTGAACCTCCTAACCCATTAGCCAGATTTCCTGAACTTGCTAGTTTATGGACTAACCTTGCCAAAGTCCAAGCCTGGCAAGCCCCACCTGGCCTATATTGGATCTGTGGAAACCGAGCGTATGCCCAACTCCCACCACACTGGGGAGGAGCATGTGTCTTAGGAACCATCAGACCTTCTTTCTTTCTTTTAAACACTGAACATGGAGAACAATTAGGATACCCTGTATACACTACCCACCGACATAAGAGAGCACTAAGACAGAAAAGGGAAGCCTTACAGATAGGCAAGTGGGAGAAGTGGCAAGGTGATGATTGGCCACCAGAAAGAATCATTGAGTATTATGGGCCTGCCACTTGGAATGATGATGGTATGTATGGTTATCGTACTCCAATCTATATGATTAATCGTATTATTCGCTTACAAGCAGTAGTTGAAATAATAACCAATGAAACTAGTCATGCTCTTATGCTTTTAGCTAGACAAAGCACTCAGATGCGCACTGCTATATATCAGAACCGTTTAGCACTTGATTATTTGTTAGCAGCAGAAGGAGGAGTATGTGGTAAACTGAATCTAACTAATTGCTGTTTGAAAATAGATGATAAGGGTCAAGTAGTTGAAGAAATTGCTAAAGATATGCAAAGACATGCTTATGTAAAACAGCCAGCAGCCATTTGTGGAGCTCCCCGGTCGGGGTAGAGCACAGGGGGAGCCTCGGTTTCCCGCTCCTGCACTCCAGCCCAATCCGGGTTGTGGGAGGTCCCGGCGGCTTAACTAAAGTGTGCCGCGGGCAGGAGAAGTCTTGTAAAACAGCCAGCAGCCATTTGTGGAGAACCCAGGACGCTGTAGAGCACAGGGGGAGCCTCGGTTTCACGCTCCTGCACTCCAGCCCAATCCGGGTTGTGGGAGGTCCCTGCGGCCTCTATAAAGGTGCCGCCGGCAAGCGCACCCGCGCCTTGCGGGCCCGCGCCTGAGGGCCTCGCCAGAGGGCCCTTTGGCGTGGCCCTTAGGCAGTGGCACGTCAGCAACCCTACGAGGGAAGCCAGGACTCTCATCTACAACTGAATCTGCCTTCTGCGCCAAGAAAACTTCTGAATAATAACCTGAGACTCTGATATACCCTAAAACTCACCTATGTAACCCACTTCTACCCCATCTATAAGGTAACAGTAGACCTGAATATACTAGAGAATTTCACTCCTTGTTACTCTGTTACAAACAGACCTCCCTTAAAATAAGATTTGCTACTGTATCTTGTTAACAGAACACATTGTTTCTACCTGATAGGCCTGCTTTTATACAATTGTTACCTATTTCCACTGCTCTGTACCTAACCAGTTAATCTGCATTTACTGTTGCTAAAGACCCGTATTACCTTACATTGTATCCTTCCATCGCTGTAAACATGGCTCTCTCCCTATTTGCATTAGTTAGCCTCTATCTGTTAACATACACCACCCAAAATACAGCAGCATTCCCCACCACCTCACACAAGATCCCCATATTGCATGGACTAGGAAGAAGATATCATTCCTCCTATCATCACTCAGCTCCACACCCACACCATGTTAGGCACTCTCATCTACTATATATCTCCCTTAGCACTGTTAGTAGTTCTAAACCTAATTCTGCTCCCTCACATGCTAACTTAAACTGTGCACTCATCAACGCCCCGCTCAGTACGTAAAAAGGGGCCAGCCATTACAGATCTCATCACAAAGCTGAAACTAGACATCCTCATGGTAACAGAATCATGGCTAGCGGACACAGACAATGTCCTTATAAACCAACTCATTCCACCAGAATACTCAATACACACATGTCACAGAGCAGACCGAAGAGGAGGTGGTGTCCTCATTCTTTCACGAACTAACCTTCAATTTAGTTTACTTTCCACCCAGAGTACCACACACATGGACCTAGTTACTATAGCCAACAAACATATCATCCTAAATCTCATATATAGAGCCCCATCCTCACCACCAGAAGAATTATCTAATATAAGAGAGTTGGCCTGCAACCCAGAAAGCCCACGCAAATCCAACTGGTTAATGGGCGACTTTAACCTCTCCTCACTTCACCATAGACATTCTACTACCACATTCCTTGATGCCATGGCTGACCTCAACTACTCGCAGCTAGTTAGCTCCCCTAATCACCTCAAGGGTAACCCCTTGACCTCATTTTGTGCGCCTCAGCCTGCAGGTGAACACCAACTTTAAGCTATCTCATACCCCTGTCCCATGGTCTGATCATGATTTATTATCCTTCCAAATCCCATTTCAGAAAAACAGTATACCAGCAAGACAGACAAATTTGATCTCATCAGGTCCAACAGCCCATTTCAAAACGCTCAACAAGGATGACTTCATCAGCCAGACTCTTCCAACCCTTTGTCTACCAACCAATGACCTTGATGAATTGATCAACAATTGGTACAACACCCTGAACTCCTCTTCACATATACCTTCCTCAGTAAGACCACCAGCATCCAGCACAGCACTAAAAAGAAGAAACCCGAAACCATGGTTCCTCCACTGAACTACGACTATCCCTCCAGAACCTAAGAAAACAAGAGAGAAAATGGCGCAAATCACGTGCTCCAATTGACCAAATGGATTACGAAAATGCCCTAAAGAAACACCGGGAGAAAATAGCTGAAAAGATGAGAGAACACCATACAGAAACCCTCCTCCGATCACTGAACAAACCACGAGACCTCTTTAACATCACTAAATCCTTAACCAAGGCACCATCCTCCAACCAAACAATATCAATTCACCTCAGGCTTTTGCTGACTATCTTCAATCTAAATCCATTAACACGAATTCCACTCCAAGTTGTATACCTAACCCCATCTCAATCACTCAGCCTCTAAAAAATTTTGTCGCCCCCACAGTGAAATCCATCACTGACCTTATTGCCACCTTGAATACTACCACAGCCCCAAACGATCCATGCCCTGCCTACTGGATCAGAACAATGCGTGCTGAACTGAGCCCCATACTTGCCCTTATCATGCAACTTTCCTTCACAACCGGATCATTCCCTTCATCTCTCAAGCAAACTTCAATACGCCCTCTCCTGAAGAACAATAAACTCGACCCAGCAAAAACTGATTCATATCGTCCAATTTCAAGTATACCCCTTCTAGCCAAAATCATCGAGAAGGTGGTACAAATCCAATTGCAACAGCATATAGATACCTCAGCTCCTCTCGATCCCTGCCAACACGGATTCCGTGAATCACATGGCATAGAAACCCTTCTCACACTACTCATCAACACTTTATCAAGAGGGATTGACAAAATTGAAAATGGATTCATCCTCATCTTCCTTGACATCTCAGCAGCTTTTGACTCAGTTAACCATGTACAACTTCTTCACCGTCTTAAAGAAAAGGGAGTCCAGGAATCAGCTTGGGAATGGTGTAGATCCTACCTAAACAACCGCTGGCAACAGGTGCGGATAGGAGCTTCAACCTCTGATCCTTTCCAGCAACAACAGGGTGTACCCCAGGGATCCTCTTTATCAGCTCTTCTATTTAACATATATATCAACCAATCTGTGAAATCATCAAATCATTTAACGCCTCCAGCTTGATCTACGCAGATGACATACTGATATTCACGCCAATAAAAATTAATGCCCCCGACCTCTCCCCAATTATCGCCTGCTTCAACGCGATTACAGATTGGCTCCTATCCCAGAACCTGCGAATAAACTTCAAGAAAACGGAAGTCCTATTCGTAACTAGGAATAAGAAATTCTCCCCACCCGCAACTTTGAAGGTGAGAGATGCGGAATTACCATGTAAATCATCAATTCGCTACCTGGGAGTAACCATCGACCAAGAACTGACCTTCAAAGATCACATAAAGCAGACCGTTAAATCCATTTACTATAAATTGAGAACACTGAAACCCTTAAGACCACTACTCGCCTCCAATGACTTCCGAACAATCTTCCAAGCCCTTATAACACCTCATTTCGACTATGCCAATGTCATCCTGCATGGTCTACCCAAGAGCATCCTCAACCCACTCCAATTGGCGATGAACTCAGCAGCCCGCATCCTCTGCGGTACATCCAGTAGAGACCACATCACCCCCATACTAACAGAGCTTCACTGGTTACCCCTACATGCCAGGATAACCTACAAAGCACTTCTGCTATCCTTTAAAGCAATCAATCAAATAGCCCCACCTTCCCTCTCATCACTTATTATCAACACCCCCACGAACAGACTGAGAAGATCCGCAGCCGCCAATACCCTTGTCGTACCAAAGGAGTACACTAAATGTAACCAAACAACCAGAGACAGGGCCTTCACCTTATTCGCTCCAACTTGCTGGAATAATCTCCCTCCTCATATCCGATCAATAAAAGACCTCTCTCAATTTAGAAAAGCCCTCAAACACTACCTATTCTGTCATCATCTTTTAGGCCCTAACCCTACACCTCCTCCCCCCATCTCACAAATCACTCACACAGCCTCTGACATTCCAACAACATAACCATAACAGAACACGAACTAGACGCTCTGCACACCCAAATTTATGACCCAATTTAACTGTAAATTTCCAGATGTAATTTATCTTTCTGTATATAGATTGTATATAGTTTACCATGTTGTCTCCAAGTTACTGACCCTGTTATAATGTAAGCAAAAGACACTGTTATAATGTAAGCAAAAGACTGTTCTAATGCAAAATTTGTTATCTGTAAACCGCGCTGATACCAAAGAGCGCGGTATATAAAAACTGTAAAATAAAATAAATAAAAATAAATAAATTATGTGCCAGTACAGACTTGGCACTCATTGAAATTTCCTAACTGGTTTGCTAACCTTTTCTCTTGGATGGGAGGATTTAAGACTTTCATTGTCTTAGTACTAATTCTTGTTGCTGTTATTTTCTTATTACCATGTTTAATCCCATGTTGTATGCGTTCCATTCATAATGCTATTGATAGTACAGTAGAGCGGAAGACCGCAACTAAAATAATGGCTTTATACAAAGCCAGCCCTAGTCGAAATCCTTCAATCATGATGTGATTCTTCTAAAGGTGATTTAACTCTCACACCTTATTAAGTAATAGGGTGAGATTAATCAAAGGGGGGAATGTGGCAGGTGAAGGCCTGTGATCCACGGTGTCTGACATAAGCAGGCCAGCATGGCTAGCTTGACCTGTAAATGAAGCCTGTGGAGAGGCACATAGGATTGCACATCCCCCAATATGCTGCTATTGTAGGATAGAACTCTGTAAGAGAACTAAACTAACTTAGGTAAGCAAAACTGAGAGATGGAAAAATACAGAAAAATGTGTTTAAAAGTTACTGATAAGAAAAAGTACATCTGCAAGGAATATAATTGGGAGTGATGACAGATGAGTTGCAGAGCCCTGCTCCCCTGCATGCACAAATTGGCTATATGGCCTTGAGAGTGTGAAAGTAACAAGTTGATGAACTGACCATTGTAATTGGGACTAGAAGGGGGGTATGCAGGTGCCATGCCCACTGAAGGGACATAATTGGATGAACTTATCAGTACCGGGACCAATGGAAGGGTACGGGAGAGTACCGGGACCAATGAAATGTTTTTCTATACCTAGAATGGAACAGAAGTCTATAAAAGTTGTTGTAATGCTTGAAAACTTTGCTCAGCCATTTTGAAATTGACTGGTTCGAGACTTGTGCACAAATAAATGATTTGGACCTTCTGAACAGACTCCTGGTATCATTGGTTTGTCTGCGCTTTGCTGCTACAATATCATAACGCTACCAGGACTCACAAAGCACCAAACCCTACCTATCAAAAGGCAACACTGCAAATATTAAACCAATACATCTCAGAGAATACCATTGCATCTCCTACTGGGGAAAGAGAACAAGTGACAGGGTCAAATAGAAACTACATGAACAGAATACCTCAGCTTGGTTAAAATGCAGAACATAGACTGTCACCAAAGAACAAGATCGTCCTTTGGTAAAACCATATTGTCTTGAGTCATGCAATCTGTTATTTCAAGAAAGTTCATTATTTGCTCTTTCAGGAGTGCCTCCATTACATTTCCCGCCACCGAGGTAAGGCTTACTGTCCTGTAGTTTGACACCTCTTCCCTACTACCACTTTTGTGAAGAGGTACTGTAGCAGCGAAGTGCAGACAATGAATAAATCCAGGAGTCAATTTACAGGGTCCAAGCCAATTTATTGTGCACAAGGCCCAGTTAGTCAAGCTTCAAAAAGGACTGAGCAAAGTTCTTACAGAGACATACATATTCATTTATACATTTCTTTTCAGTTTGATACATGGGATCAGGGAGCTGTCATGTGGCATTTACGATCCCTCCCCCCCCCCCCCCCGGTTAAAAGGTCCTCTGTTCTCTCATTATAGCAAATACGGTGTGGCAAGATTCAGATTATAGAACATACAGGTATGGTTTTCACATAATTATTTTTAAGGACCATAGGTTATATTGTTTTTTACCCATTGATTCGTTAAATTATGTTTTAAGGTGTTGATACAGAGTTTTTATGCATATTTATGTTTATGAATTGTGTGTGTTTTATATATGCATATTTATTTATTTATCTATGTTCTAATGGGAGATTTTATGCATGTGTATTTATTTATTTGATATGAGGCTATTTGCTGTACTTTCATATGTATTGCATTCATTTAATGATTTAGTTTTATTCATGTATTTATTTGATATGAGGTTATTTGCTGTTTTTATGGTGTTTTTATGACTTATTTTATTATTCTTTTTATCAATGGTTTTAATTACTATGGATGTTTTTAATATGTGTTTATGTGTTTTGTAGCCATAAGCCCCTGATGAAGACATAAGCGAAACACGGCCTGTGTCGGGCCCGGCATTAAGAGTAAGAGTGTTCCAAATAAAGAATTCCTTCCTTGCTATCCACGGTTTCTGACTGGGTTTTTTATGTTCTTCGCTAGGCCAGGTGGATTATCTTCTGCCCATACTTCAGGTGGGGCTATAAGGTTGGTGGGTATACAGGAACTGGTTGTCTTGATTGGAGGTGTACTATAGAACTGCCATTCTTCTTCTCTGGGAACAGTTAGCACCATCAATCCAGCAGGCTTTGGGTTCACAGTCATTTGCATTTATCCCCCTTCAGCAAAGGATATTTGTGCCTGAAGCTTTGCAAGCATATCTCGGCCCACGAGTGGAATAGGTCATTCAGGCATATACAAGAACTGGTGCGTTATTTTCTGTCCCCCTAGTTCACACATACGGTTCTGCAGGAATGGCTTGGTGGCCCTGTTCCCAGTGGCCCCAACAATTTATTTTATTTATTTAGACAGTTTTTGTATACCGCCTTATCCTTCAATCAAAGCGGTCACAACACAATTGGGGGATACATTTAACACGCGGGGATATGAGACACATACACTAATACTTACAGGGAACATGGGCAATGAAGGGTTAAGTAGCTTGCCCAAGACCACAAGGAGCATCTGTGGGACTAGAAACCCCAGTCCTTCCGGCCCAAGGTTGCTGTCCTCTAGTGGGATTTGAACCCCCGACCTTCCGGCCTGAAGTACATTGCCCCAACCACTAGGCTACTCCTCCCCTTATGTTTTTTATACTGCCTTATCCGGGAATCAAAGCGATTTACAGGGAACAAAACATTAGCTCTTTTAGACCGAACCTTAGAACTTTCGTAAAATCGAACAGAACGGTTAGATTTAGTAACTATGGCCGATAGACTGTAATATATTTAAATAATCACAATTATTTACAACAAAGGTTGTGTGTTACTGGGGGAGGTGGATGAGAGGAGTAAAGTAGGAGAGTGTGGGAGGGTGGTACTTATTGAAAGGAGGATAAGTATCTGTAAGTTTGTTGTTCCATGGGGACATACCATTTAGTCCTTGAAGTGTTCTTTGAGTTCTTTGCAGAATTTTGTTGGCTCATGTGTTTCTCTGGGGAAGTGCATTCCATAGATCAGGTGCATAAGTGGAGAAGGTTCTGTTGCGAGTATTTTGGCTTACGCGTGTTATTTCCACTGATTACACCTATGCCTTTTTCTGATGGTCGTTGGTGTTCGGATGAAGGACCTTAGGTATGGCGACGATTAGTCGTGTAGGGTTTTGAATATGTTCATTATTGATTTATATTTAATTCGGCTGTATACAGGTAGCCAGTGTAGGTCTTTTAAAATTGAGGTAATGTGGTCATTCGTTTTTGTTGGTAGTGTCAATTGAACCCATGCTAATTGTAAAGATCACAGTGCACAATGCTTACTTGCACAAACTCTCCAATGCTCATCACACCCACTCTCCACTCCTAACCCGTCTCCTTATCACCTGAACATGCCATTCACAGAGCGGAAATAGGCCCATGATGTCACAGTCCCATGCTGTCAACGCTTGCCCCTACAGTGCATGCCAGAACATACCCTAGCAGCTTGCACCCTTTAGTAAATGACCATCATTTTGTAAACAGCAGAGATGATGCCTTATAACATGATGACTTCTACCAGCCCTAGAGCTGATGTAGATGACAGAGCCTGCTTTCTGCAAGGACGCATATAAATTATTGTACTCTATAATCTATGCACAAACTTTCTTGCATTGTCAAACTCTCCTCATGTGCAGCCTTAAAGTGAAATTATGGCCCATGGGAACAATGTTTGGACTTTTACAGTAGTCGGCATTTCATAAGAGGTCATTAATACATGAAAGGGGCCACTTCTGCATGTAATAGGACTCTAATACTGACATTAATGAGCAGTGCTGGAGTCTAAAACTGGGTGTCTTATAAAATTACCCTTTCGGGAGGCATTTTATAACAGCATCCAAACAGCAGGTTACAGCAGCCAAAATGCACCTGCTTTATAACAATAGGCATTGGGCCTGGT
Source organism: Ichthyophis bannanicus (assembly GCA_033557465.1). Taxonomy (NCBI): domain Eukaryota; kingdom Metazoa; phylum Chordata; class Amphibia; order Gymnophiona; family Ichthyophiidae; genus Ichthyophis; species Ichthyophis bannanicus. The sequence continues at coordinate 1,358,738,793 of CM066033.1, read as the reverse complement.
TCAGAGAATCCAAAGCCACCTTTGGTACGCTTATAAAATTACCCCTGAGGTATTTTTCGTTCCATAAATGTCCCTCCATTTTAGTCCACACTAATGGATCTTCACCCCATTCCAGCAGATGGAGATTTCCAGGCTTTTGGTGATGTCATACATATAAGAGCGTTAACTCCTTCCACCAAGCCAGTATCCTCAGTCTCCAAGCAGATGGGGTGAGCTCCACATAGCCTGTGCTACATTGTGGGACCGATAGTGTAAAAAAAAAAAAAAAAAAGAAGAATGCCAGGAATTAGTGATAAAAGGATTTGCACAGACCTGATTATTTCTTTGCTCTTGGTTGATCTGCCCGGAACTGCTTCAGAGTCGTGGATAGGACCAGACCACGTGGAAACCAAGCTTGTTTGGTCGGGAAAGGGTGGTGACAGGAGAGCTCACCTAGGTGCAGAACCGGGTACTTGCTCTCTTTGCCCACAGTGTTTCGATCCTCCATTTTGGCCTTTGTTGGTGAGTGACAGGGGAACAGACAATGGGTCTGCTTTTGTTCTGTATGCTTCATGTTATTGTGAGGCAGCGGCTGCAGGGGCAGTCTCCGTTGGGGCTTGAATGGATCAGGCTCTCCTTTCTTTTTTCTCCCTTCCCAGTTCAGGTCCTCCATTTGGGTGTTTTCCTGCCTGAAGGATGCCGGGAAGGTAGTCTGTGTTGGCTGCGGCCTGCGCAGGGGTCAGATCTCCCAAGTGGGCCTCTGCCAACCCTGTGAGGCCGCAGATCAAGAGGCGGGAGAGTCAATTCGCAGCTTCCCTTCCGGCGAGGAGTTGGCTGGTGCAGCTTTGGCTGAAGGCACTGATTTACAGGCCACGCAGACTCCCGTGGTTTTGGCGGGAACACCGGACACGTCGACTGCTAAGCTGCACACCTTGGAAAGGGATACCGAAGATCAGGGACTAGCATTGGAGGCTTCACAGGTGAATCTGAATCTGAATTCAGTTTTGGGGACAGAGGAGGCTCCATTCTCCCCAGATTTTGTTGTGCTAATTCACCAGGCCTACCTGTTAAAACAGGGTCATGGGGCGCCTTGTGGGGTCTCCAGGGGCCCTTTGCACTCCCTCCCAGCATCCCTGGGGGTTGCTTGGGAATGGGTCCATCAAGGAGGGTACGGGGGAGGGCAGGGCAAGCAAATCGATGACGATCACATTTCAGTGCGCTCTGGAGGATCAGAGCATCTTTTGATGCAAATATATCTCATGAATATTCATTAGGGATATCCTGAAAACAAGGCTGGATCGTGGTGCACTAAGACCAGAGTTGTCCATCTCTGCTTTAGAGGGTTCCTCGAGCATGGAGTTTGGGGAGGCTGGTGGCCTCGATGAAGGGGACCCTTCCGGCGGGAGAGGACCCTAGGGTGATCTGGATCTTCCGCTGAGAGGAGCTGGGACTACTTATTGTGGACTCTTTGGCGGGCTGAATATGTCCTTGGAGCCTCAGTCCTCAGACCCTCCTCTAGAGGACCCTCTGCTGCAAGGTTTTAGATCGGAAACCACCTTTCCCATTCACAGAGTCATCAGAAAAATGATTGACTCGGAGTGGCAGATTCCGGAGGCTGGTTTACTTGTGGGGGGTGGGGGGGAGGGAGAAGAGAGCCATGGCTCGCCTCTATCCGGTACCAGGTAGGGAAAAAGAGCTTCTTGGTTTACCCAGTGGAAAGAGGAGCCACTGGCTTTGCCACCACTGAATGTTCTGCTCCTGTATCTACCATAAAGTCCATATATTGGTCCCCAACTTTCAAACTGACCATAGGCTCCTGGGGACCCAGGGTAAACGTGGAGCCCGGTCTGGCCTAGTCTTCATCCACTTCATCCATGTCATAGCCCGTTGTTATTGCCACTCCCTCAATGGCTTCTTCTCTCTCTCACTGGAACTGTGCTCGGTTCTTTCCTCCACGACTCTGAAATCGGCCTCCTGTTCTCCAGGGACTCCCTCCTCCCCTCCTGGGGGTGGAGTCAAGATGCGGGCATTCATTTCTCCAATGTCCTTCTCTACAATGGGCACACTGATTTGCACCCAAAGGAGGCCTGCTATTTCCGCGGCCTCTTCCACGTTCTCTGGTCCTTTGGTTAAGAAAACCTTCTCCACGTCGTTCAACTAAAGCGGCAGCAAGAAGATCTGCTTTCTTCTTCATCTTTCATTCACTCTCTCTGTCACGTTCATTTTCACGATTCACAAACACTTTCTGAGTGACTTCCATTAACTGAGCTGTATTCATGCCCGCTAATCCATCCAGTTTCTGTAATTTTCATTTTATGTCTCTCTGGGACTGACTAACAAAGGCTGCATTTACCATGCGCAAATTCTCCTGAGCAGCGGGATCGTATGGGGTATATAATCTATAGGCTTCGGACAACCGCTCATGAGAGGCCACTGGGCTCTCATCTGGACCCTGGATAACTTCAGATACCTTCCCGATATTCATGGCCCTCTGGCCTCCCTTCCTCAGGCCCTGCAGCAAGGCCTGGCGAAATCGCGTTAGGGCCGCCGCCCCCCTTTCATCATTTGGATCCCATCTAGGATCTTCATTTGGGAAAGCTGCGGCAGCTGCTTGTGGGAGATTTATTTCCCCCGCCTCTACGGGATTCTCTTCTAACCAGCGGATGGCTGCTTGCACAATCCGCACTCGCTCCTCAGTAGTAAAGAGAGTGGACAGGAGCTGGCGACAATCAGTCCAGGTAGGCTGATGAGTTTGCATTATACTAGACATTAACTCTGTCAATTCTTGGGGCTTCTCAGTATAGGATGCATAATGCGTTTTCCAGTTTAATAAATCAGTAGTGGAAAAAGGCACGTAGATTAGACTAGTTGGTCCTGGCGCCATCTGGCCCTGATCATTTAGGATAGGTAAACCAGGCACTTGACGCAATGGCATTAGGCGCCCTGCTTTCTCCTTCTTCTTCGGGGTTAGACTTCTTAAATCATACGGCTCCCGGGTATAAGCTTTCTTGGTGGGTGACCCTGACCTGGCAGGAGAGCCTCCGCTTTCTGTATCGTCGGAGGACCCTGGCCCCCCCGACGTACTTGGGCCAGACTCGGGGCTATCACTCGGGGAAGTGGGCTTCTTTTGCTGCTGCAGCGGTAATTTCTGGGGTACCTCATCAGGTTCAGCGTCAGGTAGAGGAGCTGGGGGAACTAACCTATGTGGGTACTGGGGTAAACGGGCCAGAATTTCTGAGGACTCTGAGGCGGAATACACAGGCGGCTTCCTCTCCTCAACCTTCCGGGTCCCCCTAGTGGTTGCTACTAATATTCTACACTGTTCCTCATAGCAGCGCTTTACCCAAGAGGGCTGCCTTTCGCAAACTCCCAACCAGGAATCTATGTAGGGGAACTGATCAGGGTGCGCTTTTTGTACAAGCTGATGAACACGGGAAACTATTTCTACATCAAAGGTGCCCCCACGGGGCCATGAAGTAGCTAGCACAGGCCACTCCCTATCACATAACATTCTTAATCTAGATGGAGACATTCTTATGCCGTAGTCTCCTGAAAATCCTTTACAGAAATTCGTGATCATACATTCCAACGGAGTTTGCGTGGACTCCGTCCCTCCCATAATCGTAATGGCGTATACGTAATGACATACAAGACAACAAACAGCAAGGGTAGGTAGTATGGCTGTAGGTAAGGGGTCCGTACAGCCCACAGAACACTGAGGGGAACAAACACCACACGCTTCCTCCTTTTCGCGACCTGGGTGCGGTCGCCCGGGCAGGAACTGTGCTACTCAGGAGTCCGCTCTCACTTGGTCTGTGTTTCAAGACCTCTCAGTCACGCAGGCAATCATACCATCAAAATAAATTATTTCTCAAATGCCCAAGGTTTTCTGACTGACTATTCCCAACCAAAGGGTCGATGGCTTTGTTACATGTAACAGTAGCTTAAACTATCTCGCACACACTTTGAAATATTTTAAATGCTCAACCTTTCCGACTGCGTATAGTACACTGCTGACGTCAGATGGCTTCAGCAGCCATTTGGCAGTAGTATTGCATTGCATTGCATCAGAAAATGATGCAATCAACTCTGGATAATGTGTGCACGCTGGTATTATGCAATGTGATGTAATATTACATCATTCAAGGCTTATTTGGGATGTTGTTGATGTCCTACCGGATAAATTTACACGGTGAAACGTCAAAAATGAACTACATGTAACATCTTCAAGACGAGAGCCAATACATTTTTTAATGTTATATTCGTGTTCAGCTCACCAAGATACTACAGATTAGGGTCTTTTAAAGTCAGTAACGATTTCAATATTGACTAGTGTTATCAGTCATCAGAAGCCTGCAGACTACCAGAGCTCATTGTTTGAGGGAGTGTTTGCTCATGTAGTGACATCTACATCAGGGTGCCATGATGGCCTGCTCTTCCACTGGCAATGTTTGGCTTTAGTGAGGAGCCCACATGAATTGAGGAGCTCCCAAGCAACAATAGCATTGGGGTAACCCAAACTTCAATGAGCATGGCAAGATTAGATGTCTAGGATAACTGTTGTGCTAGTTTTGGTGTTGTATGGATTATAAAAAAAACTAAGTAACAAGACATGGAAGTTGACCTGGGTGTTGGACTTCTAAGAATTCTAGAGAAAGATGATAAGGCCTGAAATGGTCTACAAGTGGAGGTTGTAGAAACCAATACAAACTGATGTACTAGAGGTTATAAGCTGGTGATTCAGGTAAAGAAAAGGGAGCGCCAGTGGCAAAGAGATAGCGAAGGATACATCAAAGGAAAGAGTATATAGTTTCCGCATCCAGTTCAAACCTCTCCTGCTGACCTATAAATGCATTCACTCTCCAGTTCCTCACTTCCTTTCTTCTCTTATCTCTCCTTACAACCCCCCTCAGGAGCTCCGCTCTTCTAGCAAACTGCTTCTATCTGTGCCTTTCTCTTCTACTGCTAACTCCAGACTTCGCTCCTTTCACCTACTGCACCCTACGCCTGGAACAAACTACCTGTGTCTATACGCCAGGCACCTTCTCTAACCCTCATTAAATCCAGGCTGAAAACTCACCTCTTTGCTGCTGCTTTTGGATCTTGACTCGCCTGATCTCCTTTTTCTTTCCCTTGCTTTATCCCTGCCTACACCTTCTGTGTTTGTCTTGACTAGATTGTAAGCTCTGATGAGCAGGGACTGTCTCCTACATGTCTGTGCAGCACTGCGTACGACTTGTGGCGCTATACAAATGCTCAGTAGTAGTAGTAGTAGTAGGTACCCCATCAAGTAGTATTGACTGAATTAGTAGCAGTTTGTCAGTTACCACTTGCTCCCCATCTTTATCCACCAGTCCCCTGTGAACCATCTCTGTTCACTCAGATCCTTTTTTTTTTCATTTATGCACTTTCAAATTTTACAAATCTCAAGATTTAAGGAAAAGTGTCATTGGTTACAACAATAAGATAATAGGAAAAATTCAGAAACATATCACACAATGCACGATAGCCCACCACACAAAATAAAAACAAGGGTGGAACCAGAAAAAGAAAAATTATAAAATGATTAGAAGACAAACTTAATCTATTTGCCACAGAAGGTTTTCTAACATCCAAATTTATCCAGCATGATCAAGGAGATCATTACTGAGAGGTATCAGAAAGAAAAGCCTCTAGCTGAGAAGGGTCAAAAAAGGTATAAAAGTTACCCTGATGCCTTACAAGGCACTTACATGGGAATCTTAAAGAAAACGACCCCCAAGTTGCAAGCACCTTAGATTTTAACTGGAGGAAAACTTTCCTCCTAGCCTGTGTGGTCCTAGCAACAACCGGGAACATTTGAAACTTTTGGCCACAAAAAGAAATTTCACAAAATTGGAAATACGATTTAAACAACTTAGACATCATTACTAGTGTAGACCAAGTTGTAACATTATTCATAGAGGACTCTAAAAATTCAGAGAGGGCCAAAATGCTGACACCTAAGAGTCCATACCACCCTCCTCTTCAGACTCTAATTTATCCTAGTTGGTAAATAAAACATTTGGATCACACGTCTCTCTTCTGGAGCTGAGATTTTTAACGTATCTTTAAGACACATACACCACAGTTCAGAAGCAGAAAGTAGTCTTAACTTTGGGTAGTTTAAAAGTCTAATATTCCTCAATCTACTTAAAGTTTCAGCCACCTCCAACTTACAATGAAGTGCCAAGCAGTCTTTAACAAAACTTCCCACTGCATTCTGCGCCATAGTCAGTTGGGACTCCACTGACCCGAACCGTCACTCCGGGTCAGCAAAACCAGATTCATGTTCAGCCAATTTGGCCACCACTTGTAGTGAAAAGTCACTGCAGGCTCAATCATCTGCAAAGCTTCTCAAATATCATCTAGCATGATCTTACCAATTGGTACCCCTGTACACACCAGGACCAGCCCTGCAATGGCTCAGGAAGCAGGACCCCAGCTGAACTCCAAGAAACATCAGCCACTGGAACCACCATGTCTGAAACAGAAGAACTAAGTTACTTACCTGTAACAGGAGTTCTCCGTGGACAGCAGGATAAGTCAGCCACAATTGGTGATGTCATCCGACGGCGCCGAGACGGAAGTACTCTCCATAGCTCAGAAGGGCTTTCGCCCTTCCGAGCATGGGCCAACTGGCCCCACCCCCCAGCCTGCCCCTAGTTAGCCAGTTTGTCACTAGCTGAGCCTTAGCCGCTAGGAGGCGGGCACTGGTCAGAGGCCGACCCCTTCCCAGGGAAGGTGGGTGGGTATGTGTGGCTGACTTATCCTGCTGTCCACGGAGAACTCCTGTTACAGGTAAGTAACTTAGTTTTCTCCTAGGACAAGCAGGATGAGTCAGCCACAATTGGTGCCTCCCAAGCTGTCACGCGATATGGTGGAAAGGGGGAGGCCGATATCAGGTCCAGGTGACACCTTGTCAGGGCTGGATGTTTTAATGGCGTGCCCTGGAGCACTTTGGAATATCATTGTTAGGTGGGGCAACGCCGTAATGCACCTGGTGGCGGTGCCAGATGTGCCAAGGGCACACCCACAGTACAGTGAGCAGCGTGCGGTGCTAATGAGTGTGTGCCCATGGAGCAGCATGCAGTAATACTGAACGTGTAGACATGCAGTCCCACTTCGCGAATGTGTGGCTCATATGTGAGAGCAGTGGATCTGAGAGTATGGTCTCAATGGGCAGCCGCAGGGTAACGGGTCTCAATGGGTGGCCGCAGAGATGCCACAGCAGAGGCATCTCAGTCCCATCAAGCAGTAACGTTGAGCAGAGGCATCTCAGTCCTATCGGCAGTATCGTTGGATTAATGACTGCGAGCAAGGATAGCCACGGTATCCATATTGGAAGCACTGTAAAGCGCTGCCAGAGTGGTGAAAGATTGATGCATTAATGTAGGCACGGCAGTGAGGATGGCACTGTGCGCAAGGCTATCACGGCAGTGAGGTGGGCCACCGCCAGCAGGGCTAGAACCAGCAGCAATATCAAAAGTGCTACAAGGTGATGCAGGGCTAGGACGAGCAGCAGTACCGACAGTGCTAAGGTGGTCACTGTGAGCAAGGCTATCACGGTGGTGAGGTGGGTCACTACAAGCAGGGTTAGAACCTGCAGCAATATCGACAGTGCTGCAAGGGTGATGTAATAAGGGCATTAATACCATAAAGGACATGAGTCCTGAGTCCGGTCATGCCTTGCTTAGACGTGGCAGGCGGTAATAGTCCAACCTTGAGACTGCTAGGTAATGCGTAAAATATGTGGACTGGATTGGCAATAGCCCCAGCTGGACTTTGAACCTGTGACCTTCTGTTCTTGCACACACTGTCTGTGTGCACTGCACCACCGTGTTGCCACTAGGAGATGATAGTCGAGACTTTGAGACTGTTAAGTGACGCGTTTTGGACAGGCTGTAGGCAGATTCTCTGGCACGGCTAGAGTCCTGTGTCTTCCCTCGGCATGGCTTGAGCCTCCCCTTGTGCCGGAAGGGGGAGTATGTTGAATTCCCAGAGGTGGAGTACGCTGGGACCAGTTGGTTCCCTTGTCGTTGGTGCACTGTTTTGCGTATGCCTTGGGCCTGTAGCTGCATAGGGCCGAGTGTGGAGTGTCTCCGGGGAGGTATCCTCCAGTCCAATGGCCTGGCGGCCAAGGTGGCATTCCGTGTGTCATCCAAACTAGCAGTTTGGACTGCTATGCAAGCTGGCCCGGGACTAGCAGTTTGGGCCATTATCTAAAAAGAAAACCTTACAGGTGGTCAACCCCAGTTTAATCTGCCAGCGACAGCAAGGCTGCTGGGCGCTGTCGTCGGAGGGCACGATCACTTTGCCCGTTTGCTGATGCTTGTGCCAGGCGCTGAAGGGCTCGCATAATGTTTTTTTTGTTGTTTTTTTTAACCTGATGGATTTTCATTCGTATCAGATCAGAAAGAAGGAAGACGATAAGGTTTAAATATGCGGACTGGATTGGCAGTAGCCCCAGCTGGGCTTTGAACCTTTGACCTTCTGTTCTTGCATACACTGTGTGCACTGCACCACCATGTTGCCACTGAATAGGCACTTGACATCATGTCAGTCTCTCACTCTTTGCCCACCAACACCTGCACTTGGCAGGGGGCGGAAGGTATCCAGGATCCTAGAGCCATAAGATTAGTGAAAACATGCTGGCGTTGGCCAGGACATGATGGAGATGACCTGGGCTCTGACCGTTTTTCCAGTTGCCCTTAAGCACAGGCGCGGGATTATGGCCACAGGTGCGGGATTATGGCCACCTTGTTGACTGTGTGGGCAGGCCCTAGGATGCGGAGTCATCGCAGCGCTCTGGTGGTGCGCTGGAATCCCCAATTGGACCTGCTGCCAGTTGTTGAATAAGAGACCCCTTGAACAAGGTATCCGTCCTTGTGAAGTTTTGTAGAATGTACCTGCCTTGCATGTGCGTTAACGTGTTGTTCATGGTTGTTCATGAAGGAGCATCCCTAGATTGGCGTTGCCTTGACTGCAACCTTGAACTCATGCCCACGTGACCTGGGGTTAGTGGCGCAGGACTCTTAGGTTTAGTGTAACAGATCTCACTGGGATTCTCTCTGTGAGGATGTCATGAAGGTAGCCTGTTGTCTCTGTTTCTGGGGGACAGGCGAGGCCTGCTGTTCCTGGTTTATTTATTTACTTCAGGTTTGTTTTTTTGGGTTTTTTTTGAACAGACAAAGCCAGTTGTTTCTGTTTCTGGAGGGCTGAGCGCAGCCAGGGACTGCAGATCTTAGGACTGCCATTGTCTAATTTCAACAGAGAGGCAGGCCTCACCCGGTAGGTCAGAGATGCAGGTTTCGCCTGGTAGGCCAGAGATGCCGGCTTCGCATGGTAGGCCATGATATCCAGGTAGTAGGCCCTGATATCAAGGTAAGTGCAGAGACATGTTCTCTGAGATCGGGGCCCAGATCCGTGACTGACACCGTGGGTGTGTGTGTAGCGTACTGTACTGTCCCGAGTCACGAGGATGATGATAGTAATGTCACAGAAATCTGCTGCCGCCACATGCTGTGGGCAAGAAGTATGGGTATGCATTGATGGTGAAGGGCAGTCGGGTGATCTGGGTATTTGCTCTGACAGATTTTCAGTGAAAGAATGGTTCACAGGGATTCAGAGTCCATGATCCTATCACTGGACCACGCTTGCTACTGTGCCTCTTCGCGCAGATTGGTGGCATCAGCAGGGTAGATGCTTTGGTGGCACCTCTGGTGCTGTGCCCCGGGGTAGGATCTCAATAGAGAGGTCCCGTGAAGTTCCCATCTGGGTTGGCGTGATTGGACTGGATCTCCTGGCATGCCCTGTAAGAGGGGTCCCCTGGACATGGCAGTCCTGTGATAGTGGTTACCAGAAGCAGCTTTCCAGGCCTTTCTTCCACGGCAAGAAGTGCCTGTTTGGGGAAGACCCTTGATCTTTTAGGCGATAGGTGGTTGAGCTAATATCAGGTTGCTCATCCCTACTGTGCACACGTTCCATTAAAGTAAAGGATAATGTCTCAGACAGCCTTACTCATCAGGCCCATAGGGGGCGCAATATTACCCATAACAGGTAATGCCTCAGCCAGCCTTATTCATTGGGCACAGTGGGGGGTTGAACCCATGACCCCTGCACCATCAGTCAGCGTCTTAACCATTGTGCTACACTGCTGTTACTGTCTAAAACCAGAGACTGGCCGAGGGCCAGTATCTATTGTTGAGAAGTTGGAGTTATGGCCATCCAGGTATGCGGGTACTCAGTAGAGGAGTGAGACACAATATGAATCTGGGCTGCTATCAGGGCACTCACCTTGTTTCGCTGCACTGTCTGAAGGCTGTGCAGCGACTATAAGGGTCCTCAGTGCCGATGAGAGGTGGTGCCCCATGGGCGGATTTGGACAGGTGTTTGGTAGAGTTCCTGTTCGAGCCATATTCAGTAGTGGGGTCACCAAGCGCTGGAAGGTGACTCTGACGTGGTGCTGTGAACCTGCACTAGAGTCTTTGCTGTTCTGGGTCTGAGGTGTTGCTTGGACATCCACCCGAGAAGAGCGGGGATGGCACTTCGCCCTTGGGACATAGAAAATGAAATATATGGACATGGCTTGCGGAAGCCACAGCTGTGTCTCGAGCCTGTGACATTCTGCCCCACTGATTGCGTGCACAGTACCGCACTGTTGCCATTGAATAGGAGACCCAGAGTTGCTGAAGGTCCTGCAGCCCCCTCATTTCCTTCAACCCCCCCTTCAGAAAGGAGGAAGGAGATTGAGGTGGTACTATGGTACTTTGGTATACAAGTTCCTCTTCATTACCCATCTTATGGCTTTGGGTGGGGAGTGCAGCGTGAGAGATCTCCCTTTGGAGCCCTGTGGCACTTACTGTATGGGGGGTGGCATCGCAATACCTACGCTACCATATACCCAAGGGTCAGTCTTTTAGGAGGCCGACCTGATCAGTTGCCAGGGCACCCATCCATAGCTGGTATGGATCCCCCTGCTGCCATAACTGTTTTGAGGGTTGAGGAACCATCCGCTCTTAGCCCATTGTCTGAGGGAGGCAAGAGGTCTGTGGGGGCTATGCCCCAGAGATCCCCGGCATCATGGCCCACCCTTTTTTTTTTTTTTTTTTTGAGAGACCTGCATTGGTATGATGTGCTGAGTAGACAGAGCATGGATCTGTAAGTTCCTTTAGCGATCCTCGGGGCAGAATCGGTACCTTAGCTAGAACTTCCCGATTCTCCTGCACCAGATACCTGCAGGGTCCCCTATGCTCTATGGCTGTAGATGCGGGCTTTGGGTTTGCCTCCGTTCCGGTTCTAGCTCAGGTGCGGGTTGCACAATTATCCCAACTGCACCACGCCAAAGGACGCCGCCACGGCGCCTTGGGGGAATAAGCTTCCAGCGCAGTACCATGTGTGCACAGCTGGAATGTGGTGAATCGGTGCCGGCCGAATCCTGCTGCTGAAGGAGGCTTAACTCGGGTGCTTTTCGGCGCCGGGGAGAATTTCCTCTGCGCCGTCGCAGGACAGGCTTGCCTCGAGTGCTTTTCAGAGCCGGGGGAGGGGTTCCTCTGCGCCGACGCAGGAAGGCCTGCCTCAGGTGCTTTCGGCACCGCCCCTGGAGTCCCCGGTTGTCTTGGCATAGCCAATAGCGTCATGGGGGTAGAGCCCGGAGATTCAATCCCGGGCGTCAATTCGCAGATTCAGTGATCATTATGGATTGCTGACATCAGTACAGGGTTCACAGCGTTGTTTTCCAATGGCGCCGCGGAACGGGACAGCCTTCAACAAAGGAGCCGGAAGATTGCTTAGCCAATCGCTGCAGAGGGGCGGCGGCTTGCAAGGCAGCATGGCCATAGCAAGATGGCCGCCCCCATGGTCCCACGTGAAGAAGGCCTTTGGCAGGGGGGAGGCTGGGGACCGAGGCCTTCCAGGCACATCCTGGGCTGCCGTGCAATGTACAGCTGGAGCGCCTCCCGTGACCTATCGATGGCGTCTGTAATATGAACCCGGCGGTGCCAGAGTTCAGGAGTTCCCTTCAAGTGACGGCTACCACGGGCTGCGATCGCACGTGGACCGGCAGGCCCCGGGATTCAAGGTAGCTATCCAAGCGCGAATCCCATCAGCGACATCTGCAGCATGATCCCGACTGGGGTGACTGCCTTAACTCGCGCCGGAGTTCAGGAGTTCCTTTCAAGCAACAGCAACCGTGGGCTGCGATTGCAGATGGCCAGGAGGCCCCGGGGTTCCAGGCATTTATCCAAGTGATATTGGATCTGAAAGGAAGCATGAGAGAGCAAACACATTAGAAACATTTCAAACAAGTAAGTAAAGGGGAAATTTTCTCTTCTTTCTCTATAGAATAAGGATATGTTTAAGATTGTTGGTTTCATTTCAGTAGGAGAGTAGAGAGGTCCGTCTTGCTGGCAAGGCAGAAGAACTGAAACTGGCTAGCTAGGGGCGGGCTGGGGGTGGGGCCAGTTGGCCCATGCTCGGAAGGGCGAAAGCCCTTCTGAGCTATGGAGAGTACTTCCATCTCAGCGCCGTCGGATGACGTCACCAATTGTGGCTGACTCATCCTGCTTGTCCTAGGAGAATTAATGTTAAGGAACTGGCTCACACTCCTTCTCCTGCCGCATCCTCTGCCTCCCAATGGGGTGTTTCCTCTGCTTCCACCACTGTCACAGGCACTCCAGTTTTCTGCAAGATTGCAGTAGCCCTGGGAGATACCATCAGCTTTTGTGCAGGCTGCGGAGTGGGGATAGGGTTACGAGAGCTGAGAGAAATAGCCAGCTCCTCCGGCGGACACTCTTTCTCTGGACTTGCGGCAACTGCAATGGATGCAGCAGAAACCACATGCCAATTGATCGCTGGCTGCTTCTGCTGCTTTTGCGAATTCTTCCCCTTCCTCTAGGGAGTCATTACAATAAGGAATGCCAAAGAAAACAGTTACAAGGAGGGAAAAGCATCTTAAACTGCATCCGATCGTGGTGCCATCTTGGTTCCTCCACAAAGATCCTTGATACAACAGTAAGCAGCAAAGACCAGCATCAGTCTGCTGCTTGTGACACCGCTGCATAAACATTTTTGACACAGTAACTTGCAGAGCCCATTGAGGTCAAGATCACAGACTAGTTGGTTTACTGGGCATACAAGTCTACAAGGTTGCCCAGCTTGCCAAGTGAATGGACATTTTCAATGGCAGGGGATATTGTGAGTCCTCATTGTTCATGTTAGCACCAGACCTGGTGGAAAAGCTGGGCACGCATTCTGGGCACACTTGGAACTGATATGGATGACCGTGATAAGAAAAAGGGTGAAAATTCAGGTAAAATATATGGGGAACAGGGAACTAGCATGGGGTTAAGATGGGAATTCATACAGTAGCTTATCTCCTTAAAGTGGAAGAATTAAAATTGAGCAGACCAGTTGGGCAAACTGCATTGTCTTCTGCTGCCATCTGTCATATTACTAAGTACGTACAACATGACTGAACGATGCTTATGTTAGCCTAATTAAAAGTATCACAGCTTGGACAGAATCCCTCTATGTCTGACTCATACCTCAAAAGAAACACAAAACCAGGGCATTGGGGCAATGACATAAAAATCGAGAGTTCAGTTTTGAAAAAACTCAAAGAGACATCGACAAAAGGTCAAGAAAAGGTTAGTTAAACATTACCAGCCAAAACAACCCCTTAAATTAATCATCTGTCTCTTGGACAAGTCAATGATAGTACTTTTTTATAGCCCACATAAATGTCACCATTAACAATAAATATGTACTTTTAATTCTTTCTCAAAAAAATCAGTGAAAATCAGTGTAAACCCCAAAGCCAATAAATGCTTGAACATAGCCAGCTGCAGTTCAGTCCTTAGAGCATCTTGCTACTGATAACTGCTGAGAACAACAGCGCCTGCTGATCTGCTTTCTCAGCCCTTTCCAGCGTCAGCAACTGCACTGCACCGCTCCAATGTTGGCAACGGCAGCTTGCATTACTTTGTCCCCCATCCATCCTATGACAGCAACAAGATCACTTCCAAGCAGACAAATCGACAGAGAAGTAGAAACAGTGATGCATTTCCCCCGGAGTGTGCAAAATAGAAAGATAATGGATGTGAATTCTAAAAGCCGACATATGTAAATCACTAAATTGAAAATAAACGGCATGATCATTCAAAAGCATTTGCGCGGTTTGCAGACCTGCAAACTGTGTGAATGTTGCTAAGCGAGATGTTCAGCGCTGAATATTTGTGGGTGCCGCCGCTACACGTCCCATTGCTAACTGGTTAGCATAAGGGTGTGCTGGGAGCGTTCTGGGGCAGCACCCGTTGCTAACGAGGCCTGACAATATTTAACCATTGCCTGGTTGGCGACAGGTGGCAAAAATCAGGCGTGGGAAAGACTGGCCTAACTTTCACCGCAAAAGTGCTAACTGCTGGTGCTGAATATCGGGTCCCGCATTTTATTTCTACCTCCTCCCTCCCCATTGCTAGAATTGAAGACAGGAGGTCACCAAACAGGTGGGAGTCGGGGAAATGGCTCTAAATTCGGGGACAATCCCCGAAAATCAGGGACATCTGCTAAACTTAAAGGTAAAATTCCTCCTTCTTCATGGTCCACACGCCCTCTTTTTTTCTCTCATTCATTTCTTTCGTATCTTGTCAAATCAAGCTTGTATAACCAGCAAATGTAGGTGTCTGTGCATCATGTCAGCAAACTAATAAAAAACAGTCCGCTCCAAATCTGTATTCAAACCATTGGGAGCGACTGTATTTAAATGGTAGATCCACGATTGCTCATATTGTGGGAAAATCCAATTTTTTCCCCCCACGTTCAGATTGTTAGACATATGGACTATAACAAAGAACTATCACTGACTTGCCCGAGAGACGGATGATGAATTTAAAGGGTTCTTTTGATTGGTAATGTTTAACCAACCTTTTCCTGACCTCTTGTAGAGGTTCTTTCAAAATTTAATTCCCAATTTTTATGGCATTGCTCTGGTTTTGTGGGTTTTCCAGTTATATTTTGTTGGTAATTTTGACACATTTTTGGCCACTAGTATTTTGGGCATGGTTTTTGTTCATACTCTACTTAAACTGCTTAATAGGCTATGAGCCTCTTTTAGAAGCAGCTCCACGTGTAAACAGCATCATTTATACCTGCAGGAGGCATATACCGTGTAAATGGGAATTTCAGAAAGCCACTATCTACTCATGGAGATCCAGACCACATGGAAATTTCAAGGGGATGTGGCGGGGGCAGGCCAAAAATCTACACATCCATTCCCAGCCTATACATGCACTTTATATCACAAGGGGAATGCACACGTGCAATGCAAGGTGTGGAGGAGTAGCCTAGTGGTTAGAACACTGGCTTGATAACCAAGCAACCAGGGTTCAATTCCCACTAGAGCTCCTTGTGGCCTTGGGCAAGTCACTTAACCCTCCACTGCCTCTGAAGAAAGGCCTGGCAACCTACTTCCTGTCACACTGCCAAGAAAACCCAGGAGCTTCTGGGTTGCCAGGAGTCAGCTCTGACTCAAAGGCACACATAGATTTTTAAAAGTTGTTTGTTTCAGTCAGGGCTCTACACAATGCATTAAGGGGGCAATTCTCTTTAATCCCCTGTTGTTTAGTTCCTCCTCCAAAATGAAAAATACATAAAACCTGCAGTCTCTGTACTTAATTAGTGGCATTTATATGTATAGGTTTGCACAGTAGCCTAGATACATGTGGAAGCTGCAGACAAGTGCAAAGTGGTGGGTGTGGCAGGGTCGGTGCGACCATTAGGCAAACTAGGCAGCTGCCTAGAGTGCCAATGGTCCAGGGAGGCCTATTGCTGCTACTGCCACCCCTCTCTGGGACCTGAATCTGCGGCAATGGTGTCAAACAGCCCTGCAACGCTTACCTTAAACCTCCGGCACTGAGAGGCTGTTTGACTTCTGTCCCTGCCAAGGCTCGATGCAAACAGGGAGTTCACATCGGGCCTCAGTGGGAGCGGGCCTTGCAGTGCCAGAGGTTTAAAGTAAGTGCTGTGGGGTTGTTTGAGATCATCGTCGCTGCTGCAGATCCCAGACAGAGGAGGCAGCAGCAGCAATGGGGGCCAAGGGATCAGTTTAACTAGGGCGCCTCATCTCATTTCACAGACCCTGGGTGTGGCCTGCCCCATGTGCCGACCAGGATGGGGTTGCTGAAATGCCGAGCCTCTATGGCAGAGGAGCATGTGGCAAACATATCTTAACTTTCTTGCTGGTTTGCCACACTGCCTCGGGTTCAGGCCCGGTGGCTGTTCCCTCCCAGCCGAAGTCTCATGATAACAGCCACACTGCAAGACTCGTACCCCGGCGGGAACAGCTGCTGGGCCTGGAGCAAAAACAGTTTGGCAAGCCAGCAAAAAAGTGAAGGTATGTTTGCTGCCTGCGCCTCCACCGAGTGGGCTGTGCGGGGGGAAATCCGCTCTGGGTAATAAATAGTCTTGGAACACCACTGGTTGCAGAGTTGTGCTGCTCATTCTTCCCAGGTGCAGAGCTGTAAAATGACTCCTCCCACTGTATGTGCTGGAAATCCATGTGCACTCCCACATGTCTTTATGCAGATTTTACAAAAAGCTCTTTGTCCAGCAGAGCCTTTTGTAAAACAACATTGGAAGTGAGCATGTCCTGACCTGGACCTCTCAATTCCCATCTCAACGTCTTATGTAAAATGGGCCTTCACATGTAAAATTAGGAGTGACCACTGTTACCAATTAGAAAATCTCTTCAAAGAAAATTTAATTCAAGATTTTAAATTCCAAAACATTTAAAAACATCAGAACATAAGAAATGCAAATACTGGGTCAGACCAAGGTCCATTAAACCCAGTATACTGTTTCCAACAGTAGCCAATTTGGATCACAAGTACCTGGCAGGTTCCCAAAAAGGCACACAGGTTCCTCAATGCTTATCCTGGGATAAGCAGTTGATTTCCTGGGTCCTTTTAATGGTTTATGGTCCTTTCCTCCAGGAACTTGTCCAAAACTTATTTAAATCCAGCTACGCTAACAGCTTTTACTACATCCACCGGTAACGAATTCCAGAGTTTGATTATACATTGAGTGAAAAAATATTTTCTATTATTAGTCTTAAATAGTTTCACCAGTAGCTTTACTGCATGTCCCCTAGTCTTTCTATATTCTGATGCAATCGATCTACGTTTACCCGTTCTACTCCATTCATTAATTTATAGATCTCTATCATATCTCCCTTCAGCCATCTCTTTTCCAGGTTAAAGAGCCCTAACCTTTTTAGCCTCTCTTCATAGGGGTATCCTTCCAACCCCTTTACTATTTTGGTGGCTCTTCTCTGAACCTTTTCTAATAACGTTATATCCTGTTTAAGCTACGGCGACCAGAATTGCACACAATACTCAAGGTGCGGTTGCACCATGGAACGATACAGAGGCATTATAATATCCTTTGTTTTATTTTCCATTCCTTTCCTTATGATACCTAACATTCTATTTGCTCTCTTGGCTGCCGCTGCACACTAGGTGGAGGGTTTTAACATATTATCCACAATGACACCTAAATCGTGTAACCATAGTTTGGGTTGTTCTTCCCTAGGTGCATAACTTAGCACTTGTTCACATTAAATTTCATCTGCCATTTGGATGCCCAGTCTTCCAATATATCAAGATCCTCTTGCAATTTTCCACAATCCTCATGGGTTTTAACAACCTTAAATAGTTTCATGCTATCTGAAAATTTGATAACCTCACTCGTTATTCCCTTTTCCAGGTCATTTATGAATATGTCAAAAAGCAGTAGACTCAGCACAGATCCCTGCGGTACTCCACTATTCACCTTTCTCCATTGGGAAAATTGACCATTTAGCCCTACCCTCTACTTTCTATCTTTTAACCAGTTCCTGATCCACAATAGTACACTGCCTCCTATCCCATGACTTTTTAGTTTTGCCAAAAGTCTCTGATGAGGGACCTTGTCAAAGGTTTTTTGAAAGTCCAGATACACTATATCAACTGACTCACCTTTCTCTACCTGTTTATTCACACCTTCAAAAAAACATAACAGATTAGTAAGACAAGATCTTCCTTGTCTAAAGCCATTTTGGCTGTCTCCCATTAAGCCATGACTATCAACATGTTCAGTAATTTTGTTCTTTATGATGGTTTCTACCATTTTTCCCGGTACTGACGTTGGGCTCACCGGTCTTTAGTTTCCCGGATCACCCCTGGAACCCTTCTTAAAAATTGGTGTTACATAGCCATCCTCCAATCTTCAAGTATAACAGATGATTTTAATGATGATTCACAGATTACTAATAGCAGGCCTGCAATCTCATATTTCAGTTCTTTCAACACACTTGTATGTATACCATCCAGTCCAGGTACCAAACGACGAAACCTGGAAACAGCACAAGCACTGGCAAGTCAAATGCAAGGCATTGATAAGGCAGGCAAAGGGAGAATTTGAGAAGAAGCTTGCTGCGGAAGCAAAAACGCGAAATAAAGACTTTTTCAAGTACATTTGTAGCAAAAAACCTGTGAGAGAGTCAGTTGATCCATTAGATGATAGAGGGGTTAAAGGGGCACTAAGAGGCGACAAGGCGATAGCAGAGAGACTGAATGAATTCTTTGCTTCGGTCTTTACTGAGGAAGATGTAGGGATGTTACCCATGACTGAAGTGGTATTTAAAGGTGCAGAAGAATTGAAGGAAATATCGATACATCAGGAAGATGTATTACAACTATTAGATAAACTGAAGAGTAGCAAATTACCTGAACCGGAAGGTATACATCCAAGGGTGTTGAAAGAACTGAAATATGAGATTGCAGACCTGTTATTAGTAATCTGTGAACTATCATTAAAATCATTTCTAATACCTGAAGATTGGAGGATCGCCAATGTAACACCAATTTTTAAAAAGGGTTCCAGGGGTGATCTGGGAAACTACAGACCGGTGAGCCTGACGTCAGTACCGGGAAAAATGGTAGGAACCATCATAAAGAATAAAATTACTCAGCATGTAGATAGTCATGGCCTAATGGGAGACAGCCAACATGGCTTTAGACAAGGAAGATCTTGTCTTACTAATCTGTTATGTTTTTTTGAAGGTGTGAATAAACAGGTGGACAAAGGTGAGTCAGTTGATATAGTGTATCTGGACTTTCAGAAAGCCTTTGACAAGGTCCCTCATCAGAGACTTTTGGCAAAACTAAAGAGTCATGGGATAGGAGGCAGTGTACTACTGTGGATTAGGAACTGGTTAAAAGATAGAAAGCAGAGGGTAGGGCGAAATGGCCAGTTTTCCCAATGGAGAAAGGTGAATAATGGGATCCCCTGCTTTTTGACATATTCATAAATGACCTGTAAAGTGGAATAACGAGTGAGGTTATCAAATTTGCAGATGACACAAAACTATTTAAAGTTGTTAAAACCCATGAGGATTGTGGAAAATTGCAAGAGTATCTTGATAAATTGGAAGCCTGGGCATCAAAATGGCAGATGAAATTTAATGTGGACACGTGCAAAGTTATGCACCTAGGGAAGGAGAACCCAAACTATGGTTACACGATGCAAGGTTGCACATTAGGAACCACCACCCAGGAAAAGGATTTAGGCGTCATTGTGGATAAGATGTTAAAACCCTCGGCCCAGTGTGCAGCAGCGGCCAAGAGAGCAAATAGAATGCTAGGTATCATAAGGAATGGAAAATAAAACAAAGGATATTATAATGCCTCTATATCGTTCCATGGTGCGACCACACCTTGAATACTGGGTGCAATTCTGGTCACCGTTTCTTAAAAAGGATATTGCGTTATTAGAAAAGGTACAGAGAAGAGCCACCAAAATGGTAAGGGGGATGGAGGGATACTCCTATGAAGGGAGGCTAAAAATGTTAGCGCTCCTCAACCTGGAAAAGAGATGGCTGAGGGGAGATATGATAGAGGTCTATAAATTAATGAATGGAGTGGAACGGGTAAGCGTAGATTGATTGTTTACGTCATCAGAATATAAAAAGACTAGGGGACATGCAATGATGCTACAGGGTAACCTATTTAAAACTAATAAGAGAAACTATTTTTTCACTCATCCTGTAATCAAACTCCGGAATTTGTTTCCGGAGGAGGTAGTAAAAGCTGTTAGTATAGCTGGGTTTAAAAAAGGTTTAGACAAGTTCCTGGAGGATAGGTCCATAAATTATTATTAAAAGGGACCCAGGATATCACTGCTTGACCAAATACAAACATTGAGGAACCTGTGTCTTTTGGAGAGACTGCTAGGTACTTATGACCTAGATTGGCCACTGTTGGAAACAGGATACTGGGCTTGATGGACCTTGGTCTGACCCAGTACGGCATATCTTATGTTCTTACATTCTAAATTTAACCAGAAAATTCTCTGCTGTGTTTTAAATTTAAACTGAAAGCTCTTTGCTGCAACTAGGCCCCGACTGATTTAACAAATACACTGGGTTCACAGATTAATAATCAGCTTTAACCTAAAGAATACCTTTTTCCCCAAGATTTAGAAAAATTCCTGGAAGCAAATACTTACAATTGCAGATCTCTCCTCAGAAGTAGCAGTCCCCTTTTGTAGTCCTTCTAGACTATACAGTTTCATTTTTTTTTGTTATAAGAGCTTCTCTTACATCGCCTTTAAACCATGCCAGTAGTAGATTGGCCTTCCTTTCATCTTTTTTAAAGCATGGAATACATCTTGTCTGGGCTTCCAAGATGGTATATTTTTTTTAACAATGACTAGGCCTGATATAAATTCTTAACCCTTGCAGATGTTTCTTTAGCTTTTTCCTAACCATTTTCCTCATTTTATCATTGTCTCCCTTCTAAAAGTTAAATGCTAGCGTCAAAGATTTCCTTGCTGTCCTTCCTCCATTAAATTGAGTTTGATCATGTTATGATTACTAATGCCAAGTGGCCCCAACACCTTTATCTCTCACAGCAGATCCTGTGTTTCACTAAGGACTAAGTCTAAAATAGCTCCTCCTCCTGTCAGTTCCTAAACTAACTGCTCCATGAAGCAATCATTTATTTCATCTAGAACTTGCAAGTCCTGATGTGCCTTTGACCCAGTCATTACTGGGGTAGAAATCACCCATTATTACTGTGTTGTCAGTTTTGTTAGCTTCCCTAATTTCTGTTAGTATATCCCCATCTGTCTCTTTATTCTGGCCAGGAGAGACGGGCAGTATACCCCACTGCTATTCCCTTCACCTTCTCACATGGAATTTCTGTCCATAAAGATTCTATAATGCATTTTGTTACCTGCAGAACTTTATTCTGTTTGATTCAATGCCATCTTTAACATACGGCACCACCAATTCACCAATTTGATCTACCCTATCATTGTGATAGAATTTTCACCCTGGTATCACATTGTTCCATTGGTTATCTTCTTTCTAACAAGTCTCTGAAATGCCAATTATACAGTATCTACCCCTTCATTCAGTCCTATATATTTTAACTCTTCCATCTTATTTTTTAAACTTCTAGCATTTGTACAGAAGCAATTCAATATATGTTTTTTGTTCATACTGATAATCTGCTTATCAGTTGACAGGGGTAAATTAGAATCTTTCAACTCTGTCTATTTTTTATTTAAAGACACATGGACTACTTTTACCTTTATTGCAACCTCTCTGTCATGATGCCCTAACCTCCCAGTTTTAATAGGATCCTTCAAATTGAGATTCTGGAATTCTGCCTGCCTCTTGGATCCTGTGAGTGTGACAGAGAGCATTTATGAGAATGCTACCCTGGAGGTCCTGAATTTCAACTTTCTACCTAAAAGCCTAAATTTGGCTTCCAGAAACTCCATTCCATACTTTCCTTAGCTGTTGGTGCTCACATGTACCAAGACAGCTAGCTCCTCCCCATTCCTATCTAGAATCCTATCTAGCTGAAACATGAGGTCTGTCTGTCAACTTGTGTCTCTTGGGGAAACTGCTAGGTACATATGACCTAGATTGGCCACTGTTGGAAACAGAATACTAGGCTTGATGGACCTTGGTCTGACCCAGTATGGCATATCTTATGTTCTTATGTCACCGTCGCACCAAGCAGGCAAGCGACCAAGTGATCATCACACCCACAAGCCAATCAGCTATCTACATGCATACTATTTGATTCACCAATTAAACCAGCCATCATCATCCTTTCCTCATGGGCAGAAGCCCCTGGTGACACATCCTAGGGTGAGAAGATATTGCATCCCCTGGAGGACAGGTCATGGCTACAAAATCATTTCCTGTAACACCAAGGTGATGTCTTCCTTCTAGGTGACTTCTGTCCTCCAAGGCAGCACTGAGGCTGCCAGACTGGGGGTGGGGCTTCTCTACTATGGCCCTGTAGGTCTTCTCTATATACTTCTCTGGGTGCCTCTATTCCTCCAAGTCTGCTACTCTAGCCTTCAAAGATCTGATTCATTTTCTGAGAGCTAGAAGCTCTTTGTATTGAGTGCACATATATGACCTCTCAGCAACTGGGAGATAATCATACACGTGACACTCAATGTAAAAGACTGGATAGCCCCCATGTCACTCCTGGATTGCTGCCTGTATCTTTGTATTAGTGAGTTTGGTTGTTCAGAGTTGCTAGGGGAGTAGGGATACCTAAACTAATGTAAAGGCCTTTAGGACTATGGGCCTGATATTCAGTTGGGCAGGCTATGTGCTGCTATGGCGCATAGCCATGCCTGCTGACCCCTAACCCCGGATATTCAGTGCCTTGGCGATGGAATTGAATATCCGGGTTTGCCACACAGAAGAAAGCACCGCAGAGCCTAACCAGGTAGCGACAATATTGCACCGTTACCTGGTTAGCTCCTGTGGGTAAAACTAGGCATAGCAAAAGCTGGCCTAGTTTTACCCGTAGGTCACTAACTGGTGGTACAATGTCGCCACTACCCGTGGCAGTCGCCGCCCCAGAACGCCCATGACATGCCCTGATGCTAACTGCATAGCATCAAGGCGTGTAGCTGGGTTAGAAGTGGGTATTCAATGGCACTAACCATGTAAGTGCCATTGAATATCCCGATTAAAGGTATTTACATGGTTTACTGGGCTGTAAACCATGTAAATGCCTTTCGAATATCAGGCCCTATATTTTTTGTTTGTTTCCCAACAAATTTCTAATCTGTTAAGGAAAAATCACTTCCTGATGAAAACTGTGGCATCAAAGATCTCTTAACTGGGATATATAACTATAAATTAAGGGATGTGCCTGGGATGGGTGGGGTTTGGGAAGAGTTAGTGGGAAAAGACTATCTACCTGTCTGTTTTCTTTTCAGACCACAAGGGCCTAACTAAATATAACATAAATTAATTTTAAACCTTTAAAGCAAGCTGATACTATTTTTACTTTTTAATGAAATCAAAATCAGACTTTTCCAAATAAAGCCACAGCCTCTCCTCTATTCCAAGCAGTAAGTCACTAAGTTTGTTAGCAAAGTAATGTTCACTTACCCATCGTATTGGGAGTCACAGGCTTGATAAAGAAGAATCTCCAAGCACACCTTGACAAACTACCCATACATGTTACAGTACCATCTTACGAACTCCAGAAGGAGGCTCTCTTTGGCACAGTGCAAGTACTACGCCGAGCATTAGCGGTAAATTTGAGAGACCGAGATCATACTCCACACCCTGGCTTAGGAGTGATGTTCTTGACTGTCATGGTAGGTGCAAAACTAACCTTTTTGAAGAAACTGCCCCAAGACTTTCTCCACTCTCAGCTTTCCCTCAGAAAAGAAGGTACCTGAGATCTTTCCTTGCTATGTAGCTTGGGGGGAGGATATTCAAAGGCATATTCCCTCCCGATGGAAGTGGTGGGGGCAAATACAGTGATGGAATTCAAAATGGCATAGGACAGACATAGTGGATCCCTTTATAGCAACAGGATAAAATCAAAATAAACATAACTATCTCTTATATCTCAGCAAATAGGGGTGACCTACATGGAGTGGTGGGTACACCCCTAAACAAAGGCATGGGGAGGGGTTACCTGCACAGAACGGCAGGTGCACCTACGCTTGTCACCTTGCTGGGCAGACTAGATGGATCATAGTGGTCTTTATCTGCCGTCATATACTATGTTACTATGTATGTAGTTTACATGTCTGCAAACCATGTAAATGCCGATCACCAAGATATTCAGAGGCAGTAACCCAGTTAGTACCACTGAATAGCCCCGGTTTGGGCTACTAAATGCTAATCAATGTTAAGCGCGCAGTGTTGGGGTGTTCCAGGAGCAGAATGGGGGTGACATCATGTTGAACCAGCCGCTGCACAGTTAACCCTAACCAACTAATATTAGGACAGCTAAATGGATGTCTTAACTTTAGCTGGTGTTGCAGTTCGGCCAGTGGCTGAATATTGCCGCTGACCAGATTGCAGAATCACAATCTGGGCAATCTGGATATTTGATGCTGGAGCCTGGATATGGCATGGCCTAGTGGTTGGGGCAAGGTGCCTTGGCCTAGAAGGTCAGGAGTTCAAATCCCCCTGGCAAGACAGCAACCTCAATATGGAGGGACTGGGGTTTCTAGTCCCAGAGGTGCTGCTTGTGTCCTTGGGCAAGCCACTTAGCCCTCTGTTGCCTCAGGCACAACATGTAGATTGTGAGCCCTTTGGGGACAAGGGAAAAATATATGTACTGAATGTACACAGCTTTGACCTGTTGAAAAGTAGCATATAGGCATTGCTAAATAAATATCCAGGAAAAAAAGTTAAAGCTGTGGTGGCCACCACCACTGAAAATCCCCCTCCCCTTGTTTCTAGAGGAAATGCTCCCAGCTAGCCCCTTTGATGATTAGCATTGCAATTAGCCTGCTAGAGTGACTCTTTCAGCTATTCTCTTTTACTTAACACCTATTAATCTCAGAATAACAGTTTTCTTACCATTTTGCAAAGAAAAGTGGCTTTCTTATTTAAGGCAGTCAAGTATTCAAAATGTTGAGAGTGATTGTATTATTTTAAACCAAGCAAACTACCTGTCTGTTCTGTTTTGGAACTGTGAGAGCCTACCTAAAACTAAGATGAGTTGATTTTAAACCTGTAGAGCAAGCTGGTGCTTGCCTGTTTTCTTTTAAGACTTTAAAATCTTAACTAAATCTAAAAGAAATGAATTAAAAAACTCTAAAGCTAGCTACTATTTGCCTACTTTCTTTTCAGACTAAAGGAGCCTACCTATGTAGATATAATAGTAATTAATTTAAGGGACATGTTTACTAAAGTGTTCTACCTGGTAGTATGGGGTTCAGCATGTGGTTTGGGTGCTGTGTTAAAAAGTACCTTTGGCCCCACTGTACTTTTTAGCACAGCACCATGATACAAAAACCCTGCATTACCTTGGTAGCACATGTCGGGGTGGCAAATGTGGGGGAAGGCACGTTCCCATGGAGGTGCAGCTAACAAAGATGTTTGTAGCCCTCACTACCTGCACTCGACGCGGGTATAAATAACATCACCTCAATGGGCAGCATTAGTTGCAACTGCAGCCATTTTGCTGTATTGAAGCATGGTAAATGCAGGGGACGGATGCATCTGCCCCCCTGCAGTTAGCCCGCAGCTCCGCACGTTACCAGTGCAGGGCTTAGTAAACATGCCCCGTGTCATGAAGAAGTAGTTTCAAGGACCGTGGTGAAAGAATTTAGTGCCTTCTACTTACTCTTCCTCCCTTTCACCAAGCGGGTAGCAAAAACTGTACTGTCCCCTCTCCCCATGCCATCTTTGACAACTAAGTCTCTGTCCCACTCAGGGTTCATCCTAAGTGGACTTGGTGGCACGCAGCTTATGACTCAGGAATCACATGTGGTTCTCTGAGATCCCAGTTTAACTCCTTTACATCTCAAATCTTTGGAAAATCACTCAGAATGAGTTGGAGCTCATACATCTGCAGGTCAAAACGAAGAGGCTGTGGAATGCATCTCTTAGAGACGGTGACTCACCGAGATAATGTTTAGATATCGCTATAATGAACTGTTCTCCTTAGGTCTCTGCTTCTGTAAAAAGCCTCTATTTGCCAGCTGTGAGCGAAAGCCACAATTTCCAGAACCTGAAATGATAAAATAAATCTTTGGACAACACTGGGTTAGATGTATTAAGCAGTTCTCAATTTTGTTTCTGAAGACAAAATGCTTAGCAACGCTCTGTCATGTCGGTTTTCTGCAGAAAGCCAACCTCCCCTAATTCACTGCAAATTATCTTTTATCTTCCCCCTCCCGTACTGCTTGTCATGAGTTTGAAAGCTGCCGGAGTCTTTCTGACCTAATGTTTTTCATTGTCTGGCCATACTTCCTATATAGCTCTCCCCGTTAAAGCTGCAGAATTAAATATTGCAAAGCTCTAGGAGCACAACCTGCTCACTCGCTATTAAGGGGCCTTTTCTCCATGAACTGCTCTCTCAGAATTCTCCCTGTTGCAGAAGACGAACTCTGCTGGGAGCCTAGAAGAGGTTCAAATTGCAAAATTTCTGCTCTTGACATGAATCCCTAAACCATCTCTGAGTTAACTGTCTGTTCCGTAAAGGACTTCTGAGATATACTAAGACGGACAAACAAGTTCTGGTTCTTTTCTTGCTTAATGGGACCTTGTTTTGTGAAAGATTTGTGCAAGCTTTGGGCCAATGTTTCTTCCATTGAAAATAAGGTGAATTTTTCCTTGGTGAAATTGGTACACACCGTGGTGGTGCATGTGTTCAAGTTTAGTATGAAAACATGTATATATTGCAAGATGAACAGTGAAGGCCAGAGAGGTTTTAAGTATTCACTGACCTTGAAAGAAGAATAAACTGTTGATAATGGACAATCAATGAAGTAACATAAAGCAGAAATTCCTTAGCACAGGGGAGCGAGGAATAGTTCCTATATTTGAAATTCACTTATTTCACCTTTACAGAGGCTATTCAAGGAAAAAATGTATCCAACAATGTAAACTACTGTGCACATCTTTATTATCCACCTTTTTGAAAAAGAATTAATTTATCATGATGTGGTGGGATTTGAATTGTGTTCCCATCTTTTTTCAGGATCACCTCAAGGCAAGTTATATTCAGGTACAGTAGGTATTCTCCTTTTCCTGGAGGGCTTATAATCGAACGCCCGGATTACTACTTCTGCGGCAAAAGCTAGGCCAGGGTTTCTTGCGCCTGACTGCGCTAGTGCCACATACCTGCAAACCACTGAATATCCGACAGGACAGCATTTACACCTGCAAACCATAGAAATACCTTTGCCTAGCAGCCTCAAGTTTGTACCTGAGGCAATTGGGGGTTAAGATCCCAACGGCAGTGGTGGGATTTGAACCTGTCTTCCCTTATTCATTACACCAGAGATCTGCAACTCCAGCCCTGGAGGGCCGTAAGCCAGCCAGATTGTCATGGTATCCCTAATGAATATGCATAAGAGATATTTGCATGCACTGTCCCCATTGTATTCACATTTATCTCATGCATATTCATTAGGGACATCCTGAAAACCTGACTGGTTTGTGGCCCTCCAGGACTGGAGTTGGAGACCCCTGCACTACACTAACCATTAGGCTACTCCTCCGCTATTGTGAATCTTCCTAAAACTCATCTGAAGTGGATTCAGACTTGAGTGCTGGTTTAGTTTCAGGATCAAAGGTGTCTACTCATATAGTCCCCAGTAGCCCAGAAAATTGCTTTTAAAATCACCGAGATGGTTTGTAAAGTTTTGCCTCATTTGGCACCTCTTTATCAGTACATATTTATCATTCAAAGAAGTGAGTTTTTACCCTGCATTTGAACAGAGCCACAGATAGAGCCTGGCATACTGACTCAGGTAGTTTGCTGAAGGGCAATAGGTCTATATGTAAGGAAATTATATCAAAGCAAGAGAAAAAGGAAACTGATATGGTTCTCCAAAGAAATGGCCACAAAAATAAAGGCAAAAATGGCAATGTTTATAATTTTCAAAATATCACAATAAGAGGAACACAGAATGGATAAAGCTGAAAGAGATAAAGGAAGAAGTTAGGATGGGAAAAGCACACACAGAAGAAAAAATGGCTACAGACGTGAAGCGAGGTGACATGACTTTTTTCAGGTATACTGGGGAGAGAAGGAAGGCCAGAGATGGAATTACAAGACTCAAAGGTGCTAAGGTGGAAAGTGATAAGGAAAAAAGCAGAATTGCTAATCAAATGCTTATGTTCTGTGCTACCAAAGAAAATACTGGAGAAGGGCCACGCATGACAGACAAAAGTAATAAGGGGAATGGAGTAGATGCCATTCCACTCATGGAAGAAGACACTTCTAATCAGCTTGCAGAACTGAAAGTGGACAAGGCCATGGGACTGCATCAGATACATCCCAGGATACTGAGGGAGGTCAGGGAGGTTTTGACAGGACCTTTCTGTCTAATAGATCCCTGGAGACTGGTGAGGTACCGCAGGGTTGGAGAAGGGCTGATGTGGTGTCACCAGTAGCGATCCTAGCTGCCTCAGCATCCCGGGCGGTGCTGATATAAACAAATGTGATATGTTATTTTTACAATGTAATATAATGCTTGTATTCCATTCATTCACCATTCTGTAATATAATTTTGTATGTCTGCATCCTGGAAAGAAATGTCTAATGGTTAATAATACATAGCCTGTCACAGGTGTATATGTAATGATTTTCTGACTTCCTTTACTGTATGTCTGCATTGTGGGAAGAGAGACTACGTGGCTAATAACACGTAGCCTGATACAGGTGTATAATTATTATCCAATGAATTATGGACATGCTGAAAAGAGGGCGAGTACATAATCTACTATAAAAGAACTGTGAAACAGAGGATGTGTGTGACATGCTCACTGAAGCATTTCACTCTTCCTTGCAAGAAAGTGATTAATTAAACTAACTCTGCATCACAGAGGAATCTGTTATTGTGTAAAAGGTTATGTTTTTTACAGATTGGGGGCTCGTCCGGGATTGTGTCATCGCTGGAGAAGACCACCGCCGCTGAGGATGGGGATACGCGTCCCATTGAGTTCAACGGCCTTATGTATCAGCGACGAGGGGGGGGCTCCAACAGTGTACTGACAGCAGAATCCCGAGACCATGAAGGAAAAATCAATACAGACTCAGTGAAGCAGACTAGGTATTAGACAGAGACAAACGCATCAACCAAGTAATTCTGTGCACAGATCAAGGTAAGAAACAAGACTGTAAAGTATTGCCTTGGTGGTTGAGTATCGAGACAGACTGTTGTGTGTATGAGATGTGTCCTAGACACGAAGTGAGTGCGGAGTCTCAATCCGCGGTTCCGACACATCTGTGAGGAGTGCGGCTGGGGAGAGATGAAGTGAAAAGCACATTGGTGAAACAGGTCTCGATGAGTGTCAGGAATTCCAAAGGAAACTCGAGTAAGCATGGAGTCAGGGATAAGGGCTCCGAGGGACATTCCTCCAGACAGTCAATTAGGGAGGATGTTGGTATTAGTAGCATGTAATAAAGCTACAGGGTAACCTTTTTAGGGATAAAGTAAAGAAGTGTTTTAAGAATTTGCTGGTTTACATGGACAAAAGGGAAAGCATAGAGCTAGCTGCAGTTTTCAAGCTGAAATTTGGAACAGACCAGTGGGTGGTTATGTCAAATTCTTAACTTATATGTAAACAGTGAAAAAGATTAAGTCAGCAAGTGTCAGCTCCTGCCAAAAAAATATAGCAGTGATGCATGAAAGTGGTCATTAAGCAGGGAATTCTTTTGAAGCCAGATAAAAATAGATTAGCAGATGAGACTGCTAAGGGAGCTGCCTTAGGGGAAGACTTAACCCCTATATACAATTTAACACCAGAAATAGGGAGTCAGGCAGCAAATCCTCTTATCTTAAAAAGGATATAGCATTATTAGAAAAGGTAAAGAGAAGAGCCACCAAAATAGTAAAGGGGATAGAAGAATACTCCTATGAAGAGAAGCTAAAAAGGTTAGGGCTCTTCAACCTGGAAAAGAGACGGCTGAGGGGAGATATGATAGAAGTAGTATTTTTAGTAGACACAGGAGCTGCCCGGACATCCTTAAATTATATACCAGAGGGAATGAGATTAACAAATCAGAAGCTTACAGTCTCAGGAGTAAAAGGAGAGGTTTTTTTTGTCTCAATATTTGAGCCCACTCTGTTAAAAATGGACCATGAGGAGATAGAGGGACAGTTGTATATCCCAGAAGCAGGGAGTAATCTATTAGGAAGGGATATACAACACACAGTTAAACTTAGAAATAAAGGTGAAAGACAGCCAAATCATTGTAGAAATGGCTGTCCTCACTGAAGAAGAAGAGAGTCAGATAGACCCTATAGTCTGGGCAAGGGAAGGAAATAGGGGAGGACTGAACATCCCGCCATTGAAAGTTGAACTGAACAAGGAAGGCAAAGTAGTGTGCCAAAAACAATATCCCATTTCGTTGGAAAGTCGTAAGGGCCTCCAGCCTGTTATAAGAAGTTTGTTAAAAGATGCACTATTAGAACCATGCATGTCCCCCTTTAATACTCCCGTCTTGCTAGTAAGAAAACCAGATGGATCATATAGGTTAGTACAGGATTTGAGGAGACTGAACCAAATAGTACGGATAAGGCACCCAGTGGTACCAAACCCCTACACCAGGGGTCACCAACCTCCAGAGGGCCGCGGGCCGCACAGCCGACTACCGGTAGACTCGCGGGCCGCACCCCCCTTCTCCCCGCCCCCGCGAAAAAAAACAATGCTCATACCTGAAAATTATTCCATGTCAGCTCCCTCCCTTCTTCTGCAGCCGCGGCTCCCTGCCTCTTAGGGAACCGCGGCTGTGCTTGTAAAATCATCGCGGAGGCCTTCCTGTCTTGACGGGCTCCGTGCAGCATTGTCCCGCCTCTAAAGGAAGTTGTTTACCACTTCCTTTGGAGGCGGGACAATGCTGCACGGAGCCCGTCAAGACAGGAAGGGCTCCGCGATGATTTTACAAGCACAGCTGCGGTTCCCTAAGAGGCAGGGAGCCGCGGCTGCAGAAGAAGGAGTCGGTGAGTTTGCCGGTACTTTGAGCAGCATCCTTGGCGGGCTGCACCGGGGTAGAGCCTCGCGGGCCGCACGAAGGGACCTCGCGGGCCGCATGTTGGTGACCCCTGCCCTACACAATACTGAGTAAAATACCCCATGAGCATAAATGGTTTAGTGTTATAGATTTGAAGGATGCATTTTGGTCCTGTCCCTTGGACCCAAGTAGTAGGGACATGTTTGCTTTTGAATGGGAAGACCCCAATACTGGTCAGAAACAACAGTTCCGGTGTACAGTGTTACCCCAAGGGTTTACGGAATCACCTAACTTGTTCGGACAAGTGCTGGAACAGGTGTTAGAAAACATTTTTCACCATCCAGCATAACTCTTTTGCAATCAGGGAAAAAGAAGACCCAAGTAAGTTTCTTAAGCCATCAAAGCTCTATTAGAGTTTCTGGGAAGATGAGGGTTCTGGGTTTCCAAAACTAAATTAGAGAATGAAGTAAAATACCTTGGACATTTAATTAGTGAAGGAAAAAGGAGAATAGGTCCAGAACGAATAAAAGGGATTACAGATTTAACCCTACCTAAGACAAAGAGGGAACTAAGGAAGTTCCTAGGACTAACAGGGTATTGTAGATTATGGATAGACTCATATGCCCAAAAGACTAAGGGATTATATTCAAAACTGTTAGAAGAGCAACCTAGCATTATAATTTGGAAAGAAGAACAGATAGAGTTGGTTAAGGATTTAAAACGGAGCTTGGTAGAATCCCCGGTTCTGGCCTTACCCTCACTGGACAAACCCTTGCATTTGTTTGTTACTCTAAATGGGGGAGTAGCCTTAGGGGTCCTCACTCAAAAATGGGCAGGGAAGAGACAACCAGTAGCATATTTATCTAAAATCTTAGATTCAGTGTTTAGGGGATGGCCAGAATGTGTTCAAGCAGTAGCAGCAACAGCCCCTATTGGTAGATGAGAATAGGAAATTGACATTCGGAGGGGCCCTGGTA
Source organism: Ichthyophis bannanicus (assembly GCA_033557465.1). Classification (NCBI taxonomy): domain Eukaryota; kingdom Metazoa; phylum Chordata; class Amphibia; order Gymnophiona; family Ichthyophiidae; genus Ichthyophis; species Ichthyophis bannanicus. The sequence goes on along the minus strand of CM066033.1, from coordinate 1,358,706,806 downwards.
GTAAGTAGCCCACATAAATGAGAACCATCTTAACCCAGAGGGCTAGGAGGTGGCTCACTGATTCACAAATCCTGAAATATGAAGCAATATTAATGGAAAAAGAAGACCTAGGGGCTTGTTTACAAAGCCGCGGTAGCGGTTTGCGATCGTAATCGGAGCCGCGGCCCCATTGATTTCAATGGGGCCGCGGCTGCGATCGCGATCGCGAACCACTACCGCGGCTTTGTAAACAAGCCTCCTAGTGTTGACCACAGATCAGTGTTTAAACCCAGCTGCCTTCCTTTGAAGTGGAACGGGTAAACGTAGATCGATTGTTTACGTCATCAGAATATAAAAAGACTAGGGGACATGCAATTAAGTTACAGGGTAACCTATTTAAGACTAATAAGAGAAAATAAATATTTTTTTCTCACTCAACGTGTAATCAAACTCTGGAATTTGTTACCGGATGATGTAGTAAAAGCTGTTAGTGCAGCTGGGCTTAAAAAACGGGGTTTGGACAAGTTAAAGATCCATAAACCATTATTAAAAGGGACCCAGGATATCACTGCTTGACCTAATACAAGCATTGAGGAACCTGTGTCTTTTGGGAAACTGCTAGGTACTTATGACCTACTGTAGATTGGTCACTGTTGAAAACAAGATACTGGGCTTGATGGACCTCGGTCTGACCCAGTATGGCATATCATATGTTCTTATGTTCTTATTTACTGAAAGGGAAAATTGAAAACTCGAAGATATAGGGGCAGTAGAAACTGAAAGGGGGGAAATGGGTTTTACCCGATGGCAGGCAGATGATAAACAAATAATGAGAGAAATTATGGCCATTCTACATCAAGAGTGGAGGAGTAGCCTAATGACCGGGGACCAGGGTTCAATTCCTACTAGCACCCCTTGTGGCCTTGGGCAAGTCACTTAACCCTCCATTGCCTCAGAAAAATACAAGTTATCAATGTCCATTTTAATGTACATTACCAAGTTTAAGTTTCAATGTAAACCACTTTGATTGAAATGATAAAGAGGTATATAAAACCTGTTAAATAAATAAATAAGAGAGTCATTGGGGGGTGTATGAGAATATACACAGTCGCCAAGCAAGTGTGTGAGAGGTGTATAACCTGTAAGAAAATAAGCAAACAATCACAGAGAGGCAGAGACCCTGGTCTTCATCCATTCCAAAATATACAGATTGATTTTACTGAGTTGCCACTGGTTGGGCGGGTGAAGTACCTTTTGGTAATAGTGGAGCATTTGACGGGATGGATGGAGGCATATCCCATGGTAGCTGCCACAGCAATAGGAGTAGCAAGAATAGTTTTGGAACAAATCATTCCAAGATATGGGACGATAGGTCACATTGACTCGGACCAGGGAAGTTATTTCACAGCCAAGGTATTGCAAAACATAATGGAAACTCTGGGAGTATCCTGGGATTTCCATACTCTATGGCATCCACCCTCCTCAGGGAGAGTGGAACGCATGCAGTTAGCCAAATTGATGTTAGAAACAAAATTACCTTGGACTAAGTGTTTGCCCTTAGCATTGTTAAGAATCTGAGCAGCCCCTCGGAAAGATTTAGGATTGTCTCCCTACGAAATGTTATTTGGATTACCCTATATGGGACAATTAAAGGAACCTTCCCAGTTTGAAACTAAAGATAACTTTGTTAAAGAATATATACTTGGGCTGTCTTCTTTTTTATCTGTTCTCAGGAATAAAGGATTGTTGGCACAAACACCCCCATTGGAGTTTGCAGTTCACGGTCTCAAACCAGGACAGTGGGTTGTGATAAAATCCTGGAAGGAGTCTAAATTGCAGCCAGACTGGGAAGGCCCATTCTAGGTCTTACTGTGTACTGAGACTGCTGTAAGAACTGTGGAAAAAGGTTGGACGATTAAAGGCCCGGTTGAAGCTCCTTCAGACGCACAGTGGAAGGTCCAAGGAACTATTGACCCTCTCTGCCTGAAAATACCAAGGAAACACAGAAGAACAGGATAGGAGTTTGTTAACAAGGACTAATACAAATTATAACATGGACAAAGAAAAGTGGATGATGTTGCTATGATGGGGGGATCACTTTCTCTGTTAAGGGGAATGACATGGGATGTAGGATGGGGAAAGGGATAGACAGATGAACAAATACAAACACAGACACGATGGGGAAGGGTGTACTCTAACATATTTACTGTAACTGTACCAGAGGGAGAGGGACAAGTGAGCCTAGAATTTGATGCCTGCCAAGTGATAAATTGTGATGGAGGATACTCCCTAATGGTTAGAACACTGGCTTGGTAACCAAGCAACCAGGGTTCGATTCCCACTAGCACTCCTTGTGGCCTTGGGCAAGTCACTTAACCCTCCATTGCCTCGGAAGAAAGGCCTGGCAATCTACTTCCGGTGACATTGCCAAGAAAACCCAGGAGCCTCTGGGTCGCCAGGAGTCAGGACTGACTCGAAGGCACAAATTGCAATTGCATATGTGTCCAGAGACTGCCTAGACACTTGTGTATGGGATACCCTGTTACAGGTGGTCACAAGTTTGATGGACCACTGAAGATGGAGGCTGGGTCTCCCCAGAGGGGAAGAGGCACCCAGTTCAAAAGAAAAATAACAATGATAAAGAAACACAGCATTTAGCAATGTAACCCAGGAAGTTGCCACCCCATCGTGGTCATCCTCTCTGGAAGGGATGATTTACTGGATGGGACCTATACACTAGGAATAGACGTTAGTGAGCAAGATCCCCTAGGAAGATTGAGGATAAGAATAACCCCCAAGAATCAGACTCAAGTCTCCACACCATTCCCCAGCATATCTTTTGAACCTAATAAGGACCCTAACGCAGTCAAAAATAGTGGAGATTAAAGATCTGAGGGACACTTTAGAGGTGGAAACGGGTTATGAGGATGTGAACACCTGGGTGGAATGGGTTAAATATGCTGTAGGAAGTCTCAACCGTAGCAATTGCTATTGTGGCGACAGCGCCCCCACTAGGCGGTTGCCTAGTGAAAGCGGCGGGCCATCTTGTATCTTGTATGTTGCTTAAGCTTCAGGGCTAAGACCTCTGAATGTGTAGTTGCGTGCAAAAAGCAGTCCAAGTGGTATTTTTGGCCAACACAGGAAAATTTATTAAATTTTTCGTTTTAAATTTCAGCTTTGCAAACAGACCTTTGTAGAAGGCTCCAACCACAACAGAAAAAAGGATGTTTTCTCTCAATAAACTTTCTTTACAAAAAGTGTATTTCAGCAGTGTTATCAATGAGCAGTTTCTTCCAGCTCTTTAACAAAAGAATTTCTTCTTCCAGAATCAAACATAATTGAACTAGTATTTAACAGCAGAGTCCAGCAAACCTTTTAGCTTCCCTTAGCTGCTTCAGGTTTCACCTTTAAAACACTTCTCTGCTTGTCAGCACAGAAACTAAAACTGCTGTGTTTAAACTTTCACTCAGCACAAGTGTTCTTGTAGCTTTAACCATGAGATTTCCTTCTCTTTCTAAAGCTTCTTAGCTACAATAATCAGAATAATTGTTTCCTGGGTTTCCTTCCTATTAAACCCTTAGCTTTTCTCAGTCAGAGATTATGCACAAAGAACATTCCATTTGGGAGTCTGTGGAGTCAGGTTCCTCTCCACAGAATTCTACCTCCATGTCTTCTTCTGCATTACATGACTGTGGGGCTTGGACAGCTTCAGGGATTTCAGGTTTTACTTCCTTTAGAAGCTTGAACAGTCTTTCCCACTGAACTTCCCTTCTTCTCCCCGGGATTATATTAGTGTTCTAAGACTTCTTTCCCTTTAGTAAAACATTTAAAGGCTTTGTTTGCTTTACCTTATCTGTAAAAGCATTCTTCCTGGCATGCATCCCATAAGGTACAGCTTCTTCCTGTCAGACGGCTGCCTAGGGTGAGAACTTACACAATCTTGACGATGCATATATTCATATGATTCTTGCAAGGTATTGTGGGTATTGTAGTTCATTCACTCCCAAACACAGCTGATGACAATAATTTGAGTTGTGAAACCAAGTGGTAAGATCAATAAAATACTTATTTTATTGATGGGTTTAATTCACCCAGCACATGTATGCTTGATAGCACTATAAATGAGGTTACTTGCTTGCAGTGTTTAAAGGGATAACAAAAAGTCACAAAGTAAACCAGAAAACAACCTTCAACTTGTCAGGCAATTAGCTAATGTTTTCTTAGCAAGTAATTACCAAATACAAAGGCACAAAGTAAAGAATAAACTTTGCTGGTTAGGTTAACTTCTGTTTATTTTCCACGCTGATCTCAGCAGTGATTCTCCCTTGCTCACACACACAATCAGGTGCAGCCCTAATTACTATCCATGGACCAGCTGAAAGCCTTTAGCTGGCTGGCTGCTACTGTGTGAGCCCAAATCCTGCTTTAAGAGCTGTTTGCAGTGGAAATAAAGAACAAAGTTAGGTTTCTTTGTGATGGCTGATGTGTTTGCTCATAGAAAACTAGCAATAGCATTTAGATAAAGAACAGTCCATGTAAATAGTTTCATCTGCTGTATTTCCCCCTGCATCAACAATCATAGGGTCAATATCATACATTGGCACAGATGAGTCTTTCATTAAGGCACTATCATGAGAATGCTTATTCCCTTGCTGCCATTCTCTATTATAGATAGGGTCTGGATCAGTGTTCATACCTGAGCCTCTCCTGCTATCATTATTCCTCTCTGTATAGCCTGGCCAATATGTAACCCAATTCTGATGTCCAGCCTTCCAATCTTGATCCCTGGACACTGGATCTCCTCTCACATACCTTCTGGCCTTGGTCTGAAAGTCCCTTCCACATGCAGTCTTCTCTCTTCCAGGTAGCCACTGGTGATTCCTATCTCTGCCACTCCATTCCTCTGGCTGAATCCAGTCCAATGGACTCTGCTGGCTTTTGGAATACCTCCCAGTATGAGTACTGCCTTGGAATCTCCCAGACCTTCCAATGGCCTTACTTCTCTTCCTTCCAGAGAGTTTCCTTCTCTCTCTATCTGCTTGGCTTGGCTTCTGTTTCTCCAGGTGATACTGGTGCTTGTAGCCGTTGCTGTCTCTGTATCTCTTCCTCCCTCTGTAGCAGTTGCTGAAGCTCTCCTTGAAGCTGTTATCTGAAGAATAAGCTCTATTCTTATTCTTTCCTAATGTGTGCTGCTCCCTAACACAGCGCAGCTGTGTTGAATCAGGCCCTGCCCTTTGAGATGAGTGCTTAGGGATTACCTCATAGCTCTCTTGATTGCACACACATTCTCTCACTTCAGCCCCTCTCATGGCTGCTGGAAACCTGGTGCATTCTGGGACTGGTAGTCTTTTATGTGAAAACTCTGTTTTCTTGCTTCTACCAGAACTGACAGGTTGCTTGTTCAGAGTCACATCATCTTTTCTATAGCTCCTACCTGAGCTATGATAAGCTTCCTTATCACATTCCTCAGAATCGGGTATACTTATTTCTGAGTCAGAGTCACACACATTAACTCCCTCAAACTTTCCCCTCCTACCTCTGAGCTTGACTGTAGACCTTTTACAGCAAGGGCATCTCCTAGGAGTAGCGTCCTCTGAATCAGAGCTGCCTGGGGGATCACTGCAGTGTTTGTCTCTAGCCCTTCTAGGCCCTCCAAGCCTGAAGACTTGTTCCTCTTCAGATGGAGCTGAGACCTCCTGCTCCAGCTTCTTCACAGCTAGCCTTCTCGCTTCCTCTCTCCTGGAAGGAGTGCAATTAGCCTGGATTCTGGCTCTTTCCTGACTGCCATTTTCAAGCTGTTCCTGTGTCTTGCTTCTCTCCTGCCGGTCTTGCTGACGCTTCCTGCTCTCTCTGTTTGCCTGTGCTTAAATGTTTGCAAGCGTGCTCTCTCTCCTGGCCCCACCCACAGGTGTCTCCTATCACTTCCTATAGTTGCCCTGGAGTCTGGGTGTGGCCTCAGCCTAGCTTTGCAAGTGTGGGTTTTTCCACTGCTTTCATTTTGGAACATGTGCTTAGGTGAGCCCATGCCCCTTATGGAAGAAAAAGTTTCTTTTTTCTTTGTTTCCCAGGGCTGTGCTGCACCCTCCTTACCACACTATGCATGTGCCTCCAGGAGGCCCATTGCACAGGTTGTGCCCTTACCCTTGAGTTGGGATACAGATCCCGATGGAGTAAGATGCCTCATATCTTTGTATCAGGAAAAATGGTTTGGGGAAATGAAAGTTGCAAGTCATTGAATTTGCTCTTTCCCCCTACAGACTTGAAGGAGGTAAAAGTTCTCCCCACATTTTCAACAGTGTTTGGAAATCACTCCACCTGTCTTACCAGGCGGGGGAAGAACTATATGAGGGAAGTGGGGGAACAGAATATCTGCGTTCTAAGCCTAAACCTGGCAGGGATGGAAGGAGAAGAGAAGAACTACTCCAACCTGGTAATCCCTAGGGCAGACCTGTGGTGGTACTGTGGAGGGCGGATGTTGAGACAAACATTGCCTATCCTATGGTCGGGAACATGTGCAATAGTTCAATTGGCAGTTCCTTTCACCTTGGCGTTCACAGACCTGGGAGCCTCATTTGATGACAGGATATATATAGATGCAATAGGAGTCCCTCGGGGAGTTCCGGATGAGTATAAAGCACGAAACCAGATTGCAGCTGGCTTTGAATCCCTGTTATAGGTAATCATGATAAACAAAAAAAAATGTAGATTGGATAAATTATATATATTATCAATTATACCCGGGATGCAATAAAGAGAATCGCAGAACAATTGTACGCCACTAGCAGAATGGCCTGGGAGAACCGAATGATTTTAGATATGATGGTGGCTGAAAAAGGGGGCTTGTGTGATATTGCGGGGGGAGGGGGGAATTTTGTATGTTCATCCCCAATAACACAGCCCCTGATGGTACTATCACTAAAGTCCTGCAAGGACTAACTATCTTGGCAGAGGAATTGGCAGAAAATTCAGGTACGGATACCTCTCTCACTGGATGGTTGGAGTCATGGTTTGGGAAGTGGAAAGGGGTGGTAGTATCTATATTTACTTCTGTACTTGTTGTAATTGGAGTATTAATTACGGTGGGGTGTTCCATAATACCGTGTTTAGGAGGGTTAACTCAAAGATTGATAGAAACGGCAAGCACTAAACAAATTATAGTATCATTTCCAGTGCACAAAGGTGCAATGTTATTAATGGATAATAAAGGGGAAGAGAGAGTTAGGAAGGATGTTATCTAAATTAGAAGCTTCTTACGGAACTGTGGAGTAAATGTAAAAAGTAACAAGAAAACTTTAAAAAGAAAGAGGAAGGGGTTTGATATAAACAAATGTGATATGTTATTTTTACAATGTAATATAATGCTTGTATTCCATTCATTCACCATTCTGTAATATAATTTTGTATGTCTGCATCCTGGAAAGAAATGGCTAATGGTTAATAATATGTAGCTTGTCACAGGTGTAGAGGTACAAAGCTGATTCATCTTTACTGTATGTCTGCATCCTGGGAAGGGAGAGTCTACGTAGCTAATAATACATAGCCTGTCACAGGTGCAGAGGTACAAGGCTGATTCATCTTGCTGTATGTCTGCATCCTGGGAAGAGAGACTAAGTAGCTAATAACACATAGCCTGATACAGGTGTATATGTAATGATTTTCTGACTTCCTTTACTGTATGTCTGCATCCTGGGAAGAGAGTCTACGTGGCTAATAATATGTAGCCTGATACAGGTGTATATGTAATGATTTTCTGACTTTCTTTATTGTATGTCTGCATTCTGGGAAGAGAGACTATATGGCTAATAACACATAGCCTGATACAGGTGTATAATTAGTATCCAATGAATTATGGACATGCTGAAAAGAGGGCGAGTACATAATCTACTATAAAAGAACTGTGAAACAGAGGATGTGTGTAAAATGCTCACTGAAGCATTTCAGCCTTCCTTGCAAGAAAGTGATTAATTAAACTAACTCTGCATCACTGAGGAGTCTGTTATTGTGTAAAACGTTATGTTTCTTACAGTGCTGGGTACTGCGATTCATACCCCCCACCTGATCCAAGGAGGCAGCTCGGCAAACTTACCCTAAAACTGGCTTGCCGTGCTGTCTCCATGGGCCTGGCTACTCTTCTGTCCCGGGCCAAGTCTCATGTGTGTGCTTACTTTTTCCTGTGCTGATCATGGAGATTTTCAAGATGAAAACATGCAGATACTTCCATTTTGAAGGTTACTCGGGGAAATTATGCACTTACATTTGCTCCTTCGCTTTAGTGCACCTAGATTTTACGAGCTGTGCTCTGTACATACAACTATGGTTTAAAAATCATGCACCCAAATGCAACCCCTTCCCCAACACCACCCCCCAGCAATGCCTCTGCTCAGTTCAGGCCAAGTTACGTTACACATATAGCAGATGGGCAATTTTATAAGCCCCTATATCCATACATAAAAACCTGCTTTATTTGCCCAAATAGCTTTTAAAAGTGCCATCTTTATGGTTTATGTCCAGAAAATAATTTTTTGTGGGGGTGGCAAGTTGCTGTTGAAAGTTACTTGTGGAAACCTTACATCTTGTGCTGCCCATGTACTCTGGCTACTTTTTAAAATTCTACTCCTAACAAATTCTTTCTAGGTCATTTGACAGTTCACTTACATGGCCAGACCTTCCTCTATGATGATCAAACCTGTCTTACCCTGCCTTGTAATTCTAGTGTGAAAGCCTGCCAAACATGAGGGGGAGGGGGGGGTGAACAAAACAGCATACTGTATATGCACTTTGACGCACTCCCCTGACTTCCCCTCTGTTTGGGAACAGCCCTTTTATCCATTGTGAATAGATTTCATTTATTTATTTATGGATTTTCTATACCGCTTTATCCATGAAATCAAGGTGGTTTACAAGGAACTCAAGGAACATTTACAATAAACATATATGAAGTTAACATGGCAAACATTTCAAAGTGCCACTAAAACTTCACCTCACTACTTATATTATTTTTGTCGAAGCTATGCTGTAGGAGGGATAGCACTATCATCTATCCCACACCAAGCAGCTAGCTGCCTTTTTTTCTTTTTTATGGTCCTGTGTCACCAATCAATAATTTCTCAAACAACGTAAAATTTGTACTTAGCTTAGAACTCTCAATCTCAGCTTTGTCATTCCGTCACTCCAAAAGAGGAATTTTAAGCATGACGTGCGCGTTTCGAGCCGAAGGCTCTGTATCAAATGCTGGAATCTTTGTTGTTTCGGTAACGGAATCTCAAAAAACGCCGTCCATGCGGCTGAGGTATACGTCTCTCCTCTATGGGTGCAGCGTCCATACACGCAATCTTTGAACAGGAGCTCAACCAATAAGAAGAGGAAAAACCCCACGGAAAGGGGAATCCCAATTCTGATTGGTTCCTACAGAATATCATCAGACAATAGAGTACCATTCAACTTCTCGATTGAGACCCTCAGGTTCCACAGTATTTAGATGAAAAATCCATCTTTGTTCAAGTAATTGAAGTTGATGAAGTCGGTCTCCCCCCCTAGGGTCCGCCGGAACATGGTCAATCACTGACCATTGAAGGTCATCAAATAGATGGTGCAATTGTAAACAATGTGACACTATCGGTGCCGTCAATACTTTATTGCGTAAGCGAGAAGCATGTTCCGTTAAGCGTGTTTTAATTTCTCGACTAGTCCTGCCGATATAAAGCAACGAGCAAGGGCAAATTAGCATATTGCATATACACCACAAAACGTGATAGACAGTTCGTATCCCAGCGTCTTACAAAAAGATGTTTTGTTTTTGGATGTAGCCATTGAATTCCCGTCATGGAAGTCACACAAAATTTACAGGATCCACATGTCGAATGTCCAGTTGCAACAGGTGGCCGATCAATTCTATCAATTAGTAATGTAGTCTTCATGAGCATATCTCCAAAATTTCGCCCTCTGGCAAAGGCTACCCTAAGAGGTTTATTAAAGCATTCTAATAATTGTAGCATAGGCCAATGTTGTTTTAAAATGTGTAAAACTGCAGAGCTGCCTTCAGTAAATGGAAGGATTCCCACAATTGAATCTTCTGAACTTCGACAAGTGTTTGTGTAACTAGAGTCAAGTAACCATTCACGATGAACAAATCGTGCTCTCCGCATCGCTTTTCGAATAATATTAGAAGGGTAGCCCCTGTTAGTTAATCGACGGCTTAATTCATTGGCTTGGGTCATATAATCCTCAAGTGTATCACAATTTCGTCTTAATCTGAGAAATTGACCAAAAGGTAAACCTCGTTTAAGAGGACCTGGATGATAGCTGTGAAAATGTAATAAGCTGTTCCGTTGAACATTTTTCCGATATAGAGTTGTATGAAGACTACCATCAGATATCGTAATCTGAAGATCTAAGAACTCAATCGTGGTAGAATGCACATGCGCTGTAAATTAAATGTTAGTCCTTAGGGTGTTCAACCATTCTAAAAACTCTGTAAGAGCTGACAAATCGGAAACCCAGATAAAAAATATATCATCCAGGAACCTTTTCCAGAAAAGGACGTTTGAAAAACCTGGCGCTTGTTGTATTTGAGAAGTTTCCATATGACCCATATAGATGGTAGCGATCGAGGGGGCACAAGTGGCCCCCATCGCAATTCCAGAAATTTGCTGATAGTAAACACCCTCCGATACAAAATAATTTCTGGTTAGGACCAATTCCATCATTTGTAGAAGAAAAGACCTTGGGAGACGTAACGGAGCTGACTGAAAACAGTCTCCTAATAGTGTGAGCGCCTCCAATTGATCTATCTTTGTATACAAAGAGATCACATCAAGTGTAAGGAGAATAGCCCCTGGAGGAATAACCAATGTTGAAATAAATTGCAGTAAATGGGTTGTATCTCGAAGAAAAGAGGTCACTTGACTGGCTTCTTATTTTAAAAAAACATCACAGAATTTTGAAAGCGGCTCTAATACAGAGTCCCTGCATGACACTATAGGACATCCCGGAGGTCTTGTAAGAGATTTGTGAATTTTTGGCACTAAGTATAGAATAGGGACACGTGGATGAGCATTAATTAAAAATTGATGTTCTTTTGTAGTGATCCAACCTTTTTGTAAGGCTTCTCCTACTAGTGATTTTATCTCCATTAGAAGATCAGCTGTAGGATCTTTGGTTAGGACTTGATAGGTATGGAGATCTTCCAAATGCTGAGATAATGTAAACTTATAATCATCTAAAGTCCATAACACCAAAGCTCCTCCCTTGTCAGCTCTCCGTATTACTAGTGAGGGATCTGACCTCAACTCTGTAAGAGCTTTCCAACTATTAGTGTCTAAATTTGAGGAATGATGTAAAGCTGTGGTTTCTAATCGTCCAACATCCCTCAATACCAAAGACTGATATGTAGATAGAACAGGATCAGGTGATCCAGGTGGAATCCAATGAGAATGAGGCTTGACTACAGAAACATCAGAACTAGAAGCCTTTCCTTGAAAATATTGGATGATATGTAATTTGCAAAAAAAACATTGCAGATATAATCTCTATTGTCTGATGATATTCTGTAGGAACCAATCAGAATTGGGATTCCCCTTTCCGTGGGGTTTTTCCTCTTCTTATTGGTTGAGCTCCTGTTTAAAGATTGCGTGTATGGACGCTGCACCCATAGAGGAGAGACGTATACCTCAGCCGCATGGACGGCGTTTTTTGAGATTCCGTTACCGAAACAACAAAGATTCCAGCATTTGATACAGAGCCTTCGGCTCGAAACGCGCGCGTCATGCTTATAATTCCTCTTTTGGAGTGACGGAATGACAAAGCTGAGCTTGAGAGTTCTAAGCTAAGTACAAATTTTACGTTGTTTGAGAAATTATTGATTGGTGACACAGGACCATAAAAAAGAAAGAAAGGCAGCTAGCTGCTTGGTGTGGGATAGATGATAGTGCCATCCCTCCTACAGCATAGCTTCGACAAAAATAATATAAGTAGTGAGGTGAAGTTTTAGTGATTCTTGAATGTTTGCTGTCTTAATTGTTTCACTATAGGGGTGGTGATATATAGAAAACATTTCAAAGTGAGCATTTTATCTACAGTAAAAGTTAGGATGAACTTATTTACAGGTCAACTATATATATTGTGTAGGTCAGTGTTTATGGGTTATTACAGAGGAAGGGACTACAGTCATATGGGAGATCCAGGTCTTATGTGGGGTAAAGTTTTTCGAGATGGTGTATGCACTTCTTGGAGGGGTTAAAAGAGGGATGGCCAACTCCAGTTCTGGTGCACCACAATCCAGCCTGGTTTTCAGGATGCCCCGACGAATATTCATGAGATATATTTGCACACAGTGGGAGGCAGTGCATGCAAATATACCACATGAATATTCATTAGGGACATCCTGAAAACCAGACTGGATTGTGGTGCACCAGGACTGGAGTTGGCCACCCCTGTGTTAAAGGCATGTGTACTGTGTAAAGCATGCACACCTTTACCAGCTAGGATTTTGGACAATATTTAGAAGCATGGTTCACATAAATACACAATGCATGCCTGTGGAAAATGCACAGAAGGTGAAAAACTCTGTAATCACATTGAATTATATTTCCCTTTAATTAGGATTCTAAGGGAACATTCTGGGCGAGGTACCTTAAGCACCCTCTAAGTCAAGGATTCTCAACCCAGTCCTCGGGACATACCTAGTCAGTCGGGTTTTCAGGATAACCACAATGAATATGCATGAGATAGATTTGTATGCACTGCCTCCATTGTATGCAAATCTCTCTCATGCATATTCATTGGGGTTATCCTAAAAACCTGACTGACTAGATGTATCCTGAAGACTGGGTTGAGAACCCCTGTTCTAAGAAAATAAAATCAATCATGTGGGGGTGAAGTTATAAAGGATTTTCTGCATATTAAAACTGCTTTACATAAAACTATGCAGCAATATGAGCGCGTCTAAGTACATCTGTGACAAATGAGGGCATATTTTGAGCGAAACAGGGGCTGAGCTGCGAGGTACATGCATAGAGCACACACACACATTTACACCAACTTTGGAGCAGATGTAAATTTTTGCAATGGCATTTCTGCACTACAGGCACTGGTTTCGGTTGCCTATTTTATAAAAGTACACGGGTGTTTCTGTTGCCTTCATAAGACACGATTAAAATAGTTGCTCTTTAGACTTCTCCCCTAGGCATCATATAATATAATCAGGCCTTAAATGTCCAGAAAAAAATAGCAGAAATATGAGTTGTTGGGGGTTGGGTAGAGGAGCAATAAGCCCCTGGTTAGAGCAGTAGGCTGAGAACCAGGGAAACCAGGGTTCAAATCCCATCGATGTTCCGTATGACCTTGACAAAGTCACTTAACCCTCCATTGCCTTAGGTACTAAATTATGCTATCAATCCTCTGGGGTCAGGGAAATACCATCAGTGTGCCTCATCTTGAGCTATTAATGAAAAAGTGTGAGCTAAATCCACCTCAGTTCCATGTAACGATCAGCCTTCTTTGGTTATTACCAAACAGACATAGTTGTTTTAGCATTTTTTATTTGTGCTCATCTCTCTCCAGGTATCACTTCTCATCACCCTACAATCCCACCTCCAGTCTCACTCCTTTCTCTCACATACCTGAAAAAGGTTGCCTCTCTACCTCTTTGCTCTCATCTTTGCCCTTATGATTTCTTTCCACATCTCTTTCAGCTTTACCAGGTATTCTTTGTGTGTGTGTGTTTTCAAAAAGCTTGACGCTTTTTGAACTGTAAACTTTTTACCTTCGTTTTTCATTCTACATTTTTGCGGAATGCATCGGATTCTTTTACCTCTGTCTTTTATTACATAAAGACTTGTTGCCATCTTTATCAATCCTTTTAGTCTGGAATATCTGCCTTTTTTTACGCAGACGACATTGTTTTGCTTCATCACACTTCCCCCTGCTGTCCGGATCTTTCTGCTCTGAACTGTTGTCTTTCCGAAGTGGCCAACTGGCTAACACATAACTGTCTCCATCTCAACCTAGCCAAGACTATCGCTATTTGGTTCTCTCACGGTAGCCCACCCCCCTCGGTAGCCCCATCCTTTTCCGGTACCCCGTCCCTTTAGTCTCCACTTTCCGGTACCTTGGTGTACATTTTGATTCTGACTTATCCTTTCACACTCACATCTCACACATTACCAGGACCTCCTTTTTCTTCCTTCGTCAAATTCGCGCAATTCGCCCTTTCCTCTCTTCACCAGCCCTCACTACTCTGCTGCTATCCTTAGTTATGTCACGTGTAGATTTTTCTAACTCGGTATTCATTGGTCTTCCCAAATCCCATTTGACTCGGCTTCAGCGGATTCAAAACACTGCAGCTCGCCTTGTTACTCACTCCACTCTCTGGGACCACGTAACACCTCTGCTATTCCACCTCCATTGGTTGCCTATCCCCTTCCGCACTCAATTTAAACTGCTTACCTTGGTTCATAAAGCTCTTCACACTAGCACCCCACAATACTTAACAGATCTCCTCTCTTTTCATTCTCCCAGGTACACTCCCCGCTCCTTCCACCTCAATCGCCTTACCCTTCCCTCTCCCTCTTGCGCTCACTTACAATCCACCCGTTCCTCTGCCTTCTTTTTTGCTGGCCCTGCTCTTTGGCATGCCCTCCCCTCTTCCCTCCGTCTAGAACCTCAGCATGCCACATTCAAACAAAATCTGAAGACTCATCTTTTCTCCCTGGCCTTTGATGTCCTCTCCCCTTTCGTGTGATACCCTCTTTCCCCCACCCCCGTATCTCCCTCTCGGAATCTATACCTACTCATGTCCTGTCCTGTCTCTCTTTTCCCCTCTTCTTTCCTATCAATGAATTGTAAACTTTCCTTTCTACTTCGCTGGCTTTGGCCTTCTCTTAATTGTTTTTAAATTGTACACCGCCTTGCTTGCTACGGAAAGGCAGTTTTTATCAAATGAAATAAACATAAACATAAACATCCACTGGTTTTCCAGGTCCTCTAGGATCAGCCCAACCACTAGGCAAACTAGGCAGTCGCCAAGGGCAGCAGCTTTTGGGGGGCAGCAAAGACCTGCTACAGTTGACCCATCTCCCTCCTTCCCTTCGTTTCTAAACTACTTGAACATGCGGTTCACCGCTGCTGCCTTGACTTCCTCTCCTCTCCTGCCCTCCTGGATCCTTTACAATCTGGCTTTCATCCTTTACACTCTACTGAAACAGCTCTTGCCGAAGTTTCCAGTGACTTGTTCCTGGCAAATTCCAAGGGCCTTTACTCAGTCCTCATCCTTCTTGACCTCTCTGCTGCTTTTGACACTGTTGACAGTTGACAACCTTCTCCTCGATACCTTGTCCTCGCTTGGTTTTAAGGGCTCTGTACTATCCTGGTTCTCCTCCTGTCTCTCCCATCGCTCTTTCAGTGTGTGTTCTGGTGGCTCCTCCTCCGCTGCTACCCCGCTCCCAGTTGGTGTACCCCAAGGACCTGTCTTGGGTCCGCTCCTTTTCTCTCTCTATACCCAGACCCTTGGTGCGCTTATCTCTTCCCATGGCTTTCAGTACCATCTTTATGCTGATGACTCCCAGATCTATCTCTCTACTCCTGAAATCTCTCCGGCAATCTAGACCCGGATCTCTGCCTGCCGTTCTGACATTGCTGCTTGGATGTCTCACTGACGCTTGAAAATGAACATGGCCAAGACTGAACTTCTTTATCTTTCCCCCTAAAACCTCCCCTCCTCTTCCTCCTTTCTCAGTCTCTGTGGATAACTCTGTACTCCTTCCTGTTTCCTCGGCTCGCAATCTTGGGGTTGTTTTGACTTCTCTCTCTCCTTCTCCACACACATTCATCTGATAGCTGCCATTTCTTTCTCCATAACCTAAGCTTTCTTTAGAAGCTCAGATGACAAGACTTTGACTTTCATACTTTGGACACATCATGCGAAGAGAGAGATCATTAGAGAAAGACAACATGCTTGGCAAGATAGAAGGTCAACGCAAAAGAGGAAGGCCAGCAATGAGATGGAGCGATACAATAACAGCAGCTACGGGTACCAGTCTGTCAACAATGAGCCGCCTGACTGAATACCAAACACAATTTAGGATAGCTATCCAGAGGGTCGCCATGAGTCGACTCCGACTCGACGGCACTTAACAACAACAACAACATTAACAAAATCTGCCCATTCCTTTCTGAACACTTAACTAAAACACTTATTCACTTCTTATCACCTCCCGTCTTGACTACTGTAACCTACTCCTTGCTGATCTCCCTCTGAATCATCTCTCTCCCCTTCAATCTGTTCAACACTCTGCTGTGCAGCTAATCTTCTGTCAGCCTCATCATGTTCATATTACCCCTTTTCTCAAGTCACTTCATTGGCTCCCTATCCGTTTCCACATCCAGTTCAGACTTCTCCTGCTGACCTATAAATGCATTCACTCTGTGGCTCCTCACTACCTTTCTTCACTTATCTCTCCTTACACACCCCCCTCGGGAACTCCGCTCTTCTGACAAACTGCTTCTATCTGTGCCCTTCTCTTCTATTGCTAACTCCAGACTTCGCTCCTTTCACCTTGCTGCACCTTACACTTGGAACAAACTACCTGTGTCTGTACGCCAGGCACCTTCTCTGACCCTCTTCAAATCCAGGCTGTAAACTCACCTCTTCGCTGCTGCTTTTGGATCTTGACTCACCTGATCTCCTTGTTTTGTTACCTTTCCCCCTTGTTTTATCCCTGTCAACACCTTCGGTGTTGTCGGTCTTGACTAGATTGTAAGCTCTGATGAGCAGGGACTGTCTCTTACATGTCTGGGCAGCGCTGCGTATGACTTGTAGCGCTATACAAGTGCTCAGTAGTTGTAGTAGCAGTCAAAGAAAAGCAATGGGTCCTGGCAGCCACACAAACTCAAAGAATCATCGGTACAAACTTTTAGTGCAGGAAGAAAGGGCAATATGCAAATAGTCCATTTACCCTTGTAAAGTGGCTTTCTGAAATCGCCCTTGTTATGTTTGCATTTATAATTCAAAGTTTAATATTTAAATGTGTGATGTGCAAATATGCATTTTATAGGATTCTGTTTACAAGGGCCTTGTAGCGCTATATAAATGATAAGTATGAGAGTAGTAGGGATGCTGTTAAGATGATTGCATCTGAATTTAATAATTGAAATTCCTGAAGGGTGCTAGGGGTCTAAAAGGCAACCACGAGGGAGCACGGGGCTGAAGTTTTGCCTAAGGTGCATAATAGTCTACTCACACCCATCCTGCCAGTGCTTCCTTGGGACCCACTATCTGCTGCTATATGCTCATTCTGTTCAGCGATATGCTGTTTGTAGTTAATGTAAGGTAATGTAATGTAAGTTATGTACTGTGTTCCCTGTTTGTACTCCTAGTGTTTTGTTGTGATGTAATGATAATGCAATGTATGTTTCCCTCACCTTTGTTTAACTTTGTGCTGTATTAACCGCTTTGATTGAAGGAAAAGGCGGGATACAAAACATGTTAAATAAATAAATAAATAAATAAATATTATCAAAGTCTGTAGTTTGGAAATTCGGGACTTTGAACCTCATGTCAACCTTCTCCTCCTTGGCCATACTGTCTGATGAGGTGGGGTGGGGGTGGGGAATAAGGTGATCTATAAGCTTAAGGATAGAATAGAATAGGAACGACAGGCCATGGAAAACGACAGCCTCCATTTCAGGAAATCGATGGCTTCCTAATTTGACTCTTGTCCCATGTTCCAGTTATTCAGGTTCAAATAAAATGCAGAACTGCTTTATAAAAAGCATGGTGAAAAGCTTTGTAAGATAGAATACACAGATAACCCGAGGACAGGCAGAAAAGTCTGATCGGATAGATGGCTATAAATTAATGAGTGGAGTGGAACAGGTAAACGTAGACCATGCAATGAAATTACAAAATGATACATTGAAGACTAATAGAGAAAATAGTTTTTCATTCAACAGGTAATTAAGTTCTGGAACTGGTTGCCAGAGGATGTACTAAAAGCTCTTAGTTGGGCTTTATGAGAAGTTTGGACAAGTTACTGGAGAAAAAGTCCCTAAGCCATCGTGGACTGGGGAAATCCACTGCTTACCCCTGGGATAAGCAGATTGGAATCGACCTTCTGGGAAACTGCTAGGTACGTATGACCTAGATTGGCCACTGTTGGAAACGGGATACTGGGCTTGATGGACCTTAGTCTGACCCAGTATGACATATCTTACTGTATGTTCTTGGGCAAAAATGGGTGAATAAGGCTTAGACAAATAGGCTGCTATAGATCCCTTGCTATTTGTTATGAGTAACGCTTCCTTCTGTAAAGTGAGTGGATCATGTGTTTCTAACTTTAAAAAAAAGAGAGAGACTTGGGTCTGCAGCTCTTAGGAACGATTGTAAATAGCAAGCCAGCTAAAAGCGCGTAGAATGAGATGTGCGGAAGAGAGAGTAAGATAATCGCTCAGGTATTGCTGGCCCTGGACTACATCTTAGACCGAACAGAGGTTATATGCTCATGCTTAATGCAGAACGATTTCACAAAATGTAGATATTGCCCAGGGCGAAGGAGGAGCGAAAGGGAGACCCGAAGAAGACGATCTGACTGTTTTGTTTAAAAGTAAACGCATCGGTTTCTAATTTACGAAATACAATTTCCAAACAGAATTAGTTTTTGGCTCTGGAAACGAGAAATCAGGGTTAGAAATAAAAGATCTTTTAAAAAAATTATTCTAGTTTTCACTCAAGACTGAAATAAACTGAATTCTGCTCGGGGAAGAACCGCGGATACTCCCCAGGGGTCTGTCACCCCCGCCACATGTTATCGATGCAGTGCAGTTTAAATTATTGTAATTACATATCAGCACACGGGCTGCCTTAGCACTAGATCGGGGAACTGAACACTAGGAAATCGGACTCAGCCACTGCAGAGTGAAGCTTGCCCCTGGGGAAAGGACCCCGGTGTTTCTGAAACGTGCTGTCTCACACACCCAGAAAGGAGCCCAAGCCCCTGATGGGTCTCGATACCCTCTTACCCCTGCCCAAGGCAACCATCACCCTGCACGGCTTACTGCACTGTACTGGTTTTAGACGCGCAAGGGGACTTCACATTTATGGATAATGAGATTCCCCACCATTGATTAAAGGCCGAAGAGGAAGCAGCCTTTTAGGATGAAACCCCTGTCAGTGAGGTGGGCACAGGATTGAACCCCCCAGTGATTGGTTTTGGGAAGCATTCTAGCGCTTATTTTCCTAATCTCCTATTTTGTGTTTGTAAAAAGAAAATGCTTAGGGAAAAGGAGCTCTTAAGCTCTGAAATCATTTCAACTTTTTTTTTAAAAACATAATAAATGAAGTCGTTGTAGGATGTGATCTAAATTTTTTGGGCGGGAGATGAAGAAAAATCCAAAAGTCCTTAAAAAGAGATGCATTACGAGGTCTCTGAGTCGCTCTTACTTATAACCCAAGGAATCATCTCGCTGGACTACCGAAAAATGAAGAAATAAAAAACAAAATACCAAAAAAAAAGCAACAACCCAGCGCTAGAACTCGAGCCTTCTACGATTCCTCCTCAAACCTTTTTCCGGAGGGTTCAGAGATGATCGAAAATGCAGAGATTGAGCTGCTGCCTTCCAATGAGGCTCCAGGGAAGGCAAGACGGGAGGTGAAGGCATATGTACAGCGCTGCGTACACCTTGTAGCGCTATACAATGATTAGTAGTATTAGGGACACTGAAAGGCAAGTCAGAAAGCGGGAGGTGCAGCAATAGATACCCCCTTATTCAAAGGTTGTCTCCCAGTCTTAGCAATGCGGGGGGAAGAGCTGCCTAATGTTTGGAAGTGATTTAGTGAATGGAGATTGCAAGTTGCAGGCAGAGCAGAGGGAGCCGTGAGTAGTCCGGGAGGCAAGAAACGAGTCTTTGCGCTGAAGCCGCACAATGCGGCCACTGAAGGCGCGCAGAGCCCCTCGGCCCCATCGAGAGCCTGCGGTGGAAGGCAAAATACCCAGATGAATATACAATGATTTCCCATAGACTGACGTCCTTAGCTTACAGTTCAGCAGCCCCGGGAGAGTAGCCACGTGGATTCTTGCTGGAAAACCTGTAGATGTTTCTCTGTAATACGACAGAACTGGCAGGAATCGGTTTGCTCAGAGAGACAAAAGTCCAACCTCTGCCTCCTTAATGACGGAAATCATGTTAGTAGCATCAGGACTCCATCTTATGAACCTCCTGCATACGGTCCCCCCCACCCCACATAAGAAATACCAGGTCATTCAGATCATGGTCTGTCCAAGGACACATCTGGGCACCAAGTTCTCTTTTAAGAGCTGTCATTTTCACACAGACTGGCAGAAAAATCGAGACTTTTGAGGGCTCCTGTATCAGGTGTTTTTATAAGACATTTCAACTCGGGGCTGGAAAGCGTCAGTGCAGTAGTTACATCTTTCCTGTTATCTATCCATGGCCAGGCACAATCAATGCCCCGTGTAAACCACTGAAGTGACCCGTGGTTAAAACATTTTTACTTTCCTTGGCCTTCAACTGATATTTGATAGGCTTTGAAAATCTAGTAGTTGTTATTAATGTTATTGTTTTTAGCTTATCCATGGCGAGAAGGCAAAGAGAGAATTTGAGAAGAAGCTTGGGTGTTGAAAGAACTGAAATATGAGATTGCAGACCTGCTATTAGTAATCTGTGAACTATCATTAATATCATCTCTAATACCTGAAGATTGGCGGATCGCCAATGTAACACCAATTTTTAAAAAGGGTTCGAGGGGTGATCCGGGAAACTACAGACCGGTGAGCCTCACGTCAGTACCGGGAAAAATGGTAGAAACCATCATAAAGAATAAAATTACTCAGCATGTAGATAGTCATGGCCTAATGGGAGACAGCCAACATGGCTTTAGACAAGGAAGATCTTGTCTTACTAATCTGTTATGTTTTTTTGAAAGTGTGAATAAACAGGTGGACAAAGGTGAGTCGGTTGATATAGTGTATCTGGACTTTCAGAAAGCCTTTGACAAGGTCCCTCATCAGAGACTTTTGGCAAAACTAAAGAGTCATGGGATAGGAAGCAGTGTACTACTGTGGATCAAGAACTGGTTAAAAGATAGAAAGCAGAGGGTTGGGCTAAATGGCCAATTTTTCCAATGGAGAAAGGTGAATAGTGGTGTACCCCAGGGATCTGTGCTGGGTCCGCTGCTTTTTGACATATTCATAAATGACCTGGAAAGTGGAATAACGAGTGAGGTTATCAAATTTGCAGATGACACAAAACTATTTAAAGTTGTTAAAACCCAAGAGGATTGTGGAAAATTGCAAGAGGATCTTGATAAATTGGAAGACTGGGCATCAAAATGGCAGATGAAATTTAATGTGGACAAGTGCAAAGTTATGCACCTAGGGAAGAACAACCCAAACTATGGTTACACGATGCAAGGTTCCACATTAGGAACCACCACCCAGGAAAAAGATTTAGGCGTCATTGTGGATAACACATTAAAACCCTCGGCCCAGTGTGCAGCGCAGCCAAGAGAGCAAACAGAATGCTAGGTATCATAAGGAAAGGAATGGAAAATAAAACAAAAGATATTATAATGCCTCTATACCATTCCATGGTGAGACCGCACCTTGAATATTGTGTGCAATTCTGGTCACCGTATCTTAAAAAGGATATAGCGATTTTAGAAAAGGTTCAGAGAAGAGCCACCAAAATGGTAAAGGGGATGGAAGGATACTCCTATGAAGAAAGGCTAAAAAGGTTAGGGCTCTTTAACCTGGAAAAGAGACGGCTGAGGGGAGATATGATAGAAGTCTATAAATTAATGAACGGAGTGGAATGGGTAAACGTGGATCGACTGTTTACGTTATCAGAATATAGGAAGACTAGGGGACATGCAATGAAGCTACAGGGTAAACTATTTAAGACTAATAAAAGAAAATATTTTTTCACTCAACGTGTAATCAAACTCTGGAATTTGTTACCGGAGGATGCAGTAAAGGCTGTTAGTGTTGTTGTTGTTATGTGCCGTCGAGTCGGAGTCGACTCATGGCGACCCTTTGGATAGCTATCCTAAATTGTGTTCGGTCTTCAGTCAGGCGGCTCATTGTTGACAGACTGGTACCCGTAGTTGCTGTTATTGTATCAATCCATCTCATTGCTGGCCTTCCTCTTTTGCGTTGACCTTCTATCTTGCCAAGCATGATGTCTTTCTCTAATGATCTCTCTCTTCGCATGATGTGTCCAAAGTATGAAAGTCGAAGTCTTGTCATCTAAGCTTCTAAAGAAAGCTTAGGTTTGATCTCCTCTAGTACCGACTGGTTTGTTCTTCGGGCAGTCCATGGTATGCACAGTATTCGACGCCAGCACCATAATTCAAAGGCATCAATTTTCTTCCTGTCTGTCTTTTTCACTGTCCAGCTTTCACATCCATATGATTTTATTGAAAATACCATGGCTTGAACAAGTCGAATCTTTGTATGGAGAGAGACATCTCTGCTCTTGAGAATCTTATCTAGGTCTTTCATAGCCATTCTGCCAAGAGCAATGCGTCGTTTGATTTCTTGACTGCTTGTTGCTTCTTTATTGATAGTTGATCCAAGTAGGTTAAAGTTGTTCACAATTTCAATTTCTTCTCCTTCAACGATGAACCTGTTGATTATGCCAGTTGTCATGATCTTTGTCTTCTTTACATTAAGGTGCAGGCCCATGTTGAGACTATGTTCTTTGATTGTGAGAAGCAAATGTTCCAGATCATCTTCACTTTCAGCCAGTAATGTGGTATCATCAGCATAGCGAAGGTTATTGATGAGTCTTCCACCAATCTTCACACCTCTGTTGTCTTCATACAATCCTGCTTCTCTGATGATTTGTTCAGCATATAAATTAAACAGGTAGGGGGAAAGTATGCAGCCTTGTCTTACACCTTTGCTTATTTTAAACCATTCTGTTTCTCCTTGTTCCGCTCGAACTGTTGCTTCTTGATCAATGTACAGATTGCGCAAGAGAACGATCAGGTGTTCTGGTATACCCATGCTTCTTAATGTGGCCCAGAGTTTCTCATGGTTTACACAGTCAAAAGCCTTGCTATAGTCGATAAAGCACAAATAGATATCCTTTTGGTATTCTTTAGTCTTTTCAAGAATCCATCTCACATCCGCAATGATGTCTCTCGTTCCTCGCCCTTTCCTGAACCCTGCTTGCACTTCAGGTAGTTCTTGTTCCAGGTATGGTTGTAGTCTCTTTTGGATAATCTTCAGTAGAATCTTGCTGCCATGTGGGATCAGAGTGATTGTTCGATAATTTCCACAGTCAGTTGGATCACCTTTCTTTAGTATTGGTATAAACACAGATCTTTTCCAGTCAGTTGGCCATGATGTTGTCTTCCATATTTCTTGGCAGAGCCTTGTAAGTATGGTAACAGCTGCATCAGATTGCTGCAATACTTCTATAGGAATGCCATCAATGCCTGGTGTTTTGTTCTTTAATAAGGCTTTCAATGCTGCTTCAACTTCTTCTTTCATCACCAATGGTTCCCGATCATAAGGTACAGGTTGAAAAAGCTGTTGGTCCACTTGATCTTTATCATATAAAAACTCTGTATATTCCTTCCACCTTTTCTTGATCTTCTCAGCATCATTCAACATAGAACCTTGAGCATCTTGTAACATTCCAATTCGAGGCTGGAACTTTTTCTTTAACTCTCGTAGCTTTAGGAAAGCCGATCTTGTTCTTCCTCTAATAGTTTCTGCTTCTATTTCCTTGCATGCGTCGTTGTAGTACTTTTCCTTGTCCTGTCTTGCTGCACGTTGGAAATCCCTGTTGAGTTCTGTGATTGTCTTTCTTTCTCCTCTGGCTTTAGCTTCTCTGCGTTTCTGGGCAATTTTCAGAGTTTCTTCCGTCATCCATTTTAGCTGTGTTTGCTTTTTCACCTTTTGTAGAGACTTCTCGCTTTCTTGCAACACAACCTTCTTGATATCATTCCATAACTCTTCCGGAGCTCTGTCATTTGTATCTAAAGCAGCAAATCGATTTTGCAGGCAGTCTTTAAATTCCAGTGGTATATTCTCAAGGTCATATATTGCTGCATTCATGAGTGGTTTGCTCTTTTTCAACTTTAGCTTGAGTTTGCATACTAATAGTTGATGATTTGTACCACAGTCAGCTCCAGGTTTTGTCTTTGTTGATGTTATAGAGCTTTTCCATCGTTGACTTCCACAGATGTAGTCAATTTGATTTTTATACAATCCATTGGGTGAAGTCCATGTGTACAGTCACCGCTTGTGTTGCTGGAAGAAGGTGTTTGAGATGAATAGATCATTGGTCTTGCAAAATTCTATCAGTCTTTCTCCAGCTTCATTTCTGTTGCCAAGTCCATATTTTGCAACTACTTTGCCTTCTTCTTTGTTGCCAACTTTTGCATTCCAGTCACCCATGACTATCAGGATATCCTGTTTGCATGTTCTGTCAATTTCAGCTTGTACTTGTTCATAGAACTCTTCAATTTCATTCTCTTCTGCAGCTGTTGTTGGGGCATATACTTGAATTATAGTTGTGTTGATAGGCAATCCTCGCAGACGAATAGAGATTAAGCGTTCGCTGACTGCATTGTATTTCATTACAGTTCTTGCAAGTTTCTTCTTTATTATAAATGCAACACCATTTCTTCTTTGTCTTTCATTTCCAGCATAGTAGACCATGTGATCATCTGATGCAAAGTGCCCGATGCCAGTCCATTTCAGTTCGCTGACACCCAACAGATCAAGTTGTACACGTTCCATTTCATTCTTGACCACCTCCAACTTCCCTTGGTTCATACTTCGTACGTTCCATGTTCCAATGTGTAATACATCTTTACAGCTTCTGACTCTCATTTCATGCGCAGCTACATCAGCAGTCAGACTTCCCGAGGGTTTTGATCCAACCACATCATAAATGCTGGCTTTACTCTGAAAAGTGTTCAGCTCTTCCCCAGTAGCTAGTTGAGTGCCTTCTGACCTGGGGGTCTCATCTTCCAGCACCATAGCACAATTTGTTTTGTTGTAACTATCCATTGGGTTTTCATGGCAAGATACAGAAGTAGATTGCCGGGTCTTTCTTCCGCGCAGTTTAAGTTTGGTGTTGTTGCCGTTGTCACAAAAATGTGATCCTCCGCCGTCAACACTATCCCATTCTGCTGCTGCCCAGATGGGTGGTTTGTCTTGGTCTGGCACCTCAGCTGAGATCTGTCCATCTTGGGAGACCCTGCCAGTAGTTAAACTACCGATAGTTTAGCTCTCAGCATCATGGATGCACGGAAGCCCTCACAGCACGACAAGCTGCAAACCAAGTGAGAGGCTGTTAGTGTAGCTGGGTTTAAAAAAGGTTTGGACAAGTTCCTGGAGGAAATGTCCATAAACCATTATTAAGAAGGGACCCAGTTTATCAATGCTTGACCTAGTACAAGCATTGCAGAACCTGTGTCTTTTGGGGAAACTGCTAGGTACGTATGACCTAGATTGGCCACTGTGGAAACAGGATACTGGGCTTGATGGACCTTGGTCTGACCCAGTATGGCATATCTTATGTTCTTATGTTATGTTTTCAAATGTTTATGGTTTTTAGCTATTTGCTTTTGCTAATTTACATTAGTTTTCTACCTTTGTAATTTGTCTTATTTTAACATGATTATATTTTGCTCTACTACTAATTTACACTATGTATTATTGTTCTGATTTAATGTTTGCAAATTCATCCTGTTATTATATCTTTGTTGTGTTGTGCTCGTTCCTGCCTTGAGCTCCCAGCAGTGATAGGCTATCTTCCACCTTATGAGTTTAAACAATGAATGATAATTTGTAATTGGGCAAAGATTGAAAAGTGCTCCAACTTTATGGTGCATATGAATATTTTTCCTCCCTTGGTTTAAACAGATTTTTTTTCCATTTACCAAAGTGGCTAACTGAGCTTAGATAAATCATTTTAAAAGGGTGGTATTTGACACAACAGGAACAGTGTAAGGGGATGTAGGAAAATCCTCAGTCTTATTCCACCCCCACCACGCCCCATCCTGGCAGCTTCTGGTAGCAGTTCTGGCGCCATGGTTCCTCCTCTCCTTCTATTAGTGGATCTGGTACAGTGCTCCCTCTTGTGGCGGTGCTCTGGCATAGCATCCACCTCTCCATCTCTCTCTATACATCATCATAGTCCTTCCCCCATCCCACCCTTAGGTAGTGACGGCTCTGCCACAGCTTCCCCCATCTCTTTCCCCACACTCGCTTCCCAGCTATCACCCTCCACTCATTTTCCCTTTTCTCCAGAATCTGCCCTCCTGTCTTTCTCTCCCACTTCAACAGCATCTCTCTTCTTGCCTCCTTCCCCAGAATCTGCCCCCTGGCTAGGGTTGCCAACTGGCTCCAGATGCACCCGACAGGCTTGATCCAGTCCTGGGACTACCCCATTGCATGCAGGGACGTGTACTGTAGTTCTGATTTCTCCATTGCACTCCTTAAGAAAAGCAAGACTACGTGTCCCTGCATGCAATGGGGTAAACCCAGGACTGGATCAAGCCTGTTGGGCGCATCTGGAGCCAGTTGGCTACCCAACCCCTGGCCTCCTTCCCTCTTCCCCCTCCCCAGTTGCCCCTTCTCACGAATCCATTCCCCTCTCCTTTTCCCACTTTGTCAGCATTTGAGGCTCCTGTTCCTCTACCACTCTAGCATCTGCCTCCTGCCTCGCTTTACTGCCCTCTCTCATCATCTTCTCCTCCCTCCTTTCATGTCTCAGTCAGCTAAGCGGTGGGATGCTCTCCTGTTTCTCTGTACCCCTTCAGTCAGGGCCGGCCTGGTCACTAGGGTGGCAGACCCCATTGGGTGGCATGCCATGATTTCTTAAAGTGGTGACTTTGTGTCACCATTTTGGTGCCCATGGCAGGCCATGCGCTTCGGCACCTGTGGCACAAAAACATTTGAGGCTAATGTACTATGCCGTGAAGTGACTTCACAAATGTGGGGCTTCAAAGAGCACACAGCATAAAAATGGAGCAGTCTTGTGTCTAGAGTGGCAGACTAATAGCCAGGGAAGCCAGGGTTTAAATCTTGCTGTTGCCCCTTGAGAGCTTGAAAAAGTCATATTGCTCTCTGTTGCCTTGAGTAGAAACCTGCGGCTGGATTTATTAAAAGGTGTTAATATGCATTATTTATGGCAGCTCTCATTTTATGTTACCGCCATGCCTTGGGGTCCATTTTTTGTTGTAATTTCTCATGTGGTTCCGTGATGGACAATGCACGATTAAGTTTATGCAGAACTTAGTGCTGGATGCAGATAAGCCTGGAGCTCACTTGCTCCCATAGTTAAATGCCAATAAAATGACAGTAGTGATTAACCCAAGCAACGTTTCATTGGTCTTTTTCGATGATCATGATACATCTGAAGAAATAATGCCGTAATACTTTATGCAAGAATTTACATAACATAAATGATCAGTACACTTCAGTTTATTGTCCTTTTTGTATTCTTCCCCGTACGTCCTTTGGGACAAGGATATCCTCATACCAATGGCTTTATTCAAAAAAGAGCTTTTCCTCATTTGTTGCCTATAGAGAGAACAATTTGTATTGAATAAGAGAATGACACTTGTATCAGCCTTGATAGTAACACTACCGTAATCATGATTTGATGGAACTGCATTTGTACACCAGATGAAGAAAATAGCTTTGTTTGTTATAAATACTGGAGAATTCTAGAGCAGCCTTGAGTGGGTGGAGGAGCTGAGCAGAGAGGTAGCGACAGGGTAAGTTACTTGCATGGAAGGGTTTTGTAGCTTGAAAAGAAAGGAGCGCGGAAGGAATGGTGCTGGGACCCCTTTTACAGTGTGACTGTTACAGTGAATGGAGTCAAAGGCCTGCTGGACAGTTCAGCAGTGATCTCAGATGAAACCAGACGTGGATTCAGGCTGCTGGAGTCGCAATCCTTTGAGGTGAGAAAAGAGGCCCTTGAGACTGTTGGGAAGCAGATAAACAAGCTTCCACAGTGTTTTAAATTTATGAAAATCTGGGAAACACGTTAATGGGCTGATATTCAAAGTGAGTTAGGCGTTGAGCGATGGGTGGCTAGCGCACAACTTGCCTGTCTGAATATTTTCTGACGTTCTACAGATAATGTCAGGCCCATTTAACTGATGGGTTGGGGAAAGATGGAGCAGCGCTTGAAATGATCATTTAGTGGTAATATTCAGCTCCTAAACAGATAGGTTTTCCATTAGTTAGGCCTGTTGGGCAGGTTGGGGTGGAGAGTGGGCATTGACCGCACATTGCGGCATGGTCACTGCTTAACATGTTTGTTCAGCATGGCAACATCTATGAATTGGGACACCGAATATACAGGGTGACCCAAAAAAAGTGAGAACATCTCGTAAATTAAAAGCTTAGTTTACTTATTTACCTTTTCTAGCTATATAACGTCTTTATTTCGACAATTTCCAGTCGCCAACTTTGTTTTTTTAATTTGTCAATCATTTACATCTGTCTTTTTGAATTTTTAAATAACTTATATGCTACAAGATGTTCTCACTTTTTTGGGCCACCCTGTACATATTAAGTTAAGCCTCGGTGCCAATGCTAAACTGAATATGGCAACCACCATGGTTAAATATTAGGCCCAAAATGAATTCATGTAGGCTGAATAGTGTGGGAAATGGTCACTACAGAAAATGGAGATATCCATAGACTTTAATGGGAACAAGAAAACCCGCCACTGATCGCCACTGGAGCATAGACCATGCCGAGGTTCTCAGGCAAGCTACTGAACTAGTGTGAGAAAGTTAGTTTCAGTTTGGTAGGTGAGGGAGAATGGATGCAGGAGCGTAAGGGAGACACCTCCCTTGTGGGATTTTTAGAAAAAAATGTTTTCAAGTTTAGGACTGTGATGTGTAGTTTATTAGTATTCTGAAGAGCTGGGAAGTGCATGTTTTAAATGTAATGGGCTGGAGGCTGTCCGGTTAAGGACACTGAGCGCAGTATTTAGCAACACTATCCTGGTAGTGCTGCTGTCTCCACAGACTGCCCTGACAGTAAATGGATAATGCAAGGGGGTGAAGTGAGGCAGTGTCGCTATCTTGATAAGTGCCAACTTTATCTGGTTAGTGGGAATGTCAGTCGGCACCTATCTGGCCACTGTAGGCCACATGAAAAGATGTCCTAAGCTGCAAACTTATTCGGATAGTGACATTCAGCCCAGATATTCAGTGGCAGCTCCTATCCAAACACTGCTGCTGAATGTCGCCCCCTCCCCCAATATCTAAGCACCATGACGGACCATTGTAGTGTTTAATATCAGCCCTTTTGAAAATCAGGCCCAATATGAGCAATTCCCAGTTTTTTCATTCTCATGCGTGAGCCCGAGAGAAAGAAATAGCAGAAATGTTACTTTTCTCATAAAACTAAAAGGAGCTTAGGGAGAAGTATAATCTCAAACTCCTTTTAAAAAATAGAAATACTTTCCATCTAAGTGAAACTCTTTAAATCGAGCATTTCTCTTAAGCGAGACTGAAGGATATGTTTACTTAAGTGCACTAATGGTTTGTGTGAGGTTTACTGTGCACGAAATGAGTTGCGGTAACTGTTACTGTGACTTATCAGTTAGCTCGCGGGTCCATCACATCTCCTGTGCTGTTTGGCACTTAATGCACGCTCCCTTAGCACACTTTGGGGCATGTTTATTAAAGAACGTGCTGATAGCACACATTTGGGCTGTGAATCTAGTGTGGAAGACTGTGCCACCTTGAGGGGGCATGTGTGTTCATCCCCCTTCCATTGGCGCATTCTTAATGCATGACACCATGCAATCTGGCATGTCAGTGCACTTAATGCAACCCATTAATGCGGTGTTAAATACACCTGCACGAACAGCAACATTCAAGGTTAGCCCACGCCCATAACCCCTAGGCTAACTGCGATACGCTGTCAGTGAGCACATTCTGCCCCCAAGCTGCCCAGTCCCCTCAAGTGTACACTACCCAGTTAGCATGGCATTTTTAACAGAGCCCAAATTTACTTTTAGCCTGGCACACTTACCGCATGCTTCAGTAAACATGTCTCAGAATCATAAATGGTCACCTCAGAGGAAAAAGAATTAAAATCTGGTGTTTGTGAATATATATTTTCATTTTGGTTATAAATAAAATTGAAATGTTTTTAAAGGGAGGCTGGTAACTGAATTCAAACCAAAGAGGTAAGAAATTAAAAATAAAAACAAATGAGGTAAGTTCTTAGAAGATCTGTATCATTTTGACTGAATTAATGAAAATACTCTCAGGAAGGCTTGCATTTAAAATTAATGCGGAATTCTGCCTGCTTTAATTTAACATTTCAGGCCTTGATCAGCTTCTGGGTATATTTGAAACTTTTATTAGATAGAAAAGAGGATGTCTGAGCATCTGCATAAAGTTGGCAAATCTGATTAAAATACTCCAGTTCTTTAAAAAAATACCTTTCTTAAAAACAGATAATGCAAACGCAATTTCTGATCGGATATTCTAAAGTTATTTTACAAATCCTCAGTAACATTCAACATTTGTTTAATACAACATGGACAAAGACACAGTGTATTCTAAAACTGGTACACTTATCAAAGTATTCACTCATCAGTAAAAGTTTTTTCAGTTGAAAAGGTTTACCTAGAAAAGGACAAAAGAAAATGTTAGCACATAGAATATTGGTATTAACCGATACTATAACAAAATTATATTTATGATAACATGATAAAATACTTGGTTGAATCACAGTATTATGAGAAGATTTATCAGCAAAGGAAGAAAAATTAAGACGCTAAAAAGCTTTCTCTTCTGAATTTAAATTTATTTACTTTTTATTTAGTTTGAGCAAGTTGACAGGAAAGAAAACAGAATTTCCGTTTATGTTAAAGAGGAAGCGAATGGAAAGATAAAAGGTTTAAAAATGTTATATTTACCTGATCAGTGGCTAAATGAGCAGTTTTTCTATAACTGGAAAGAAAATATATTTGTTTCTAAATTTAAATTGTGATTATGTACATGTAATATAAGATTAACACTTCATTTGATTTTTGTTTAAATTATTAATCAATCCTTTTTATGCTCCAGACTTTCTCTCCTACTTCTGGAGATATAATTTGTGTTGTTTATAATTAAGGCTTCTTTTCCTAGGTGTTTATCAATTGTAAATGTTGGTGTTTTTTTCCTTTTTTCCAGCTGATTAGGTGTTTTTTGTGGGTACGAATAATCAGTGTTGGTTGTGTTTTCATTCCACAAGTGTCATTGCTGGGAACCCTTTTGAGTGGAATCAAACATGTATGTTTGTGTCATTTAGGAGTTAATGCAGAAAGACACAAAAAATGAGTGGAGGACACAAGACAAGCCAAGAGAAGGGGTGGCGGAGGTACTGGGGAAGTGGTGTGCTGTTTTTTTTCAGTGTTTAGCTAATAAACACTTATTTTAATTGTGTGCTTTGGGTGTGTTTTATTATATTTATTTAATAGCATCTATCATCTGCCTATCAACATTTTCTGGGTGGTTCACAGATCAATAACATACATAATCATAACAAACAATGAAAATACATGTTAAATAATCACAAAACAATAACTTAGGTTAAAACCTAAAATCAGAAGCCCTATTTATAATTATAACAAGTGAAAAGTGGTTCTTGCTGTGGCCTCACTATATGGGAGAGATGGGGGTTGAGTGAGTTGTGTACTTTAGATATTGCTGCACTGTGATAGGGGAAGCTCACAACACTTACCCTCTCCATATAGCTGATGGTTTACATTATTTTTTCACAAATCATTTTTCTGCAAATATACAGTCCCACATTCTGATGTGAATTCCCTAGATGACATCTTCTGTTAGATCAGTGATGGCTATTTGTGAGTGTAGGCCTTTATAAGTGACAATTAATTTAATTTAATAACATTGTTTATTATCTGCTTTTTACAATCAAAGGATGTACAAAGCGAAGTTGAAATTTACATAAAACACAAAGTCAGTGAGCATCCTCTGAAAATGTCCCAAATAACTAAGTCTTCAATCATGTTCAAACTTGAAGATAATCTTTAAGGTCCCTAATCTCTGCTGGTAACTGTTCCACATTTTTGGAAGAGCTCCTGAGAAACTTCCCTCTCTAACCCTCATTTGGGGAAAAAAAGCAGAAGATCGTGTCAATGTACAATGAGTAGAGGATCGCAGAGATCTTGTAGGGGAATATTTCGTCAACCTATTTGACAAATACACAGGTCCAATACTAAGGATGGTTTTGAATGCAAGGTATAATAAGTTAAATTGCACCAATGAAGATTAAATAACAAGTGAGTCACTTTCTTCATATGCACTGTGAGTAATCATTTTTGCTGCTATATTTTAAGTATATCACAGTTTATGTACTAATTGGGTCGTCCTCTATTGCTATCCTGCTTTCAGTCAGTGTACCCCAGGGCGCTGTCTTGGGACCTCTCCTTTTCTCTCTGTACACTCAGTCCCTTGGTGCATTCATCTCCTCCCATGGTTTTCGGTACCACCTCTATGCTTACGACTCTCAAATCTACCTCTCTGCACCTGAAATCTCTCCGGGAATCCAGGCCTAGATCTCTGTCTGATCTGACATTAGTGCCTGGATGCCTCACTGCCATTTGAAATTGAACATGGCCAAAACTGAGATCCTCATCTTTCCCCCTAAGTCCACCTCCCCCCCTTTTTCGGTTTCTGTGGATAACGCTTTACTCCTCCCTATTTCCTTAGTTTGCAACCTTGGGGGTATCTTTGACTCCTCCCTCTCCTTCTCCACACACATCCAACAGATAGCTAAAACCCGTCGCTTCTTTCTCTATAGGCAAAATGTGTTCCTTTCATTTTGAACACACTACTAAGACTTTTATCCATTCTCTAGTCACCTCCTGTCTAGATTATTGCAACTTCCTCTTCACTGATCTTCCTCTGAATCATCTCTCCCACATCAATCTGTTCAAAACTCAGTTGTGCGGCTAATCTTCCACCACTGTCACTAGGCTCAAGTCATCCCTCTTCTCAAGTCACTTTGCTGGCTTCCTATCTGTTTCTGCATCCAATTCAAACTTCTACTACTGACGTATAAGTGCCTTCATTTGACTGCTCCTCACTACCTTTCCTTTCTTCTCTTTCTCTACACCCCTCCTCAGGAACTCTGCTCTCCTGACAGATCCTTTCTATTTGTGTCCCTCTCTTCCACTGCCAACCCCAGACTTCAACCTTTCTACCTTGCTCTCCTTATGCCTGGAACAAACTACCTGAGTCAGTACATCAGGCTCCATCTCTGGCCCTGTTCAAATACAGGCTAAAACTTCACTTCTTTGAGACTGCTTTTGGATCCTGATCTCTCTAGTCTGTTCACTTTCTATGTATTTCCTTAGCATTCCCATAGATCAGTAGTTCCCAGACTAAAGGTCGGGACCCCAAATGGGATCACAGAAACATGGCCATTTCCCCTTCTCTCTGTGCTTTCACTGGGACCTATGCTGAGTAGTGGGAATCACCAGTCAGCATGTGGCTTGTTAGCCAGTGAACATTCTTAGGCCCCTGTTGCCTCTTGGGTAAACTTCCTGTTAGACTGGAAACCCATGATGAGCACTGGGGTCTGTAAGCCTACACTGAGACAAGGGACCCTGTGCTGACTGCTGCTGTTGCCACTATTGTTGCCGCTGCTTCCTGCTTTACATGAGTAGAGGGAGGGGAAGGAGGCTGGAGACCTGCTATTTTGATTTCATCATCATCATCTGAGGTCATGTGAATTTTCAATTGCTAAACTAGGGTGATACTGGATAAAGGTTTGAAAAGCAGTGCCCTAGAAATAGCCTAGTCCCCAATTGAAGTGTTTGTCTGTCTTGACTAGACTGTAAGCTCTTATGAGCAGGGACTGTTTCTTGCATGTTTCTGTTCAGCGCTGCGTACACCTTGTAGCACTATACAGTATAACTGATAAGAAGCAGTAGTATTCCTAATTTCTTTGATATTCCCATATATAGGGAATTACAGTAGTCCAGATGGCTTAAAATCGTCAACCGGACCACAGCCCGAAAATCTTGGGCTCTTTATATTTACCTCAGCTGTCTAACTAATGATTAAATTGTCAGCAGTAGGTGGCTCTTCCAACCAATGCCAGGGATCATCTGCTGTTCGACATTAATGCAGTTCATGTCCTGCTGGTTTGCCCTGCCACTGCCAACACTCCACAAGGAGTGGAGGAGTGGCCTAGTGGTTGGGGCAAGGTACTTCAGGCCGGAAGGTCAGGGGTTCAAATCCCAGTAGAGGACAGCAACCTTGGGCCAGAAGGACTGGGGTTTCTAGTCCCATAGGTGCTCCTTGTGGTCTTGGGCAAGCCACTTAACGCTCCATAGCCCATGTTCCCTGTAAAATAGTTATCTCCAAGTTATAATGCCCTGTTCAATGTAATATCAGTTTGTTCAATGTAAACCACACTGATGCAGAATAGCACAATATATAAGAGAATATAAATAAATAACACCTGTACACAGCTGGATTAGGCATTGTCAGATTGTCCAGGCTTCTTCTCACCCTAACAGGAGAGTCTTCCTTGGGTGCAAAAGTAGTGTCCTGGAAGTAGGGACAGCTGAATGGCTAACACATCAGGTGTCATAGTGCAGGATGATGTCTTCGAGGGTCAGCATTTTTGAGTTGAACTGTTTCATTAAGAAGAAATGGATTCATGGCAGACTATACGAATTCCCCCCAAGACATCTGCTCTTGATTTGTATTTTGTGCATGATTATAACTGAAATGTTGAGTAAAGTTCCCAGCACGTGGAGCAGGAATCTTCCGCCCACGCTGCTGCTGATAGGGAAAGGCGCCTCCTACTGGCAGCGGCTTTGCAGGAACGTTGATGTTGAGCTGATACATGAATGGGTAAAAAAGGCAGCACTAGAAATGGTTTTGTGCACGATGGACAGGATTATGTTTTGCAGAGAGAGATGGAGGAGGAGATACAAGAAGCTGAATGTATCGGATACTCCGCCCACTATCTCTGCCCGCTGCTCCCCAAACCCACAAATGTACCAGCCCCTTCCTAAACACATCTTACATTCCCACATCAAGATCATATCCAAAAGCAAAGCACATATTTTGCACAGACCAACAGCTCTGCATGAATGTCTGAAGAAAGCTAACTAATTTCTGGAATATAGTGCATGTGCTGCTGAGACGGCACTAGATTTTTATAAAGATGTTCTGTTCAAGGTTAGGGTTGTTGCCACAAGATGCTTAGTTAAGGTCTGACTCACAAATGCTTTTCTCCAATTTTGTGTCTATCCAAAAAGACCTTGATGAATCAAGCGCTTCGTGGCTGTGCCTGAATTAGTGAACATGAACAAAGAGGCCAAAAATTAATAAGAATAAAAAGAAATCACTGTGAGCAACTGGTGTACAATATATGTCTGAAACTATGAGGCACATAGCCGCCATTCTGCTGAGGATTTTTGCCTTCTGCCATTTACCTAATGTGGGTGAAGAGTGGAGGGGGAAGGGCGGGTGAGGGAGGTGCAGAGATCCCAAAGGGACATGTGGGTGTGCTAAACGGTTGGTGATAAAACACTTGTGAAGGTGGGGTGGGAGGAATAAGACACTTGAAGGGGGGGGGGGGGAATAGGAGGGATAAGACATTTAAAGGGTGGATGGTAGGACTGGACACAGGAGAATGAGAGCCTGCTTGCTAAAATATCTTTTATCCAAGTTTATTTATTTATTTTAATTTCTTATATACCGCACTATTTAGTATCAGCGCGGTTCACAAGGAACAACGAACCATAATGAACAAAAATCAGTTTTACAGAGAACAGGGAAATACAACTTGGATAACTTAGGGGAACATGCACATCAACTATTTACATATGTAACAGTAAGCTTCTGAGAATGGATTATGAACCACCTATGGATAGATATTAAGAACAGGGACTGTGATACAAAGGTTTCTAGAGGAAGAGGTGTGGCTATGGTGGAGTATGGTTGATCTGGTAATGTTGAATAAATAAGTAATGTGCCTTCCTGAATTGTGTGAGATTGGTAATGGCTCGGATTTCTGGGGGTAGTGTGTTCCAATGCTTAGGAGCATAAAGACTGAAAGCCCTGTTTGACGTTGTTAGTGTGCATTTTGTTGATGCACTTGGGATAATTAGAGTGTTTACTGATGTGGATCTTCTGGATCTGTTAGGCGGAGTGGGCTGAACTAGATTAACTAGTGATGAAGCGGTTATGCCGTTGATGGCTTTAAAAGTAAGTATCAGAGTCTTGAATAGTATTCTTCCATGTGTTGGGAGCCAGTGGAGCTGAATTAAGATGGGCGTGATGTGGTCAAATCTCGATGCTCCAGAAAGAACTCTAGCAGCGGCGTTCATGGCTAGTTGTAGGGGATTCAAAGTAGACTGTGGGAGGTCTTGGAGAATGGCATTAGCAAAATCAAAGTGGGGTAGGATAAGAGCTTGCTATACAGTCCGGAAGTCACTTGGGTCCAATAAGGATCTGAGGTGTTTGAGTGTCCGGATCTTGAAATATACGGCTCTGACAATGTAGGATATGTGTAGATTCATGTCCAAGTGTTCGTCAAGTTATCTCTGTGCTGAAGTTATTGGAGTGGGTAAGGGGGGGGGGAGTTGGGGAATGGCAGAGAGGTCGTGCATTGATGGCCCCCTGTTGGCCCTTCTTAGGCTCATGCTAACCAAGGTCATCCATCTCTGGTCTAGTTTCCATAGGCTGCAGGAGCTGGCACATAATAACCATATTCCAGTAGCTCTGAAACCTGACCCTCAGCCAGTCAGACCATCCACAGTAAAATATGCATGAGAGAAGATCGCATGCAACGGAGGGAATGCATGCAGGTTTATCTCGTGAATATTCATTGAGGATATCCTGAAAACCAGACAGGATGGGGATCCCACAGGATAGGTAAGGACATGAGGAAAAGGAAACCCCTCTTTGGATGAGGTAAAGCAAGGGGCTTCTTAACAGCATTTCATGCCATCTTTATGCAGCGTTTGAACAGAGGAATACAGTTTCTCCTAGGACAAGCAGGATGTGTCAGCCACACCTGGTGACGTCATCCGACGGCGCCATGATGGAAGTGCTCTCTAGCTCAGAAGCTTCTGAGCATGTGTGAGGTGGTCCCACCTCCCCGGTCCGCCCCTAGCCCGACCAGTTTCAATTCTTCCGCCCTTGCCTCAAGACGGATTCTACTCTCTCTCTCATCCTGCAAACAATCACCATGCCAAAACCTGGATTTAAACAGTGTCCGCGATGCAATTGGAAAATGAATATCACTGACACTCACCAGAGTTGCCTCAGATGCCTCGGGGCGTCTCACAATGTCGATGACTGTTCCAGCTGTGCCTGGATGTCCCCCAGGGCACGGAAACTCAGAGACTACTCGCTGAAAGATTTTCTGACCTCATCTGCTCCGGAACAAGCTCATCAGACCGGCACCTCGGAGCGCAGTAAGTCCGCTAAAGGGAAAGCACCCCTTAAAGCCTCTCACCGGGCAGGCCGGGGCTCTGCTGCTCTACTTCCCACGGAGAAGTCTGCCTCCCCCGCTGCCTCCTCGGTGCCCAGGATAAGCCCCCCGACTGCTTGCTGCTCATCGGGCCTTTCACCCCAGCCATGCGTCTCCAGCAACCCTGCTGCCTCCTCGGTGCCCAGGGTAAGCTCTCCGACTGCTGGCTGCTCTTCGGACCTTTCTCCCCAGCCATGCGGCTCTGGCAACCACGGCCAAGATGGCGCCGCCCATGTGGCCTCGCCAGGCTCCGCCCCCAGAGACTCCTTCCCGACCTGGATTGGCCGGAGCGGGTCCTCCAGCAGTGCTGATGTCAGCTCTCCCCTCAGCGCTGACAACCTTCGCCCCGAGCCAGCGAGCACGGATCCGACGCAGGAAACCAGTACCGCTCCGATCACCGCACCGAAGGACAGCATCGCGCCGACACCCACCACCGCAGCCATCACAAACGCCACGCCGACAGCCTCAGAAGCATCCTCCCATCGGCGCGGCAATAGCGGCAAGAGCGATTCTAGCGCCCACAGGAGCAAAAGGCACAGGAGAGACAACGCGGCTCCCGCGGAGTGTGCAAGTAAACGCGGGAGCCACAGGGACAGACATTCCCGGTCCAGCAGCGTGAGCGCTGACAGTGGGTCTTCCCGCGGCCGCAGGAAGAGCAGGCAATCAAGCTCCCATTCCAGCAGAGGGCACAGGAGCAACATCTCTTCAGGATCCAGCACCTTGGAAGCCATTCTGCAACTGCTGACACGCCTGGTGCATCAAACTGCTCCTCCATGCTGGGACAACACATCTACAGCCCCCTTGGATGTACCACCGCCAGCGGTAACCCGGGATAGATCCCCCTCTCCGGTCTCACCTGAGCAAACACCTCCAAGAGAGCGGAGTCCGTTTCCTATGCTGGGCCCAGACTCAGGAGGGAGCGCAGCAAAGGAGGGGGGGCCAGAATCCCCTTCGTCCAAGTCTACTCCAAACGAACAGGAGGAGACGCAGACGCAGGTGCCTGAAGACCTTACCTATCCAAAGTTCTTAAGGAAGGTCGTGGCCAAACTGGGTCTCACCAAGGACAAAGCCTCAGACGAGAAGGATCCAGAGGTCATGAAATACCTCAGCGGCCCCAAACCGGCCTTGGCTCTCCCCCTCCACCGGAAACTCAAGGACAAGCAATCTATCCTTTGGCAGTCCCCTGCCTCCGGCCAAGCCTGTGCCAGACGTCTGGACAGCAAATACCTCCTCCAAAATGGCGCCTGGCTTTAACAAGCCCCAGCTGCCCCACCAATCCATTGTGGTAGCTTCGGCGCTCAAGAGATCCAAGTCTTCACGCACACAGACTACCCACCCTCCAGGCTGGGACCCCAAGCTCCTCGACGACCTGGGGCGGAAGGTATTCCAGGGAGCGATGCTGGGTGCCAAGATATCAGCGCATCAATTCCAGCACCTGTTGTTCCAAGACGCCCTCCTAGCAGAGCTCAAGGGCCAACTGCTCACTCTTCCCAAGCAATCCCAGCCAGCAGCTTCAGCCACGCTCCAGGAACTGGCCGAATGCTCCAAACATCTGATGAGCACAGCCTTTGATGCCTTCGACACGGCCATCCGGACGGCAGGCACGGCCATTGTGGCTCGCCGCTGGGCCTGGCTACGCGCATCCGGTCTGTCTGACAACACCCACGACAGGATTGCTGACGCGCCCTGCCTGGAAGACTCTCTTTTTGGGGACAAGGTCGCAGACACGGTGAACGGCCTAAAAGAGGACTGCACCACTCTGAAAACGTTAGCGGCGGATGGACTCGAACGCCCCTCCTGGTCACAGAAAGGGAGCTATTACCGCAAGCCCTTTTCCTCGTCAAAAAGATACTATGGCTCCAATCGACAGTGGCAAGCCCCGAAGTTCAAGCAGAACTACAATAAATCGTCCTTTCAGAGACAATCACAGAGGGAACGCAAGCAGAAGCAAGCAAACCCTCCGCAGTCCGGTAAGAACACGTCCTCCTTCTGACAATTCACTCTGGCTGGGCACAAGTGTCCCATCTGCCCCGCCGGTGGGAGGCCGCTTGTCCAACTTCCTGTCGACCTGGCAGGAAATCACCACGGACCAGTGGGTCACCCAGATTATCCAGTCGGGTTACCGCTTATGGTTCTCCTCCCCACCGTGGCAGCGCACGCAACCTACCAGCCAGCCTCCGCTGCATCTGGAAGCTGCCCTCTCAAGCCTTCTGCAGCAACTCATCAGGACACAGACTATCGAGCGGTTCCCTCCACTGAAATCAACACTGGCTTCTACTCCCGGTACTTCCTTATTCCCAAGAAGTCCGGGGGCCTCCGCCCTATTCTGGACCTCCGCAAACTGAACAACTTCCTCATGAAGGAGAAGTTCAGAATGTACTCGCTGAACTCCATCCTTCCCCTCATCAGAGCGGGGGACTGGATGGCTACTCTGGACCTGCAGGACGCTTACTCCCACATTCCAGTCCACTCCTCTCACAGGAAATTCCTGAGGTTCATAGCACTGGGTTGCCACTACCAATATCGTGTGCTTCCCTTCGGACTCTCCCCGGCACCCAGAGTCTTCACGAAGTGCGTAGCAGTGGCCGCTGCACACCTACGCAGACAAGGGCTCGCCATCTTTCCCTACCTGGACGACTGGCTGCTATCAGCACCCTCCGCCCCTGAGCTCAGGAGAGCAGTGCGAGCAACGACGACCCTGCTGACCAGGCTGGGTTTCTTACTCAACAAGGAGAAGTTTCGGTTA
This sequence comes from Ichthyophis bannanicus, assembly GCA_033557465.1. Classification (NCBI taxonomy): domain Eukaryota; kingdom Metazoa; phylum Chordata; class Amphibia; order Gymnophiona; family Ichthyophiidae; genus Ichthyophis; species Ichthyophis bannanicus. The sequence goes on along the minus strand of CM066033.1, from coordinate 1,358,666,558 downwards.
GATCCCACTCAACGCACAGAATTCATCGGGGCGATAATCGACACAACTGCATCCAAGGCCTTCCTTCCCGAGCACCGGCGGAAGACCATCATCCACCTTGCCAAGAAGGTATCAACCGCGAAGCAGACCAAGGCCCACGACATCCTGCGCCTTCTGGGTCATATGGCAGCGATGACATTGGTCCTGCCATTGGCCAGATTGTGCATGCGCACACTCCAGTGGCACCTGCGCGCACACTGGAAGCAATTGTCTCAACCACTCACCACCCTCATCCCGAACAAACCAATGGTAACCCAGAGCCTACGTTGGTGGATGGTATCAGCCAATCTCGCCGTAGGCAAGAGCTTGCAACCCTGCGGCTATCAGCTCATCCTGACCACGGACGCCTCCTCCATGGGATGGGGAGCCCACCTATTGCACCTCAGCACACAAGGAGCTTGGACCAGAGCGGAACAATCCCTCCACATCAACGTTCTCGAGCTCCGGGCGGTAAAGTATGCCCTCCAGAACTTCATGCCCCACCTAGCTGGGAAGTCAGTCTTGATTCAGACAGACAACCAGGTGACAATGTTCTACATCAACAAGCAAGGGGGTACGGGCTCCCGTCCTCTATGCAGGGAGGCACTCGAGACATGGTCCTTGGCCCTAGCCAACAACTGCCTTCTACAAGCGACTTACCTCCCGGGAGACCAGAACGCCTTAGCGGACAGACTGAGCAGGCAGCTCCAACCTCACGAGTGGACGCTTCACGAGGAAGTGGCGGAGTCCCTTTTCCAACACTGGGGGAATCCACGGATCGACCTCTTTGCGACCGAGGTCAATTCCAGATGCCCCCTCTTCTGCTCAAAACGCCCGTCGCCTCTGAGAGTGGCTTCCGATGCATTTGCCGTACCCTGGGGGGATTGGGGACTGGCTTACGCCTTCCCCCCAACCCCCCTCCTGACAGCCACCATACAGTGCATCATCAACGACAAGGCGCACATCATCCTGATTGCGCCCTACTGGCCACGGCAGATGTGGTTCTCCCTGCTGCTGCAGCTTTCACAAGAACCTCCCATCCGATTACCGCTACGACCGGACCTGCTCACCCAGAATGACGGCAAAACCTGGCACCCCAACCTCCAGACTCTTGCACTGACAGCCTGGAGGCTGAAAGGGTAAGCCTCCACGACCTCCACTTACCCGCAGAGGTGCAATGGATTGTCCTGGCATCCAGGAGGCCTTCCACTAGAAAGTCATACAGTCTTAAGTGGAAACGTTTCAGTATCTGGTGCGCAGGCCAAGGAGTCCCACCAGCCTCTTGCCCTGTTCCTACGGTACTACAGTACCTCTCCTTTCTCTTCAGCCTAGGCTTGAAGCCACAGTCCATCAAGATACACCTCGCAGCCATTGCATCCCTGCACGAACTGCGAAGCAACTCACCCACGGGCTCCATAGCCGCCCTTCCCATCGTGACCCGCTTCATGAGAGGTCTCAGGAATTTGCAGCCCCCGGTTCAGAAACCTGTTCCCTCTTGGGACCTCAACATTGTCCTCCAGCAGTTGACACAGGAGCTATTCGAGCCCCTGTCCTCCGCGGGAGGGAAATTCCTGTCCTGGAAGACACTCTTCCTCATCGCCATCACATCTGCAAAGAGGGTTAGTGAGCTGCAGGCTCTAGTGGCTCACCCCCCGTACACCAAGATTTACCACAACAGGGCTTCTCTCCGGACACACCCGAAGTTTGTCCCTAAGGTCGCCTCTGTTTTTCACGTCAACCAGTCGGCGGAACTGCCCTCCTTCTTCCCTGCCCCTCACGGGTCACCAGAGGAACAGCGACTCCACTCACTGGATTGCGTCCGAGCCCTGGGCATCTATATCGACAGGACGTCCGCCATCCGTCAGGGGACCCAGCTCTTTGTGTCCTTCGACCCCAACAGACCGGGGCGGCCCGTCACCAAGCGCACACTCTCCCACTGGATATCCGACTGCGTCGCCTACTGCCTACAAAAGGCAGGCACACATCCAGTGAACAAGGCGAGCGCACACCAACTCCGTGCCCTAGCCACTTCCCTTGCCAGTGCGCAGGAGGTCCCAGTGAGCGAGATCTGCAAAGCCGCTACCTGGTCCTCGCAACTCACCTTCCAGAAGCACTACTGCCTAGACCTACAGGCGGAGGCTGACAGCTCATTTGGCCGAGCAATCCTATCTACGGTAGCAGCGTCCACCATGGCTTGGATTCTGCCAGAGGAACCAACCAAGTCCCAGCCCACGGGACAGTGACTCATACGCCTCTACCCTGGTGCTGAAAGGGGTAGCCCATATGGACTTGCATCCTGATTAGTTGTAATTTGCACAACGCTAGTTGCACAGTTGATGTTCCGTTGCACTGTTTGTTAGATTACACTTGATGTTCTACCTCATTGCATGCTTGCACAGTTGATCTTGTTCTACCTCACGGCAGATTGCCTGAATGTTCTGCACTTTAATGCTATATGCAGTTAGTTGCACAATAAACGATTGTTCTTATTTGCATGCCTCCTTCAGTTGTGTTCCACACTGTTTGGTATCCTGTCACATGCCCCCCTCAGCCACAGCGCTAAACAGGTAGCTTGGGAGACACCAGGTGTGGCTGACACATCCTGCTTGTCCTAGGAGAAAACAGAGTTACTTACCTGTAACGGAGTTCTCCGTGGACAGCAGGATAAGTCAGCCACACAATCCCACCCACCTCCCCTCTGAGGGTGGCCTGCGCGGTCCGCACCCTAGCCTCAGGGCACAGCTAATCACTCACTGGTCGGGCTAGGGGCGGACCGGGGAGGTGGGACCACCTCACACATGCTCAGAAGCTTCTGAGCTAGAGAGCACTTCCGTCATGGCGCCGTCGGATGACGTCACCAGGTGTGACTGACTTATCCTGCTGTCCACAGAGAACTCCGTTACAGGTAAGTAACTCTGTTGACTTCCTGCTTCAGCCTTTGAAACTCCAAACTTTGGCTTTCTCTCAACTCCTTTCTCTTTCCCGATTGCATCACTCGCTCCGGAGTCACTCCTTACTGGGCGGTACCAGGGGCAGCGGAGCACCTTATTGGTTGCAGGGGCCAAACAAGCCAATCTCCAGCCCTGCACCCAAGCTCTCTTTTCTTGCTACTGTGCTGGGCAAAATATTGGTGGGGGAACCATGGCCTCCGTGGCCTACCTCATTCCGCTGTCCATATATGGGCAGTGCCCCCTTTCTGGTCACTTTTGGTATTGCAGGAAAGTTGCAGCCTCCAGCCTAAGTCCCGGTGCATTTAAGGACCTGGTTGGCCTGCAGCGGAAAGAGGTTTATTTCGCTGGGTGACGAGATGACTTCCAAGGCACAAACCTTTCATTTTAGGTTCTCCTTTTACACATTGATAGGTTTTGAAGCACAGTTATGGCAAACTCAGCTCGAGGTTTCTTGGGGGATTTGCACGGTTCAGCATTTCAAAAGTTGGAAACAAACCTTTTGAGTTCAGAAATTAAGTTCAGCTCTTTTTCAACATATTCCAGGCTGAATTAGGAAAACTGATGCGTCCTCTGAGTTTGAAGCAAACGGAATCCAAAAAAAAGGCCTCAGTTTTGCATTGCTTGGAAACGCAACTTTTCTGCAGGCTGACGCTTTCTGATTTTGAATCCTGGCTACGTCCAGAGGCAAAAATACCCCGTCTGGTCCTTCTGCAGCAGTGCAGGGTCCGTCCAGATAGTTGTAATAAAGGGCCTATCGTTCAAACGAGTTTCTCCCAGCCTGTGTCCACGGATACGGACATGGTCTTTTAAGTTCACAAAGACACCCTAATCGATTCAAGAGCCTATCCATTTCCAGATTCGGGTGACTTATGAAAATCGGTGAACAATTATGCGCATGTGGGACTTGTAAAGTGACCAGAATATATGCGTGCATCTTGCATGGGGGGGGGGGGGGGGGGAGAGGTCTCAGTCAAGCAGTCCACACCAAAAGCAGAGGGTTACCGCAAAGGTCTTTGCCTTTATCATTTGTACTGTCCCCTCCAAGCTAATACAATTGCCCATCTGATGCAAGTTTGGAACATGGCCTGACTTAAGCTGCTTTTATGTGACAAACGAAAGCCTAACGGGGAGAGTATAGCTCACTTCAGCAGCGCGGTGATCAGCTGGAATTATAGAAAAAGATCCTTGGAACGTACAGGGCCCGGGCAATGAAACGCGCGACAAAGACGTTTGTCCGTTTCTGGGAAGAATCTGGCAGCACAGCAGAGAATGTGGCCGAATGAACGGCAGTGGTGGGGCGTCCCGTGTGGAAACCCCTTAAGGAACTGTGCCAGGAAGCTGCTGGTGCCGGAAGGAAAGTGACTTTTCTATATGTTTTATCTTAAAGGAAAAGCACAGGTCCGTAGCAAAAATCGAGGGCTCTTTCCTGAGAACCGGAGTGCACCCCGACTTTTCCCTTCTTGCACTAGACCATCTCCGTTTACCTTGGCACGAGCATTGAGGCTGGCAAAAATAACTTCGTCTGCAATCTGTTTGCAGACTGCTTTCCCTTTCTAGGAAAATGGGGAAAGAATTTGCCAAATCAAGCTCTTTATGTCATAGATCACCCAGACGTGTCTCTGTAGGCATATTGCACCCCCTATACGTCAAGAATATGTTTTTAATAAAATAGATGCGTAACACCCCCAGATAGAAGTTCTGCGTTTAACATGTAACCCATGGGCCCGATTTGGTAAAAGATTTCCCCTCCGTTGGCTCCGAAAGGGAAAGTGGTTCGAAACAGATTGCACTTTTATACAGCGAAACATTTAACATATTCCAGCGGACCTTCAGTTTTTAAATTCGGTTATTCAAATCCGCATTTTCAAGAGGGGTGTGGGGGGAACCAAATCCGGGGAGTTTCCTGACTAATCTGAAAGAGAAAAAGGGCGAGAGAGCCTTTTCAATCTTTCTCTTGACGATGCAAAGTAAATGTCCCATTCTCGGTTTCTTTTTTTTTTTTTTTTTTACGAGCTGCTTCAGACATCCATGCCCCTTCATCATTCTCCCCTGGCAGTCCCACACAGAGCCATTGGCCCGGCCGTTTTCTGAATCTCTTTTATGGCCCTGGTTTCGCTGCAAATCTTTCTAAATCTCCCTTCCAGGAGGAGTGTCCAAGCGGGTGGAAGTCCCGGGACAATGGGACCTGAGAATTTCTGTCACTCTATGCATATGTTCCTAAGTGCTTTAATCCCAATTAGAGGCGGCTGACACACGGTCCTATTCATCGCAATCAGCCCTTCAATGCATTTGCCTAGGAATGAACTTCGCAAATAGAATCGCTCCTAAATGTGCCCATCAGCAAGGAAAATCGAATTGAGTGAGTGGCCCATTCTCCGGCGACGGAGGGAGAAAAGGTATGAATGTATAAGGTGCACCGAAACTTTTCAATTCAGCAACACGCTCTTTTTTTTTCTTTTTTTTATTTGCGCCATGTCAACCGGAGGAGCCAAAGAATTTGTGAAGGGATCCGGCTAAAAGGCAACTTTTAACACGGGCTTTGAATACTTATGCCAAGTACCGCTTCCAATGAAAGACTTTTTTTTTTTTTTTAGTCTTTTTTTCCTCTCCCCTCTAAGGAAGTTCTGGCAGTTTCAACTAGCACAAATGCATTTGGAGGCGACCTCGAATGAGCCTTGCAATTAATAATAAGATTTCCAAATTGTAATCATGTCATCTGGTGGGATTCCCATAGAACCTTAATTACTATTCAAAGGCTGCCTTAATATCCCACCCGCATCTCATAGACACGGCGCAGCTGGTCAGAATGTGCCTTCTGCGGACAAGCAGGGCGCGCAGACGAAGACAAAAGCGGCGGGGCAGATTTAGAAATACGTTTCCGAACTATACTTAGCATCCTTACATTACAAAAAATACATAAATAAACGGGCCCAGGAGGCCTCCACGGACACAAAAACGCGGCATCAACGACCGCCACGCCCAACCCAATAGATTCAGTAAAAATCCGTGGAAAAATAAAGTCATGGGTGACTTAAACGCCTATACGCTTATACGCGTGTGTGATCTCTTGTTGGCGAGTTTCGCGTTAGTGCTTCACGCGCAGTCCGTTTGCCCTTGAATTTGTAAACTATCTGTTATTTCTCTAAACATTGGAACCCAAGACGTGAAATCTGTCTTTTCTTCCCGAAAACGAGCCCACGCAGCAAAAAGAATTCTCTAGGTCAAAAGTACTTAAACTCTGTCCCTAGGCCGTGCGTCTTCTCGAGCTCCAGGTTTTTAAATGTATGGCTAGGTCCAATTAGGAATGCCCTCTCCTTCCATTTGAATTTGAGAATATTGGCAGCGTTTTTTTTTTTTTTTGTTAATGGGTCAGTGTATTTCCCCTGGATGTGATGAATTTATCCCCTGCATACAGGGCATTCATGCTGGTTTGAATGTAATCTTTAGCCGAGCAGTGGGGTGGGTTGAATGGAGCTCCCTGGTGGGGTATTGCTCGGTGCAAGTGTTCGTCAACATTCATGCCTCATTATGGAGTAACCTGTTAAATGGAAAAAGAACAGTGTGCCAAAGTGTTACTCCGGGGCACTGGCAGTTCAGCGGTGGGCATAAATAAGGCCTGACTGCTAAAATATCTTTTATCAAAGTTATCTCTGTGCCGAAGTTATTTCGCGTTTAATTGAGTCCCTGGAAACACAGTTTAAGTCTATAAAAGCCATAGTGGAATGTTTTGATTGAGTCTAAACATTGTCTCGGGATAAAGCTGAAACCATGTAATTAATGTGTCTTTTTAATAAGGGACAATACGGTCGTTCAAGCTATTTAATTTCATTTAATTTTCCAACCCATTTGCTCCAAACACTGCTTTACTTTTAACACCCTGCCTTTCAGGCCCTATCTTGCTCCAGTGGGCACATTAGATTGGTTTCACCCTTGCTTTTTAGGGAAAGAAAAATCAAAAGAAAATGTGCTCCTTTCCTCTTTTGTGGCCAATTTATTTCACTTGGAGAACTTCAACTTTGAGCCACAGGACAGAATAAAAATTGGATAGCTGGTGTGAATGGTCCCAGAGTAGGGGCTTTTCTTTCCACGGTGGATGGGAACCAGTCACAATTGGCCATATTAATAAATAACTTTCCTCGCAGTCAGTCTTTACATGCTTCTTTTGAGAAAATTGTTCGCGTGTCGTTCACGCTTTTTGACTCATTAAGGAGGGGATAGAGAAGCTGCCCCAACGCAGCAGTAGGGGTACCTTTACGTCTCCCTCTAGTCTTGTCATTTAAGCGGGGTGTCATCCTGAAGTCGGCAGGCTAGAGGTTATAGAGACACGTTCATGGCTTCAATTTACTGCCGCCCTTTAGTTTTTGTGCATCCTGTTTCTCCTTACTATTGAGGCTGCCGATCAAAGGGGTCATCTTCAGGTTTTCAGCGCCTGTTCCAGCCAAGCCTATATCTCTTTCTATTGCTCCCTCCCAAGGGCAAACTTAAGAGAGCGCACTCATGACAAAATGGGTGCCCAAGTCAAACCTTACAGCCTTACAGCGCTCCCCCTCCAGATTTCGAAAATTAAACTCAACAGCGATGATCATCGGATCGTCACCCTTCCAACAACAAACCTGTAAAATTGCATTATTGGACGTCGTGCTTGTAGATCTTAAACTTTGCTTTGGTTGTATGTGCGCGCCCGCTCTCCCTGCGGGTGAAAGAATTTGCTGCTGGTTCTTTGAGCTGGTCTGGACGTCGGGATCTATTGTTTTGCTTTGACTGCCGCTCCGTCAGAGGAGGCAGTCCTAGGCCACCGCCTAGTTTGCAGAATGGTTGGGCAGGCCCTGGGGAAAACGGATCCCTCGCTTGCATCGCTGTGCCTGTCGTTAATCAATTCGGGAGGGGATGACTCAGTATACCGCTTGCAGCTTTCCCCTTAAACTGCTGCGCTCCAGCTTTTTGCAATTTCTTAGCGGAGTCGGGGAAATCCCAGAGAGTCCATGCTCACTCAAGTGTCCCCCTTTCAAATGTCTTCTAGGTAATTTGTTAGGCAATTCTTTGCTTTATAGCTAAATGCAAATTCTGATCAGGAATGCTACTTTTGCTTCTTTTTGTATTAAATACAACTTTCAACTCATGCGAAGCATAGTCAGCGGAATCCACCAGTATAGCGCTTGCAGCATGGTTCTACCAACATTTTGCTCAACGCAGCATCAACAACTAGGGAGCTGGGGGGGGGGGGGGGGAGGGGGCCGGGGGCCGGGGGGCGGGGCAGAGATTGGTTTGTTTGGCCCCTTCAGTCTGAAAGGTGTCCGCTTCTTCTGATCTAATCTCTCTCCCTGCTACCACTAGCGTTATAATGACACAGATGCCTTTATGGTATAAGGAAGAATTTCATATAAATATTGTCAAGCAACGGTTGGCTAAAATTAATTGTGTAATGAGGGGCTGATAAGTATCCGGCCTTCTAACGAAATAGAAAGCTACGGGCATACTTCAGTTCCGGAGGTCCGAATGATCCCTCTTGCAGTTTCGTTTTATTTGGTATCAGAGGGATCATTCGGACCTCCGAACTGAAGTGTGCCCATAGCTTTCTGTTTCGTTACAAGGCCAGAGACTTATCACCCCCCACCCGCAAATCTTTTTTTCGAGCTAATTTCTTTGGGTGTATGAAAATATATGTATATCTGTATCTATATGTCCATCTCTCTCTCTCTAAATATATATGTGTGTGTGTATACACACACACACATATATAAATAAAGAGAGAGGAAGTCTTGATCCATCACGAGAAATGCCGGTTTCTGCAGGTGTTTAGTTAATTTCGTTAATTACAAATGTCAGCGCTATATAGAGGTTGACATGGTCATTTGTAGACAAGAATGAAGAACTTCATCTTCTAAAGCACTTCAATAACATTTCCTGATTTAATAATACCAGTTTAGTTACTTTCCTGAAAGAAGCGGGGTTTTTTTTTCATATGCAGAGGTTACAAGTTAGGGGATGTTTCCCATTTTTAGCCGTACACCTGACGGGCCTATGACCGCTAGTAATTCATAAACATAGACGTGTGCTACCATTTCGTCTCATATGCAGTCTAATTTAGGAGCTGGTTGTAAATAGGTGGGTTCAGGGCCTTAAGGGACCGCGCTTGCATTTCAAAAATTCACTTGCAATCGCTGCAAAAGGGTGAGGCCTTGACGCTTTGAAAACAGTCCTGACATGCCACACTACCTTTAGCCAAGTCAAATTTCGGTGCAATTCTTGTTCAAACTGTTGCAGTTAAGACCCTGCATCTACCGTAAGAATCTGAGCAATGGACAGTGGGCATTCAGGTTCGGGATGGACAGATTCTGTTACAGACAGACCCCTCGGTTTTCTTTATTTGTCAGATGGGTTGTTGCTTGTCTGCATAAAGGCTGCAAACGAAACACAACAAACCGGGGCACTTTGCAGCGAGAATAAGGCTCTGTCGAGTCCAGGAAAACGAGAGAAGCAAGTGTGAGCGATCGAGCTGCCCCCAAGGTGTATTAGTGATCTCAGAAGCAGATGAAACGGTGGTACGGCCGCTGTTTAAAAAGTGCAGGTATTTTCTCGTCAAGTACCTGCCCAATTTCTGTGTGGCACACGCCAGGAATCAATGGAAGTTAACAAGTCACTCAGAACAGTCCCCATCTCTTTGTTTAAGCGAGCCTTACAAAAAAAGTCAAAGGGAAGAGAGTTAAAAATTCTTTGAAGTATATGAAAGTTGAAAAGAATCAACCAAGTAGACCTAAAGCTGTCACTTATTCTGCGAAACTGGTTTGTCGGGGAACAATGACGAGAAGCGAAATTTATGGAGAAATTATACAGTGGATTTGTCACTTAAAATATCGTAACTGTCTAGGGGACAATGCTCCATGCTGAGGATTAATGGTCCCTCCAGACCTTTGATTCACCAGAGCCTTTTCTTTGCACTTGACAAATTGGATTTTTGGGGAATGGCAAGGTCGCCCGGTCCATTGTTCGCCAGCCATTCAAAGGGCTTGATTATGCAGGAGGGTTAGGGAAAGTCTCCATGTGACCCTCTTGGATGCAACCGTGCAGCTGCTGGAAGGGTTCAACTCTCTCACCAAAGAGCACCAACGTGCCAAGGGGGTAGCCCCCGGTGTTCCCATAGAAAAGCGGGTGTGCCCGGAGCCCCGCGTCACTCTGCAGGCGGGGATACGCCGGAGTGGTCGTCCTCTCTCTGGCCGGCTCTCTCATTGCATCTTCTTCAAGTCCTTGGGGTCCCTGGTTGCCCACACCCAGAAGCAGCATGCAAACGAGCCGGGCTCCGGCCATCAGCGTTAACGCAGAGAGCGCTATCCCAGCAGGGCTGCGCCTAGGGCCGGTGCCAGGAGTCCTGAAACTGGGCAAATACCTGACAGACCGTAGAGAACTGGCATCCAAGAAAAAGGTATTTCCTTTCTATCTTTCATTATCACACTGCACTCAGCTCTGCACAGAGATGCCGTTTTAAATTTTGCCCCTCCACCTGTATGCCCATTTCACATTCGGAATGGAGACTTGGTTTTTTTATAGTTTTTTTTTTTTTAGTAAAAGAATAGAACATTTTCGTTTTATTTACCGTATCCTAAAATCTCCCGAGTTTTTCTGGAATCCTCACAGTTTTTGTCCCATGCATCTGGTATTTTTCTGGCGTGCTAACTCCTCTAGAAAAAGCAACAGATCGCCAGCACATGTTCTGGGAAAATCTCTAGCCTAGAGCAGCCAGCCCTCGAACGGCCATATCGCAAAATAGTTGGTTTGGAAAGAGACCAGAAAGCTATTTTGGTCGGTGCGGATAGACTTGAAGGACCAAGGGCCAAACGAGTTAGGAAGATGCGTCCAGGTTCTCCCCAGAGGTGGACAAATCTTTGGAAAGATGTAGACCTAGGTGCTAGGAGCTGTACTTGACTTTTACAATTCAGGTTGTGCAATTGCCGGGGTCGTGTGCTACCAGATGTGGACATTTCCTTCTCTCACCGTTGACCATTGTTTGGTTCTCCACTTCCTCAGAGGTCCACATTTCGTGTTTTTTTTAAATAAATACAGTAGCATTTTTAACTGTATAGATAGGAATAAAGGTCAACAAACAATTTGGAACTGCGATACCTTGCTTACTGAATTAACCTCAGTAGAAAGAGTCCTTTTGGGGGAAAAAACCCTTGGAGACCACTTGAGATGTATTTAGATTTCCAGTGGTACCAGCCACTGTTAAATCCCACGGAAAATTCTCGACTTAGCAGTTTTAGCTGTTTGCATTATGCAAACCTTAATTTAAACTAACTAAGGATTTAAAAACTTATTGGACCAACTTTATACCCCTGTGACTAACTTCCCCTAACGTGAGGAGGGTGGGAGAGTTAGTCATTTGCGAATTACATTCGTTTAGGGAAAGATAAAATCAGCAGCTTGCTCGGTGATCTTTATTTCTATGCATTACTTTTGAAAAATAATCATTTGCGATTTTTTTTTCAAGAAAATCATGTTTTCTTCTCCTTGGTCAAATGTAAACGGGGCAAAAGCTACAGATTCTGGCGCCGACTTTAACAGTTGCATAGAATCAACTCAGTCAAACGAGACGGTCTGAAAAATTGAGATTTCCCCATGCAAAATGATTGATATCTGCTGCATACACGTAGATATGCATCCGCCATATAACTGTAACGCACTTAACATAATTTGACCCTTTAACGTATATTCTAATGAACCTCAGGAGACACCTAGCTGAGGTGGTCTAGTAAAGATTTCGTAGCCGATTGCGTCGATTTATTATAAGAAAATCATTCGAATTGTGTCTCCAACAGACAGTGAAGACAAAAGTTCGAATAAATGAATTTTGAATAACCGAATCTCCCCAAAAGTCTGTATTTCTCTTTATACCTAGATTATTGAATCAAGTTATCACTTTCAATCAGGAAAACGCTTAAAAAGTGGAGCCAGCTAAAAAATGTAACCGTCTTTTTTTTTTTAACCTTTCAGCTGCTTTTCTCAAGAGTTATCTGTAAATAATTACCACAGGCCCAGTCCGCCTCCTTCCCCCCCGGCAATGCTTTTGTCGTACGTTCCGCTCCGATTTTTTTGAACGCCATTTAATTATTTTTAAACGCTCTGCCAACCCACTCAAATTTATTTCTCATCATCTGCCTCCATGGTTTCTCTCACATTAGTCTGCTTTGTTAAAATGACTTTTACTACCGGGCTGTTGCAAACCTATTTCTCATGGCTCGATTTTTCTTTTCTTTCTTTCTTTTTTTAAGATATATTTTAGGATATGTTTTATAGATCTCGCAGATGCACCAGCATTAAATTGAAGCACGACTTCATTTTTATACGACTTCTGAGAGTTTAAATTTCTTATCTGTCTCAGTTTCTTACAAAATAGCAAGACGGAAAAAAATATTGCCCCATTATACTTGTGGAAAATGATAGAAGTTGTCCTGATGTAACACAGATATTACTACTTTTAAGCGCTGTTCTCTTCGTGCAATGATTTCAGAAAGACAGCTTGCACGGATAAACATTTCTGTGCAATACTTTTTTTGTGCTAGTTAAAGAGAAACTTGAACGTTATTAATACGAGAGATAACTCGCTGCAGGTCTGCTTAGCGCGTTCATGTATCTATTTAAACCACTTCTTTGCAGTTAGTGCTGGGGGAGGGATGGGAATTGATAGTGCTGAGTGTTAATAAGTTTAGCTGTTTTTTAGAAGTGGTGGCGGGTGTCAGAAAGCGACGGTGGGAATCACAGCGTGGGCGTTTCTTGTGTTTCAGGTGCGGATGGTGAGAGGAGACTTAGTGGATGAAGTGGGGGGTTCCTCTCCGGAGTGGATAGGGTTAATCCGGCCTGCCAGGAATAGTCAAGAACAGAACCTGGAGGCTACTGCGGATCTACCAGGAGGACAGGTGATTTATTCTTCTCCACCATGCAGAAAAAGTTGCCGTTAGGGAATGCTTGTTTTTTTTTTTTCAATTTTTATTCTGTTTTGCGTCTCTTTTCTCTGTTAAGATTTTCTATAGAGTCCTCCGGGATGTGCAGCCGGGGGAAGAGCTGACCGTGTGGTATTCCAGATCTTTGGCTCTGTGGTTTGACATCCCGACCACAGCTACCCCGACTCACGACGAAAAAGGTACAACAGCAAGACTTCTAAAGAGAGGCAAACCATTGCAAAATCACGTGAGCCTCTACAAAATAAACCTCAACATTTTAGCTTTTACGCAGGCGTCACCCCTGGAAAACCAAAACAAAGGAACGCACAGTGTAACTAGGTATTATCAGACTGCATTTTTTTTGCCAAAACACACTAGATAAACGAATTTATATTTGCAAGATGCCAGAGTTTTTTGTACTGTGAGAAATTGGCATGCAACACTAGGAATCTGCAGCTTAGAACTAATATAGTTCAGAGTGTTTTAAATACCTGGATTTGAACCCAGCTTTGATTTCGTAGAAATGATTGCTGTTTTATGCCCATCTTCTTCTATAGCACTTTTCAAGCGCTAGTTTTAATATTCACCAGTTCATTACATGTTAAGATCCTTAATTCGAGGGGGAGGGGTTTCATTTTAGGCCTCAGGACAACTATTCGTTGAATTAATCATTAAAAGACCTGAGGGGAAATTGAATTGATTTATTTGGGCAATCCAAGAGAGAAAAGGACAAATATATAGGACAACTTTGTAGTCGAATGATTTGCATTTAATGTTGACCCCCTCCCCATCTCAAGGTTTACTTGCTGTAAATGAGAATACTTCCAAACACAAAAGAAAAGTTCCGAAGGTAACCAGTACTAAATACGAGCTTTGTTACAGAATTGTCTGGTGACATTAAGGGGCCTTTTTACTAAAGTGTCCTAAACGGTTAAGCGCTTTTTCCTGCGTAGTAACTGCCTGCTCTGGCCCATGGTAACTGTTATCATTTGGGCATGATAGAGTGCTTGGGTGGGGTACAGATGTAGTGAGCATGAGCACATTGCAGTTAGCATGTGTGTGGGGTCATGTGTGTGGGGGCATGTTGCCGTTAGATGAGTGCACCTAAAGCCACCTCAATAGGTGGACGCCTGGTATTAGTGCAATGGGAGTGGTGTTGGGAACTTGCTTTGAACTTAAGGCATGTTAGTTTTGGGCTAAATGCACACTAGGTGCACTTAGGGGCTTGTTTACAAAGCCGCGGTAGTGGTTCGCGATCGCGATCGCGATCGCAACCGCGGCCCCATTGAAATCAATGGGGCCGCGGCTCCGATTACGATCGCAAACCGCTACCGCGGCTTTGTAAACAAGCCCCTTAGTGTACATCAGTAAAAAAGCTCCTCAGGTGGTAAGAGGGTAATGTGCATGGCCCATGGTGACAGGTAGCACACGGTTAGGACAGCTACCAGCCGCTAAAATGCGCATTGATGCCCACTGTGTGAAGGGGCAGGGAATGGGCGGAGTGTGGGGTGGAGTGCACATTGCAGTTTGGCTTGAGGGTACTTACAGCTACTATACACATTAGTACAGATTGCACACCCCACAGTTACCTGGAGGCTTTGCACTTAACACACATTAGTTTTTTTCACTCCAAACATGACTTAAGAGCAACACCCTATGGCTTTTTAGTAAAAGGGCCCTAAGTCACCATCAAAGGTAACACCAAGGGTCATGGATCTCTACGAAGCGATGATCTACCTAACTAGGCAAAAACCTGTCAAATAGGAATTGAAGCTTCTATACTGTTTATCATTTAGGGAACGATTATGGCGCCTATCTATAGGAAATCCCATTGCATAACGCGGGCTTGCAGCAGATAACGCGCCCTTACTCCATTATGGTTTGCCAAGGATTAGTAAACAGGAGCCTGGATGGGAAACATCGCAAAAAAGGATAATCAGACTTTCTTCAACATGTGAGCTGGGGAGACTGAACTTTGTAATTCTTTAGGTTTTATGTTAACAACAAAATCTCCAGTTGTCCCTACCGAATTCTCCTAGACAAAACATATTTTCGTAACCTGTAACCAAAATCCGTCATGGGTTTCTTTGACATTGTCCATGAAAAAGAAGAAATCGGAATTTCTGGTGTGCTCTCCGGCAGTAGATGTGCCCTTTAATCTCGAATAAACAGAATCAGCGACTTTCTCGGACAGACACCGGGTTAGCTTCTGAGAAATCCATTTGGTAGCAGTTTAAACTATTTCCTGAAACCTGTAAAGCGCAAAACCCCCCGGGAAATCATTTTGCTTCCCCAGGAGCATCTCTTTCAACCCCCGTGGGCTACATTTCAAACAAATGGATCTCTGTTAAATGATTGTTAAATAAATAAATAAATAAATAAATGGAAACAAGGGGGAATCAGAACGTCCTTCTGGTTGCAGAACTAGCTCCTTATCTAAACAAACAAATGTTTCGATTGTTTAGAGGGAATGTTTGTGTAAAATGATTACTTTCACAAATCTATTTTATTCAGCGTTCCAGAACTCGTTTATAATTCTTTAGCGCCAGCGATCCGGCTTGCGCCCGGGCGCAAGAGGCTGTTAGCGGTAGGCATGAAGCAGATTTACCAGTGGTTCCGCACTCTTTGCCATCAGAGATGCAAACATGGTAACGATTTAGTTTACAAGCTCCTCAACTTTAAAAAAATTGAAATTATTAGATGCATTTTATAAAACTATCCATTTTTAGTCTTCTTCCCATTTTCGACACGGGTGGAGGGAAACCCCTATTTTGCCACTGATAACCAGCTGGACTGTCCAAACTATAATTTATTTTTAACACCTTTACGCCTGATCTTTAAATGAGCCCTTCCTGCCCTTTTTAATAGGATCTGGGTCTGATACTGAAAATAGGAATTATTATCAATGTAGAATTCAACATTATAGTACTAAACATTCACTTCAAATCTACTAAAATAGGAAATAGTCCGACGTCGGACTCAGCATTATACGCAGAGAAACAGCTTCCTCCTACCAGTAAAAACTTCTCAAAACTGCCCCAATGCGAGCATCTATCAGACTTTTAAAAAGATATATTTTTCAAAGTTGAAGACATTTTTAACAGGAAACCAAATTTGCCCCTGAGCAGAGGTAAAACCGGAACATTCTATAGGCCACGCAATGGCTTGCACTATTTGGTAAATCTCCCTACTGGGGGTTTATCTCCCCTTCCATCTTGTTTTTAAACCATTTGGATTGTATGCTTTTCATGGTCATACGGAAAGACGAATAGAATTCAGGCAACTAAGCAATTCTGCAAGTCTTGACCTAAAAAATCCCGTTTTCATTGTAAAGTGTATAGTAGAGGTACTCAAATCCAGTCCTGGAGGGCAGCAAACCAGTCAGGTTTTCTGGATATCCCTAATGAATATGCATGAGATATATTTGCATGCATTGCCTCTATTGTATTTGAATCTATCTGAATGCATATTCATTAGGGATATCCCGAAACCCTGACTGGTTTGCGGCCCTCCAGAACTGGATTTGAGTACCTCTGGATAGTGTCGCTTTGTTAATATAATTCTCTCAATATTAGTTCGAAGCCCTGTCGCTAGCAAATAACAGGTTGTTTGATCGTCCGAATGCAGATTGTATTGACCAAGGAATCCCTCCCCCCCATTCTATACCAACAAATAACAAAAATCCTTACAAGCCCCCGGTAAACCAGATTTCTAAGTCTGGACGTATATATTACCAAGGTTCCTAAAGATGGGAGCATATAAGGAAAAAGAAGAAATGTATTGTCCACTTGTTGAAAACCAGTATTTAAACTTCAAAGCTTGAGAAATAGGGTGCGGTATATGTTTGGCCGTTTTACGGCTGCTAACAGAACTATGCAGAGAATGGCGCTAACGTCCGCTAAGTTTTATAGACGGATAAGTTTACCAGATCTTCCTAAATTAACACGTTAAAGGGGCACTGAGAGAACTCCCCGAAACAACCAGTCGCCCTTAAACTTAAGGAATGGGGGCAGGTTTATGCTACGTAGACAATTCCTGGGGGGGGGGGGGGTGTTTAGAGACAATCCCAGAATTAATACAAGAGCTAACAAAAAGGAAATAAAATCAAGTTTACAGCCCGGAAATCCTGCGTTGCCCACTTCAAGCCTGAAGAAGACGGAAGCCAAGCAAACCCCTCTTAGCCACTTTCTCTTCTCATTCAGCGTTATAAAGGATAGATTTCTTCATTATTCTGAATTAACGAAGGAACGGATCGGTTTGCGACAGTGCAGTACAGCGCCGCGTTTCATTGTTAGCGAGCTAGCGCGGGGCTATGTGGCGCTTTCACAGCGGAAACGTTGCTAAACCAGCCCCCCGGACTTGCCCTTCCCCAGCCCCTGCCGCTCAGTTGCTCTTTCAAGTCCCTTCCGTTCGCTTTGCTGCCTTTTCACAAGTCTTTCCTATAGATTTATCTAAAACGTCCAAGGGCTTGAGGTTAAAGTGCTTTTTTTTTCTTATTAAACTTGTCTATTCACTTTGTCAGTCTCTGTACACATTGTAGATTCAACCGTTTAACTCGGAGCAACCACATTTTCAGGAGAGATATAATATTTAGTGAAAGTTAGACTTCAGCAAAACTAAAAAAATTAGATCCAGCTTAAAGTTGCAAAGCGAGACGTTTCCCCGTTAAACGTATAGATTTAGCTTCAAAATAAGAATACACACGGATATAAATCCATTCATAGGAATTGATCTGAAGGTCTTTTCTTATCTATATGGGAGCGATTTTAGCTTTATGAATTTGGACATCGAATAAATATTGCAGGGATCTTTAGAGAGGAGGTCCAAATTATTCCAAATGTTCTATCCCCAGATGCGATCTTTTTTTTTGCTCTGACAGTAGGAGCTGGTTGGTTCAGTAACCAGCAGTCTGCCCTAATCCATTCTCCAGTTGCAAAGTTTTTTCCGGAATGAAATTTTGCTTTTTCAGACACTTGATGAATAGGTAGGCTATGATCTGTTTAATAGCAGCAAAGAAATAATCATCGGAGAAAGGAAAGAAGTTAAAAACCAGTGTCAAATCTCGTTGAAAACACATTTACGTGGCTTTTTTGCGTTAAACATTGGGTTTAACGCAAAAAAAGCCACGTAAATGTGTTTTCAACGAGATTTGACACGGGTTTTTAACTTCTTTGGTACATTGGGTACATCGGATTCCAAGATCCGAATAAACTGGGCCCCCACCTAAACGAAATTCGTTTTGATTTGTTGTGTTTAAGAATCCTCGAGGGGAACGGGAAAGATTACAGACGGCTCTTAGCGATATTGTCTGGCCTTTGTCGTGAGCAGCTCATGACCATTAAGTTGGGCTTTTGTTCCGGACCGTCGCCAACCCCTTGACATACGCTGTCCCTATTCTCTAGACACCAACAGATGGGCCAGAGCGCAGCACGGGCTGGGGAAAGCCTGCCCCAGTAGGAAGCAGCTGGTCCAGCCTGCCCGGATGGGAAGCAAGGGGTTAACATTGGGCATTCAGAACCCCAATCCGATCATGACCACCCAGTCGTTTCAGGGACCCCCGTCCTGCTCTCCTGTTTTTTTCACCGCAACATTCGCCCTAGAATCTTTCCCAGATACATCAAGACCGATAGTTAACAAAGAAACAAAAATGAAGCCTGTAGTCAGAGGGAAAACCGCTTTTGAGATGATCCATAAATAACGTAGGAAAGCAGTTAAGTCAATAACCTCTGGGGTCTTTTCATTAGGCAGTAATTCTCTTCAGGGTCTGTCGTCCCAGGCAGACTCACATACCGCACTTCCCTCCCTCTCCAATAAAGCTCTTTCCCCTCCTCACCCCTCACGCAGATTTTTTACCTTGTCGATCCAAAACTTACGATTCCGACTTAAAATATTTCTGGTTTAAAATAGGTTTAAAAGTCACAAGCCACTGAGTGATGAGAGATTGTTGGAATTTATATTTCGAACGCGCATTCAAGAGTTACATATTAAAATCAAGGCGATTTGGTGCCCTCGCTTCATTCCCACTTAAGCTCAGAAATTATTTGTATCTATTAACTCTGGAAAGTACAATTCTTAATGTCGAATTGATTACTAGATTCCAAATGGGTCAGTTTTGAAAGTATTATCTTTTCAAGTTTGGTTTCACCGGTTCTTAAAAAGTTAGGCAGTGGGAGGCAGCATGTAACTGTCTCCCAGCGATGTACATTCGTTTGAAATGAAATGAAATGATAAATGTCAACGACATTTTTCGTTTCGTATCATTTACAAATGAAATGTAATGGGAAACAATGGCCTTTTCATCATTCTCTGTCTTTTGTCAATAGTGTGTACTATGGAGTAATAACAGCATGTACTAGGTAAGATACAATAACACATACTATTGATGAACTACGGGAAATGACCTCCTCCCCCTCCGAAACGAACCAAAACTAACCGAAAACGAGTAGCGATCAAAACCGAAACGAACTGGAAAAATATTTTATCTGCACACCCTACTGCCTTGTACTGATATTGAACAATATTTTTTTTCAGTGCAAAAGGTTTCAGCAATTCACGTTGTACCTTTTTTTGTTTGTTTTTCCAGGGGAGGAACGCTACATCTGTTGGTATTGCTGGAGAACTTTCAAGTACCCCAACACTCTGAAAGCTCACATCCACTTTCACTGTGTGCTGAACAACTGCCGGGGCTTCCTCAGACAGGAGCAAGGGAGAAATTCAGAACCCTTTCAGCACCTCTCCTCCAAGCCCCTGGACCCTTTACTAAATGTCCACACCAATTGTGTCCTCAGGGAGGGCATCAAGAGGGAGTCAGCTAGCACCCCAACCCTGGGCAAAGCAGGAGCAACAAGAAGGAGAGAGGAACAGGAGCGTGCTCTGGACATGAGTGTGGGCTCGGTGCGGCACCATGAACAGCTTCTGGGCATGGTGGGCAGTCTGAGCCACAGCTTGGCCTTTTACCCTGGAATGCACTCAGCCTTCAAGCCTGCAGGCCACTGCAAAGTAGACACCAAAGGCAGCAGTCTGACCTTGAGTGGCAAAGCTCCCAAAGCTACCCGGCCAGGGATTGAGTGCCTGGGGGGCCACCAGCAGCTGCCTACCAAGTGTCCACCTCCGGGAGATGGGCTGCTCCCCTGTACTGGCAGTCTCCGGGGCTTCCCCATCCTCTCACATGTAGATGAGGTATCAGCCTTTAAACAGGTGCCTACTGGCCCCTCTCCAGGCCCATATGGGCAGGCGCCAGCTGGGTTACCTCTGGATCGCTTCTCTCTACCCGCCTGCCCAGCCACTGACTGTGGAGTGCCTGTGGTGCCCTTCACGCTGTATGGTGGGGAATTGCTCTATGGCTCACCCTCTTGCTACCCCCTCAAGCTGCACCTGGGTGGAATGCTCCACTACCCTGATCCAGTACCCTATTTGGGTGCTCCCGAGCTGGGCTCATTGACAGGCCTAGAGCGGGAGCTGGCCCTGCACACACAGCAGCTGCGGGAGATTGCCACTGAGAAGAGCCTTCCCCGTGCCCCTGGCCCAGTTCCAGCTCAGCCAGGCAAACCCAAGAAGGGCCACCTGTGCCTATACTGTGGCAAGCTCTACTCACGCAAGTATGGGCTGAAAATTCACATGCGTACGCACACAGGCTATAAGCCTCTCAAGTGTAAAGTCTGCCTGAGGCCTTTTGGTGATCCCAGCAACCTCAACAAGCACATCCGGCTGCATGCTGAGGGCAATACACCCTACCGCTGTGACTTCTGTGGCAAGGTGTTGGTGCGCCGCCGAGACTTGGAGCGCCATGTCAAGTCCCGTCACCCTGGCCAGAGCCCGGCCCCAGGAGGGGAGCCCCCAGCCTCCACTGCAACTGCCACTGCTGGCCCCCGCCAGCAGGGGGAGTCCAAGAGCGAGGATGAGAGCGATGTGGATGTATGCTTCACAGATGAGCAAAGTGATGAGGAGGGTGACCGCCGGGGCAGAGCACTATAGTGACTGTAGTTTTTTGAGGATTTGGGTTGGGGGTGGGGCATCCATCTATTTATATTATTTAACAACAACATCATCTCATTGTCAGTAAGGACCAGGGCCAACTATAGAGCTAAGTTAATAAGATGAGTATGGATAGAACAGTCTAGAACAGGAGTTCTCTACTCTGTCTTTGGGACACATCCTGTCGGTCTGATTTTCAGGATATTTACATCAATATGCATGAGAGAAATTGGTTTCATGGCTATTCCTTGTGGATACCCTGAAAACCTGACTGGCTGGATTTGTCCTTGGGACTCTGTTCTTGAAGAACTAAGGACATGTGCATTCTTTCTTGTTTTATATTTTTTATTTTTGACATGCAAGTCTTTTTCATTCTTTTTCTTTCTCCTGCTGCTATGGATTCTACCTGCCCAAGCCTCAACTCTTTTCAGGGCAGAGGTTTTCAGATTTGGCTCTTGATAGGCACAAGCAAGTCTGCTTCACAGGCTCTCTGCAAATGGACCTGGCTCTTAGATCCAACGCATGCAACTATATCTGCTCAATTGTCATTTTGAAGACCTGGAAAAATCAGAACTGGTTGCCTTAAGTTATACTCTATAATACTTTAATATAGAGCCTTCTTCCAGCAAGTGGCCCCCGAGGACCCAATGTGAGGACCCTTGTCTTAGGGACAGAGCCCGTATGCATTCTCATCACCTTAAAATATTTGTCTATATATTTGCAGTGCTTTGTAACTAAGAACCCATATTTTCTTATGTACGAGGGTTGCTCAGAAAGTAATGCCCCACATGTTTTTGATCAGTCCAGAATGAAGATAGAGGTGTGAAATTGAAAGGTTAGTAACTTGGAACTTCAAAGAACACATGTGTGTAATTTTACAGTCGTCCGACAAATAGCGAGGCAGTAGTGATCCTTCAAATGGCGTCTGTGAGTGATAGACGGTACAAACAATGAGCTGTAATTGAATTCTTGGTGGAGGAGAAAGAAAGTGTGAGAAACACTCACAAACAGTTGTGTTCTGTGTATGGAAGTTCTGCGGTAGATAGGAGCACCGTTGAACGATGGGTGAAGAGAGTAAAGGCTTCAGGAAGTGGTAAAATGGAACTGGAAGATCGGCCGTGGTCTGGGCGTCCTGCCTTAGCCACCAATCCAGGCAAGTTTCAGCGCACTGATGACATTATTCGTGCGGATCGGCGCATCATGAGTCAGGAAGTGTCCGTACAGCTTTCCATCAGTAGAGGTAGTGCAATGGCAATTATTGACTCTTTGGGATATTCAAAGGTGTGCACAAGGCACACCGCAGCAGCTTACAGTATTTTAATGCCCGCTGGCAGCTATCGCAGGGCGCTGCAACTTGTCTGGACTGGTGGCTGAGGCATCCATCATCCACCTATCTACCGCAGAACGTCCATACACAGCACACAACTGTTTGTGAATGTTTCTCACACTTTCTTTCTCCTTCACCAAGAATTCAATTACAGCTCGTTGTTTGTACCGTGTGTCACTCACAGACGCCATTTGAAGGATCACTGCCATTTGTCGGACGACTGTAAAATTACACACATGTCCTTTGAAGTTCCAAGTTAGTACCCTTTCAATTTCACAACTCTATCTTCATTCTGGACTGAGAAAAAGCATGTGGGGCATTACTTTCTGAGCAACCCTCGTACATTTTCAAACAACTCAATTTTTGTTTCACTGTTAGTATTTAAAAGCTAAATACCGGTCCAAACGTTTCAAGCATAAAAGGGCATGTAAACATGTTCTATCTCAAAATAATGATTGCGTGTGTATATGTAAATACAATTAAAATATATGTATATAACAGTCTGTATATAGTCATATACATATTTATATATATACATATATATATACATGTATAATTACATCTATATAATTTGATTAAATTGTGATTATTTATAACAAAATGGTTGAATTACAAATGTAAAAATAAATATTGAAAACATGAACTCAAAAGCAACAATATCTATTTTTTCAAACACGCTCCACTGGTGCAGTGGAAGAGTAGCCTAGTGGTTCAAACAGCCTAGTACCCAAGAAGTCAGGGTTCAAATCCCACTGTCACTTCTTGTGACCTTAAGCAAGTCACATTATTCTCTATTCCCTTGGAAGAACAGGCCTGGCAATCTGCTTCCAGTCATATCTTGCCAAGAAAATCTAGGGGCTGCTGGGTCACCAGGAGTCAGTATTGACTGGATGGCATTAAACAAAACAAAACTCCACCTTTAGAAAACAAATAGCCAGCTGGACTTAATATGTTAGTATGCTACCATGTTGGTCTGAATTAGCATATGTTATTTGCAACTAGGACCTGCGCCTAAATAACATGGTGTTAGTAGGCTCTAACATGGTAACCCACATTAATATTTCTAGCTTATGGTGTTGACTTGTTTTACAATGAATGACATAAGGTGAGTAGGGTATAGTAACATAGTAAATGACGGCAGATAAAGACCAATATGGTCCATCTAGTCTGCCCAGTAAGATGGCAAGAGTAGGTGCACCTGCCGCTCCATGCAGATCACCCACCCCATGTCTTTGTTTAGGGGTGAACCCACAGCTCCGTGTAGGACACCCCTGTTTGTTGAGAAATTAGATAGTTAAGTTTATTTTTATTTTATCCTGTTGCTGTAAAGAGATCCACTGTGCCTGTCCCATGCCATTTTGAATTCTGTCACTGTATTTGCCCCCACCACTTCCATTGGGAGGGCATTCCAAGCATCCACCACCCTTTCATTGAAAAAATATTTCCTGATATTGCCTTTCAATTTACCCCCTTGCAGCTTCATGTTATGCCCTCTAGTTCTGCAGCTTCCCCATCTTTGGAAGAGGTTTGTTTGTTCATTATTTCTCTTTAAGTATTTAATGGTCTGAATCATATCTCCCCTATCCCTCCTCTCCTCCAAAGTGTACATATTTAGGTCTTCAAGTCTCTTCTCATAAGGTTTCTGACGCAGGCTCCAAATCATTTTGGTCGCCTTCCTCTCAACAGTTTCCAGTCTTTTTACATCCTTTGTGAGATATGGTCTCCAAAACTGAACACAGTATTCCAAGTGAGGCCTCACCAGTGACTTATACAGTGGCATTAATATCTCTTCCTTTCTGCTGGTAATTCCTCTTTGTATGCAGCCCAACATCCTCCTGACCTTTTGCCACTGCCTTGTCGCACTGTTTTGTCACCTTGAGATCCTCAGAAATAATCACACTAAGGTCCTTCTTCTGGTCTGTGTACACCAACCTCTCACCTCTTATCATGTACATTTCTCTTGGATTTCTGCTTCCCAAGTGCATGACACTGCACTTCTTTGCATTAAATCTTAACTGCCAAGCATTAGACCATTCTTCCAGCTTTTGTAGATCTTTCCTCATGTTATCCACTCCCTCAGGGGAGTCCACTCTTACAAATTTTCTTCTTATCTGCAAAAAGGCAGACTTTTCCATTCAGTCCTTCAGCACTATCACTCACAAATACATTGAACAGTGCCGGGCCCAGGACCGAACCCTTGGGCACCCCACTAATCACCCTCCTTTCATCCGAGTGAGCTCCATTTACCATCACCTTCTGCCGTCTCTTAGTCAACCAATTTCTGTTCCAGTTCACCACCTTGGGACCCATCCCCAAACTACTGAGTTTATTGATAAGCCTCCTGTGAGGAACAGTATTAAAGGCTTTGCTGAAATCCAGGTAGATGACATCCATCGCATGCCCCTGATCTAGTTCTCTGGTCACCCAGTCAATGAACTCAATCAGATTTGTTTGGCAAGATCGTCCTTCGGTAAAACCATGTTGCCTCGGATCATGCAACCTGTTGGTTTTGAGAAAGTCCACTGTTCGCTCTTTCAGGAGTGCCTCCATTACTTTTCCCGCCACCGAGGTAAGGCTCACTGGCCTGTAGTTTGTCACTTCTTCCCTGTCACCACTTTGTGAAGAGGTACATCATCAGCCCTTCTCCAGTCCTGAGGAACCTCTCCTGTTTCCAAGGATTTGTTGAAAACATCCTTTAACGACCCTGCAAGAACCTCTCTGAGCTCTTTCAGGGTCCCATGGCCTTGTCCACTTTCAGTTTTGCAAGTTGTTCTAACACATCATCTTCTGTGAATGGTGTGGTATCTACTTCATTCCCATTTTTATATTTGGGAGTCACAGGTGGTCCTTCTCCAGGATTTTCTTTAGTAAAAACAAAGCATAAGTATTTGTTTAGCAGTTTCGCTTTGGTCTTGGTTCCAGTTTGTCATACTTTATTTTTTAAAGCTACTGACAGATGAGCACTGTTTGTCCAGTGCTTTAATGAGTTTTCCTTGACAGTGATATTAAGGTTGTTTGTGCTGTTCAGAATATTCAGATTCTACCTTTCTTTAGAGGGAAGTTTGAAATGTATTTCCTCTATAATAGGGGATACTGAAATCCTCACGAGCGATGTTCGCAATAACTATTTCAAATATACTGCTTATCAGGCTGTCTTGTTTTTTGTTTGGCATTATCAGCGCCAGCAGTGGGATCAAGAAAAAAGAAATTTGTGTATTTATGATGGAATGAAAATGTAAAGCCAACTGAATGATCCTCCCCAATTTCAAATCACTCTTATTTAAAAAGCAATTCTCATGGCAAATTCTGATTTACCAACCTCTGAACCCATGCCCCACCCAATATCAATTTTGTTCAATTTAGCTAATTTTTTCTTTTAATTTGGTGACCAGGACATTCATACCTCTGACATTTTAAGTTTTGAATTCTTGGATTTTATGGGCCGTACATCCAAAGGACGTTTTCCTAATTTGTGCAAGGCTTTTTTAAATTCATTTTTTTTCATTTGTTCTTTTTTTAAAATGTGTTTTTTTTTCAATTTCCTTTTATTTTGTTTTAGTGCACACATAATATCATCTACTAGGAATAAAAACACACCACCAAAATGTCCTCCAGGTATCCTACTATCACCCCAGGCCCTGGATCCCTGGCATCATACCCTAGTCACAATCTGAACAGGGGGCAGGAATGATGCCCAGTCGTCAGGCAGCACCATCCTGCTGTATAGAACAAGCAGGTTTCCTTATAGGCCACTGGTGGGATAAGTTGCCAGGGGGAAGGAGGGTCTGCAGGATGGAGGGGTTAGGAAGCAGGCTTGTCATATTTTTTTGCTTTTACATAGTAGGTGCAGGACCTGAAACTATAAAACTACTCAAATAGCAAATGAATGCCATTTTTTTCAATTTGTTTTAAAAGTGAAGGGATAGGGGCATGTTTACTAAAGAACACACAGGTAGCATGTGTTTGGACCATGAATCTAGTGCGGAGACACACACCAATGGCAGGGGGTATATGTGTCCGTCACCCTGCCATTAACACGTTGCAAACATGCGGCGTTGAACTAACTGGCATGCGGGTGCACTTACCATACCCAGTGGGATGGTATTCAGTGCACCTGTGTTATCGAAAACATTCATGGTTAGCACATGCCCAAAATGCTTGCGCTGACTGCCATGTGCCATCAACACTCATGTTCCGCCTCTAACCCACCCGCTCCCTGTCCAACCGTGCACTACCCAGTTGGTGTGAGATTTTTAGCATAGAGCCATGCTAACTTTTAGCGTAGCATGTTTTACCAAGTGCTAAACCCCACATTAATGGTTAGTATGAATTCATAAACATGCCCTTGAGGAGAGCGCAGTCATATTATGCATGTATGTAAAACAGGTTTATACAGTGGGGCCCATATGAGCAAGATGTCAGCTCACTATGGGGCATGTTTACTAAGCTCTTTGTGGGTAACGTGCATGTGTGCTCCGTTACCAGTGTGGGGCTTCAGACTAATTATAGGGGGGGTGGGCGGGTATATCCATGCCCCTGCCATTACTACCCTTCAATGCAGCAAACCAGCTGTGGGAGCAACTGACCCTACCCACTGAGGTGGCATTAGTTGCACTCATGCTACTTGCACCATGTGATGCGGTGGGAATGTCTCCCCCCCCCCCATTCCGACATGCACTACAAGGATAGTGCAGGGTTTTTGGCATGGAGCCCCATGCTACTTTTTTGGCACTGTGCTGAAACCCCATGCTAACCCTGCATTATCCTTTAGTAAACATGCTCCTATCTGTGTAAGTTTATATTTTTTTATTGTCTTCTTAGACGTTCTGTTACAATGTCAAAGTAAGATTTACAGTGCCTTGCGAAAGTATTCATCCCCTCGTTTTTTGTCCTGTTTTGTCACATTACAACCTGGAATGAAAATGGAGGTTCATTTGGATGTTAGGTAATGGACCTAACAATATAGTCCAAGTTGGTGGAGTAGAATGACAATAAAATACCTTGTAGATAGAAAAAGAACAAGTAAAAACTGAAAAGTTGTGAGTGTGTATGTCTTCATCCCTTTTGCTATGAAACCCCTAAATAAAACCTGGTCCAACCAATTAATCTCAGAAGTCACATAATTAGTTGATTAGGGTCCACCTGTGTGCAATCAGTGTCACATGATCTGTCAAATGATGCCTGTATAAATATACCTGTTCTGAAAGACCCTGACTCTGAAACACCACTAAGCAAGGAACATGAAGACCAAGGAGCACCCCAAACAGGTCAGAGACAAAGTTGTGAAGAAATAAAGATCAGGGTTAGGTTATAAAAAAAATCCCAAATTCTGAATATCCCACGGAACACCATTAAATCCATTATAACAAAATAGAAAGAATATGGCACCACTACAAACCTGACAAGAGAAGGCTGCCCACCAAAACTCACAGACCAGGCAAGGAGGGCATTAATCAGAGATGCTACAAAGGCACCAAGGATAACACTGAAGGAGCTGCAAAGATCCACAGCGGAGATGGGAGTATCTGTCCATAGGACCACTTTAAGCCATACACTCCACAGAGTGGGGTTTTATGGAAGAGTGGCCAGAAAAAAGCCATTGCTTAAAGAAAGAAATAAGAAAACACATATGGAGTTTGCACAACAGCATGTGGCGGACCCTCCAAACACATGGAAGAAGGTTCTCTGGTCAGATGAGACGAAAATTGAACTTTTTGGCCATCATGGGAAATGCCATGTGTGGCACAAACCCAACACTTCCCATCACCCCGAGAACACCATTTCCACAGTGAAACATGGTGGTGGCAGCATCATGCTGTGGAGATTTTTTTCATCTGCAGGGATAGGAAAACTGGTCAAGATTGAAGTTAAATTAAAAACCCAGCAGAGAGCTTCTAGTTTAAATTTAATACTCAGTCAGGGCCTAGTATCAGCAAAGAGCTTTAATTTAAATCATATCAGAGTATAACTTAGCATAAAAGGAAAATGAGGGTCAGTATTCTTTGAGCAATAAATTGTTTCTAGAGATCTTTACAAAGAGGCCTTCTAGATAGAGGGCAAGAGACCTGTGAAATTGTTTTAAATAGGTGTTAAAGTCAAGTGACAGATCAAAGGGGCATTTTGAAAGACTCCCTCTATCTAAGCAAGGGCTGTGTGAATCATCCAGAAAATTGGTCACAGATTACTTTAGAAGCACATGTCTGGGACCTGTGTAGCAAGCCAGCCTTTACTAAGTGTTAGTTCCCTCCTCCCACTCCAACTCCCACCCACCCCAGGCATAATCCTAGCTTTATAGGGTCTTACAAAGTCCCTTAAACTTATTTGGTATAGTTGTATTAGTACAAGTATCTCTAGCAACTAAAACAACTTAAATAACTAAACAAAATGTTAAAACTAAGATGCAGACAGCAGCAGCGAGATGGGGGTTATCCAGTCTTTTATATTGAGTGTCGCATATCCGATCTTTTCCCAGTTGGTAAGAGGTCTTACGTGTGTACTAGGTGCAAAGAGCTCTTTGCACTCAGGGAACAAGTGCGATCTTTGGGGGCTAGATTAGAAGACTTGGATGACATAAGGAAGCCAGAGAGGTACATAGCTGAGACCTACAGGGATGTAATATTGAAGCCCCACCTCCAGTCTGTCAGCCGCTCAGCTGCAATGGAGGTGAGAGGTCTCGTGAAAAGAGAGAATCACCTTAGTGAGGCAGGAAGTGATCCTGTAGCTAGGACCTGTCCACCAGGAGATGTAACATCCTCTTGTACCGAGGAGGTTTCACCAGGGCCATGTGCCCATGAGGGAAAGGTTAGGATGGCTGTTATAGTAGGTGATTCAGTCATTAGGTATGTGGAAAGCTGGGTGGCTGGTAGATGTGAGGATCACCTGGTAACATGCCTGCCTGGTGCAAAGGTAGCAGACTTCATGTGCCACATAGACAAGGTTTTAGAAAGCGCTGGGGAGAAGTCTACTGTCTTGGTACATGTTAGTACCAATGATATAGGAAAATGTGGAGGGAGGTTCTGGAGGCCAAATTTAGACTTTTAGGTAGGAAGTTGAAATCCAGAACTTTCAGGGTAGCATTCTCTGAAATGCTTCCCATTCCACGCGCAGGGCCCAAAAGACAGGTGGAGCTCCAGAGTCTTAGTGTGGCACACACACTCATGGGCATGTTTGACATTGGTCAGTTGCTGTCTTGCTTATTTTCCGTTTCTGCGTTCCTATGTGCCACCTAGGCATCTGCCTAGTCCACCCTGTGCCCCAGCTGCCCCACTGCATGTCCCGCCTGCAGCCCCCTGTACTCCATTTGCAGCAACACCATAATGCCCTTTCATACTTGGGCACTATGGTGATGCTGCAAATGGAGTACTGCTGCAGACGACCAGCCAGCCCTGCAGGGAGCGGGAAGGTAAGCTCCTCCCCGCTCCCCACTGGCGCAACCAATCACTGCGGCCCTCCTGGCCTTCAAAAGCACTGGGCTGTGCAGGGAAAGCCTCTCTGCCGCCGCCGACCAGCCAGTCCTGCAGGGAGCGGGAAGGTAAGCTCCTCCCCGCTCCCCACCGGCATGACCAATCACCACAGCCCTCCTGGCCTTCAAAAGCACCGGGCCGCTGCTGGCGGCCCGCGCCTAAGGGCCTCGCCAAAGGGCCTTTTGGCGTGGCCCTTAGGCGCGGCACCTCAGCACGAGCACACCCTCCTCCAGCAATCTAAACATAGCACCTCCCCAACAATAACCCGCCCACCATTCACTGTACAACATGCTGCCCTGACTGAGTCACCACTAAGCCACCCTGATGGATAAGCACCTTATGCCATTCTGCACAGCATAGCCTACTGGACCCTCTGCTGCCTCACTCCCATCCCAATACTTGTAGTTTTACGCTGCTGCTTTGCCTGGACAATCCATCACTGCCTCATTGCTTGTAGGTTAACGCTGCTGCTTTGCCTGGACAATCCATTGCTGCCTCATTGCTTGTAGGTTAACGCTGCTGCTTTGCACCTGGACATTGCCTATATTGATCTTTGCTTTACCTGACTTTGCTTGCATTGAACTTGCTACCCATCGCCCATATTGATCGTTGCTGCACAGGGTATAGCCTCTCCACTACCCAGTACTTGTATTTCAACCTAGATTGCATAGCATATAGCATCCACTTGTACCTCTACATATACTGATTAGTGTTAGAATCCCTAGCCACCTCATTGCTTGTAAGATATCATACACCGTTTAGCCCCCCACGTCTCCGCTACTATGGCCCCACATCACGTTGTCCTTCTCTTCCTCATACTCCCCAACTGCCTCCCCTCCTACCAACATCCTCACTCATCTCCCCCCTACTCTCCCTCCACTTTCCTCATTTCTCCCTCCATTCTATCTTCTAACCTAGCATCTGCTCTCGAGCTTCATCACACCCTCCCCCTCATTCAACCTGACCCTCTCTCTTTAAGGCAACCCCATCCTCGCATCTGCCGTACTGCCTCCACGTTACCCCACTCTCTACTACTCGTTCTCCTTCTCTCATCAGGTAATATCAACCCCAAACCTGGTCCCCCTCGATTTCTTTCTCACTCTAAGAAGAGTTCCTCATGTACCCTATCTAATCTCATCCACATCCCTCTCCTTTCCCCTTCCACCCTCCCTCACTCATGCCCCAATCACTCATCCAGAGATATCACCTCCAACCCTATCCCCCTTAGAGCTCTGTCTTGCTCTAAAAAGAGACCCTTGTGTAACCCATCTAATATCATAGATATCCCCCTTCATCCCCCTTTCACCCCCTTCCCTCATGTCCCTCACGAAGGGCACACTCATCCAGAGACACCCACCCATACCCTGCCTCCTCTAGATCTCTGTATTACTCTAAAAATAGATCCTCACGCAATGGCCCCCCCCCAGACTGCTGCCTTACTTTGGAAAGAAATCCTTATGTAACTTGGCCAACCTTATCCACATCCCTCTCCTTTCCCCTTCCACTCTCCCATTCTCATGTGCCCTATGGAGTGCATGCTCAGTCTCTAGGAAACTTGCTTTTACTCATGATCTCTTTATCTCAATGCGCTCAACCTACTTGCCCTAACTGAGACCTGGCTCCTCCCTGACGATACCGCATCCACTGCTGCTCTCTGCCACGGGGGCTACCAGTTCTCCCATACACCTCGATCCACTGGCCGCGGTGGTGGTGTTGGGCTTCTACTTTCTCCCTCTTGCCAATTCCAACCCCTCCTGTTGCCTCAGTCACATTCCTCCCTCTTTTTTGAAGTCCACTCCATTCGCCTCTTCGCACCACTTCCCCTCCGAGTAGCTGTTATCTATCGCCCTCCCAACAAATCCAAATCAACCTTCCTTACCGAGTTCGACTCCTGGCTTTCTGTCTTTCTGGATCCCTCTTCCCCTACTCTTATCTTTGGCGATTTTAACATTCACGTCGATAACCCCTCTGATCCCCATTCTCTAAAGTTCCTTGCCCTCACCTCCTCGTTTGACCTCCAACTTTGCTCCACTGCCCCCACCCAACTGCAAGGCCACTGCCTTGACCTGATACTGTTCTCCAATGCACCTCCCTCAAACATCCGCAACTCAATCCTTCCCTCATCTGACCATCACCTCTTAACCTTTAATCTTCAGCTTCCACTGTCTCAAACTCGTCCTGTCTCCTCAGACCTATTTAGAAACCTCCATAATATTGATTCCTTGACTCTCTCCTCCACCATTTCTCCATCTCTTCCCTCCATCATGTCCTCCAAGTCCGTCGACGAATCAGTTTCCTCTTATAATGCTGCACTATCCTCGGCTCTTGACACTTTTGCCCCACCCACCCCACGTCCGGTCAGACGTTCTGCTCCCCAGCCCTGGCTCTCATCCACAACCCACTATTTACACACCTGTACCCATTCTGCTGAATGTACCTGGTCCAAATCCCGCTTCCCAGAAGACCTTCTACACTTCAAATTCATGCTTGGCTCCTTCCAGTCAGCCATAGCACTAGCCAAACAAGAATATTACATCCATCTGACTAACTCCCTTGCCTCTGATCCTCACCGCCTCTTTAATACCCTCAATTCTCTCCTCAAGGTCCCCCCGCCCCCGGTCCCGCCCTCCCTCTCTGCCCATTCCCTAGCCGACTACTTCCACGACAAAATACACAAGATTACCCTCCAGTTCCCCACTTCTTCATCTACCTCCCCCCTCCCCAATTCTCCCCCCATCCATACTTCCTCCACTACCCTCTCCTCCTTCCCTACGATCTCCAAAGAGGAAACCACACTCCTTCTCTCCTCCTCCAAACTCACCACCTGTTCCTCTGACCCTATCCCCAACCATCTCCTTCACCCCATCTCCCCCACTGTTGTCCCCTCCATCTCTCATATTCTCAACCTTTCACTCTCAACTGCAACTGTCCCCATAGACTTCAAACATGCTGTTGTCACACCTCTCTTCAAGAAACCCTCACTCGATCCCACCTGTCCTAACTACTGACCCATCTTCCTCCTTCACTTTATATCTAAACTACTGGAATGAGCAGTCCACTGCTGCTGCCTTGACTTTCTCACCTCCCAGGCCCTCTTGGAACCACTACAATCCAGCTTCCGTCCCCTACACTCCACTGAAACGGCTCTTGCAAAAGTCTCCAATGACTTGTTCCTGGCTAAATCTAAAGGCCTCTACTCAGTCCTCATCCTCCTAGACCTCTCCGCTGCCTTTGACAGTGTCAACCACAATCTTCTCCTCACCACCCTCTCCTTGCTTGGTTTCACGGGCTCCGTACTATCCTGGTTCTCCTCCTACCTCTCCCATCGCTCCTTTAGGGTATGCTCTGGTGGCTCCTCCTCCTCTCCCACCCTACTCCATGTTGGTGTATCCCAAGGATCCATCTTGGGCCCCCTCCTTTTCTCTCTCTATACCCAATCCCTTGGCACCCTTATCTCCTCCCATGGCTGTCAGTACCATCTCTATGCCGATGACTCCCAAATCTACCCCTCTACACCTAATATCTTGCTAGCAATCCAGACCAAGATTTCTGCCTGCCTTTCCGACATCACTGCCTGGATGTATCATCGCTGCTTGAAGTTGAACATGGCCAAGACTGAACTCCTTGTCTTTCCCCCCAACTCCTCCCCTCCTCTTCCCCCCTTCTCAGTCTCCATGGATGGATCTACGATCCTTCCTGTTCCCTCTTCCCGCAATCTGGGGGTTATCTTTGATTCCTCTCTCTCCTTCTCCACACATATTGAGCTCGTAGCCAAGACCTGCCGCCTCTTTCTCTACAACATTATCAAAATCCGCCCCTTCCTTTCTGAACACACTACCAAAACGCTTATCCACTTCTTGATCTCCTCTCACCTCAACTACTTCAACCTACTCCTTGCTGGTCTCCCCATGAGCCATCTCCTTCCCCTTCAATCCATACAAAATCATGCTGCTCAACTAATCTTCCACCAGTCTCGCCATGCCCACATTACTCCCCTTCTCAAATCGCTCCACTGGCTCTCTATCCAATTCCGTATCCAATTCAAACTTCTCCTGCTGACCTATAAATGCATTCACTCTATGGCCCCTCAATACCTCTCATCTCTAAACCCTCCCTACATCCCCTCTCGGGATCTTTGCTCCACTAACAAATCACTTCTCTCTAGGCCTTTCACTCTCACCGCCAACTCCTGACTTTGTTCCTTTCACCTTGCTGCACCTCACGCCTGGAACAGCCTGCCTGTGTCTGTACGCCAGGCATCCTCCCTGGCCGTCTTCAAATCCAGATTGAAGTCCGACCTCTTCACTGTCGCTTTCAGATCCTGACTTCCTTCCTTTATTTATTTTATTTATTTATTATTTTATTAACAATTCTTATATACCGCACTATTAGACATCAGCGCGGTTTACATTGAACAGAAAACATCCGACAGTTTACACGTGTCTGGTCGTTACATTTAACAGGAAGTATAACTTGGCAAAGTAGGGGAAACTAAATACAATGATATCTCAACCTCCCATCAATTTTCATGACCGAATTATAAAGACTACACTGTACTTTGCACCGTATTGACTAATACTCTGTATTGTCTCAACTAGATTGTAAGCTCGGACGAGCATGACTCTGATGAGCAGGGACTGTCTCTTGTTTGTATGACTGTCTCATGTATGCTTGCCTGTACAGTGCTGCATGCGTGGTGCTATATAAGTGCTTAATAGTAGTAGTAATAGTAGTTGCTGCACATGTATCACTACTATAGACTTTTTTGGTCTCCCTGCCTTTGCAGTACATTGCTGACTGAAATGTTTTTCTCTCTCCTGCAATTGTGCCTCTAACGCGAGGTTTTCACTTGCGGTAATTTTCGGCCCTTCATTTCACAGCATTAGCAGGAGCCTCTCTCTGCCCACTCCCCACCCATTGACCCCTTCTCTCTGCCCTCTCTCCACCTTCTGCGGGACTTAATGCCACTGGGGACGTTATCACACGATACGTAACATTATTGCATGATAAAGTTACTTTATCACGTGATAACGTCACTTATCACGCAATAACGTCGCCGCTGTGATGTTATCGCCGTTTAGTAAACATACCCCTGGGCCTAAGAGAAATTAAAGATCACCAAGTTTTCTAAAAGGAATTAAAAACATACCTGTTCATACAGCATTTCTATAACTCTAATTTCATTTCTGATCAAGTCCCGCATACCAATTTGACCCCTGCACCATGTAACTCTACTACACACCAAACCAGCTATAATCTCACCCCTACCCATTAATGTTTCTTTTCACTTACCATTACTGAAACCTCGGTGCTTACAATAATATCCTGAATGTTCTAGATATAATAGATATATGATTGTAAATAGTTCTTACGTTTATTTGTTTATTGTAAATAGTTCACCGGTTACATGATGTTCAATGTATTATGTTTTGTTACAGTGTAAACTGCCCCTGATCTCTGGAAGGGGTGGTATAGAAAAGTGTCCAAATACTGTAAATAAATAAAGAGTACCAAATCATCTGGGCCGGATGGTATACATCCAAGGGTATTGAAAGAACTGAAATATAAGATTGCAGACCTACTATTAGTAATCTCTGAACTATCATTTAAAATCAACTATAGTATCTGAAGAGTGGAGAATGGCCAGTGTAATGCCAATATTTAAAAAGGGTTCCAGGTGTGATCCGGGAAATTACACACCTGTGAGTCTGACTTCAGTACTGTGCAAAATGGTAGAAACCATTATACAGAATAAAATTACTGATCATGTATATAGTCATGGTTTAATGGGAGAAAGCCAACATGGATTTAACCAAGGAAAGTCTTGTCTTACTAATCTGTTATATATTTTTGAAGGTGTGACTAAACAGGTAGAAAAAGGTGAGTTGGTTGATATAGTGAATTTGGATTTTCAGAAAGCCTTTGACAAGGTCCCTCATGAGAGACTCTTGGCGAAATTAAAAAGTCATGGGATTGGAGGCAGCGTAGTACTGTGGATCAGAAAATGGTTAAAAGATAGAAGGCAGAGAATAGGGCTGAATGGCCAATTTTCTCAATGGAGAAAAGTAAATAGTGGAGTACTGCAGGGATCTGTGCTGGGTCCGCTGCTTTTTAACATATTCATAAATAACCTTGAAATGGGAATAACAAGTGAGGTGATCAAATTTGCAGATGACACAAAATTACTCAGTTATTAAAACCCCAGAAGATTGTGAAAAATTGCAAGAGGACCTTGATAAATTGGAAGACTGGGCATCCAAATGGCAGATGAAATTTAATGTGGACAAGTGCAAATTTATGCACCTAGGAAAGAACAACCCAAACTTTGGTTACACGATGCAAGGTACCACCTTAGAAACCACCACTCCGGAAAAAAGATTTAGGCATCATCATGGATAACATGTTGAAACCCTCCACCCACTGTGCAGTGGCAGCCAAGAGAGCAAATAGAATGCTAGGAATCATAAGGAAAGGAAAATGTATTTTCCACCTTCAAAGTGGTAGGCATGTTGTGTAAATCTTTTTAATTCCAGGTTGTAATGTGACAAAACAGGACAAACACCGAGAGGATGAATACTTTCACAAGGCACTGTAGATGTTATTTAAAAGCGGTTAAAATGTGCTCATTATTAATTTGAGGTACTATATGGATTTTTTTTGTATTTTACAAGAACAAGAATAGCACTCAGAATACAAGTGCACAGTTTATGAAAAAAGTACTTTAGCTCTGATACTTTACAAATGATAAAAAAACAACGTACTGAAAAAGGTTTAAAGAAAGGGGAATACATCCACCTCTTTTTCAAGTGCAGTAATTTAGGAAAAGTCATTAATGACTTGCCAGGGTAACATGGAGTAAAGATTACTGCTTTGTTATTTGTCTGGATAACCTTTGTGAGGAAAATTGACATTGAAATTCTCGCTGTATTTTTGTTTGAAGTTTGTCCATAGAGAAATACAAGGATCCAGAAGCTTTCAGAATATTATGTGCTATAAAATGTCCCGCCTTCCCAGAGGCCTCTCATCCTTTGCTTCTGAAGAAAGGTTTAGGGGGTTATTTTAAAAGCTCTATTCGTGATTTGCACGTGCGAAAGCAATCATTCATACATCCAAATCAGATCCATACCCTTAAAGCTATTTTAGAAAGGCCTGAATATGCACGTCTGTCCCAATCACATCCAAGTTGCACAGGGTTGTGACAGAGACATGTCTAGGGCAGTCCAGAAAAGATGCACATGCATCCCTGATTTCACAATAGTGCCGCACATATAGACCCGCCTGCGGACACGTCCATATTTAGACCTGCTCCTTGGCACGATTAGTCATTGCCAGGGCCGGTGTGTCCATTAGGCAAACTAGGCAGTTGCCCCGAGTGCCAGTGGTCCAGGGCAGTCCATTACTGCTGCTGCCAACCCTCTCCGGAACCTGCAGCCTTAAAGCTTCAGCACTGTGAGGCTGTTGCTTCTGTCCCCTCGGACTGGCCGATGCTGACTCCCTGCTTGTGTCCAGACCCTTATGCTGCTTGGCCCCGTTCTCTGGGATGTTGACGGAGACGCTTATCTTTCAGGGTGCAGACACATTGATTTTAGAAAACATTTATAGAAGTCCACCTTCTCTAATATCCTTCCCATGAAATTTTGGACATCTTGACTTGTATATCCCAGGAGGCTTTTAAACGGCCTGTCTAAAATATGCCTTTTAGTAAATAAGGTGTAGTTATCATTTCAGATGCAACTTGTAATCTCAAAGTCTTATTAATCAAAGAAAAAACACAGTGTGAATATTCCTTAAGCTTTGGATTTCACTGCACCATCCTGGAGCGCAACATGGGGGGAGGAGGTGCACCATATTTCTAGAGGATTCCTATCAGGGGGTTCTTTTCACTGGAAGGCAATGATACACGTGTATCAGTTCTGCGTAGCTGGTCATCGATGGCATTACTGTGGAGTCCAGATCACTGTGTATCATGCCTGGGTTGTCTTTGGGAGATGGCCCCCTTGGTTTGCTCTAGTCCCACCACAGCACATTTCGGCTTGAAAGTGGAGGCATGGAGTGGAGGAATAGCCTAGTGGTTAGGGCTGCATCCTGGGATCAGAAAGACCAGCATTCAAATCCCACAGACTCTCACTGTAGCCTTGGGCAAGTCACTTAACCCTCCATTGTCACAGATAAAACCTTAGATTATAAGCCCTCTGGGGATCTACTACTGGAAAGACATGAGGTAAATAATAGGGCCCTATATTCAAAAGGCATTTACATGGTTTACAGTCCAGTAAACTGTGTAAATGTCTTAAATGGGGATACTCAACGGCACCTACTCCCCTATGCGTCCCAATGCTATCCAGTTAGCATCAGTGATATTGCATGCTGCCCAATTAGCAATCTGCACCTTAATGACTGCCAATTGCCCCATAATGTATATAGTCTAAATACAATGTATCAGAAGTTATGTACATAGTTGCTAAGCTTTGTGCAAAAGTTGCTATGCACACAGTAGTTAGACCATTGGTAATAGTTAATAGTTCTAGTTCATTGTATTAAGGCCTATACCCACTGTATAAAGTTCGCTGATGTTTCATGTAAGAAGAACAGGTTTTATAATTGTTCACTGATTCTTTACATTGTTCTTTGTAAACCGCACCTGATCCATGGGAAAGTGCAGTATATAAGTGTTTGTTGAATAAAATAAAATAAATAAAAAATAAAGATGGCCGAGGAAAATCCTTGCCTATCTTTAAGGTGCAGGAGCTAACCGGGCAGCAGTGATATCGCTGCTGCCTGGTTAGCTACTGCGGTTTCTGGTGTCTGTGGTGATCCCCGGATATTCAATGCCGGAGCCACATATGACCTCAGCTTTGAATATCTGGGGTTAAGCATTGGCGGGCAGGGCTATCAGGCCCATTGGGTCTAGAGGGTCCCTAAGGGCAGAAAGCAGTCCTGCTTGTTTTAACATTTCAAGATCTGATCACAAGGTAGAAATACTCTTTGTCATTTTGGATCTCTCAGTTTCTCTCACATCAATCGTCTTTTCTCTTTCCCAGTTCCTCATCCATATCTCTATCCATCCATTTCTTTTTTTCTTTCTCTTCCTTGTTGATGTTTGTCTATCCTCACCCTTCTCTTCCACTTTCATCTTCCTCTTTCATCCATTACTTCCTCCACTCTCCCCTTATTAGGCTCCGCACCCAAGCTCCCACTTTGCTTTCCTCTTGTGCCCCCCCCCCCCCTTTTCAGGTTCCAAAACATAAACCAAGACTGGGGCTGGCCCAGCTTCTGTACAATGCAGAGCAGGAGAAGGAGGAGGAGCAGTGACCACACAGACTGGTGGCTGATGTAGAAATCTTTACGAATTTCACTTTGGGTGGAAAATCAGCATCAAACATATTGCTATGCAGAGCCTTATAATGATGTTCCAGATTACCCTTTTTGGGCAAGGATACTGGGGTGTTACGAATTAGACAACACCAATTGTCTTTCACCATGATGAAGAAGTAGTCCATTTCCCATTCATCATGAAAGTGGTAGGTTTTGCTCTTCTTTGGAACACTCATCTTCGTTATACTGGGGTGGCTGAATGTAAGAAAGCCAAATCTGCTACGTTAGTATAAACACTGGCTGAATCTGGTCCAAAACTGTCACTGTCCCAAAGTATTAAAGATCAACAGGAAATGAAGACCTCTGGATGATGTGCAATACAAGGACTGGAGATGCCAAAACCACACATGCAGTTCTAAAAGTAAAAATAAGAATTCATCATAGTGGCACCAATAATCAAATACCACCAAACAAACATAAAAAAACCTCATAACACCTGTCCAGCAAACCATATAAAATCAAATACCGCCAAACAAGTTCAAATAGCACCACACACGATTTAATAAATTCTGCACACAGTGTAGAATCAATGCAAAGGCAAGGTGAAATAAAATAGCAGTGTAGAATCAACGCAAAGGCTAGGCAAAATAAAATTGCAGAGGCAAGCAAAAGTCACAGTAGTTTGAACCAATTCGAAGGCAAGGCATAGGCAAGTTAGAACAAAATTGGAAAAGCCTACCAAAATCACCAAATTCTTGACACTTTGTTGTGTCTGCCCGAAAATGTTTAATGAAAGCGAACTATAAAGTGACCAATGACCAGCACACGACACAACTGATACGGT
The DNA here is from genome assembly GCA_033557465.1 of Ichthyophis bannanicus. Taxonomy (NCBI): domain Eukaryota; kingdom Metazoa; phylum Chordata; class Amphibia; order Gymnophiona; family Ichthyophiidae; genus Ichthyophis; species Ichthyophis bannanicus. The sequence continues at coordinate 1,358,626,731 of CM066033.1, read as the reverse complement.
AAGTGTATTCAGGTAAAGCCCGGGCAAATGGATATCTCCTGGTATATAACACACTTCTAATGGGTGTTGGGGCGGGGGAAGGAATGGGTGATTTTGAGAGGCAGGAGACCAGCTATGATGCTGGGCCTGTGGTGTCTCATCGCGGGGCGCGGGCGGTGGCCCCCTGGGGTACCCAGGGACTATTGACACGAAAACAGCAAGTGCCCCCAATACACCCGCAGGCAAGAGTCCCACAGGCAGGGAAAAAAGACAGGCAAAGGATCAGCAGTGGTGGCAAGCCCTCGGCAGACGACCTGCCAGCATGAGCTCTGTCCTCGTGACGGGGCGAGCTGCTGGAGAGATGGAGCCAAGTGGGGCTGGCAATCTACCTCTGACCCCTCCGCGATCTACAGGTAGATCGCGATCTACCTGTTGGACATGGCTGTCTTATAAGATCATAAGAAATGTCATACTGGGTCGGACCAAGGTCCATCAAGCCAAGTATTCTTTAAGGTTTAAGGTTTAAGGTTTATTTATTTGATAAAAACCGCCTTTCAAAACAATCAAGGCGGTGTACAATAATAAAATACATAAAAGGGTCATAAAAGCAAATAAAAAACATGGTACGTAAAAACAATACATAAAAACTGTGGCCAAGGCCAGAAAAAGAAAGGAAAGATACATATTTGTATAAAGGACAGAAGAGTGAAAGCAGGGGAACACAGGACAAGATACAAAAGGCAAAAAGATACAATAGAAAAGGACTCATACAAATGGGGAGGGGACATTGAAGGCTATGGAGAATAGGTGGGTTTTGAGATTTTGTTTAAAAACAGTAAACTGTGATTCCAGACGAAGGGAAGGAGGGAGGGAGTTCCAGTGCGCGGGGCCAGCGAAGTAAAATGCGGAGAGGCGTGTGGATTGAAGGTGAGCGCGGGAAGGGGAGGGAAGAGCAAGATGATTGAGGTGGAACGAGCGGGGAGTGTACCGAGGGGAATGAAAAGATAAAAGGTCAGACAAGTAAGACGGAGTACCAGTGTGATAAACCTTGTGAAGAAGAGTCAGTAACTTAAATTGTGAGCGAAAAGAAACAGGCAACCAGTGAAGATTGAAAAGCAAGGGAGTAATGTGATCACGAAGAGCGGAGTGTGTAATAAGTCGTGCAGCAGTGTTCTGTATCCGTTGAAGCCTCACCACTTGGTTCTTCGGAAGACCAAGAAATAGTGCATTGGAGAAATCCACCCGTGACATGACTAAGGATAACACCAGTGTGGATAAAGCAGAAGCAGAAAGAAAGGGACGAATTGAACGAATTTGTCGGAGACAGAAGAAAGAAGTTTTGGTGATATGGGAAATATGAGAGTGAAAGGAAAGATCTGAGTCAAAGTGAACACCTAGATACCGAAATGTAGAAACCAACGGTACAGGGGAATTGGAAAAAGAAGGGGCCAAAGTGTGTGTGTGTGTGGGGGGGTCACCATAGGTAAACCATATAGCAAGAGTTTTAGTAAGATTAAGATGGAGACAGTTAGTGGTAAGCCAACTTGCAACAGAGGAGAGACAGGAATTCAGAGGGGTGAGGTCAGGACAGGAAGGGGAGGTGTGATGGAGTAAGAGGATATCATCTGCGTAGAAAAAAGCTGAAAGACCTGATTGTTGGATAAGAAGAGCTAGCGGAGCAAGAAAGAGATTGAAGAGAAGAGGGGCAAGAACGGAACCCTGTGGAACCCCACAAAGAAGGTGCTGTGGAGCGGAGGGGGAGAATGCAGGCGAGGAAGGGAGGACTGTGCAGGAACGAGAAGAGAGAAAGGAGTGAAACCAATGATGAACAGTGGCCAATCCAGCTCACAAGTACTGGGCAGGTTTCCAAAAAGGTATACAGGTTCAACAATGCTCATCCCGGGTTAAGCAGTGGATTTGCTGGGTCCTCTTTAATAATGGTTTATGGACCTTTCCTCCAGGAACTTGTCCAAACCTTTTTTAAGCCCAGCTACACTAACAGCTTTTACTACATCCTCCAGTAACAAATTCTAGAGTTTGATTGCGATTGCGTGTTGAGTGAAAAAATATTTTCTCTTATTAGTCTTCAACAGGCTACACTGTAGCTTTAATGCATGTCCCCTTGTCTTTCTCCTTTTTGATGGCGTAAACAATCAATCTACGTTTACGTGTTCCACTCCATTCATTAAATTATAGACCTCTATCATATCTCGCCTCAGCCGTCTCTTTTCCAGGTTGAAGAGCCCTAACCTTTTAAGCTGTGCCGTGATTTGATCCGAACAGGGACCAGTTTGGATCAATCCTGCTACTGAGAGAACCAAGCAGGTGGCAGCATAGCACGCATTTACATTGCTGGCGCCACAAGCTCGGGCCGCTGGCGGCCACTACAGGACAGCAACTCCCTGGTGGCCCAAGGGCTCGATCTCCCCACCCACCAGTGCTTTGATGGGCTTCCCCCAATGCTGTCAAACCACTGGCATTTGCATTTGCATCGGGATGCCGTTTTTGCACCGGTTCGGAGAACGCAGACCATGAAAGGAATCAGTTCGTGTGAACTGAGCCGAACTGGCCGAATCCCACCACTGCTTTTGAGCCACTCCTCATACGGGTATCCTTCCTTACCTTTACCCTTTTGATGGCTCTTCTCTGTACCTTTTCTAATTTTAATCTATCCTTTTTAAGATACGGCAACCAGAATTGCACACAATATTCAAGGTGCGGTTGCACCATGGAACGATACAGGGGAATTATAATATTCTTTGTTCACCATTCCTTTCCTTATGATTCCTAGCATTCTAATTGCCTTCTTGACCACTGTTGCACACTGGGTGGAGGGTTTCAATGTGTTATCCACGATGAAGCCTAAATCTTTTTCCTGGGTGCTGGTTCCTAATATGGAACCTTGCATCATATAACTATAGTTTGGGCTGTTCTTTCCTAGGTGCATAACTTTGCACTTGTCCACATTAAATTTTGTCTTCCATTTCAACGTCCAGTCTTCCAATTGATCAAGGTTCTCTTGCAATTTTTCACAATCCTCTTGGGTTTTAACAACTTTGAATAATTTTGTGTCATCTGCAAATTTGATTACCTCACTCATTCCCATTTCGAGGTCATTTATGAATATGTTAAAAAGCAGTGGGCCCAGCACAGATCCCCCAGGATGTGATGGGAAGAGGAAAATTAATCCAACAAGTCTTCGAAGGTTAGTATGAACTGTTGGAAAACACCATGTACAACATCCAAAGAGCTTAAGGCTGTCCTGGAGCCCTTCCCATTTATCCCAAATGTAGGCCTGCAGGGGAAAAGCTTCAGGCCTCTCCATGTTGAGCATGTAACCAGAAAAAGAGCCAAACTCCTGAAAAGACTCTAAAAGAACTGCTATAGAGGTGCCGAGTTCTGTAAGGAGCACTAACAGATCGTCCGCAAATGCTGAGATCTTGAAAGTAAAATCCCACATATATACCCCCTTAATGTGGTCAGTGGCCCAGATAGTGTTTAAGAACGGCTTAAGAGTCAGCAGAAACAGTAAAGGGGAAATAGGCAACCCTGTCATGTGCCCCTAGGTGGGCCCTAGGTGAAGCGTACAACAGTCTAACCGCCTGAACAAATGAACCATGATTCCCAAGCTGATCTAAAACCATTAACATAAAGTGCCAGTTGACATGGTTGAAAGCCTTTTCTGCATCAAAACTTAGCATCAAGGGTAAACCCAGAGCCACACAGTGATGCATAGTCGTTAAAATCCAGCGGACATTAACAAAAGCATGACGTTTGTACACAAAGCCCACCTGTGAGGGATAAATCAGCTGGGGCATTATGAGTGCTAAACAATCTTAGTTAGAATCTTCTGATCCAAGCAGATCAGCGAACCCGGGTAGTAGGACCCTTGAGGGAGAGGGTCCTTACCTGGCTTCAGGGTTATTGTGATTAATGCTTTGTTGCTAGCATAGGGGAAGGATCCACGCTCAACTACTTGCTGGTACATTTCAGATAATGGAAGGCTCATTTTATCCTATAACAACTTAAAAGAATTCACCACTAAACCCATTGGGGCCAGGAGACTTCGCTGGTTGCAAGTCCTTAACAACCCCCTGAACCTCCAAAGCACTAATGGACGCTTTAAGTGCTGCTAGTTCCTCCTCTGACAGCTGCAGAAGGCCACTAGCCCACAGGTAACATCGAGCCTTCTCCACATCCTCCTCTTCTTCAGCATAAAGCCTTTGGTGGTAATCCCAAAACACTGCCTCAACATGCTGCTGTTCTGCACTCACCACCCCATCCCTAGCCTGGACAGCCCCCAAGTAGCAAGGCCCAAGACTGGCACAAATAGCGACGCTAACAACTTCCCTGATTTATTATCAAACTGATATAGGGCACACCGAAATTAAGCAGGGACTGTTTGGTCTATGTGTGCAGTGGGGTATTAAGTTCTAATTGTAAAGCCAAATATTCCACCTGCATCACCTCTGTGCCCCTCTTCAGGTGCACTATTTATTTATTTAGACAGTTTTGTATACCACCTTATCCTTCAATCAAAGTGGTCACAACACAATTGGGGGATACATTTAACACAAGGGGACATGAGACACATACACTAATACTTACAGGGAACATGGGCAATGGAGGGTTAAGTGGCTTGCCCAAGACCACAAGGAGCACCTGTGGGACTAGAAACCCCAATCCTTCCAGCCCAAGGTTGCTGTCCTCTAGTGGGATTTGAGCCACTGACCTTCTGGCCTGTGGTACTTTGCCCCAACCACTAGGCCACTCCTCCCTAACCGTGCTGTCTGCAGCGGCCGACCCAGATCTGCCAGATGCTCACTCAAGATTTTCCTGCACGAATAGCTAATGATCACCCTTCTCAGGAAAGCCTTAGCTGTTTCCCAAAAGAGGGCTGGATTGGCTTTATGTTCACCATTGGTTTCCTCAAAAAAATCTCACTTATTCTGCAAAAAGGATTGAAAACTAGAGTCTCCAACAAGCCTCAGCAGGAATCACCAATGCCTTGCATTCCTAGGGGTTCTATCCAAATCTAAGTACAACATCACTGGGGCATGACCAGAGAGCTGAATATTCCCAAACTGAGTGCTCTGCACCACACCCATCAGTTCTCCAGATATTAAAAAGTAATCAATATGGGACCATGTAGCATGCACACATAACAAGTGAGTATAGCCATGCTCTGTGGGATGGAACACTCTCCATAAGTCCAAAAGGTCAGAACTCACAAATTCTAAGAGGCATTTCTGTGATTTCAGGTCACTGTCTCCCCACCCTGAGGAATGGTCAAGATCTACATCCATCTCACAGTTATAATCCCCACCTATAAGGATCCTATGATGACCTGTCACAGTCAAACGCCTGAACAAGCCATCAAAAAATCCAGAGTCAAACGAATTAGGACCATATGCATTCCCCAACAAAAACAGAGTGCCCCACAGGTGCCCGGTCACAAAAACATACTTACCTTCTGGATCACTATGAATCTGCCCAAGCTTAAAGCCTTGCCCTTTATTAATTAATATCACCTCTCCTGCTTTCCTCCCTCTGGCCGAGGCACCATAGCTCTCACCTACCCACCACCGCTTGAGCTTAAGGAGCTCACTAGCAGTCATGTGGGTTTCCTGCACTAAGGCTATATCAGCCCCTTGATCCCTCAAGGTCCAGAGGATCTTATGTTTCTTCACAGGACTCCCAATCTCACACACATTCCAGGATATCAAACAAATATCAGATCTCATCCCAGGGCGTCTAGCGGGGAACCCAACTCGTGGTCCAAGCCACCAAAATGCAGGAGGCCTCCCTGCCAAAGACCTTCCCTTTCCTCAATCCCAGATCCACAGGCAGTTGCAAAGTCCTAACCTCCCACCCCTTAAGACCCATATAGTATAAACTTAAGGTTCCTTCCCCAACCCCCCTCCTCCACCACCCCTCCCCTCAAACTACATAATATCAAAATCACCATAGATGCATCCAGGCCTCCTTCATCAAATCACTACCAACCAGCCAGTTATCCCTCTTAGTATCAAAACCCACCAGCTTACTTCTTCTATTCAGCCACACCCATACAGTTGCCTATCCCCCAGGATCCAACGCATCCCATTGACACATACAGAACATGCACATTGCACGTGGTGATCACATTGGCACACTCATCCCCATACTCAAGCTCATCATCTGACCTACAACACAGATAGTTAACTCACTCATTCATGCTTCATAAACTTGTTCCCGCAGGGAGGATCAAGGAACCCCCATCACCCCCCCAGGGAAAGTTCAAGGGGGGGGGGGAACCTGCCAGAAAGGAGTGACAATAAAATATAACCAAAAACAAAGAGCAAACCATAAGCCCTCCACTGCCAACATTAAAAGTCCAGAGGGCTGCCAAGCAGAGCATTGAATCCAAAGAGTCCACCGCCTGGGTGCTTCCACAGTTGGGTACCAAGATACCAAAAATCCAACCGAAGCCCCAGAATAAATCATCAGGCCTGTCCTATCCAAAGAGCTCACTGGGGTAGGGTCCTCTGGCTCTCATAGCCGTCCACTGGCACAGTCACTATCAGCAGGCCACATCTGGGTCCTCAACAATAGGCCTCTCAATGACCAAAATAGATCAGAAGAAGCACAGGCCATTGGGGCTCAAATGTCCATGCATGAAACATGCTCTCTATGTCCTCTCGAGGCTACTCAGCTAAGTCACCACTCCATTGCCTCCATCACCGACCTTCTGTGCCTTGCAGAACTTTCAGGCTTCCTCCAGTGAGCTAAACAGATGGGCCACACCATTATGAAGAAGCTGCAATCTGGCCTGGTACTGTAGAGCGAATTGCACATTCTTTGAAAACAGCCACAAACACATGGCTGAGAACTCTTTATGCTTCTGGGCCACTGTGGCAGAAAAATCCTGAAAACCCAGGACCCTCTGGCCCCCATAAGCCAGCTCTTGATCGTTTCAGGCTGCACCCAGCATCTCTACTTTCTGTACAAAGTTTAGAAAGTGGGCAATGACTAGCCGGGCTCTAGAAGAGTTCTCACATTGTGGCCCAATTCAGTGTGCCGGTTCGATCAGTAGCGGGCCTAAGCTCTTATCCAAGATAAGGCTAGAGGGGAGCCAAGTCTCTAGGAAACCTTGAAGCTCTTGATCTGTTATAGATTCGGGAACCCCCCAAAAACCTTAGGCTGTTGTGGAAGGATCTGTTTGCAGATCATCGAGCTTCTCTGCATGACTCATTGTCAGACTGCTGCGCCACTTCCTCCATGCTGTCCATCCATTGCTCCAGATCCGAGATGCGATTCTAGAAGAACTCCACGCTGGTGGCCACCTCCTCCATTTTTGAGTAGAGGTTCTCAAATTTACCTTCCAGAGCGTTCACGACCGCAGTCGTCCCCTCATCGACTACTTTGCCTGTTGATGTAGCAGGGGAGCGCAAGTCTGGAAGATCAATGGCCGCCATCTTGGACTTGCCGACCTTCGGGCAGTCATGATCCTTCTGAATGGATTTGGAAGCCATGCATTAACCACAAGCAAGAGCCTGCTGCTGTCCAGGTTCCAGGCTTGAGAGTTAAAAACTGCCGAAATCTTGCAGAATCTTGATCAGATAAGGGAAAGGGTCCAGGAGCTCAGTGAAGACACCTCTTTCCCTTACTCATGCATCATGAAACCCTCCATTTCCATGGATTTAAAAGTGCTGTGCGCTGCTGTCTGCCCAAGGCTGTGCACACAGATAGCTCATGTGTAAAACTCCTTACTGTATTGGCAGCCCAAAAAATTGTGTGCAAAACCAAGCTAACTGGTATGCAAAACCCTGTGCTCTTTAGTGCATTGGCCTGTGAGATTGTGTGTCCCTATGTTTCTGGCCTGTGACTACTTTGGCTCTCACAAGGAAAGGGGAGTGAGTGGGGAGGGGGGGTAGGTGGGTGGAAATGTAGATTTTCTTTGGAAGACAGCAATGCTTCCCAAATTCCAAACAAGCCTATTACATGATCTCAAAATGTTTGTGCTGATCAGATTTGGGCACAGTATGCAACAGCGGTAATGCTTGTTTTAAAGTCATGAATGTGATAGCGGTAAGCATGTAGAGGAAGCAGGTTTACAGACTCCAGTGTGTCCTTCTGCTTCCCAGGCTATCAGAGGAGCAGACACATAAAAGACTAATGCGCCTTATGTGCAGTATTTTAGCAAAACATCCTCAAAATTGAAACCAGAATTAGAAATCTTGAAAGCCTTCCTGATAGTTGCTTTTTTTAAGGCCAATACAATATATTACTATGTGAAAAATTTTGCAAATGGGGCTTCCTGTGCTAAAACTAGAATAATCCACATTATTTATGATAATTCACACTATTTAGATTTTCATAGCACAAAGCCCCATTTGTGAATTTTTGTGTTCACAAGCTGTAAAGTTTTGCAAGTAGCAAACTACATGCCAAATTTTATTCACATTCAAAATTAGTGAGCTCCCGTGATGTCATATTATGCAAAGAAGACGCAGCTCATTAATTTTGCATTTGTTGAAAATCTGCACCCGAAAATGACTTCGCAGATCAGATATCTAAAAAAAAAAAAAAAAAAAGATTACCGCATCGTTCTCTTGTTTTGTAAAAATGTTTCTCTTGAAATTTCATGTGAAATTTGCTATTGGGCTTATTTGCATACATAGCAAAATTTCACATTAATTACCAACCCACCAAGGGAAATCTCACAGCCTAGTGAGAGGTAAATGAGGCTTTTTGTTTGCGTCACAGAAGACTGTCTTTCTTAACTTTAAAATCTTAAATTAGCCTTTTATTTTTCTTAAAGAGCTTGCTATGTTTTACTGTGATTGATATATCAGGACAATTTGGCCCATCTGTTGCACTGGGTAACAGCTGTCCCTTTGCACTGATCATTTGGCTAGGGCTTCCGCATGCTACTATGGCACAGTGGAGGGATTGATCCAGCCCTAGTTTTACCTAGATACAAACATGGAGATATAATCTTTTTGCTCATAGGAAAATCAGAGTGTGCTATGTGTAAAAACCAGGACTGGATTCATAGGTGACATAGAAATATCTGCCATCCTCATCTGTGGAACAAATTTGCTACTCTCTTCTAGGGTTGCCAACTGGTTCCATTTTTTCCAGGAGAGGTTGAGCCAGTCTTGGTTTTATCCTTTTGCATGCTGGGAACTGTAGTTCTGATTTCCCTATGGAAAGCAGAATGACAAGCCCATGTATGCAATGGGGCAAATCAGGACTGGATTGGCTTGTGTTGAAGAAGATGAAGCTTGTTGACAGCCCTTTTTTTCTGTGTAATGCGAGGATTAGCTACAACTGATGATTTCTATCTTGGTTTTGCTGCTGCTGCTGTATGTAGAAGAACTTTGCTTTTGCTGAACTTATTACAAAGCACTATGGGACTGAGGAGTGAGGTGTGTTTGGTGCTTCCCCTATCTGACACCTTTTCAAATTAACAAAATAAATATTTTAGCAAGATATTGGAAAGATGTAAGGGACAGCTTCATGCTAGGGTTGCCAACTGGCTCCAGATGTGCCCGCCAGACTTGATCCAGTCCTGGGTTTACCCCACTGCATGCAGGGACTTGTAGTTTTCCATATCCTATGGAGTGCAATGAAGAAATCAGAACTTGTATGCAATGGGGTAAACCCAGAACTGGATCAAACCTGTCGGGCGCATCTGGAGTCAGTTGGCAACCCTACTTCATGCACACAGGAAGTAAATCTGAGAATTGTGGAACGTGCCTGAGAAGGGGGAGAGAAGATGTCTGGGCTGGATAGCAAAGTCCTAGCTTTGCGTCTGGTGGTTATTTATAAAGACATTTTAGTCAGAATTACACAAGGTAGGGCTAAGATTCACATGGTCTGAGTTGTGTTCCTCTGTTCAATTTTGTGTTCAAAGAGGTCTCACTGGAAACCAGTTTCACCATTGTTTTCTTTAGATGAGGTAACTGCTGTTTACAAGAAATATGGAAACTATAGAGAAAGGTTAGTTGAAGCATAAACAGATCAGGCACATGTTAGAAAGCTTGTTTAGGTGCCCCACAGGGCATCTATGTCAAAACATCTGAAATTCCAAGGGAGGGCGGCAGAGAAGGTGGATACATGTAAATGCATTACAAAATTGACCTATCTCAGCTCCAAAAGATAAACATTTTTGCAAACAGGGGTGTGCAGAATAACAGTTCAGATATGTGCAGAGAGATGGCTGATTTTAGAAATGTCCATGTCAATGGGAAGGGCAACATCGATGTGTCAACAACGGCATTTCAGTCACTCATTCTAGAAACAGAGATGGGTAGTGCTGTGGCAATATGCACAGAACAAGGACAAGCAGGATGAGTCAGCCATACCTTGTGACATCATCTGATGGTGCCATACACGGAACTACTCTCCATAGCTCAGAAAGGCAAAACCTTTTTGAGTATGAGCCCTGGTAGCCCAACCCACTGGCCTGCCCCTAGCCAGCTAGTTTCTCTCCTTCCGCCTTCCCTACAAGATGGATTCTTCTGCTCTCCAGATTCAACCCGTTTTTTATTTTATTTTAAAATAAAAATCTCAACTTTAAAGAACTACAAAGGAACTCTAAAGCTTCAGACTAACCTGCAACATGCCAAAGCCGAGTTTCAAGAAATGCATCCGGTGTGCCTGCACAATGAGCAACGCGGATGCCCAAGAGTGCTGCCTCCATTGCCTGGGCAAGGACCATAGGGTAAAGGAATGTGCAGCATGCACCTGGATGTCTCTATGGGCCAGGAAATCAAGGGGACATGCCCTTCAGGACTTTCTCCAAAGCTCCAACCCCTCAGAGGCCTGAATGGACACTGCAGCCCTCCCAGGTAAGGACACTGTGAGTGTGGGTGCTGGCTCCTCGGTGACACCATGGGATGTGCTGACCAAGGCCACCATCTCCAACCATGTGCCCTGGGATACACCCACTGTCTCCTCGGCCCCTCTCGGACTCCAGCTGCCCCATTATGGAGGCTCCCTCCACATGGGCTCCCAGCCATGCTGCCCTGCAGCTTCACAGCTTCTCTTCCAGGTCTGTCTCCTTCCCCCTGGCACCGACTGGCCAGCGCAGCAACATCATCATATCAGAAGCTATTGGGGAGCAACGTCAGCACCATGGGCCTGCCTCCCAAACGCCGATTGGATGGCACAGAAGCCACTACTCCAGCCCCGATCGACTGACACCAAAGCTGTGCCTCCAGGTGCTGAAGCAGCTCCTCCAGCCCTGACACAGGCAGAGCAGGTCCTCTGACCCCCCGCGTACCATCGCAGAAGCATCAGATCTCAGGGCAAACACAGGCACAGTGATCATTGCAGGAGCAACCATCACAACCACAGAAACTGCCGGGAATGCCACTGAAGACATGGGGAGAGCTGCCGCAGGCACAGGAAGAGACAGCACAGCTCTGGCTCCAACAACAGCAGCGCAGCAGCTCCATACAGCAGACGCAGGTACTCTGCATCAGCTCTCCCCCCCCCCACCAGTCCCCTGAGCCAGCATCGGGAGAGAGCACCACTTGGCAGGCCAAAACATGGAGAGCTACCCGTCAGGACTCCTACAGTTCATCTCATGCCTCCTCCAAGAGTGGCCCACCATATCCCTGGCCCCCTCACTAGCACCCCATGCCATGGACTCTGACAGTGGATCTAGGCCAGTGATGCCCCTAGAGCAGCAGCAGACCTCTGCGGATGCAACAAATGTGCCACTGGATTCTGTTTCCCCTCTATTCCTGGGCCAGCTGTCAGTTGCCAGTGGAGGCAAAGAAGCAATGGCAATGGAACCTCCAAGAGCAGGAGATTTTATTTTATTTATTTATTACATTCTCTTATATACTGCGCTATTCTGCATCAGTGCGGTTTACATTGAACAAACTGAAATTACATTGAACAGGGCATTATAACTTGGAGATAACTATTTTACAGGGAACATGGGCTATGGAGGGTTAAGTGGCTTGCCCAAGACCACAAGGAGCACCTGTGGGACTAGAAACCCCAGTTCTTCTGGCCCAAGGTTGCTGTCCTCTAGTGGGATTTGAACCCCCGACCTTCCAGCCTGAAGTACCTTGCCCCAACCACTAGGCCACTCCTCCACTCCCTAACAAATGCCCTAACAAATGCCTCCTCCACACAAGACCACACACTCCCACCATGGAGAACTCCCAGCCCATGCCGCCTGAAGATATGAGCTATCCTTAGTTCCTACGCAGGGTTATGTCAGTGCTGTCACTCAGCACTAGAGACATCCCAGACCCGAGAGGCGAAGTCCAAGGAGCCCTGACGTTCCTAGAACCACGCAAGACTTCAACTTCACTGCCCATCCACTAACTTCTTTGGGATGACCAGGCAAAGCTATGGCAAACCCCGGCATCAAATCTGGTCTGCTCCCGCAAACTGGACATTAAGTACCAAGTCCAGCCCACCCCCCAGTTTGAGAAGGCCCAGCTTACACACTTCTCCATCATGATCGAGTCAGCCCTAAAGAGACACAAGTCCTCCTGCAACAACGCCCATCCACCTGGCCATGGCCTCAAGCTACTGAACGACGTCTGCAAGAGGGCGTTCTAGGGAGCCATGCTGAGCACCAGGATCACATCCCACCAGCTGCAGCATGCCTTGTACCAGGATGTGCTGGTTGAGACTTTTAAGAATGTCATCCCCTGCTGCCCCTCAGGAACCTCGGCGGCAGCAAACACCACCGCCACCCTGGCTGACCTGGGAGAGTGCACCAAGCACCAGGTCTGGGTGGCCTTTGACACCTTCGACTCCGCCGCTCAAACTGCAGGAACTGCCATCTCGGCATGCTGACTGGCATGGCTATGAGCATCGAGACTTTGTGAGGACACCCATGACCGCATAGAGGATGCCCCTTGTGCGGTGGACTCGCTTTTTGGAGACAAGGTCAAAGACACAGTCAACTACCTCAAGGATCACTGCAACACCCTGCAGACCTGCAGAGGGTCTCAAATGTGCAAACACGAGCAGCAAAAGGAATTACCAGAAAAAATCCTACCCTTCCTCCAAGCGACATAACTCATACCACATGGGCAAGTGCCGCAATATAAACAGCAATCCTACCAGCCCCCATACCGCTCTACCAAAACCCGAGCCTCTTCTTCGTCCTGGAACAAACCCACCCATAGCAGACGCCACCAGCTGCAGTCCTCAGACGCCGAGAGCTCCGAACTAGCTAGCAAACCGCCTTCCCGCTCACGACCTCCAGCCCTATCTGGGTTGTGGGAGGACGAACACCTACAGCAAAAGCAGCCACAGACAGCACTGAACAAACGACCATCAGGCCTGGACTACCCAAGCGCAGTAACGACGAGGAAAAGGTAACTCTCCGAGCTGTTGGCTCTCCTTCCCATCATCAGTGATTCAGACAAATTGCTAGCGACCTTACTACTGCCGTAAGAAACGGGGATTGCACCTAACTGAAGACAGAAATGCAGCAGCTTTAAATGGAATTGCTGATAGACTCACTCGCACTAACAAAGTAAATTATTTACCCTGTGTCTACATCTTCACTATCAAAAGAATCAGCTCCCATCTAAGTTTGTTTCATTTAATTGCTAACTGTTTGTTTAGACTCCCCTGATACAGCTTGCATCAAAGTTTATTTCAGTGAATGTTACCAAGGCATTAGAAGAAACAAGGTATTCACCCTGCCTTCTTCCTCTCTAACAAAGGAACAATCTCCAGTTAGGTTTGATACCCTGTAACTCTAGTAGCAACTGTGAGAAAGATACACACCACACAGCTAGTCACATAAACACCCTTTATCCAACTCCTGACCTACACAACCACAAGTGTGTCTTTACCAAGCCTAGAACATACGCTTACCCACCGGGAAGCACCACACTACGCCTAACCATGGCCTTCACCTTACTAGCCCTCTCATGCCTCTATTTTCTCTCCACCTCCATTCACGAAGCTCACACACTCACATTTGATCACAACCCAATACCCAGACTCATTAACACAAACAAAAAACAAGACCAGAAGTCATACCAGGATCCAGTATACTCGCACCACAAAAGACAATCACACTTGCTATATGTATCCCTAGAACACTCTCCTAACAAAAAAGGCTACACAAGGAATGTACATCAAGACTGTAAATGCGCACTCATTAACACACGCTCCGCACGCAACAAATGGCCAGTCATCACAGACCTAGTAAACACACTTAACCTAGACATCCTGTTGATCACTGAAACTTGGTTAACAGACACAGACACTGTCATCTTAAACAAACTCACACCCCCTAACTTCTCAGTTTACATGTGCAACAGAGCTAACAAGAGAGGTGGAGGGGTCCTCATATTAGCAAAGAATGAGCTCAACTACCATACAATCCAAGCCAGCAGCATACAACATCTAGACACACTAACCATTGCAAACAAACACAACACCCTCAACCTTATTTATAGGGCGGCTAATGCCTCATCAGATGAGCTATCAAATATAATCAACCTAGTTTGTAACCCAGAAAACCCAACCAAACCAAACTGGATTATGGGAGATTTTAATTTATCCTCTGCACAACCCACTCTTGCCAACACATTCCTAGACGCAATGTCCTATTTGAACTATACTCAGATTATGACAGACCCCACTCACAAACATGGGAACACTCTTGACCTAGTCTTCGCTCCACCTATGGCCACAGGCATTAAGGACCACATTAACCCCTCCACCACCCTTGTCCCCTGGTCTGACCACTATCTAATAACATTCCTGATTCCATCACATCAAGACCTGTATAACCAAGGTAAACCTAAGACAACAGCAAACACAGGTCGCTTCAAACCACTTGATATGGAATTGTTGTCCAAACATGCAATCCCAAAGCTCTCTCAGCCTTCTGACAACCTCAATGACATGGTCGCTAAATGGAATGAAACTCTACAGAAGTACGCACGCCAGTCCCCGCCTAACAAGCAGGCAACACACAAGAAGAATACAACTAAAAGACCGACAGCCCCATGGTTCTCATTAGAGTTAAAGAAGTCCCTACTGCTATTGAGAAAACTCAAAAGAAAATGGAGGCGCACCTACAACACAGGCGACCAGGCAAATTACCTAGCCCACCTGAAAACTCACCGAGAAGCAATTTGGGCCAAAATGAAGGAATACCACACCGAACTCCTCAACCGTTCACTAAATAAACCACGTGAACGCTTCAATCTAGTAAAATCTATAGCTCAAGAACCCTCACCGCCACAAAATGAGCAAATTCAACCCCAATCATATGCCAACTACATACAATCCAAAGCTCTCCAGCCAGTTACGGCTATCAGTCCAGGAAAACCACAAACTCCACCCCACGTGGAGCCTCTCATGAAGCTCTCACCCACAACAGCAAAGAACATCGAAGACATTATCGCCGCCATCAACACTACCACTGCGCCTAACGACCCGTGCCCAGCTCACTGGGTCAGAGCAATGCGATCTGAGCTTAGCCCAATCATAGCAGAAATAACAAAGATGTCATTCTCAACAGGAAGTTTCCCAGCAGCACTTAAACAGATATCAATCCGGCCTCTACTAAAAAACTCCCAACTAGACCCGAAGAAGGAAGAGTCTTACCGGCCAATCTCAAGTATCCCGCTATTAGCTAAAATACTTGAGAAAGCGTCCCTGAGACAAATACAACACATAGACACCATGGGCCCCCTAGACCCTTGCCAACACGGGTTTAGAGAAGCCCACGGAGTCGAAACTCTACTGACCTCCCTATGCAACACATTAATCTGTGGGATAGACAACATCAAAGAGGGCTTTGTGCTGATCTTCCTGGATATTTCCGCAGTGTTCGATTCCGTTAATCACAATCAACTCCTCGCCCATCTCCATGAGAAGGGGATCCAGGGTCTAGCTTGCGAATGGTGCAAATCATATCTTGAAGATCGATGGCAGCAAGTTAGAATTGGCTCTAACACATCTGAACCTTTCCAACAAAAACAGGGAGTACCCCAAGGATCCTCCCTATCGGCTTTACTCTTCAACATATACATGCAACCAATCTGTGAAATTACTCGTGCATTTGGCATATCGTGCCTCATCTATGCTGACGATGTGCTGTTATATACACCTTTCAATGTCACGACTCCAGACTACACACCCATCATCGACTGCTTCAATATGTTAACAGACTGGCTCTTAAACAATAACCTGAGAATAAACTTTAAGAAAACAGAGGTTCTAACCATCATGAGAAACAAAAGATTCACGCCCCCCCCCAACCCTGAAGGTCAGAGACGCCGACCTACCAATAAAGTCTACCATATGTTACCTCGGCGTTATACTAGATCAACGATTAACATTCAAAGACTATATAAGCCGCACAGTGAAGTCCATCTATTATAAGATCAAGACTCTTCGACACCTTAAACCCATGCTGGACCCCGACAACTTCCGAACTATATTCCAAGCAATAGTCACTCCCCACTTTGACTATGCAAACATTATACTACACGGCCTCCCCAAGAACACATTGAACCCGCTCCAATTAGCGATGAACACTGCTGCCCGTATCCTAAGTGGGATTCCTGCGAGCGATCACATATCCCCCATATTAAGAGAGCTACACTGGCTCCCAGTAAGCAATAGGATAACTTACAGAGCCCTTCTTATGTCATTCAAAGCCTTAAATAACATATCACCCTCATCAATCTCTGCTCTTCCTTCCCACATTCCCAGTAACAGACCTAAGCGTGCACTTGCCGACAATATGCTAATCATCCCAAAAATAACCACAAAATGGGCACAATCAACAAACAAACGTGCCTTCATGTCCTATGCCCCCAGGGCCTAGAACAATCTGCCACTCCATATCAGAGCAATCAAAGACCTCATGCAGTTTAGAAAAGCCATCAAACACCACCTGTTCCTCATACACTATTCTCAACATAACTACCCCACCACACCTCCCTCCCCTCCACCTAACATCTCAACTTGAACTTCACAATCCACAAGGGGCAACTGTCAGGTTACGCAAAACAGCCTCAGACAGATTACACCCAGCTGTCATACACTTGCTCTCAGCAATTGTATAACCCTAGGAACAATGGAAAGATTAACGTGGTAACTTGTTTTATATGCAAACTGTTCATATGTATGTTGTACATAGTTTCCCTCAGTTCACTCCAAGTTGTTTTCCCCTGTTCTATGTAAACTCTGATTGCCTTCACTGTCATTGAGCCACTTTGTTACTTGTAAACCGCACTGATGGAAAAGAGCGTGGTATAAAAGAAATGTTAAATAAATAAATAAATAAATAAAGGCATGCCTGAAGGAGCATAAACAACAGAAGCCAGCCACAACAGCCGGAGGGAGGACTAATCTGTCCTTTTGACACAGACACCCGGGCCAGTCTACCAGTGGAGGGCAGACTGACGGCCTTCTTTGTCACCTGTAGTGCCATCACAATGGACAAGTGGGTCCTGCAATTAATTGCACAGGGGTATCACACCCGGTTCTACTCCATCCCCTGGCAATGCTCACAACCCTCCAGTGACACTCCACTGCACCTACACCCTACCATACAGTGGAGATCCTGGCCCTGCTGATGTCCCGGGCAGTAGAATCGGTGCAACCACACAAAATCTGTGATGGTCTCTACTCCAGATACTTTCTGATCCACAAGAAGTCCGGAGGCATCCGCCCCATCCTCGACCTCACAAAGCTGAACAGATTCATACACAAAGAGAAATTCAGGATGTACTCCCTGGGGATCCATCCTGCTTTTGCTACAGGCTGGAGAATGGTTGGCTTCCTTGGATTTGCAGGATGCCTACGCACATGTGCCCATCCACTCAGAACACCGGAAGTACCTGCGCTTCTAAGTGCTGTGAAACTATTACCAGTACAGGGTCTTGCCCTTTGGCCTTTCTCCAGCCCCATGGGTGTTTACCAAGTGCGTCACAGTGGTAACAGCACACCTCTGCATGCAAGAGATCTCTGTATTCTCCTACCTCAATGACTGGCTGCTCTCTGTCCCCTCCCAGAAGCAAACCGAGGAGGTGGTCACCCAAACTATTGACCTCCTGTCTTCCTTGGGCTTCCTGGTGAACCTTCAAAAGTCCCATCTCTGCCCTTCCCAGTGCCTGGAGTTCATCGGGGCAGACATAGACACTGCTGCAGTATGGGCATTCCTCCCGGAACCCTGGGCGCACTCCATCATAGAGCTGACCAAGGACATTCACTCGACCCCAGATGTCCACATGAACACTGATGCACCTCTTGGGCCACATGGCTGCATCTACACAGGTGCTCCCCCTGGCAAAGCTACACATGCAACACCTCCAATGGCACCACCACACCCACTGGAACCAGCACACACAATCTCTGTCAATGCACATATCGTTGAACGCTGCTGTTCGTATTCTTACGCTTCTCGTTTTGATCACGTCACTCCCTTGTTAATACACTATCACTGGCTTCCTGTTCCTTTTCGTGTCCAATTTAAAGTTCTTATCTTTGTTCACAGGGTGATCCACTCAGGTGTCCCCTTGTATCTTGCTGATCAAGTTCGTCTTCATACTCCTCACCGCTCCCTACGTTCCATCCACGCTAA
This sequence comes from Ichthyophis bannanicus, assembly GCA_033557465.1. Taxonomy (NCBI): domain Eukaryota; kingdom Metazoa; phylum Chordata; class Amphibia; order Gymnophiona; family Ichthyophiidae; genus Ichthyophis; species Ichthyophis bannanicus. The sequence goes on along the minus strand of CM066033.1, from coordinate 1,358,608,166 downwards.
TCGTATGTTTCTTCCCCCTCCCTCTCAAGCACACTTAGAACTAACTCGATCTTCTGCTTTCTTCTTTCTCGGTCCAAGGCTTTGGAATTCACTCCCCCACTCCCTACGTTTAGAGACCTCCTATCAATCCTTTAAAGCCAAGTTGAAAACTCACAGTTTCTGTTCTGCTTTTAACCTCCCTCCTCCAGTCCCGTCCTCTTCTTCATCATAGGACTAATCATGTCAAATCCTTAAACCCTCCTTCCTGCACCTTGTGTGTTGTCAATGTCTCCCCCCTCCCTTCATGTCTGCCTCAACCTCCACCTTCCAGCCCCACCCTCTTCTCCTACTTAGTAAACTTATGTTAGTTCCTAATTCCTCTTTCCTGAGCTTCATTGTTTGTCTATGTGCTCCTTCCTTCCCTCCATGTCTGCCTTCTGTATCCCCTGACTGCTATCTGTTTCTATCCCTGTTCTTTGATTTTATGGCGTTCTTTTCTGTTTCTTTTTCCGCAGCCCTCCTTTTAAATGCTTTTATGTATTGTAAACCGCCCAGATGCTATTTTGTATTGGGCGGTATATAAAGTTTTAATAAACATAATAAACATAAACGATGGAGTCAAAGTGACCCTCCAATGGTGGACCCACCATGGGAAACCTGGTCCAGGGCAGGCCCCTGCAACCACCCCCACAACACCTTGTCATCACCATGGATGCTTCACCAGTGGGCTGGGGGGCTCACTGCTGTCAGTTTCGCACTCAAGGGGCCTGGATGGGGAAAGAACGCATGTATCACATGAACTTGCTGGAGCTCCAAGAGATCCACTGTGCACTCAGTGCCTTCCATGAGTGCATCACCGGCAGGAGGGTGCTGATCCAGACAGACAACCAGGTGGCCATGTTCTACGTCAACAAGCAAGTGGGGGATGGGCTCACGCTCCCTGTGCAGGGAAGTAGTCCAGATCTGGGCCTTCATACTCACCAAGCAATGCCTGCTACAGGCCTCCTATCTACTGGGGGCACAGAATCAGCTAGCCAACTGACTCAATCACCATCTAGACCCACACAAATGGACACTCAGCCTGCAGTTGGCAGCTTCCCTCTTCCTCCGGTGGGGACACCCATAGGTCGACCACATTCCCACAGAAGGGAATGTGAAGTGTCCCTGCTTCTGCTCGAAGTGCCCGTCCACCCACAGTCTAGCCATGGATGCCTTCGATGTGTCATGGGTGGAGTGGTCACTTGCGTATGCCTTCTCTCCCATGCCACTCATCCCAAAGACACTGCAGCACATCATGCAAGACAAAGCAAGGGCCATTCTTATTGCCCCACACTGGCACAGGCAGATGTGGTTTCTCGTTCTTCACCACCTGACTCTGGAGCCCCCAGTACGCCTTCACCTGCACCCAGACCTCATCATGCAGGATGATGGGGTGACCTTACACTCCAACCTACCAGTGTTCGTGCTGACAACATGAAAATTGAGAGGTTAAATCTGTCATTCCATGACCTCCCCTCCGAGGTTCAAGAGGTTGTGCTGGTGGCCAGATGTCCATCCACTAGAAAATCCTATGGCTTGAAATGGAAATATTTTGGTATCTGGTGCACGGCCCGGCAACTGGATCCCTTCTGCCTGATGGCACAAATCCTACAGTACTTCACCTCACTCTTTGACAGTGGCCTAAAGACACAGTCCATCCAAGTACACCTTTCGGTGATTGCTGTATTCTACGACCATGTCAGAGACGGCTCCTTCGCCACACTCCCGCTGGTCACGCATTTCATGAATGGCCTGGCAAACCTATGGCCCACAGTCTGGGTCCCGTTGCTTCCCTGGGACCTCATTGTTGTCCTCAACCAGCTGACCAGTGAGCCCTTTGAGCCTCTGCACTCAGCGGACATGAAATACACGGCCTGGAAAACACTCTTCCTGGTGGCCATCACTTCCACCAGGATGATCAGTGAACTGCAGGCCCTCGTGACTAACTTGCCCTACATGCAGCTCTACCAGGACCAAGCCACTGTCCAGACACACCCAAAGTTCATCCCCAAGGTGGCATCCACCTTCCACCTTATCCAGACCATTGAGCTGCCAACTTTCTACCCAGCACCTCACACCTTCGCGGAGGAACAGAGAATGCACACCCTGGACTGAGTGAGAGCCCTGCACATATACCTGAACAGGATGGCACATGACCGACAAGAGACCCAACCTTTTGTCTCCTCTGATCCCAATAGACCAGGATGCCCGGTCACCAAGCAGACCCTGTCACTATGGATCTCCAGCTGCATCACCTTCTGCCTGGACCAGGCGGGGGCCCAAGTGGCACCACAAATGAATGTGCACCAGTTACGGGTGCTGACCACCATCATTGCCAATCTGCACGCCATGCTGGTCGCGGACATCTGTAAGACTGACACCTAGTCTTCCGTCCACACGTTCCAATGACACTACTGCCTTGACCTCAAAGCATGGTCAGGTGCTGTGTTCAGCCATGCTGTCCTGGCCTCAACTCAGACCCTAGTGGAAACCCACCAGGAGGGTGTTAAAACACATACCCCATGCCCAGGTGGGGCGCAGCCTGACTGTTGAACACTTACTCGCATGTGGCACTAGAGCCACATGTATTTGACTGTTGCACTGTTAACCTTGATTTTGCACTGTTGCAGTTGTATAATGTTGCACTGTTAACCTTGAATTTGTACTATTGCAGTTGTATAATGCCACCCTGTCATTGGCATTGCAACTCCTTGTTATTGTTGTTGCACTAATAACTATTGTGCGTGCTATGAAATGCTGTTGATGTTTTGCACAATGTTAATCTCACCATTGTTGTTGTGGCACTAGTACCACTGCACATATACCACATTGTGGTTTGTTTTTTGCACAGGGTACAGTGGGCACCGCATTTGAGTTTCCTAGTCTGTCATGCCAATAAAGCTCCCTTTCATAAGTCCCAAAGTTCCTCAATCTATTCTTTAACTTGACACCATTTGGCCTCCCCCCTTCCACTGCAGCACAAGGGTGTAGCTGGGGAGGCATCAGGTGTAGCCAATTCATTCTGCTTGTCCTTGGAGAAAGCAAACTTACTTACCTCTAATAAGAGTTCTCCAAGGACAGTAGGATAAGTCAGCCACACATACCTCCCCTTCTGCCCCTCGTCAGCCGGGTGTCTGCTACCTAGCAGCAGGGTCTCAGTTAGGGATATAATGGCTGGCTAGGGGCAGGCCAGTGGGTTGAGCTAACAGGGCTCATGCTCAGAATGGCTTTGCCTTTCTGAGCTATGGAGAGTAGGTCCGTGTATGGTGCCATCGGATGACATCACCAGATGTGGCTGACTTATCATGCTGTCCTTGGAGAACTCCCATTATAGGTACTGTAAGTAACTTCACTTTTTCACTTGCTGTCCTATAAGGGGGAACATTTATTGTGGTGAGAAGAGGGAATGCTTCAGTCATCTGTAGTATTTACAGCTGGCTGACATGAGCACTTTTCTAATTCCTTTTCATGCCAAGGAGCAGGTATAGATAGCGTAGTTACTCACCTGTAACAGGTGATCTCCGGGAACAGCAGGAATTAAATCTTCACATATGGGTATCATCGGCACCGATGGAGCCTGCGCGGGAACGCTCCCCAGCATCCAAAAGGAAAGCCTTTGGGAGCATCCCACAGTGCATGCGTGCTGCCTTCTTGCCTCACTGCCTCTCTCACTTCAGTTGAATTTAAAGCTGAGCCAAGGAGAGAGATAGAGAGAAAGACAACTCCTAGGGGAGGTGGGTGGGTTGTGAAGACTTATCCCTGCTGTTCCCGGAGATCACCTGTTACAGGTGAGTAACTACGCTATCTCCAGGAACAAGCAGGAATGTAGTCTTCACATATGGGAACTCCCCAGTTGAAAGATGCCAGAGGAATGACCCCAGCGAGCTGTGAACCCGTGTGAACAGGGTTATACTTCCTCCCATGGATCCCTGGCATCCTACCGGAATGGAGGGTAGGAGTTGCATTAAGTCTGAATGAGATGCTGTAGGAAAGTCTGGCTAAACGAGGCATCCCGACTGGAGTCTTTGTCCAGACAGTAGTAGGCTGTGAAGGTATGTACTGAAGCCCAAGTAGCCGCTCTACAGATATCATCTATAGACACAGAGTGGAGATTAGCAACCGAGGCTGCCATTGCTCTGACATTTTGAGCTGTAACATGGCCCTCGAGGGAAAGACCTTTACTATCATACGTGAAGGATATGCAGTTTGCAATCCACTTAGATAAGGTTCGTTTGGAAACTGGAAGTCCCAAATGACTAGAATCAAAAGCAACAAAGAGTTGAGAAGACTTCCTATGTTGTTCAGTTCTTTGAAGGTAAAAGGCTAAAGCTCTTTTACAATCTAAGGTATGAAGGTTCCTTTCTGCACTGGAGGCATGAGGCCTAGGGAAGAATACAGGAAGGTAAACCGACTGGTTTAAATGAAAAGACAAAACCACCTTTGGCATAAAGTGTGGATGAGTCCTGAGGACTACTTTATCATGGTGGAACCTTGTATAAGGAGGGTCAGCCACTAAAGCTTGCAGTTCACTAATGCGTCTAGCAGAAGTTATTGCAATTAGGAAAATGACATTCCAAGAAAGGAATTTTAAAGTTGTAGTGGCTAAAGGTTCAAAAGGCAGCTTCATAAGCTGCCCTAGAACCAGATTCAGGTCCCATGCCACCGGTGGCGGCTTTATGGGGGACTTTGTCAGTAGTAGACCTCTCATGAATCTTGACACAAGTGAATGAGAAGAGATTGGCTGTCCATCTTGGGGCTTGTGAAAAGCCGCAATAGCACTGAGATGGACTCGCACTGAATTTGTCTTAAGACCAGAATTTGAAAGATGGAGGAGATACTCCAGAAGCGACTCCATGGGCACGGAAAGGGGGTTAAGCCCCTTTTTTGAACACAATATAGAAAACCTTTTCCATTTGAAAGCGTAGGAACGCCTTGTGGAAGGTTTTCTCGAAGCCTGAAGGATATCCTTCACTTGCTGAGAGAGGTGGATATCTAAAGGTTCTATGCCTTCAGCAGCCAGGCCCAGAGGTGCAGGGACTGAGGATTGAGGTGCAGAAGCTTCCCGTTCTCCTGGGAAAGGAGATCTGGAGCATATCCCAACTCTAGAGGAGTTGCTTGAGAGAGACGCAGAAGCAGAGGGTACCACGATTGCCTTGGCCAACATGGAGCTATGAGAATCATATAACCCCTGTCTCTCTGAAGCTTGAAAAGAGTTTTGGGAATTAGGGGAAAGTGTGGGAAGGCATAGAGGAAGTCCTGACCCCAGTGGAGCTGGAAAGCATAGTTTGCTAGACAGTATTGAGCTGGAATTCTGGAACAGAATCGGGGAAGTTTGGCATTCTGTGGAATTGCAAAGAGGTCAATATCTGGTGTTCCCCAGGTTTGGAACACTCGAGCCAGTTGGTCTGACTGGAGAGACCACTCATGTGGAGCAGTATTCGACTGAGCTTGTCTGCCCACAAGTTTTGAATGACTGGAAGGTATACCGCTAGAAGATGAATTTGGAGCTCTCTGGTGAGGGCCCATAGTCGCAAAGCTTTGTTGCATAGCGACAGAGAGCCCGTTCTGCCTTGTTTGTTTATGTACAACATTTGATTGTCGGTTTGGACCAGAACTGTCTTTTGACTGAGCTGGGCCTGAAATGCTATTATAGCATTGTAAATGGCTCTTAGCTCTAAGAGGTTTATTTGAAGAGAGGCCTCTTGTGAGGTCCAGAGACCCTGAGTGGAAAGATCGTGCAAGTGGGTTCCCCAACCCAGCTTGGACGCATCTGTTGTTAGGGTGATTTGGGGCAGTGGTTGCCGGAAGGGGGAACCTACCAGGAGGTTTTCGAGGGACTGCCACCACTGTAGGGACAAAACGAGATGTGTCAAATTCTTGATTTTGTCCATTAAGTGACCTGTGACTTGTGTCCACTATGAAGATAGGGTCCACTGAGCCGCTCGCATGTGTAGGTGGGCATAAGGGACCACATGTACAGTGGATGCCATATGCCCCAGCAGTTGAAGCATTTCCCGAGCAGTCAGGAGGGTTTTCTTTACTGCTTGGGAAGCCAATTCTATTATTCGTAGACAGTGCGGCTGTGGCAGGAATGCCTTTGACTACTGTGTGTCTAAGCGAGCCCCTATGAACTCTAGGGATTGAGAAGGGGTGAGGTGAGACTTTGGGTGGTTGACTACCAGACCCAAATATTGAAGAATTTTCATGGCACAAGAAACAGCTCGTTCTGTTTCTGGAGCTGTTGGTGCTCTAATGAGCCAATCGTCTAAGTAGGGGAAGACGAATATCCCCAGAGTTCTCAGGAATGCTGCTACTACAGCCATGCATTTTGTGAAGACTCTTGGGGCAGAGACCAGCCCGAATGGAAGGACTCTGTATTGGAAGTGGTTTCCTTGAGTGAGAAATCAAAGGTACTTCTTGTGATTTACATGGATGAGGATATGCATGTACGCATCTCTTAGATCTAGAGAACATAACCAATCATGATTCTGAAGGTATGGTAAAAGTGTTCCGAGGGAGATCATCTTGAACTTTTCTCAGAACAGAAATCTGTTCAATTCTCTGAGGTACAGGATAGGTCTGTTCTCTAGTTAGAAGTCAAAGCCCCTGCGGAGGCTGTACTTGCTGAGCCGGTTGAGCTCTTTGAGCTTGCGGCTTTCTTTGTTGTCTAGGTTGCTGCCCTTTCTGGGGAGCATGAACTGGACAGTGAATTGGATGGGAATAAGAGTGGTAAGATTTTTTCTTTTTGTTAAAGAAAAACTTCTTGCCTATTTTTTTCTTTGATGGGTTGGCTGTAGACTTTGATAGTCTATTCAAGGTGGTATTGTCAGATTCAATCTGATTAGCCTTGGTCTGCCAATCCTTCCCAAATAAGTTTTCACCTGTGCAAGGAATGTTTCCTAACTTCTCTTGCACCCACTCCTCTAAATCTGATGCTTAGAGCCAGGCAATGCGCTGTGCTCCGATAGCAATAGCAGAGGTTCTGCTAATAGCTTCAAAGCAGTCAAAAGCTGCACGGTTCACAAATTTGGAGACATTTTGAGTGTGCTTGAGCAGAGTGAGGTACTGACCCCATTTATCTTCGGAAAGAAGAGGGCTCATGCATTCCAGATCCGCTGTAACCTCCTCTAGAAACATTCCCATGTAAAGGGAATATGAGCTAATCCTAGCTGCTAGCATGGAGGATTGAAAACATCGACGCCCAAAGGCATCGAGTGTCCTCGATTCATGGCCTGGCAGGTTGGAAGAATGCATTTTAGCACTCTTTATTCTCTGCATGGCTGATTCCACTACCATGGAATGGTGTGGTAACTGCGTCTTCTGAAACCCTGGAGAAGGTGGGACTTGGTACATGGTATCGAGGCGTCGAGAATGCAGTTACACCGTTAAGGGAGGAGTGGTCTAGTGGTTGGGGCAAGGTACCTCAGGCCGGAAGGTCAGGGGTTCAAATCCCACTAGAGGACAACAACCTTGGGCCGGAAGGACTGGGGTTTCTAGTCCCACAGGTGCTCCTTGTGGTCTTAGGCAAGCCACTTAACCCTCCATTGCCCATGTTCCCTGTAAGTATTAGTGTATGTGTCTCATATCCCCTCGTGTTAAATGTATCCCCCAATTGTGTTGTGACCACTTTGATTGAAGGATAAGGTGGTATACAAAACTGTCTAAATAAATAAGGGAGTTTCCCACATTCTGAACATAAGATCTTGAAGGATCTGATGAATGGGCAGCATCGCTGCCTCTTTGGGAGCCATAGGGTATTGCAGAATTCTTAGTTCTTCTGCCCTAGGTTCCTTCTCAGGAGTAACTGTGATTGAAAGCCCCTTAGCTACATCACGTATAAAATCCTGAAAAGACATGTCTTCTGGAGGAAACATTCTGCGCTCAGGAGAAGGAGATGGATCCTTCAACAGAACTGCTCTTGTATCAGTAGAATCATCGGAATCGGAAGACTCATTGCAGCTTGGCATCGATTGATGCTGCATCGATCAATGCTGGTACCGATGAACATCGGTACCGTGGCTTTTCGGTTCCAACCCTTCGATGCCGGAGAAACTCTCGAGGCTCGGCATGGGAGGAAGCTGTCTCACCTGAGTGGGCCACTGGAGCCGGTACTGGTGTTGGTACCGAGATCATTTGAACCATCTGTAGTGGTCTTAGCGGTACCGAGGCAGCTAAGAGGGACGCTAGACTGCATTCACTAGCAAGGATTCTCTTATCCATTGCTAATGCCGATGCCTGGTCAGTACCAGTGGAAGCGGCTACGACCCCAGAACATGGCAACAGAAGTTCTGCAGAGGTGGAGACCTCTGGAACATTCTGAGACCAGTTTGTGCTTTGGAGACCGAAGACCCCTGCCAGGGCAATTTTGCCGGTGTACTTTCCTTGAGGGTAGTGCCAGTGGTATCTCGATGCTTTGCAGGAGATTTACCCTTCAAGGACCGGCTAGTCTTTACAGACTTTTGTTTATTTACCTGAGATCCATGAGAGGAAGATGAAGCCCTGGAGGACGTCGATGCAACTGACATCGTATCAACCGTGAAAAGGGAACCGGCCTTTGCAGCTCTGTTCTGCAGGCCTCTTTTGGTCATCTTTCTACAGGAGAGACACTCCGCTGGACAATGCTCAGGACCTAAACATTTAAGACACCATTCGTGGGTGTCGGTGACGGAAATAGTACCGCCACAGTTTTAACATTTTTAAAACCACCAGTTGGCTTCTCCATGTCTGGAGATTTTTGGGCCTACTGCCCAAAATGGCGCCTAACCCCAGGAAGGGTGAGGCACTGAAAAGAAGAAAAGCTTCTTTTTTTTTTTTAGAAGAAAATAAGAAAAAAGAACCGGCGGTACCGGTAGGTGTCGAATGAAGGCAGACGTGACCACAAAAAACAAGAAAGAAGATAAAGTTTTCTGCGGTGACAGGAGAGATGTCCTGTCGGCTCTGCGGAAAATGAAGAGCTGAAGTGAGAGAGGCAGTGAGGCGGGAAGGCAGCTCGCATGTGCTGTGGGATGCTCCCAGAGGCTTTCCTTTTGGACGCTGGGGAGCGTTCCCGCGCAGGCTCCGTCGGTGCCGATGATACCCATATGTGAAGACTAGATTTCTGCTTGTTCCTGGAGATATGGACATGCCCACCAGCAGTTTTAAACATGCAGCGCTGTTTGGAATCATGGATACATGTGGATCTTTTTATCACCACCCTGGATATGCCTCCATCACACCCCCATGCGACATAGACGTGATTGTGCTGGACACATGTAAATTCAGTCCTTAAGGCATTTTCGGACGTGTAAATCACAAACAGAGCTTCTAAAATGACCCCCTTTAATGAATCAGGAAGAAATTAACACCGAAAGAAAGGCTGAATATTTCTCCTGGGGTTTTGCAATTGATGCATCACTTTTGCTGGGTTCCTGAGTGCCACCTTGGAAGGATGAGGAGGACAGTTGAAAGAGGAGGTGCTTCACGTGTTTTCATTCCTGCTCTGAATATGTAGTTAAATCAGCAGAGGAGAGCTTATTCCCCTTCATCCTGTGCTGTCCTGTCCTGCAAATATCTGTGATGACTGCTCCTTAGTGCGCGTGGGCAGGCTGACTCCAAACACAGTAAAGCAGACTCAGGGCGGCAGACTTCAGGGGGTGGCACTGCAACATCTCATTCCTCTTCCCTACCTCAACGGGAAGAGAAAGGATCAGGCTGTGGGGTAGCGGCAGCACCCTTTAAAACCCCTCTTAGCGGCGGGCATTTCAGCATCCCTGCACATACATGCACATGCTCAAGGCCTTCCACGTCCCACTCTGATGCATGCGCTCAGATACTGGAAGACTCACCACTGACAGCAGCTTTCAAGGGTCAGACTCTAGGTTAAGAGAACAAGTAAAGTCTTTAAAAAGCTGCTTGTGTGAAATGTATTGAATCATGAATATCCCATTCAGTGCATTTTACGTGGTTAGCATGTCTGCTAACCATGATAATCGGGCCCTTAGCTTTTAAAGCAATGCATTTGTTTTTTGTTTTTTTCCCCCCCAACTTACTTTCCTATATCCTTTAGTTCTTTGCACAATTCACGGTTTCAAGATGAGGACCTCTTGCAGAGTTGTTCTCCACTAGGCTTACAAGGAGTTCGAGCTATTAATGGAGTATTTTCCCTTTCTGTTCCACCTTTGCAGAACCACGTACTAGATCAACGGCGATTACTCAAGGATTTTTTTTAGTTTATAGGAAGAAGTTAAGAAGTTACCTGTTTAGCCAGGCTTACAGCTGATTTTTAATTTAGCGTGGAATTGATTTTTAACATACATGATGTTTTAAGTATTTTTCCTTGTTTGTTGTACGTTTGTTTTGTTTTATGCCTCAATTTTATTTCTAATGTGTTGCTGTAAACCACTGAGTATTTTGTAGATCAGCAGGCTATAAATTTATAAAAAAATAAATACATTCTGGCCACTATCACTAATGAGTTTACTTGAAAGTTGTAAAAGAACACCTTTACAAGATACAGATAATAGAGTTCTTTAGGCTTACCTAAGAAGCATTGCTGATCTGAGCTTCCATCAGTTTGCTCAACATTCATGGAGACAAATTATTGTTTTCCCTGTTAAATTCATGTTAAATTCACCATTTGAGTTACTCGAATCAGCATATGAAGGAATGTCTGTATGCTGTACAGAGGGGTGTCATTCCCAAGGGCCACATGGTGAAGGCTGGCACCCACACCTAGGAATTTCAACATTCATTTCTGCATTTATTTCTTTAAGCTTTTTGCCAACAGTGCCATGGCAGAACTGAGACCAACCAAGAGGGGGCGATGTCTAGATCACAACCTAGGTACTGATCTGGTTTTACAGGATCTAGTGTAGGCAATGTCTGGAGACACATTTGGTGTCCTCGCTGTACCCGGGGGAACCAGAGAATGGAGTATAGGTGTGTTTATTTAGAGCAGTGGGCTAGGAACCGGGAAATCATTGGGTTCAAATCTCACTGCTGCTCCTTCTGATCTTGGGCGAGTCACTTAACTTTCCATTGCTTCAGATTCAAACTTAGAGGGATGTATAGTAAACCACGGTAAAGGAGCAAGTGTACCATTAGCGTGCGCTAACGGTACTGGCAACTTAAAGCACCCTGTGGGTGGAGAGCAGGCATCCACGGGCGGAGAGTAGGGGTCAATGGGCAGGGAGTAGGTGGGAGCAAGGCCTGCTCGCTTAATGACGGCACCTTAACGTCAGGAACTTTAATGCATATCAAAACCTCGCGTTAAGGGTGCATTTTGAGGAGAGAGAGCCTATTTAAATGCCTGCAATGTGCTGCACAGACAGGTGAGCCCAAGAAAATGATAGTAGTGCTCCATTAGCAGCAACAGCATAGTGCCCAAGTATGAAAGGGCTCTATGTTGATGGTGCAAATGGGGCGAAGGAGGGTGCATGTGGGTCATGCAGTGGGGGCAACTGATGCACAGGACAGACCAGGTGGTTGCCTAGGTGGCACATAAGAACATAAGACTTGAAAATACGCCAGACTGTGTCAGATCAAGGTCCATCATGCCCAGTATCCTGTGTCCATCAGTGGCCAATCTAGGTCATAGGTACCTAGCAGTTTCCACAGAAGACACACAGGATGCACAGTGCGTGTATTGGGCAAGCAGGGGATATTCTGGGCCCCTCATTAGTAATGGTTTATGGATTGTTCCCAGGAACCTGCCCAAACATTTCTGAATCCCTGCTACACTAACAGCCTTTACGACATCCACCGGAAATGAATTCCAGAGTTTGAATACACGTTGACTGAGAAAACATTCACTCCCAGTAGTCCTGAATGGCTTACACTGTAGCCGCATTGCATATCCCCTAGTCCTACTACATTTGGACTAGGGGATATGCAATCCACGTTTACCCCATCCACTCCAGGCAATATTGTATAGATCTATAACATAACACCCCTCAGCCGTCTCTTTCATAGGTTGACGAGACATAATATTGGCAGGATGTGTTGGGGTTCCTGCAAATTGTTATAATTGTGTATTAATGTATGTTTTATTTTTAAGATGTGTGCCTCCTGAGGAAGACATTCCGCTGAAACGCATTGGGGTAACTTTAATAAAAATTAGCAGCAGTGACCTCCTACACCCTCGCCTCTTGTGTTTGCTTGTATTTTGCTGCGAGGGCCTCGCATGCTCTCCTTGTGTTTCCTACCCCTAATGGATTGGCCAGCAAGGGCACAAACACCCATCAGCCACACAGACAGGCTCCACTATCCTCAGCTGGATGGAGAGTCAGACTGACAGCATCGGCACACTGAGCGGGCGTTAACATCAGAGCATGATACTAGCTCCTGCACAAGAAGCACACATTAACAATGCTTGAGCTGATATCAGGACCAAGGTGGCAGTAAGGAATGCCAACCATCCTTATTTTTGTGTATGTCTATCCATTGTTTTGTGACTTCCTCCACCTCACTGAGCCTTGCAGTGCCTAAGCTGTTTCCAGCGTTAATCTGCAAATGTGTATGATGAGGAGCAAAGTGTTGTGGGTATGGCCTGAAACAAGACGGATTGGCCAGGATGGGTCTGCATCAGAGGTAAGGCCAATGGCTGAGACGCTGTAGTGCCCATCTGCCATGTGCATGGCCTGGGTGGCCACAACATGTTCTGCTGGTGTCCCATACTTTCTTGAATTCATATACTGCCCTCATCTCTATTACCTCCCTATCCACCCTATCTGCACTCCTTAACATCTACCTTCAACCCCTCTGCTCCATCATCAAATCCCACAACCTCAACGTCCACTTATACACTGATGCTATGGACCAGTCAACACAAAGAAACCCTCATACACCACCACTAGTACTGCGTCTCTGACGTCTACAACTGGCTAAGTACCAATTACCTCACAATAAACTTAAAAAAAAACTGAAGCTCTATTCGCAACAAAGGACAACCCATTTCCCCCCTTCCACCATAATACTAAATAACACCCAAGTACAAGTTCAAAAAGAAGTGAGTTACCTAGGGGTCATCCTTGATCAACACCTTTCCTTCAAGCAGCAGATAAACAAGATCGCAAAAGCATTATACTACAAGCAAACACCCTGCAACGCCTCCGCCCTCTCCTGGATCTTCCAGACTTCCGCTCCGCTCTACAAGCCATAATCCACCCCCACCTCAACTATTGTAACTCATTCTACCAAGGACTCTCACAAACTACACTACTCGCACACTGCACCGCTCTGTACACCACAGCACGCATTCTGCAAGGAGCAACAAAATACTCTCATATAACACCCATCCTCAAACAACTCCATTGGCTCCCAATAATCAGCAGGTTGAAATACAAGTCCCTTATCCTAACACACAAATCCATCCACTTCCACTCCCCCACACACCTCCAGACCTTGTTCCAAACCCAGCAACCCAACAGAGCTAGATGCACATCCACAAAGACCACTCTCATCGTCCCCTTTGACAGAACCAAATACAATCAGCAAGCCTGCCAACGTTCCTTCCAGCTATATGCCCCGTCTGCTTGAACTTCCTCCCAGCCTCAATTAGAAACACTACTGACCTTCTTGCCTACCAGAAACAGAATACTGTTGCCCAATGATGTGATCCTCCCCCTTTGCACCTATCGACAATGATGCAATCACCTACCCATCCCCTATAGGCACCAGTTCCCCAATGTTATTCCATGTATGTTGCTTTTACCCACTGTAAATAATCTGCTCAATTGCTCAGACGTACTCAATGCATGAGCTCACAGTCCACTCTGTAGGGTTTAAGTACTTGTAGAGGTAGAGGTTAAGTATGATAGATTTGGGGTTTAGTATGATAGATTTGCTTTTAATTTTTAAGTGCTAAGGATTCATAATGTTCCTGATTCATAATCACTTACTGGCTGCCCTGAATCTCACAAAAAATAAGACCAATAGCTATGCTGCTATAACATGTGAGCCAGCATTCAGGCCTTTGCAAGAAGAGATAAGGAGATATCATGAGCCTTGTAAGGTGCCAGTTTGGGCTGAAGAGTCTAGACTTTGACCTACAAGGGGATATCAGATAAAGGTTTGCAGAAGTAAGGTGCAAAGAAATGCATACACAGGAAACCACAAAGCTACTAACATATATGCTAGGCCCGGCTCTGAAGAAAGCAACTAGCCAGGTCATGGTGAGTATGAGAGGAGGGGGGGCCAGGAGGGATTTTGCAACAGGAACTAAGGGGAGCAAAAAGGCAACGATAGGAAATGGGGAGGGGAGGGGGAGAGAACACAGAGGGATAGCTCTGGGACTGCATACAGAAACACGGAAAGAAAAAAGGTATAAATGTAACATGCTTTTCATATTCAAAGGGGGAGAGTTGCCTTCTTGAGGTGCCTAGTGCCCGATAGAACTCTCTTCCCCTATCTACCTGTATTTGGTCATCAGTTATCTAATAAACAGAGACTCTGATTGCACCTGTACTGACTTTTTGGATCTGATCATTTCAGGTAATAATAATAATAATTAGGTTGTGGTTCATTTTTGTACGAAACAGGGCCGTACAAAATTTGTGCCGAAACCCGGGAATTGGGTTACGGGTGGGTCTTTATGACCAAGATATAAATTTAAAGATTTGGATTCCCCTCAAGAAAAAGAGGGAGGTACGTAAAGATTTGGATTCCCCTCAAAAGGTTGAGGGAGGTGTGTTCCCGGTGCTGAGTGAAAACCGGAGGAGGAGAAGAAGTGAGTGTTTGATTTCCCTAGGAAGACGACTGTTGTGACGACAAAGCCGTGAGTATACTTATTTTTGACCAAGCTTGGTAAGTGTTGTTTAATTTTTGTTCTATTGTGTTGATAAAGTGTAAAGATATTTTTGCTGCTATGAGTCAGGACTGAATGGTGTGGGCATTTGAGCTATGTATCGGCTGATACGAAACGTGTGTGTGTTCTTACTCACGGTTCCATACCTCCGCAAGGAGATTGGCTGGGTCTGAACGAAGCGAATCTCTGTTTGAAAGGTGTCCTGGACATTTCGTGCACTGACCTTCCTCTGCAGATAAAGAGGTGGATAAGATCCTTAAAACAAAGGCTGCACGTAGGAATCATGTCTCTGTTTAGAAGAAAGAAAGATGACAATCAGGGAATAATGATAAATCAGGTTTCCCCAATGACTCCGGTCGAACGGATGATGAGAGATAATCCCATATTAGGAAAGGAAATTTTGAAAGTTTGCCTTAAATGGGCAAAGTGGAGCAATGCTCCTGGGATCCCTCTTGGCTGGCCACCGGAGGGGTCTTTTGATGGTAGTTGTTTAGCAAGGATTAGGGATTATGTTTTGTCCCATAAGACCAATGCTAGTCAGTTAAAACATTTGCAATACATTTCTATGTGGCTGAAACAGGCAAACCCAGGTACCCTCAGTAGTGAGGCTCCTCCCCCTTATTGTAGGACAGTGAACCGTACCATGGCAGCAATAGGGTATTCAGACCCGCAGATAAACACAGACCCCAAAAGGGAACAATCTGAGAAAACCCCTAATGATAAACAGGTGACAGAAAAACAAAAAGAGAATCTGGGAAAGACAAAACAAACTGAGCCTTCTGCACCTTATATTGACACCTTATATAAGCCACTGCATAGGGAAATGGAAGATATACTTTCCCATAAGGACTCCCAGCCATTTAGGAGATCCCGATCTGCATCCCCCCACCGGGAATCACATAGGGGATGGGTCCAGGTAACAGGTAAATTACATTTGACCCCTGACATAAGTTCTCAGACCCCAGGATCATATGAACAATCAGTTTTAGGGGCTACGGGAGGTAACACTCCCTGCCTGCATTCCATTCCCTCTGCTCCTAATCTTACACCTAACGACAGTTGTCAGGTCACAACAGAGGATAATCCCTCCAAGTTTGGGGCGGGCAAGTCAGGGCCTGACTATTTTCCCAAGGAACCGACGGAAATTCTGAGTAATGCCACCCCGGTTCACTTATCAGCTAAGTCTGGGACCCCTCCTGGTCGTGGACCAGTTGATTACTATAAATCCACCAATAGGGCAGCAGGTCAATGGTTCCCCTACTCTAGCCGACGCCCTGAAAGTCTGTGTGATCTTGGGACTCGAACGACCCGAACACATGACTATCGCATTTGCCCTGTACAGAGCACTAAAGAACCAATTCAGCCTAAGAAAACTCCTGTAGAGTTTGTTTTTAATGAAGATGGGGGTGAAGGATTTTATGTATATCATTGGAGTTCCAACCTACATGGATGGACCTCAGCATGTGCCCCACAAATGAGAATTTGGCCAGAACAAGGATCACTGGAAACTAGAGATTTAAACTTAGCCCGTAGGTGTATTCGTGGAGGAGAAGGGGACCCACAATGGGACTATAAATACATGGAAGCAGGATTAAGAGTGTGGGAAAAGTATGAGGGGCAAGATCCCAATAACCCAAAGTTACCGGGTTACATGGTGTTTCCTGTGCGACATGTTAACCAAGGGCAGGGAAGGGCAGAGGTATATGTTCCCTGGAGTTTCACTGACATGACCAACCTGTCAGAATAACTCCCTCCCCTAAATCAAGGTGCAGGGGCATGGATACAGAAGTTTGAACGATTGACAGCAGGGTATACTTTGGCAATTGGTGATGTAAAAGCACTATTAGCCCGGATTTTGGGCAATAATGCTGCCAATCAAGTATTTAATAATGCACATATAAATGGGGTATTGGTCCATGAACCACAATACGATGGGGCTTTATTTAATCCTTATCGTAATTTAATTTGGGAGTCACTAAGAGATATATATCCCACCCAAAGAAGTATGGGACCCCTCACATCAATGCAATTTAAGGTAGGGGAAGATGTTAGTGCTTATTTGGCTAAGTTCCAAGATCTATGGGAAGCACAAATGGGTGTACCCCATAATGCTCCTCATATGGCACTTATGTTTTTTCAAACTCTGTGCAATACACTACCCCTGCCTATCCAGTTGAAATTGAAAAACATAGTCGCACTAGAGTCAGAGACATGGCAAAAGCAACAAGCACATATTTTTCATTTTGTCAGACAGGCGGAAGAGGAGTTAGCTAAACCGGAAAGAGACAGGAAGGCTGCTCAAGCCCGTCTGTTTAACTTACAATTGAAAGAAATAGATCAAGGAAAAAAGGAAGGATTAGTCAGTGTATCTTCTGCTGACAAGAAACTGATAAAGACCTTGCAGCAAGAGGTTAGAGAAGCGAAGCAACAGGCAAAAACTGCACGAAAACTATTTGAGGAATGTGTGGAACGTTTATACGAGTCCTCTGGTGACAGCTGCAATGACAGTGACTCGGAAGACGCACACAAACCTGTGACACGTGCTCTGAATGTTCAAGGACGTGGTCAGCTCTCGGGTCAGGGACCACGGTCCTTCCCCAGACAAAAACAGGAAAGAGAGAGAGATTTTTGTTGCTGGCAGTGTGGTGAAAAGAGACACTTTCAACGGACCTGCCGTGCCCCTCCCCCTCCACCACGAGGACGGAGAGAGTATAACCAAGGCCCACCGCCACCTGCTGGGCCACGGCAGTATCCTACCTGGCAGCCCCCAAATAGGGCAGGCTATGGTAATAGGGGAGATGGACAGTGACTAGGCATCTATAATATGCAGGTAACACTGGGAACAGAGGAGCCCCACATAAAATTAACATTGAATGGCCAAGAGATGAAATTTCTAATTGATACTGGAGCCACATTGTCTGTTCTGAATACCATGCCTGCAGGTAGCACTATTGGCAGAGACAGTGTAATGACCACCGGGTTTGATGGTAAGTCAGTAAAAACCCCAGTGACCAATCCAATTCATGTGGTGGGGCCAGAATTTGATCTCTATCACAATTTTCTGTATGCCTCTCATTGTCCTATTAATTTAATGGGGAGAGATTTAATTGTCAAGGCCCAGGTTACCCTAGTGGCAGGAGAATTTCAGTCTGCAGGAATCAGTGAAATTGGTACATATCTTCTCAGCCCTTACGGCCGAGTACGGGGTGCACCAGTCCACATAAGACTAAAACAAGGGAAACAGGGACCAAAATTGCCACAATATCCCTTACAGTGGGCAGCTATAGAGGGTGCACGAGAAGAAATTGATCAGCTCAAACTGCATGGCATTATAGAACACAGTACCTCCTCATATAATACCCCGCTCTTTCCGGTCAGTAAACCTAATGGGAAGTGGAGGATTGTCCATGATTTACGAGCCTTGAACCAGGTAGTGGAAACCCAGTTCCCTGCAGTTGCCAATCCGGCCACCACATTAAATACAGTACAGTTGTACAAGTATTTCACAGTATTGGATTTAAAAAATGCTTTTTTTAGTGTGGAAATTGATATTGACTCGAGGCCCCTGCTAGCTTTTCTTTTTGACCAAGTGCATTATCAATGGACGCGACTGCCACAGGGATATGTTGACAGTCCCAGTATCTTTTCTCAGATTCTCTCACAAGATTTGCAGGAGTTCAATTCACATCTCCCTGGAGAAATGTGCTTATTGCAGTATGTAGATGATATTCTACTGTCAGGCTCAGATTATCAGCAAATGCAGAAGTACACACAGGAACTAATACACGAGCTGCAGGACAAGGGCTACAAATTGAATGCAGAGAAGGCGCAATTAGTGCAGACAACAGTCATCTTTTTGGGATTTCAGCTAAGCCAGGGTTCTATTGAGGTGGGAGATAAGACAGTACAGCATGGCTTACAGTTACCAGTCCCCAATACAGTGAAAGAACTTCGTTCTGTTTTGGGCACACTTAATTTTTGCAGAAATTGGATCCCTGCTTTTAGCTCTCGGACCCTTTGCTTTCGCCCTTATTTGAAGGGTGGGGTAAAGAATTCTGAAAGAATCACTTTAGATCCTTGTCATGTAAATGTGCTCCAGTCCATTTTGGAAGATTTAAAGTGTCTTCCAGCCTTACATCTGCCAAATCATCACAAACCCTTTCAATTGATGGTGGTAACCGGTTCCCAGGCGTGGGCAGCCATACTATTTCAGGATAGGGTTTCTACTTTGTCATTTTTGTCTGGTACTTTTGGATGTACTGAGCTCCCATTGCCTGATCTTGAAAAATTAGTTATTGCAGTGGCAGCAGCAATAGAGAAAGTCCTGTCTATTTTCACTTCCCACGACCTTGATTCTCTATCAGTCCATTGAATTGAAGGCTATTCTGAATAAAGATACACTACATTTGTCCCCATCTAAGCTGCAGCAAGCTTGTGCCTCTATTCTGAATAGTGGAGTGATCTTTCGTCCTCTCACTGCCTCCACCTGTCCACTTAATTGGCTACAGACAGCAGTAGATGTTTATACCCCAGTTCCTGATTCATCTTATGAGGACGTTTTATCCTTTATGGTATCCCCTGCTGATATGCCACCAGATAGTGAAATTTGGTTTACAGATGGATCGGCACAGAAAGGTACTGTAGGATTTGCTGCGGTATTACTGACCCCTGATGGAGTATCTGAGCATCGATTACAGTATGCTCTAGACTCAGATCAGGGATACTCAGCACAGGCAGCTGAACTGTGCGCCATATTGGCAGTCTTAGAAGAACGCCCGGCAACGCCCCTGATTTTCTACACTGACTCACAGTATGTTCAAAAGTTGTGTGGGGAATACCTTCAGATTTGGCTACAGCGCGGGTTTGTTAATTCATCAAGCAGTCAATTGATACACAAATCCCTGATTTTGTACCTCTATGATTTATTATTGCAACGCTGTGAGAGAAATATTCTAACTTCCTGTAACTGGGTCCCTGGCCATTCCTGCCATTATGGTTTCCTGCAGTTTGGCAATGCCCTAGCAGATGAAGCAGCAAAACAAGTCACAGATACTGTCCCCATTTTAGTTGTTACACGAGCAAGAACTTACCCCTTACCTTCGCTGCACGATTATCAGAAAAATCTTGCACAGGATGAGGTTCAGAAATGGAAGTTGTTAGGGTGCACTGAGCATAAGAAGTTATGGGTACACCCCTCTGGAAAAATTTGTATTTCCTTCTGGTCTTTGCAGCAATTGTGTTCTCTGTTGCATTCTGTTGGCCATGCACCGGCTTCCAGCGTGTCTGCACAGATCTCTGAGCTTTTTTGGCATCTGCGTCTCAAGCTCAGAATACAAGAGTGGTGCCAGAAATGCCCACAGTGTTTAGAAAATTCTCCAGTGAAGGGCAGGCATACTCTCCAAGATCATCTTCCGACAGTTCAGGGTCCTTTCATTTCCTGGTATGTTGATTTCACAGATATGCAGGTTCGTGTAGATGGCTACAGATTCCTTCTAGTCTGCGTGTGCCCATTCTCCAAGTGGATCGAGGCTTTCCCATGCAGACAGGAAAGGGCCTCCGAGGTATTTGACTGCTTTGCTAAGCATCTGTTTCCTCGCTTTGGCATACCACGAACTGTTTATTCTGATAATGGCTCTCATTTCCGGAACTATCTCAATCTCATACATCTTTTCTCCACAGCTCTGAGTGTAAAGTGGAAGTATATTTCCGTGTATCGCCCCACCTCCAATGGCCTCGTCGAACGAACT
The DNA here is from genome assembly GCA_033557465.1 of Ichthyophis bannanicus. Lineage (NCBI taxonomy): Eukaryota > Metazoa > Chordata > Amphibia > Gymnophiona > Ichthyophiidae > Ichthyophis > Ichthyophis bannanicus. Next base: position 1,358,587,619 of record CM066033.1, on the reverse strand, counting down.
AATGGCTTGCTCAAGACAGCCCTGCGTTTGATACAATCAGATAAAAGTATTTCCTGGCTGCAGGCCTTGCCCCTGGCACTGTTTCAATTGAGAAATTGTCCTCTAAAAAATATTGCTCTGACACCTCATGAGATTTGTACAGGAAGGCGATTGCTGCTATACAATCTCACTGACACTGCTATTTCTTTACCGGATTCTTTGTCTCCTTACCTTGCAGGTCTGCGCCTGGCTTTGGCAGAGATTTCCAGACGCTGTGCCATCCGTGACCAACATCCACAGTCCCCAAAGGATACCTTGATCCCAATTGGAACCACTGTCTACCGCAGAAATCCTCATCGGAGTTCCTGGCAAGATCCAACATATTCAGGACCCCACATCGTTTCTGCATCAACTCCATTTGCTGTCTTGCTGGACGCCAGCCAAACTTGGACTCATATTGCCCATCTTTGGGTACCTTGAACTGTTTTTGATTTTTGGACTTTTAAGTGACCTTTTCTCAGCATGCCTCATATTGCTTATAAGTTTGTTTTTCTATATTTTGCTATGTTATTGACAATTTTTATTGGGTGGTTTCTATACTTTATCTCTTCCCGCCCCCACTCTTTCCCCCCTGCTCCTATCTCCCCCTCATATTCTCCTTCTCTGAACCGCTCCCGTAGGTCAGTTCTCCCCCTCACTAATACTTGGAAAACAACCGTTCTTGAAGTGGTTGATCTTATGAATATTAGTGACTGTATCATATGTACCCCGTTGCCCCAAGGTGGTAATTATGCCCCTGTCCGTGTTCTCCCTGTCCCATTTGAAGAAGTTGTAGGTGCCATCCCGTGCTGGAATAACCCCCACCTTATTAAAGGGTGTATAGAGCGTGGCCCCTTATATTGTAATGATACTTGGGCGGCCCATCAAGCTGCTTCCTTTCCTGTCCGTGTCTCTGTGCCCCCTATGATATTTTATTACTGTCTTATTACCAACTCTTCTGTTTCTTTTGCCAACAACTGTAATGTTTCCTGGAATGTCCAAACAAATAATTTTCACTTTTTGCATGGTACAATGCGCCCTTTCTATTATGGGCATAATATGTCTAGGGTAGACTGGTACCGCACTCAAGCCCGCAACAATCTTGTCAACTCCAATTACTGGGGCCCGCAAGTTAAAGCACACTCTCGGGTATGGGGCCCTGACCTTTGGGCTTCAACCTTTAATGTTGGCCCTATAGATTCCACACATACTCTCCTTTACTGAAAAGATACATACATGTCCTCTCCTTTCACTTCTTGCTATGCACCAATCCTTTCCTGCAATGATGTTGCCCGGTGTGGTAAAGCACACACCACTCCCAGTAAAGTAAATACCACCGCCCAGCAGGGTCGCCCCGCTGCTACTACAATCATAGGCCACCAACTTGCTGGCCGCCTCCACTGGAAACCTTGTAAATCCCGTGATGATCATCCTCTCTGTCAGACTCCTTGTGCTCACTCCCCTACTACTGGTAAACTAACCTGTGAACCTCATACTTCTATTGCATATCCTATTAAAACATACTTTACTTGGAAACCTTCTTCTTCTCTATCTGCTATTGTGGGTCATTACTGGCTTTGTGGTGATGTCTTGTACCAGAAGGTTTCACTGTCCAATTTACCCTGTGCCCTAGTTAAAGTGTCTCCTTACTCAGTCCTTATTCCCCTGAATGTCTCACATAATTCCCCGCCTTCTCTCTCTACTCCTCTGCATCAGCGCCATAAGCGCAGCTCTGCTAGCCCCTGGGAGTCCTCTATGATTGAAGATGCTGCAATACAAGCTTCCTATGAATATGTTAACTCCACTTATCCTATGACCAAAGCCCGCCTTATAGCTCTTAGCGCTACTTCTTGGATTATCTGAACTACATATTGATGATTTTAAGGGTGGCTTCCAGATTGGAGATTGGTTTTCATCTCTCTCCTCCTGGTTCCACTCCCTTGGCTCTGGCTTGAAAGGTTTATTGATTTCTGCTGGCATTATTTTCATCATTGCTTTACTCTTCTGTTGTTTTGTTTCTATGTTTATATCCTGCTGTAAGAAAAATTGCACCAAAGTATCTACCTCTTTTCTGCCTGTCCAAACTAGCCCTACTCTTGTCAATGTTTCTTATGCAGCCGTTCCCATGTCAGACTATTCAGACTTGGATTTCTCCCATTCCCCAGCCGAATAAAAAAAATAAAATAAAAAAATGGGGGAGTTGTAGGGTTTAAGTACTTGTAGAGGTAGAGGTTAAGTATGATAGATTTGGGGTTTAGTATGATAGATTTGCTTTTAATTTTTAAGTGCTAAGGATTCATAATGTTCCTGATTCATAATCACTTACTGGCTGCCCTGAATCTCACAAAAAATAAGACCAATAGCTATGCTGCTATAACATGTGAGCCAGCATTCAGGCCTTTGCAAGAAGAGATAAGGAGATATCATGAGCCTTGTAAGGTGCCAGTTTGGGCTGAAGAGTCTAGACTTTGACCTACAAGGGGATATCAGATAAAGGTTTGCAGAAGTAAGGTGCAAAGAAATGCATACACAGGAAACCACAAAGCTACTAACATATATGCTAGGCCCGGCTCTGAAGAAAGCAACTAGCCAGGTCATGGTGAGTATGAGAGGAGGGGGGGCCAGGAGGGATTTTGCAACAGGAACTAAGGGGAGCAAAAAGGCAACGATAGGAAATGGGGAGGGGAGGGGGAGAGAACACAGAGGGATAGCTCTGGGACTGCATACAGAAACACGGAAAGAAAAAAGGTATAAATGTAACATGCTTTTCATATTCAAAGGGGGAGAGTTGCCTTCTTGAGGTGCCTAGTGCCCGATAGAACTCTCTTCCCCTATCTACCTGTATTTGGTCATCAGTTATCTAATAAACAGAGACTCTGATTGCACCTGTACTGACTTTTTGGATCTGATCATTTCAGGTAATAATAATAATAATTAGGTTGTGGTTCATTTTTGTACGAAACAGGGCCGTACAACTCTTAGCTGTCTGGATTGTCCAATGTATATGGTTGATAATTCGATTCAATGTATATAGTTGATAGTTTGGTTTAATGTATGCAGTAGATAGTTTTCTGTAAACCTACTGGTGTATAATGCTCTGTGTAAACCACTTTGACCAGGAGAAAAGCGGTATAGAAACCCTGCTAAATAAACAAATACCTCCATTGGGAGACTATTCCATGCACCTACCACTCTTTTCGTAAAGAAATATTTCCACATTACTCCTGAGTCTGAGGTATTTAAATATCTCTATCATATCTCTTCTATCCCGCCTTTACTCTAATGTATATATATTAAGATCTTTAAGTCTGTTCCCATATACTTTATAATGAAGACCACTAACCATTTTAGTAGCCACCCTCTGCACCGACTTCATCCTATTTATATGCTTTTGAAGATGTAGTCTCCCGTATTGCACACAATACTCCAAATGAGGTTGCACTAGAGACCTATACAGAGGTACTATCATCTCCTTTTTTCTGCTGGCCATTCCTCTCCATATGCACCCAGTTATCACTGGGTGATGCCCCTGGAATGCCCAGTTGCTAGCCTGCTGGCACTGGGGTACCTAGCAGCAGCACCCCAGGATATTCAGTGGCACTAACGGTATTAGGGTTACTGAATATCCTAGCCAACACAATTAAAGCTTTCAATATCAGGTGTTTGTAGTGCAAAGCCTCCAGGGGCCACATGATATGGTGAGTTTGGGAAACAGCACATTCTTGGAGCTCCTGGGCCCTCATAAGAACATAAGAGCATAAGAACATAAGATATGTCATACTGGGTCAGACCAAGGTCCATCAAGCCCAGTATTCTGTTTCCAACAGTGGCCAACCAGGTCACAAGTACCTAGCAGTTTCCCCAAAAGCCCCACAGATTCTATAATGTTTGTATTGGGGCAAGCAGTGGATTACCTAGGTCCTCTTTGATAATGGTTTATGGACCTTTCCTCCAGGAAATTGTCCAAACCTTTTTTAAACCCAGCTACACTAACAGCTTTTACTACATCCTCTGCTAACGAATTCCAGAATTTGATTCCGTGTTGAGTAAAAAAATATTGTTTTTTATTAGCCTTAAAAGGGTTACACTGTAGTTTCATTGCATGTCCCCTAGTCTTTCTACTTTTTGATGGCATAAAGAATCAATCTATGTTTACTGTTCCACTCCATTAATTTATAGACGTCTATCATCCCTCCCCTCAGCCGTCTCTTTTCCAGGTTGAAGAGTCCTAACCTTTTTAGCCTCTCCTCATTGGGGTATCCTTCCATCCCCTTTACCATTTTGGTGTCTCTTCTTTGTACTTTTCTAATTCTGCTATAGCCTTTTTAAGATACAGCGACCAGAATTGCACACTATCTCCATTCCATTCCTTATGATTCCTAGCATTTTATTTGTCTTCTTGGCCGCTGTTGCACATTAGGTGGAAAGTTTCAATGTATTATCCACGATGACGCCTAAACCTTTTTCTGGGTGGTGGTTCCTAATGTGGAACCTTGCATCGTGAAACCAGTTTGGGTTGTTCTTTCCTAGGTGCAGAACTTTGCACTTGTCCACATTAAATTTCATCTTCCATTTGAACATCCAGTCTTCCAATTTATCAAAGTCCTCTTGCAATTTTTCACAATCCTCTTGGGCTTTAACCACGTTGAATAATTTTGTGTCATCTGCAAATTTGATCACCTCCCTCGTTATTCCCATTTCCAGGTCATTTACGAATATGTTAAAAATCAGCAAACCCAGCACAGATCCCTGGGGTACTCCACTATTCACCTTTCTTTGTTGGGAAAATTGGCCATTCAGCCCTACCCTCTGATTTTTATCTTTTAACCAGTTCCTGATCCACAGTAGTACACTGCCTCTTATCCCATGACTTTTAATTTTGCCAAGAGTCTCTCATGAGGGACCTTGTCATCGGCTTTCTGAAAATCAAGATATACTATATCGATCGGCTTACCGTTGTCTACCTGTTTATTCACATCTTCAAAAAAATCTAACAGATTAGTAAGACAAGACCTTCCTTGGCTAAAGCCATGTTGGCTTTCTCCCATTAAACCATGACTATCTACATGTTCATGCTTACAAGCTGGCTTGCTATACAGTGCCCTGACCTGAGCTTCTAAGGTAAAGTCTTACAAATTTCCTGGGTGATTCATACAGCCCTTGGTTTGATTAAGGGGGCCTTTCAAATTGCCCCTTTGATCTGTCACTTGCCTTTAGCACCTAATTAAGAGAACTTCACAGATATTTTGCTTCCTAACTGGAAGGCCTCTTTGTAAAAGTCACTAGAAACAAGTTTAGTTCTTTGTACTCAGAGACTATTTATTCTACTTGTATGCTAAGCTATACTCTGATTTGATTTAAATAAAAAAGCTCTCTAGATACAAAGTTATTTCCGTAACTATTTATTTTTCTTTCTATGCTAAGCTATACTCTGATTTGATTTAAATGAAAAGTTCTCTGATGGTACTAAGATCTGATTGATCAGCAAACACACTGAATTCTAAAATACACAGATTTATCTGCTTTAACCCAAAGATTACCCTTTTTCCCCAAGATTTAGAATATATTACAGAAGATAAATATATACAACTGCAGATCTATTTTCAGTTGTAGTCGTCCCTCTGGGTAATCCTTCAAGAATTCCTGCAACTTTGCACAGTTTCGGGATAAAACTGACCTTTGATTTCATCCAATTGGTTTCTTACTGTGTTTTTTATCCTGGACATTGGATCGATAGTATATTTAAAGTGGATGGCAGTCAAAATCCATTGTAAAGAAAGGGGCAAGCTCAAGCCTCACAGCAACAAGATGGCGGCTGAGGACCCTAGGTCAAGTCTTGACCATGTCCCAGCCACGTTGGTGGAAGATGTTTCAGCAGCTGTGGTCCTTGCACTAGATTCTAGGTTCAAGCAGCTGTATGCTAAGCTGAATGAGATGACTGACTCACTGGAATCTTTTCAAGGTCATGTACAGTAGCTGGTTGGAGCAATGCATTAGGGAGGTGGAAGATGGTGCTTCCCAGGTAACCTGAGTACTCGCTACCTTAAAATATATGGTGGCAAAGCAGCAAGAGAAGATTGATGATCTGGAAAACAGATTGCGTCAAAATAACTTAAGGTTCATTGGGGTGCTGGAGACGGTGGCCAACGTAGAGTTGCATGGCTTCTTGGAGAGGTGGCTGTCAGTGAGCCTGAAATTAGAGCAATCGCTGGGGCCCTTGCAAATTGAATGAGCTCTTCATCTTGGACCATGGCAGGAGCAAGAGGGGGAGGCCGCGTGCAGTCATCGCCTGCTTCCTCAACTTTGTTCAAAAAGTGGTCATTCTTTGAGCAGCACGCAAGGCGCGCTTGGTTATGAACACTGGGTAAAACATCCTGGTGTTCTAGGATTACTCAGCTCATGTCCTGCAGTGGAAGAAGGTGTGTTCATGGCTGTTTCAGTATCATGTGTGTTTCGTACTTCAGTAGCTGGCCACACTGCAGATATATCACAATGGTGTGGCCCACACTTGATTTTCCTGATTTGGCCATAAAGATTTGTAAGGAGCATCATGTGGGCACACCACAGCAAGCTGGGGACACATGAGTCTGACCTATGGGCTCATTGAGTCTATACGACTATAGACTTGGAGTGGTACACAGGCCATTGACTTAACTTCCCCTCACTAATCTGGGTGCCTCGCTATCAGGGACAATTATAGCTTATGGTTTCCCTTTTGCATCCTTTGGGGTGTACCCCTGGAGTTGCCACTGGAGAATTCTTTATGATGGCTGGTGCTTCAAGCCTCTGGATACAGATAGGGACCCCCTCAGAATATGGTGCTCTTGCCTATGCTATTGGCGGGTGGGACTGTTCACGGACATCGCCTATTGACATAGTTCCTTGCTATGGTTTCTGCATTACCCGAATGCAGCGAGGGGACATCATTGGAGTTCTCCTTCTGTCACCTTTGACTGGCACTCATGGGGCAGTAATGGGTCCATCTGTGTCTGCATATCATCTATTGGGTTCTAACCCTGCTGCCTGATTTAATGGACTCTGACCTCATGGGAGGACAGTGGACTAGATGGACTTGAATACAGTTTATACCTCCGCCACTTGCTTGAGGCTTCCATTTTTATATAACTGTTACTGGGCCCCCACCCAGGTGATTTCCCACTCTCTGGAGTGCATGTCTTTGGGGTGTGTGGGGGTGCCCTTTGTGTTTCTGGTGTGGTGGTTGAGTGTGTGTGAATATTATGAGATATATTTGTTCTTGAGAGTGTCAGGGTTCGGATGCATGGGGGATGTGGGGAAGGAGGTGCTTGCCTGATGGATGTTGGGGAGTATGGGTGGAAGAGTGCATGTATGGGAAATATTTGATGATGTGGCATAAGAAGGGAGGTAAGGTTGAATGACAATGCAATAAGAGGGGTGCTTGACTGTTGGCTATATGGTTTAGGGAGGGATGCTTGTTCTTTATGGAAGAGTGGGTGTCTTCGGACTGCACTGTGTACTATTATATTTGAGGGAAGGTTTGTGGATATGTTGTGCAGAGGGCCCGGACACCTCATCGAGTACCGCTCTGCCAGGTTTTGGTATCCATGTGGGGGTTTGAGGACCGACACCCTATGGCGGTGCTGCTTTTATTCCTTTCTAGGTTTGTGTGTATGCATTGAGACTGAGTGTCTCCCATTTCTATTTTCTTTGTTTGCGGCTTTGTAACCCCGCAGAGTTTTATTTGAGAAAGTGTGTGTGTATGTGTGCAGGGAGACGCGTGGTGTATGGGTGTGTGGCCTTGAGTAAAAAGTGCAATGTATGCCTTCGGGTCAGTGCTGACTCCTGGGAACATAGCAGATCCTGGGTTTTCTTGGCAGTGCGACTTTAAGTAGATTGCCAGGTCTTTCTTCTGAGGCAATGGAGGGTTAAATAACGCCAAAGGCCACAAGGAGTGCTAGTGGGAATCGAACCTTGGTCTCTTGGTTACCAAGTCAGATGGTCTTGAGTATATGGTGTGAATAAATGAATGCATGATTGGATGGACCTAATTGGGTGTTGATAGTGCAGGGGTCATACTCCAGCTCCTAAACCTTTCATCTATGACCCTGTAAACAACTACAGTATGCTACAATGGATGGGGCTGAGCTTTGCTCTATTTGATATGTTCTATAATATGTGTTAAGTTTCTTCTGGGGCAGTTTCTCCAAATGGGTTAGTTTTGTGCATTACTACAAAACCAGACTACCTAAGAGTCTAATAAAGCCAACAAACAAAATCTCTTACTTAATAAATATAGGACCTACAATGGTTTCACTAAACTTACATTACACACTAACATTCAATAAAATCGAGGTAATTGAGATCTCAGGACAGCTATATACCCTACATTTGTATCTTTTGCCCATTGATGGTGGAAGAAAAGAAGTTTCAGCATTTAAATGTGGAATACTCCTTAAAAAGCAATACTACTTGTACTACCTCCTTTGTGATCTATGTTTTACGATGTCCATGTAAAAAAATATATGTAGGTAAAAATACACGTCCATTGAAAGTGAGAATGGCAGAGCACAAGTATAATATTAAGAAAATGAATGTGGATACCGCACTGATAACTCATTGCTCTATGTTGTCACATGAGTTTGGAGATTTGCGTTGCAGTGTATTGGAACATGTACCTGCAAATGTTCGAGGAGGAGACAGAGGGCGCTTGCTGTTACAAAATAGAACGATGGATCTACAAATTGAATGCATTAGTTCCTTGTGGTTTAAATGATAAAATAAAATGGACTTTATTCTTTTGAGGTTTATTTGAGCCTTGTTTGTCAGGTTAGCTATGAAGCTCCAATTGTACGCTTTTTATTGTGAGTGTGGTGGTCAGTCTATGTTTTGGGGAGTGGTTTTGTTGCTTAGAAGTCTGTTCTAATTGGTCGGTGTGTTTGAGGATTGTTCCCATAGGCTGAAAGTTCTGTTATAGCTAGTGACGTTAGACGCTGTCTTTTAGCGATTCTGAACCCTGGGAGAAGCCAGTTATGGCGGAGTGAAAAGCTGCTTGCTGCTGATTATTCTGTGAAACCCCTGAAGAAGCCTTTGGCGAAATGAAGATCTTTGTTGGGTGTGGGAGTTTGCAGCATGGAGAACTGAGAGACGGGTTTGTGAGTACCTGCTTCGGCAACGGAGCATATCTGCTAAGCTGTGAATCTGCTAAGCTGTGAATCTAATAGAGCGGAGAGGAGCAGGACAGCTGCGTTTGAGCAGATAAGTACTGGAATACTATCGTTAGAGTTGGGCTATTGCAGTTTTGATCTTTTTGCTCTCGTTTGTTTGCAGATGCTGTCGCTTGCCTGTCCATTAAATGAGCAGTCATTTATGGAGTTCATTTTGAGACGCTGTCTAGCTTTAGTGTATAGGTGGGGTTATTTGTCAATGCTCATTTTGAGACGCTAACGAGTTTTAGTATATAAGTGGGTATGAGGTAATGCTGAAAAGTACTTGTCAGGATTATATTTATGGATATATTTAGTGTTTATCAGTACTAATTAAAAGTTTAAATGAGGGGATGTTGGAAATCTGTGATGTGAGCGTTTGCTAATCCCTATGGTGAAGTTTTCGCCAAATGTAGAGTATATAGCTGTCCTGAGAGCTCAATTACCTCGATATTAGTGAATGTTAGTGTGTAATGTAAGTTTAGTGAAACCATTGTAGGTCCTATATTTATTAACTAAGAGATTTTGTTTGTTAGTTTTGCGCATACCATGACAGTCATGAACCTCACTTCTAAGCCATGGTATGTCGAATATGATCTCAGTCTCTAAAATTTACTGATAATGCTTGGCGTAGTACTTGCATCTTGCCAAAAAGAGCTTCCTTCTGGAGGTCATAAGATGTAGCATGTATGGGTAGTTTGTCTAGATGTGCTTGGAAGTTCTTCTTTATCAAGCCTGTGACTCCCAATACGACTGGAAATATTTCTGTATCTTTCTGCCACATTTTCTTGGTCTCTAACTGCATTTCTTGGTACTTCAGGATCTTCTGCCTCTCCACACGATTCGCAGAATAATCATTTGGAACCAACACCTCTATTATCAATACCATTCTGGTGTTTTTCTCCTTTACCACTATGGTGGGTTTCCTCGCATCCAGTTTCTTATCCTTCAGAATGGGAATGTCCCAGATGATTATAATCTCCTCATTCTCTTTAATTCTGTTAGGATCATGATCCCAGTGCTTTTCAGGCAATGATATTGTAGTGTTTACAGAGTTTCTAAAGGATGAGGTGTACTACTTTGTTGTGCCTTTCTGTATAGAAATTTTATGCTATCAGAACTTCACAGCCAGTTACGAGATTAGTCACGTTTCCAGGTCTGTTTTGCCATTTTTTTCAATGCTCACTGTAAATCCACTTGTCCGTAATCCGCTGTCCTGGGCTGCAACTATCAATCTCTCATCCTTCGGTTTCAGTTCACCATTCATGTGTCAGTTCTTGATCAACAAAGGGTTCCCGGAGTAACACTTTGTATTTCCCACTGTATTTGTGCATTTGCCACTTGTTTTTCCTCGTTTGCTGATGTAATTCTTTGAAGAGTTTTTTCTCATGTTTTGCAAATTCTGTTACTTCCTTCCCTATGTGTGCTTGTGGATTCTCACTCATTCCCTCTAATCATCAGAACGCTTGTCCAAGTTTGATGATGGAGACAGATTCTGGATGTTTACCTTCATATTTCAGCACTTTTTGCATATTCGGATCCGATGATGCAGTTAGGTAGGCCTATGATAGTAGCTCTGTATGTATAATGAATCTGTCTGAGGCCTAGCCCTCCTTCAGCTCTAGGAATGTTCAGCCTTGGAATACACTTATTCTTGTAAATGACCTCTTGGGCTTGGAGGAGTTTTCTTGTTTACACATCTAGTTTTTAGAGATCTTTAAGAGGCCAGTCTACAATCCCAAAGCTATATAAGAATACAGGAATTTCCAGCTGATTGATGGCTTGTATCTTATTCCGTGATGTTAAAGCACTTTTCAATAATGATTTTAATCTTCTGTAGTATTCTATACTGATTTTTATCTCAGTAATTTCTGTTTGAGTGTCATTCCTTCCTCTACTCCAAGATATTTATATATGCCTTCCTGTTCAAGTTTCTTGATGTCACAGTCCTTAGCCTGGGAGATGCTTTCCATTTTGTTCAATTTTCCTCTAAAATAAAGTTGCCTTAGCACATTTGTCTAGCCAAAAGTCATCCTGTTGTCATCAGAAAAACTTTTCATTATAGGGAGTTGCTCTGCTAATTGTTGTTCACTGGAACTGTAGAGCATCAAGTCATCTACAAATAGTAAATGGGATGTTACTGTACCTCTGGGTAACCAAATTAACCAATAATATAAAACATATTGTGGGTAACTATCATAAATTACCATATATTAATAATGACAAGGATTAAAAAACAAATATAAATATGGAACCAATAAAATGAAATATAAAAATGAAGGGGTATGTCTACTAAACCGCAGTAAAGTCACTGGCGGTAAGGGCAGCATTAAGGTGCCTGAAGTTATATAAGGCAGTGGGCGGGTAGGGGGCGTGCTGGCGTTAGGGTGCCTCGGGCCATTTAATGTGAGCTAACAGGACCAAGTGCAGTAAGGTGACAAGACGTCCTAAGGAGAGACAAGGTGCCCTAACAGGGTGTCCTAAGGAGAGATAAGGTGTCCTAAGGAAAGATAAGGTACCCCAAGGAGAAATAAGGTGCCCTAACAAGGTGTCCTAAGGAGAGATAAGATGTCCTAAGGAGGGACGAGGTGCCCTAAGGTGGAAAGCATGCACCTTAAGGCACGAAAATGGTTGTAACCCAAACACTGAAAAGAGCACCAAGGAATGCCAATTGTGATGTAGAGACCCCTATGGAGCCCATGGAAATAGAGAGAAAAGAAGATTTCACCTTTAAAACTGACAGGCAGCTAGAACACATGGCTCACTGTTTACAAAGAAAAGCTAAACAGAGAAAGACAGGAGCTGAGCTGACACGCCCAAGCTCTGATGTAGCAGCAAGCCTGGAGCTTGATCAAGCATACCTGTTCAGGTTGAGAACAGAGCCAAGCCCAGGGGAACAGAATTATAAAACCTCATCATTAGCTCCCAGAAATGGGGAAGGAGAAGCAGGAAAGAAAGAAAGCTGGAGAAGAGGCTGGAATGGTAATTGCAGTTCAGACGGCAGTTGGAGCCGTGGCAGCAGAGAAAGTTGGAGTTGTGGCAGAGAAGGAAAAGAAGCTACACAAGGAAGGAAAGGAGGAGAAAGAGGAGTCCTGGACAGCAAAGACAGGAGAGAGGAGAGACCTCCGGTAAGACGGGCTTGGAGAGGCGCAGAAACTCCTGAGGGTTGGATACTGGGTAAAGAAACTACCTACATGTCTGGGAGAAAAGCCAGCAGACTAGGAGGAGGGAAGGCACGCCATGTGACCAGGAACTGTCTGGAATGGAGAGAGCAGGGAGCCCTTCAGTCAGAAGGAAGCCTTCAGAGTTTGCACAGGTGGGAGCCCAGCACAAAAGTATTTCCTCATAGCTGCCAAGAATTAGAAGAGAGCCAAAGAAGAAACTCCAGAGCAACAGGTATTTTAAACCCTTGCTGTTTTGAGTTGTGGAAAGGGAAAACACCTGAGTTTACAGAGGGAAGTTATCTTAAATCCCATAGTAACAGTTTGCAGACAAACACTGTTAGTCCTGAGACAGAAGATATGCAAATAGACTCTAATGTTGATGAAGTAGCAGATATGCAGATGGATTGCACACTTTGTTTGGCTGACAACATTGAGTCACTGTGTTAAACCTTGAAGTGAGAGTGCTGAGAAACAGCAAAGGAAAAGGAGCTATTTTGCTTTGTTACGAGAAGCTATTTTGTTTTCCATTTTGTACTTGTAAAGAGCACTGCATGTTTGGAACCAGAGAGTGAATAAGCAATTACCTTAGTTATTGTACATAATCCTCATGCCAAACTCCTGGAGACTGTCCTATTTTTGTTCTGCACCAAAGTTCTATTTGTGAGGGGAATAAATCCTTGTCATTTTGCCTTAAACACTCGGACTACAATTGCTTCTTTATCAGAGAGCTAAAAAAGGGACTACAACTCCCAAGAGGCCTTGCAAGGGCCACAGCTGTAGTCTCACTTTCTGAATAGAGGATTATCATGGCAGACCAACCCGCTGCATCCTAGGCGAAGGGCTGGCCATGTGGTGACACAATATAAAGGTGATGGAAGGACAGGTGGTAGTTGATGGACTTGCCATATCAGTAAAGTGGACGAGCATGTGGGAGGCAGCTGTACCGATGTACAGGGTGATGCCAATGTAAAGTGCTGCAATGTCAGTGTGAGGCATAGGATGGGGAAGATGTGCCCCCAGCGGAGGCAGAAGCGGCAGGATGTTTGCAGTGACAGGAGGACAGAGTAGTAGTGGTGACGTGCAGATCAGGCACAGGAGAGGCGAGCGCAAAGAGCTGAAATGTAGAAAAGAGTACCAGTGTAGGTCATGGGGTAGCAGCCTGCACAAGAAGACATGACTGCACACAGCCGACAGAGGCAGAGAGATGTGCCGAAGGACAGATGGCGGCTGAGGAGAGGGTGGTATGGGCTGACAACACCGATGTGCAGAGCCCTTACTGTTACAGGCATGGAAATGCTCTGAGTAGCACACAGTCACAAAAAGAGCAAGCAGGAATTGAACCCCTATCCCCTACTTAACAGAAACATTGTACTAACCAGTAGGCTACACCTCCATACCTTGCTCCCCCCCCAGCAATGGCTGGATACAAAGAGATTGCAGGTCACTGCCTAAAAAACGTCTGCTGAGCTTGCCAGCATAGTGTAGCCCCCACCAGTACCCATGATGCAGTACAAATGCCAAACAGCAGTCTACAGCTGATCCCCAAATGGAGAATGCGCTTATCCATCACCTCAGCTCAGTAAGATGCACTGACAGTGTGTGATACAAGCACAGAGCAGCTACAAACCGTGCTACTGAGCAGTTTCTGCAGTCACCCTGAGGGTGAGGATGGGCCTAGCACCAGGTCCCCAGTACCTGCAGTGCTAGAAATGGTTTTTGTTATCTATACTGCAGATCTCCATCACTGTCAGTGTGTGGCAAGTGTGGTCTGCAGTGTAACATGCTACTCACCTTGTGTCCTGCAGCATGTCTCAGTCATATCTGCCCTTGTCTAACAGGGGCCCACCTAGAGCAGTGCATGTCAGTACCCAGTTTTGCAATGTTGATGCAATGTCTTCCAACTAGTTGGTGGGGTGAGGTGGGGGAGGGTGTGTATGGAGAAGAGCAGGCATGGAATAACTCATGTCCTAACCACCTAGGTCTAACATTCACCCACAGCAAGCACAGTCAGACTGCACCTGCTGCAGGCTAACTCTGGAAACAGCTTAGGCACTGCAAGGCTCAGTGAGCTGGAGAAAGCAACAAAACAATGGATAGACATAGACATACATGCTTACATACATACACACACACACACACACTCTCACTCACACTCACATCGATGCACTGTGCAAAAATGGGGATGATTGGCATTCCTGCCTGCCACTCTGGTCCCAATCTCAGCTCAGGCATTGTTAAGATGTGCTCATTGTGCAGAAGCTAGTAGTGTGCACTGATGTTAACAGCCGCTCATTGTGCTGGTGCTGTTAGCCTGACTCCCCATTCAGCTAAGGATAGTGGAGCCTGTCGGTGTGGATGTCTGTACCCTTGTTAGCCGATTCATTGGGGGTTGCACATGTTGGTTTTGTACCTACACTGTGGGATAAAATTTAGCCCCAAGCACATACACTGCCTCAGCCACAGCCAGAACCCAAACCTGTGACCCTCTGCTCATATATACACCAACCATGTGTAGTGCACCACAGTGCTGCCGCATGCTTTCAACAATCCCTGAGGATGACATGCTTCCCATCAGACAGATCTTGGCACATGTTGCACTGTGCATGGTGCACTGGATCAGTGCATAGTTTTGGTCTGCTGCAGGTGGGTGCCATTGCCCCTCCTCCAAAACCCCCCACACCATGCTGTCATGCCCATGTGCTGTCAGTATTCATGGTGTGCAGTCCCAGGCCAGTCAACATGCGGTTTGGCAGGTGCCTAGGGCACAAGGTCAGGGGGGGGGGGCAGAGGCATACATGGACGGCCACACACCTCCCCTACAACCATCTGCCTCTCCAGGGATCCCATCACCGCCTGTCAATGTTATGTCTCTTCAACCTGGGGAAGAGACGGCTGAGGGGGGTGTTATGTTAGAGATCTATAAAATATTGCCTGGAGTGGCAGTGATGTGGATCTGTGGCACAGCCAGCAGAGACCATCTCTAACAGTGCAGGTTCTAGGGACCCATCCTCACTCTCAGAAATCGCTCGGTAGCACGGTTCGTAGCTGCTCTGTGTTTGTATTACATACTGTCAGTGCATCTTACGGAACTGAGGTGATGGATAAGTGAATTCTCCATTCGGTGATCAGCTGCTGACTGCTGTTCTGCATGTGCACTGCATCATGGGTACTGGAGGGGCTACCCTATACCGGCACACACAGCAGATGTTTTAGGCAGTGACCTGCAGTCTCTTTGTATCCAGCCATTGCTGTGCAAAGCAGTGTGGAAGTGTAGCCTACTGGTTAGTGCAATGCTTCTGTAAACAGGTGACAAGGGTTCAATTCCTACCTGTTCTTTTTGTGACTGTGCTCCTCAGAGCATTTTCATGCCTGTAACAGTAAGGGCTCTGCACATCGGTGCTGTCAGCCCATACCACCCTCTCAGTCGCTATCCTTCCTTCAGCCCATCTATCTGCCTTTGTCGGCTGTGTACAGTCCTGTCGTCTTGAGCAAGTTGCTACACTGTGCCCTACACTGGTACTCTTTTCCGCATTTTGGCTCTTCACGCTCGCCTCTCCTGTGCCTGATCTGCACGTCATTACTACTACTCAGTCCTCCTGTCATTGCAAACATCCTGTCGCTTCTGGCTCGGCTGGGGGACACATCTTCCCCATCCTCTGCCACACACTGACATTACAGCACTTTACATTGGCACCACCCTGTGCATTGGTACAGCTGCCTCCCATATGCTCGTCCACTTTATTGGCTGCCATGTAGGGTGCCCACCGATGTGGCAGGTCCATCACCTCCCACTTGTCCTTCCTTCCATCACCTTTACATTGACTTTTCTTGGTGCTCTATCCAGCGTTTGGGTTACAGCCCTTTTCGTGCCTCAAGGTGCATGCTTTCCACCTTAATGTGTGATGTCCTGTTAACTTTGTTATAAAAGCGGTATATAAAAACTTAAAATAAATAAATACAGTAAATGTGTGTTAAATGGTCCATAGTGCCCTTTATGCCATAATGTCCCCTACCCGCCCAACACTTTTAAGGATTAATGCCCCTTATCACTGCCGTTAACGCCTCTTACTTTAACGTGGTTTAGTAAACATACATCCAAGTGTTGGCACATGCAGTCTTATGGTATAAGAAACCTTGATAAGAGGTGTATTTATTTATTTATTTATTTATTACAATTTCTTATATACCGCGCTATTTAGCATCAGTGCGGTTTACATTATAACTTAACGACCATAACAACAAGCTGTCAGGTTTACATCGAACAGGAGTATAAACTTGGAAAACAGGGTTAACTAGCCAATAGAGGGAGCTAAGGAGCCACTATTACAGTATTTGAATCCATGTTTCAGGGAACATCACAAAATAAAAAACACAAATTGATGAATAAATACCTAAAAATCAATTAAGAACATGACAAAATATCAATTTATAACCCAAGGACGTTTTTTACACACGTTTATACATTGTCGCAAAAAACCAAGGGTCGGCATAAGCAGTCTTATAATATAATGAACCTTGATAAGAAGAGTAGCCATTAAAGGGAGCACTAGTACAATACTTGAATCCATATTTCAGGGAACACCACAAAGTGAAAATCCCAAATTGATGAATAAATATCTAAAAAACAATTAAAACCACAAAAAAATAAAACCCAAACTCCTACTTATGTACTACCCAAGAAGCGGTATCGATAAGTACGATCTTGTATTGTAATAGATCCTGATGAAAATATATGGCCATAACAAAGAAGAAAACCAGCATAAGTACTTCCCCTAAATCCATATATAAGGGAGCATCGTATGGTAAAATTCCTGAGTAGATGAGAAATACCATAGCACAGACCATGGCACCATGACATTCAGCTGCAGCATATATATTATTCTAATATTTTTGACACTCTATATGTCTATTTGTGGCCCACCCAGGAATTTTTGATAGGCAGGATATAAATTGTTTCAAATAAAATAAACAAATCGGCCTGTTTATAACTGCACCAGATACCTAGTCATTTGCTGTAATCTTGAATATTACATCAAAAGACTACCATGCAGCTGGGTGCACATTTTACCCTGGAGGAGAGAGAAAGGTGAATAGAATTTGTATGCTGGGGTCAGAGCTTAGTTGACAAAAGATTATGTGAGAGGAGGAGGGGGGAGGGGGAGGGGAGAAGCTAGTACCACTGCAATGAATTTCAGGTCAGGAGCTGGTGAAGGTCGAAGGCTGTTGTTATCCTTAGAACTAGCAAAAGAAAGGATCATAACATTGGCTCAGTGGCGCTTCTTCCTGAATAATTGCCCTAAAGCAAACAGTAGTATGTCAAGGTCAGGTTCAGGCCTGCTGGAGATCCCTGGGACATAGCAGATAAAATCTAGCAGCAACAAAGCATTAGCAGATACTGACACAGTCAATCTGGTAAAAAAATGGTTCCCCGGCTTGTCGGATTTTCTAAACACATCAGCCAAGAAATAGGAGACTGGGAGCCTAATACTCTGTAATGTGCAAATATCGCAGTTTGTTTGAGAAGAGATATTCAGAGATTTAGATCGCAGGCTTCCAATGTGCTGGGCTATGCTCTTTCCTGTTTTAGTCTTCCATTCTGTCTTGGTGGGGAATTTATCTTGTAATCTCCAGATGTGATCGATAGATTTGCTAAAGTGTCCTTCTCCATAACTGTTGGAGACCCTTTGCTGGACAGTACTAGTCCAAGTCATGTGATGTCTGCCCTAGTAACATATTAAAACAATGACTATTGGCAGACTAGAGTAGAAACCTTAATGGTTAAAGCAGAGGTTGACAGCAAGGGCAGTCAAGTTCAAGTCCCACTGCCGGTCTTTGCCATTTTGGGCAGTCACGCAACCCTCCATTGCCTCATGCACAGACTTAGGGGTATGTTTACTATACAGTGGTAAGGGAGCATGTGTGCCATTAATGCAGGCTATCGGCACACTTGCTCCCTTAATGCTGAAAAAATGCTGCTTTAAGGTGTGGTAAAGGCACCGGCAACATTAAGCATGATAGCATTAACAACCGTGAACTGTTCCATGCCATTCAGTACTATATAGACCCCTACCATATCTCCCCCCAGCCATCTCACCAACAGGCTTCTCAAATAGGGGAATCCTTCCATCCGCAGCCCATGTGTGATGTCCATCATGATCACACAGTGACAATGGTGGTACACAGACATACTGCTGGTGTGGAACGGTGATGTGCCTCATGGGGCGGTCCAAATGACATGGCACCCTTGGCAGAGATGCCAGCGGCCCCCTCTGGTGCCACTGAACCCAGCTATGGAGGAAGAGGCCGATAGCACCTACAGCTGTAGCCCTCCAGGTAGCTGGAAAATGCAGGTGCCTGGGGAAATACCAAGAAGGTACTACTCAAGGGACAGCTCACAAACAGCCACCCTAATCACCAAGACCTCTCTAACACCACACCCAGCATGCTACAGAGCAGCTAGCCTCTTAGGTGCAACTCCATGTAAATATCAGCATGTACAATATTTATTAGTGCAAATAATTTTGTAGAAAGTTACCCCAGTTAGGTCCAAGTTCTAGCTCCTGTTTTATTGGAAATACAATGTAGCCCGACTGCATTGTATAAGGTTCTGTTAAATGTAAGCCACACTGATGGGAATAGTGCGGTATAGAAGAGACATTAAATAAATAAATACCAAAGCAGTGGCTGCCATCCTCCCCTCAAGATGTATTGGTGGTGATGGGGCCCTTGAATAGCTGCTGGTGGGGAGGCTGCATGGCTGTCCAAGTGTGCCCCTGCCCCCCCCATCCGGCCCTTGTTCCCTAGGCACCCGCCAAACCCACATGTTTAACATGCTGGGACTGCAACCACCACCACTGACAGTGCGTGGGCATGTCTGCATGGTGGGGTATTGGTGGTGGCGTGGGAAGTGGCACTAGCCTTCAGCAGACAGAAGCCTTGTCCTGGTCATGTGCACCATGCGCATTGCAGAATGTGCCAAAAGCCAGCCGAAGGGAAGCATGTCAGCAACAGGAGCTGCTATTCCCATAAGGCAGCACTGTGGTGCAACACACATGGTTGGTGTGGAGGGTCACTGGTTCAGGTCCCTGCTGGGGTTTCTGTATTGTATCTTCCTGTGGACAAGGTTTAGCTGATAGTGTAAGTACAGCTCCAGCATATGCAACCCTTAAGGAGGTGGCCAGCAAGGGTGGAAATATCCACCAGCAGCACTGACAGGCTGCACTATCCACAGCTGGTTGGAGGCTAATAGCACATGGTAACGTGTGGTGAGGCCAAAGCACGGTAATAGTGCCTGCAAACAGAACACATGTTATCAGTCCTTGAGCTGACATTGAGACAGGAGTATCAAGCAGGAATGCCAACCATCTCCACTTTTGCTCAGTACACCAATGAGAGTGTATGCGTGTGTGTGTGACTCCCCTTTATCCTTGGCTTTCTGCACTGCACTTTGGCTGACATTTTCGGAGTTTTTCCCAGCCTGTTTGGAAAATATGAATCAGGAGAGGCAGAGGATTGTGGGTATCGCCTGAAACAGCGCAGATTGGCCTGGATGTGTCTGCCACAATAGTAGGGTCACTGGCTGTGACACCATTGTGCCCGTCTGCCACGTGCATTGCCTGGGTGGCCACTGTATGCCATGCTGAGATGTCATGTCTATGTATCCACACAGAGCTTTTATAATGTCTGGTTCCAGTGATGTGATTGCATTCTTTGTCTGGGAATGCCAATTACTGCGCCAATGGCTGGGTGTCAATACTGAGTATCCCAAGGCAGGATGCTTGTGGTGGCACTATGCACATGCTGTGCATGCTGACCAGCAGACCAACTGCTGTTGGTTTGTGCTTGGCTGACACAGCCCAGTGAAAGGCAGCAGGGGCAGTCTTACTGCCTGTACTGTAGTCAATTGTTAGGTCTCAATGGTAGGGGCAGCATTGGTTCATGGCCTACTTACTAGGGCTTTGGCAGGACAGTAGCAGTAGCTCCATGCCAGCCCCACCCCTGCAGTGGCTGTCCAGAGCAGCAGCATATTGACGCTGGACACTAACCTGCACTATTATCAGAGGGCTAGTATCCAACATAGGCAGAACACAGGGCTGAGCTGTTACTGACGCTGTTGCCTACAGCATGCAACCAAGGAGAAAAGCATAACACACTAGCAGTAATGTGGATCTGCAACACAGTCAGCAGAGACCATCTCTAACAGTGCAGGTTCAGTGGACCAGATGCTGGGTACCCCTGTTCACCCTCAGGGTGACAGCTGAAACTACTCTGCAGCTCGGCTTGCTGTTGTTATGTGCATGTAGCACATGCAACCAGTGCATATCTTACAGAGCTGATATGCCAGATCAGTGCATTCTCCATTGGTTCTTCAACTGCAGACTGCTGTTTTGCATGTGCAATGCCTCATGGGTAGTGGAGGACCCACCCTATACAGGCACAGACAGCAAAGAGTTTGATCAGAGACCCGCAGGCTCTACACTCATGGCGACCCTCTGGATAGCTGTCCTAAATTGTGTTCGGTCTTCAGTCAGGCGTCTCATTGTTGACAGACTGGTACCCGTAGCTGCTGTTATTGTATTGATCCATCTCATTGCTGGCCTTCCTCTTTTGTGTTGACCTTCTATCTTGCCAAGCATGATGTCTTTCTCTAATGATCTCTCTCTTCGCATGATGTGTCTAAAGTATGAAAGTCGAAGTCTTGTCATCTGAGTTTCTAAAGAAAGCTTAGGTTTGATCTCCTCTGGTATCGACTGGTTTGTTCTTCGGGCAGTCCATGGTATACACAGTATTCGCCGCAAAGTATGTCTGCTAAATTATTAGACCACATCTGCTGACCTACTGGATAAGAAGCAATACCTTCTGAAGGCTCGGGAGAGGCAGGCATGTGAGACTAAATTGCAAGCCTTCAGAGTTCTGCTCACACAATGAAGAATCTACTTCACAGGAGAAAATTCCCATGATTCTCTTATCAGCCTGCCCCAATCAGAGTAAAGATGATATGTCTGTTAAGATATTAATGGAGATTCCTAAAAAGCTCAATAGGTGGCAGCATAACATCTAGACATAGTTGGGTCAATATTTTATAGGCGGCGATGCTGAATATACGAGGACAGCACTCAGTGGTGGCAGCTATGCATATAGCAGCGATATTCAGTCACGATAAGAGCAATTTTGTAATCCCTGCATTGCAACATGCGCAGTTAGGTCTATGTTTTAAGATAAAGCATGCACGCACTTTATGTTATAAAATGGAGGCATATAGATGTGCTGGAACCTAGGCGTGGCCACTTATGCCTACTGTAGGGCAGGTGTAACTTGCCACATCGAGATCAGTGATCTGACGCACGTAAGTCATAGTATTTTATAACTTACATGTGTCGGTAGAGGCCGTGCCCATGCTCCATTCCTGGTCATGGCCCACATGAAGATATCTACGATGGGCACTTATGTGTGTGCTTACAGAATAGCTCCAGGGCATAGTGCATGAGTTAAGTGTCTAATTATGCGCTTAAGTTCTTGAAAAAAGGGATTAATACATGGAACTCACACATAACTTATCACGCCGCCCATATGGAATCAGCTTCTCTATATATACCTGGGCTCTTTTTCTTTTATAACATTATTTATTTATAAAGATCAAGGATTTCAAATCAAAAGGTAACAAAATGTAACTATCCATATATGCTCAGCTTGTAACAACATCCAAAACCAGCAATTTATCCCCCCCTCCCCCTCCCTTCAAAAGGGTGGCTGGAGAAATGGCATATGATATGAAAATAAGTTGCAGTTCATATTACAGGCAAGTCTGAGAAGTGGTAGAAACATCAAGCTAGGCGAGGACATGGAGAAATCTCACTGAGTCCAAGCCAGTAAGGTGCCCGAAAGGTGGTATGTTCATCAAGCTGGCCATGGGTCAGAAAGGCCAAATGATCCATGTTCATCAGGTCATCGATCCTCAGCCTCCAAGTCAAGATTGTGGGGACATCAACAGTTTTCCAACAACATGCAATTACCATATGGGTGCTTAGTAACACCAACTCTGTCAACCGTCGCCGGTTCAGTGGGATTCCCAGATCAGCATCCAGAAAGCCCAGCAAACAGCTAGTAGGGGAGGCCGAGAATTGACTGTCAGTAATACTATAAATTGATGAGAGTACTGTCCTCCAGAATTGCTGAATTTTGGGGCAATCTACTACTACTACTACTATTCAGCACTTATAAAGCGCCATGCACGCAGCGCTGCACAGCTAACCTACAAGGGGTAGCCAATATACAAGAGACAGTCCCTGCCCGTCAGAGTCATGCTCATCAGAGCTTACAATCTAAGGTAGAACAGTACAGAGCATTAGTCAGTTCAGCGCAAGATATGGTGTGATACAGTTTGGTTTATAGTTTGGTCATAAACGTTGACGAGGGTTAGGGTAAGATGAGGATGGAAGTCAGGATCTGAATGCAACAGTGAAGAGGTGGGTCTTCAACCTGGATTTGAATAGGGCTAAGGAGGATGCCTGGCGCACAGATGCAGGTAGGCTGTTCCAGGGGTATGGTGCAGCAAGGTGAAAGGAGCGCAGTCGGGAGTTCGCGGTGCGGGTGAAAGGCATTGATAGTAGTAATTTGTTAGCGGAGCGCAAATTTCAAGAGGGGACGTAAGGAGAGATGAGAGATAAGAGGTATTGCGGGGCCATGGAGTGTATGCATTTATAGGTCTATAGGAAAATCTTGAATTGGATGCGGAATTGGACAGGAAGCCAGTCAAGCGACCTGAGAAGAGGAGTAATGTCGGCATTGCGAGGCTGGCAGAAGATTAGTCGAGCAGCGTGATTTTGTATAGATTGAAGGGGAAGAAGGTGGCTCACGGGGAGACCAGCGAGGAGTAGGTTGCAGTAATCGAGACGAGAGGAGATTAAGGAGTGGATAAGCATTTTAGTAGTGTGTTCAGAGAGGAAGGGGCGGATTTTACTGATGTTGTACAGAATGAAGCGGCAGGTCTTAGCTACAAGCTGGATATGATCGGAGAAGGAGAGGGAGGTGTCAAAGATAACCCCTAGGTTCGGGCCGAGGGAACAGGAAGGATAGTAGATCCATCCACATGGACTGAGAGAGGGGGAAGTGGGGGGGAGGAGTTGGGTGGAAAGACAAGGAATTCAGTCTTGGCCATGTTCAGTTTCAATCGGCGATGAGACATCCAGGCAGCGATGTCTGAAAGACAGGCAGAGATTTTGGACTGGGTTGCTGGAGAAATATTAGGTGTAGAGAGGTAGATTTGGGAGTCATCAGCATAGAGATGGTACTGAAAGCCATGGGAGGAGATAAGCACGCCAAAGCCTTGGGTGTAGAGAGAGAAGAGGAGGGGGCCCAAGACAGATTTCTGGGGTACACCTATGTGGAGCGGGGTAGGGGAGGAGGAGACGCCACCGGAGCATACACTGAATGAGCGATGGGAGAGGTAGGAGGAGAACCAGGATAGTACGGAGTCCTTGAAGCCAAGCCAGGAGAGGGTGGTGAGGAGAAGGTTGTGGTCAATGGTGTCAAAGGCAGCAGAAAGATCAAGAAGGATGAGGATAGAATAGAGGCCCTTAGATTTAGCTAGGAACAGATTATTCGTGACTTTTGTGAGTGGAGTGTAGGGGACGAAAGCCAGACTGTAGTGGGTCCAGGAGGGCCTGGGAGGTGAGGAAGTCGAGGCAGCGACGGTGGACTGCCCATTCTAATAGTCTGGATATGAAGGGAAGGAGGGAGATGGGTCGATAGTTAGAAGGGCATGTGGAATCAAGTGAGGGTTTCTTGAGAAGAGGTGTGACAACAGCATGTTTGAAGTCAATGGGGACAGTTGCAGTGGAGAGTGAAAGGTTGAGGATATGGGGGATGGAGGGGACAATGGTGAGGGAGAGGAAATGTAGGAGATGGGTGGGGATAGGGTCTGATGAACAGGTGGTGGGTTTGGAGGAGGAAAGAAGGAGTACAGCTTCTTCTTCAGAGATCGGGGGGAAGGAGGAGAGGGTGGCAGGGGGAGTATGGATGGGGAAGAGAATTGGGGAGGAGGGGAGGAAGATTAGGGGGTAGGGAATTGGAGGGTAATCTTGTGGATTTTGTCGTGGAAGTAGTCGGCTAGGGTTTGGGCAGAAAGGGAGGGTGGGATTGGGGCGGAGGGACCTTGAGGAGAGAATTGAGGGTATTAAAGAGACGGCGAGGATCAGAGACAAGAGAGTTGGTCAGATGGATGTAGTAATCTTGTTTGGCAAGTGCTAGGACTGACTGGAATGAGCCAAGCATGAATTTGAAGTGTAGAAGGTCTTCCGGGGAGCGGGATTTGGACCAAGTTCGTTCGGCAGAATGGGCACAGATGCGTAGGTAATGGATTGTGGGTGAAAGCCAGGGTTGTGGAGTATATCGTTTGACAGGATGTGGGGTGGGAGGGGCAAGAGTGTCAAGGGCTGAGGATAGTGTAGCATTGTATGAAGATAAAGCCTCATCTACGGACTTGGAGGATAAAATGGAGGAAAGAGATGGAGAAATGGTGGTGGAGAGAGTCAGGGGATCAATATTATGAAGGTTTCTAAATAGGTCGGAGGAGACAGGACGAGGTTGGGACTGCAGAAGCTGAAGAGTAAATGTTAAGAGGTGATGGTCAGATGAGGGAAGGATTGATTTGCGGAAGCTTGAGGGAGAGGAATTGGAGAAGAGTATTAGGTCAAGACAGTGGCCGTGTAGGTGTGTGGGGGCAGTGGAGCAAAGTTGGAGGTCGAACGAGGAGGTGAGAGTGAGGAACTTTGAGGCATGGGAGTCGGAAGGGTTGTCGATGTGAATGTTGAAATCGCCAAGAATAAGAGTGGGGGAGGAGGGATCCATAAAGGCAGAAAGCCAGGAGTCGAAGTTGGTGAGGAAGGTTGATTTGGATTTGTCGGGTGGGCGATAAATAATGGCTACTCAGAGGGGAAGTGGTGTGAGGAGGCGAATGGAGTGGACTTTGAAGGAGAGGGGGGAGTGTGATTGGGGTGGCAGGAAGGGTTGGAATTGGCAGGAGGGAGAGAATAGGAGGCCAACGCCGCCACCGCGACCAGTAGATCAAGGTATATGGGAGAACTGGTAGCCCCCATAGCAGAGAGAGGCAATGGATGTGGTGTCATCTGGGGGGAGCCAGGTCTCGGTCAAGGCAAGAAGGTGTAGGGCATTAGAGACAAAAAGATTGTGAATAAAAGAGTTTTTTTAAATGACTGAGCATGCGTTCCATAGGGCGCAAGAAAACGGGAGCGTGGAGGGGAGAGGAGAGGGATACGGATAAGGTTGGCTAAGTTACGTGTGAATTTCTTGTTAGAGTAGCATGGGGGTCTATTTCTAGGGTAATACTGAGATTTAGAGGGAGCAGGGTGCGGGTGGGTATGTCTGGGTGTGTGTGCTCTCCAAGAGGGACATGAGGGAGGGGAAGTGAGGGGTAGATTGATGGTATTAGGTAGGTTATGTGAGGGATTATTTTTGAGGGTAGGGTTGGAGTTGATATCTATGGATGAGTGAGTGTGGGATGAATGAGGAAGGGCGGAAGGAGGGAGGAGTGGGATGTGGATGAGATTAGATAGGGTACGTGAGGAACTTTTTTTAGTGTGAGAAAGAAATCGGGGGGGAGGGGGCGTCAGGGTTGGGGTTGATATTACCTGATGAGAGAAGGAGAAGGAGTATTAGAGAGTGAGGTAGAGTGGAGATAGTATGGTAGAAACGAAGGTGGGGTTGCCTCAAAGAGAGGGGGCTGGTTGAAAGTGGGGGATGGTATGAAGAAGCTCAAGAGCAGATGCTAGGCTAGGGGGCAGAATGGAGGGAGAAGTGAGGAAGGTAGGGGGGTAGGGGGAAGAGGAGGGAGGGTGTTGGTAGGAGGGGAGGCAGTTGGGGAGGATGAGGAAGAGAAGGACAATGAGATGTGGGCCATGGTAGTGGGCAGCAAGGCCTGAGCAAGCAATGGGTAGCAGGTTCTAAGCACACAATGGGTAGCAAGTTCTATGCAGGCAATGAGTAGCAAGTACTAGACAAAGAATGGGTAACAAGTAATAGGCAAACAAGCAGGCAGTGGATAGCAGTTCTAAGCAAACAATGGGCAACAGTTCTATGCAGGCAGTGGATAGCAGTTCTAAACAAACAATGGGTAACAATTCTATGCAGGCAGTGGATAGTAGTTCTTAGCAAACAATGGGTAATAGGCTCTATGCAAATATGTTCTCAGCAGGTTCTATGCAAGCAAGCGCTGTGCCCGTTCTGTGCAAGTAAGTTCTATGCAGCAATGGGAAGCAGATTCAAAGCAGAGTTACTTGCAGGATGCAAGGTCATGGGAGACACTAGGCTGTGGGTAGGGGTGGTAGGTGCTTACTTCATGTGGGATCAGAGTGGCCAGGTGTGTAGGAGCAGTCATTTTTGCTCGGCTCATTGGCGTTTCTCCTGTGATCGATTTGTGTTGGGGTGACGGCTTGCGCGAGGGTGCCTTTGGTCCCCGCTTAAGGGCCACGCCAAAGGGCCCTCTGGTGAGGCCCTCAGGCGTGGGCACACCGAGAGCGCTCCTGCCCTTAAGCTGCTGCTGGCGTTGGCCCAATCGGCCTCAGCGTGTGGAGGGGGAGGAGCCACTTCTCCTGCTCCACTCCCCGACGCCGATCAGGTGGAGGTGCTGGCAGGGGGCTTCCTTCTGGCTCCGAGAGTGCTCCTGCCCTTAAGCCCCTGCCGGTGTTGGCCCGATTGGCCTCGGCATGTGGAGGGGGAGGAGCCGCTTCTCCTGCTCCACTCCCCGATGCCGATCAGGTGGAGGTGCTGGCAAGGGGCTTACTTATGGCGCCGAGAGCGCTCCTGCCCTTAAGCCGCTGTCGGTGTTGGCAATCCCACCGCATACGATAAAAGGTACATTTCTACCCGTACTCCCTCCAGCAGTCATCCTCCACTCACGAACCAAGATGGTGCAAGTGCACTGGGGTAAGATAAGCTTACATTAGAAGCTGATACTGGGTCTGATGGCTGTGAACATTACCAATGCACAGGAATCCTCTCCTATGAATAGTTTGCCACTCAGCTGTAGTAAAAGTCCTACCCTACAACCGATGCCAGTACTGGTAATGCCGGTCAGTCCTTGAGCCGTAGAGGTCCAATAATGATTGGTAAAGCTGGGAGAGTAATCCTTTCTAGATCATAACTTTACAGAAAAGTACTTTTTTTTACTATAGTGGGTTCCTGAGTCAAGTGGCCCCAATGTCCCAGGTGCAAGATAAAGTATCTTAATTGGAAATATTGATAAAAGGGCACAGGCACCCTTCCTTTAGCAATCACCTGAGCAAGACTCATACAGACACCGTCCTCAGTCAAATTGGCAAAACAGGAAACTCCTTTTAAACTCTAGTCCTGGCAAACCTAGCAAATAAGGGTCCACTAAAGGGTAGAAAATTAGCAAATTGAGACTTTGGAAAGAGTGAGGACCTAAATCCAACCTTCTGCACTTGCATAAGAGGTCCAACAAGGCATGAGGAGTCACAGTATCCATACCAGCCGGCCTCTCCTCAAATACCGAGTAAGGGGCTATCCAAAGATGCTTCATTTCGACCACTGCGCATCTGGAGGTCGTACATAGTGATATCATAATCCCTGCAACACAGCAGCCTTATAATTCAGAGAGAGGTTCGAACAACCCACTCCTCCATCCTCTATAGAAGTTACTAATTACTTCCAGCTAATATGGGCTTTAGGTCTGCCCCAGACAAACTGACTAAACCGCTCTTCTGGCTTCTGAAAGAAAAGCATGGGAATCCGAATAGGTAATTGAAAGAAAAGATAGAGTACTTTCGGAATAATTGTCATCTTCAGGGCAGCCACCTGACTCATCCAGCCCAGTGTAAGGTTATCCAATCAAGTCAGTTCCTCAGTGAAATCTACCTCAAATGGTGCATAGTTAAGCTTAAAAAGATCCGCGGTGTTGGAGGAGGCTTGGACACTGAGGTACTTTATCAATGCAGATGCCATTTTGAATAGGCAGTCCCAAGAAGTGCCCTGCCCTTCCGTCCCAATGGCAAAACTTCCATCTTATCCAGGTTAACCTTGAAAGCTGAGACATGTGCAAATTTGCTGAGTGCTCGAAGCAAACCGAGGATAGATTGGACTAGAAAAAGGGACTGTTACTTCTGGAGAGAGATCTGTAACTGTGAGTATATACTTCTGGTAATTTTCTAAAAGGAATTCTTTGTATTAAAGCTAATTAATCTGTGAACCCACTATTTTTTGTTAAATCAGTCAGGGCCTAGTAGCAGCAGTTAAAGTTTAAATTTAAAACACATAGGAGAACTTTCTAGTTACATTTCATACCCAGCAGAGAGCTTGTAGTTTAAATTTAATAGTCACTCAGGGCCTAGTAACAGCAAAGTACTTTTAGTTTAAATTTAAAACACAGAAGAGAGCTTTCTGGTTAAATATGGAACCCAGCAGAGAGCTTGTAGTTTACATTTAATAGTCACTCAGGGCCTAGCATCAGAAAAGTACTTTTAGTTTTAAAACACAGAAGAGAGCTTTCTGGTTAAATTTAGAACCCAGCAGAGAGCTTGTAGTTTAAATTTCATAAGAAGTTAGAGCCTAGCAGCAGCTAAGAGCTATAATTTAAATCAAATCAGAATATAGCTTACCTCAGCAGCACAAGACAGGGTACTGTGTAGCAGCCCTCTTTTAATAAGTGTTATTTCCCTCCCTCCCTCCCCACACCCACCCGCCCCTGGATAATCGTAGCTTTATAGGTACTTACTCATCTTAAAAGTCAGGGTGTGCTCTCAGGTGCAGCTCTTTTCAAAAATCAGTAATACAATAATGAACTGAGTTAAATTAAGATTCAGGTGAACAAGGTATATTTATCATATTAGGTACAGTTTTATTAGTTTACATATCCATAGCAACCCTTAGTAAGTAAAGAACTTAGATCTAAACACAAACTTAAAACTAAGATGCAGACAGCAGGCCAGCAGCGGGATGGGGGCTTTCCAGTCTTTTGCATTGAGTGTCACATGTATGATTTTCTCCCAGTTGGGGAGAGGTCTTACGTGTGCACTAGGTGCAAGGAGCTCTTTGCTCTCAGGGAACGAGTCCGTTCTCTAGAGGCTAGAGTAGCAGACTTGGAAAACATAAGACAGACAGAGAGGGACATAGACGAGACCTACAGGGATATAGTCCTGAAGTCCCACCTCCAGTCTGGCAGCATCCCTGTTGCCATGGAGGAGAGAGGTCACATGACAGGAGAGCATCACCCTGGTGTGGCAGGAAGTGATCCTGTAGCTAGGACCTGTCCTCCAGGTGATGTAAAACCCTCTCGCACAGAGGAAGTTTCTCCAGGGCCATGTGCCCATGAGGGAAGGGTTAGGACAGCCATTATAGTTGGTGATTCGATCATTAGGCATGTAGATAGCTGGGTGGCTGGTGGACGTGAGGATCGCCTGGTAACATGCCTGCCTGGTGCGAAGGTAGCGGACCTCACGCGTCACCTAGATAAGGTCTTAGATAGTGCTGGGTAGGAGTCTGCTGTCTTGGTACATGTTGGTACCAATGACATAGGGAAATGTGGTAGGGAGGTTCTGGAGGCAAAATTTAGGCTTTTAGGTAGGAAGTTGAAATCCAGAACTTCCAGGGTTGCATTCTCCGAAATGCTTCCTGTTCCACGCGCAGGACCCAAAAGGCAGGCAGAGCTCCGGAGTCTCACAGCGTGGATGAGACAATGGTGCAGAGATGAGGGTTTTGGATTTGTGAGGAACTGGGGAACATTCTGGGGAAAGGAGGGGCTCTTCTGAAGGGATGGGCTTCACCTTAACCGGGATGGAACCAGGCTGCTGGCATTAACCTTTAAAAAGGAGATAGAGCAGCTTTTAAACTAGATATTAGGGGAAAGCCAACAGTCGCCCAAGAGCGGATGGTTCGGAAGAATGTATCCTTGAAGGATACTACCAAAAGCAGAGAGGTTCCACAAAAGAGTAAAGTAGCCCAAATGCCCTCAAATATGGAGCAGACAGAGCTTAAAGATCCCAAATTACCCATGTCTAACAATAGCCAAATTAATATGAATAAAATACAATCTCTAAAATGCTTGTATGAAAATGCTAGAAGTCTAAAAACTAAGATGGGAGAGTTAGAATATATAGCACTAAATGAAAGGTTAGATATGATTGGAATATCAGAGACATGGTGGAAGGAGGACAACCAGTGGGACACTATGATACCTGGGTACAAACTATATCGTAATGATAGAGCTGATCAAATTGGTGGAGGGGTTGCTCGCTATGTTAGAGAGGGCATTGAGTCAGAAAGGATTAAAGTTTTGCAGGAAACACAATTTGCTGTAGAATCTATATGGATTGAAATTCCATGTAAAAGGGGGAAGGCAATGGCAGTGGGGGTCAGAATGAACAAATGGATGATGAAATGCTCAAAGAAATCAAGAAAGCTAACAAACGTTACAGCGCAGTAATAATAATGGGTGATTTCAATTACCCCGGTATCGACTGGGTTAGTGTCACGTCAGGACATACTAGGGAGATAAAGTTCCTAGATGAAATAAATGATTACTTCTTGGAGCAGCTGGTTCATGAACCGACCAGAGGGGAAGCCATATTAGACCTAGTCCTTAGTGGAACACCAGATCTAGTGCAAGAGATAAGGGTGTTGGGGCCACTTGGCAATAGTGATCATAGCATGATCGCCTTTGATTTAATTAGTGGAGGAGGATAGTAAGGAAATCCACAGTACTACCTTTTAACTTTCGAAAGGGAGACTATGATAAAATGAGGAAAACAGTAAGAAAAAACTAAAAGGAGCAGTTGCAAAGGTTAAAGACGTACATCAAGCTTGGGTGTTGTTGAAAAATACTATCTTGGAAGCCCAGACCAGCTGTATTCCATGCTTTAAGAAAAGTGGAAGGAAGTCCAAAAAACTGCCAGCATGGTTTAAAGGTGAGGTCAGAGAGGCTGTTGTTGCCAAAAAAGCATCTTTCAGGAAATGGAAAAAAGAGCCAAACGACGAAACCTGGAAACAGCACAAGCACTGGCAAGTCAAATGCAAGGCATTGATAAGGAGGCAAAGGGAGAATTTGAGAGGAAGCTTGCTGCAGAAGCAAAAACACGAAATAAAGACCTTTTCAAGTACATTCGTAGCAAAAAACCTGTGAGAGAGTCAGTTGGTCCATTAGATGATAAAGGAGTTAAAGGAGCACTGAGAGGCGGCAAGGCAGTAGCGGAGAAACTGAATGAATTCTTTGCTTCGGTCTTTACTGAGGAAGATGTAGCGATGTTACCCATGACTGAAGTGGTATTTAAAGGTACGGAAGAATTGAAGGAAATATCGATACATCGGGAAGATGTATTACAACTATTAGATAAACTGAAGAGTAGCAAATCACCTGGGCCGGATGATATACATCCAAGGGTGTTGAAAGAACTGAAATATGAGATTGCAAACCTGCTATTAGTAATCTGTGAGCTATCATTAAAATCATCTCAATACCTGAAGATTGGAGGATCGCCAATGTAACACCAATTTTTAAAAAGGGTTCCAGGGGTGATCCGGGAAACTACAGACCGGTGAGCCTGACATCAGTACCGGGAAAAATGGTAGAAACCATTATAAAGAATAAAATTACTCAGCATGTAGATAGTCATGACCTAATGGGAGACAGCCAACATGGCTTTAGACAAGGAAGATCTTGTCTTACTAATCTGTTATGTTTTTTTGACGGTGTGAATAAACAGGTGGACAAAGGTGAGTCGGTTGATATTGTGTATCTGGACTTTCAGAAAGCCTTTGACAAGGTCCCTCATCAGAGACTTTTGGCAAAACTTGTGACTACTTGCCGGTCCTAGGCGGCTGCCTAGAGCCGGGTAGCATTGTGTTGTGGAAGAAATAAGGACTCTGTAGTTGTGGTCCAAATGAAAAGATGGGTTTTATTCCCCTTCCCTTTAGGATGTTACAGCATAAGGGACAACATAAATGAACGGTTGAATTCACCAGGTAAAAAGGGTTTTAAACCAGAAATGATAATACTGCTTTCTCTCAGCAATAGTATTTACACGGTGCACAATATCTCTCAGTGATACAGTCCAGTATTTCACTGTGCACAATATTCTCAGCAATACAGTCCAGTATTTCACTGTGCACAATATCCTTCAGCAATACAGTTTAGTATTTTCACTGTGCACAAAAATACTACTTCTTGCTTGACTTCAATAAAGACTCTCCCAATCATCAGGCACCCTCTTCCTCACCTTCTGTTGTTTCAGGAATATTCTCTGTGCTACAGTTCTCCCCATGCCTGGGGCTATAACTTATTCCTGTGTAAGGACTGGGAGTCTTTATGAAACTGTATTCTGTATCTTGCCTTGGGTAAACCTCAGTAATTACCCTTGAGAGCTGCCTTTGAGAGTCCCTGGTATTAGGAGCTGTTCTGGGGATTCCTTCCCCTGGCTTGGCTATAAGAGAGACCCTTTGTTGGTTGTCTGCATGGCTTTATCCCTGGGATTCCTTTTCCTCCCCTTTGCATAAACAGAGTAATTATCTTCTATTCTGCCAAAGATAAGTTCCAATCCGTCTGCCTCCAACCAAGGCTTTCTCTCTGCCCTGTACTTCTCTGTGAGGGAAAGCTGTTTGTGAGGCCTGGCTGATGGCCTCTCACTCCCTCTTCCCTGGGTGCTCCTCTGTACGGGATCTCTGCTTCCTGTTAGCTGAGCAGTTTGCTTTGTTATGAGGACCTCTCTGGCTGGGGAGACCTGGCTGCAGCTTTGCTTAAGTCTCTTGGATTGGTCAGCCTGCCTCCCACAAGCAGTGGTTCCCTCACTACCGTATCTTGTGGCAATTGCTTGGGATTTTCACTCTCAGCTTTTCTCCCAGCTTGCCTGGGACAGCAATCAGAGGTCCCTTGAGCTCTGCTCTCCACCTGGCACTTAAGCTCTGGTCTCACCTCTAACTCAGGCTCCAGCTTATTCTGCCAGTGTTCCTCCTGCTGCTTCCCATTCTCTGTCTCAGTTGCAAACTCTTGCTTAGGCTCCAATGCTCCAGCTATCAGCTCAGCCTCCAACGCTCCAGCTACCAGCTCAGCATGCAATGCTTCACCTCCAAGCTCGGCCTCAGTCTGCCTGTGTGAGATTTCACAGCTGCTTTTATCTCCCAACTCACTCAACATGGAACGTGACTCTGAGTTCAGGTGGGCCTGATTGGCATTTCCAATTCTCACTACGTCACACAGACTCTGTGGAATGTTTGCTTTCCCCTTTCCTGCCTCACTGCTCCGGGCCTGCAGCAACTGCCCCTGAGGCTGCCAGGTAAGCTCTTCTTCCATTTATTTCCTAATGTTTCATGGTCTGTGTTTTGTAACTCTTGCCAGGTAAGCCCTTCCCCCACACTGTCCTTTACTATCTCAGGCTCAATGCTATCTGGCTTCTGACAAGTGAGCTTCTCCTGTGTATTGTTTCTTAGTGTTTCAGGCTTAGTGCTATCTGGTTTCTTACAGGTAAGCTTTTCCTGTGTATTGTTTCTTAGTGTTTCAGGCCTAGTGCTCTCTATCTCCTGGCCAATAGGCTCATTCTCTGCACTAGCCTTTAGTATTTCACCTTTTATGCTGTCTACCCCATGACAAACTAAAGAGTCATGGGATAGGAGGCAGTGTACTATTGTGGATCAGGAACTGGTTAAAAGATAGAAAGCAGAGGGTAGGGCTAAATGGCTAATTTTCCCAATGGAGAAAGGTGAATAGTGGTGTACCCCAGGGATCTGTGCTGGGTCCGCTGCTTTTTGACATATTCATAAATGACCTGGAAAGTGGAATAACGAGTGAGGTTATCAAATTTGCAGATGACACAAAACTATTTAAAGTTGTTAAAACCCAAGAGGATTGTGGAAAATTGCAAGAGAATCTTGATAAATTAGAAGACTGGGCATCAAAATGGCAGATGAAATTTAATGTGGACAAGTGCAAGGTTATGCACCTAGGGAAGAACAACCCAAACTATGGTTACACGATGCAAGGTTCCACATTAGGAACCACCACCCAGGAAAAAGATTTAGGCGTCATTGTGGATACCATGTTAAAACCCTCAGCCCAGTGTGCAGCGGCGGCCAAGAGAGCAAATAGAATGCTAGGTATGATAGGCAAAGGAATGGAAAATAAAACAAAATATATTATAATGCCTCTATATCGTTCCATGGTGAGACCGCACCTTGAATATTGTGTGCAATTCTGGTCGCTGTATCTTAAAAAGGATATAGCGATTTTAGAAAAGGTTCAGAGAAGAGCCACCAAAATGGTAAAGGGGATGGAAGGATACTCCTATGAAGAAAGGCTAAAAAGGTTAGGTCTCTTTAACATGGAAAAGAGACGGCTGAGGGGAGATATGATAGAAGTCTATAAATTAATGAACGGAGTGGAACGGGTAAACGTAGATCGATTGTTTACCTTATCAGAATATAGAAAGACTAGGGGACATGCATTGAAGCTACAGGGTAAACTAAACTATTTAAGACTAATAAAAGAAAATATTTTTTCACTCAACGTGTAATCAAACTCTGGAATTTGTTACTGGAGGATGTAGTAAAGGCTGTTAGTGTAGCTGGGTTTAGAAAAGGTTTGGACAAGTTCCTGGAGGAAAGGTCCATAAATCATTATTAAGAAGGGACCCAGGATATCAATGCTTGACCCAGTACAAGCATTGTGGAACCTGTGTCTTTTGGGGAAACTGCTAGGTACTTGTGACCTAGATTGGCCACTGTTGGAAACAGGATACTGGGCTTGATGGACCTTGGTCTGACCCAGTATGGCATATCTTATGTTCTTATGTTATTTATTTATTTACAGTCTCTTATATACCGCACTATTCAGCATCAGCGCGGTTTACATGGAACAAAAATGCTCAGTACAATTAACACGTATGAGTTTACAGATAACAGGGCAAATAACTTGGATAACAGGGGTAAACTATTTACAAATCTTGCTACATAGAGTCATATGAACATGAATTCCATAGAAACATATGCACCACTAAGGGTTAGGGTTCTAAACATCTGAGTGTTGTGGGCATAAAGCAACACCAGATGAGGCACTCCCCCAGCAACTATGGGGTAGATGTCAGGGGCTGTATGTATTAAGGAGGCCAGGGGCTCGATCACCAGAGCAAAAAGTAGAGGGGAGAGAGGATACCTCTGCCTCGTACTTCTATATAGCAACATAGTGACATAGTAAATGACGGCAGATAAAGACCAGTATGGTCCATCTAGTCTGCCCAGTAAGATGGTAAGAGCAGGTGCACCTGCCGCTCCATGCAGTCCACCCCTCCCCATGTCTTTGTTTAAGGGGTGAACCCTCCCCATGTCTTTGTTTAAGGGGTGAAGCCACCGCTCCGTGTAGGACACCCTGTATGTTGGGAAATTAGATGGTTCAGTTTATTTTGATTTTATCCTGTTGCTGTAAAGGGATCCACTGTGTCTGTCCCATGCCGTTTTGAATTCTGTCAGTTTATTTGCCCCCACCACTTCCATCGGGAGGGCATTCCAAGCATCCACCACCCTTTCAGTGAAAAAGTATTTCCTGACATTGCCTTTCAATTTACCCCCTTGCAGCTTCATGTTATGCCCTCTAGTTTTACAGCTTCCCTGTCTTTGGAAGAGGTTTATTTGTTCATTATTTCTCTTTAAGCATTTAAAGATCTGAATCATATCTCCCCTGTCCCTCCTCTCCTCCAGAGTGTACATATTTAAGTCTTCAAGTCTCTTCTCATAAGGCTTCTGACGCAAGCTCCAAATCATTTTGTTTGCCTTCCTCTGAACAGTTTCCAGTCTTTTTATATCCTTTGCGAGATATGGTCTCCAAAACTGAACACAGTATTCCAAGTGAGACCTCACCTGTGACTTATACAGTGGCATTAATACCTCTTCCTTTCTGCTGGTAATTCCTCTTTGTATGCAGCCCAACATCCTACTGACCTTTGCCACTGCCTTGTCGCACTGTTTTGTCACCTTGAGATCCTCAGAAATAATCACACCAAGGTCCTTCTCCTGGTCCGTGTACACCAACCTCTCACTCCTTATCACGTACATTTCTCTTGGATTTCTGCTTCCCAAGTGCATGACACTGCACTTCTTTGCATTAAATCTTAACTGCCAAGCATTAGACCATTCTTCCAGCTTTTGTAGATCTTTCCTCATGTTATCCACTCCCTCAGGGGAGTCCACTCTGTTGCAAATTTCCGTGTCATCTGCAAAAAGACAGACTTTTCCAAGCAGTCCTTCAGCAATATCACTCACAAATACATTGAACAGTGGCGGTCCCAGGACCGAACCCTGGGGCACCACGCTATTTACCCTCCTTTCATCCGAGTGAGCTCCATTTACCATCACCTTCTGTCGTCTGTCAGTCAACCAATTTCTAATCCAGTTCACCACCTTGGGACCCATCCCCAAACTACTGAGTTTATTGATAAGCCTCCTAAGAGGAACAGTATCAAAGGCTTTGCTGAAATCCAGGTAGATGACATTCATCGCATGCCCCTGATCTAGTTCTCTGGTCACCCAGTCAAAGAACTCAATCAGATTTGTTTGGCAAGATTGTCCTTTGGTAAAACCATGTTGCCTCGAGGATCATGCAACCTGTTGGTTTTGAGAAAGTCCACTATTCGCTCTTTCAGAAGGGCCTCCATTACTTTTTCTGCCACCGAGGTAAGGCTCATGGGCCTGTAGTTTGTCACTTCTTCCCTATCACCACTTTTGTGAGGAGGTACCACATCAGCCCTTCTCCAGTCCTGAGGAACTACTCCTGTTTCTAAGGATCTGTTGAAAACATCCTTTAACAGCCCTGCAAGATCCTCTCTGAGCTCTTTCAGTATCCTGGGATGTATCCCATCTGGTCTCCTGGCCTTGTTCACTTTCAGTTTTGCAAGTTGTTCTAACACATCATCTTCAGTGAATGGTGTGGTATCTACTTCATTTCCATTTTTATATTTGGGAGTCACAGTTGGTCCTTCTCCAGGATTTTCTTTAGTAAAAACAGAGTAGAAGTATTTGTTTAGAAATTTTGCTTTTTCAAAGTTGCTTTCCACAAATCCGTTCCTAGCACTTCTGATTCTTTCAATTCCACCTCTGATTTTCCTCCTCTCCCGAATATACCTGAAGAAAGTTTTGTCGCCACACTTCACATCTTTAGTCATCTTTTCCTCTGCCTTTGATTTTGCTTTCCTTATTTCTCTTTTTGTCTCTTTTAGTTTGATCCTGCATTCCTTACTGTGTTCCTTTGTTTGCAAGCTTTTGAATTTTGTGAAAGTTGTGTTTTTTGCCTTTATTAGAGCAGCCACTTCTTTGGAGAACCAAATAGGTTTCCTTGTCCTCTTGTTTTTTATTTACTTTCCTTACATATTTATCTGTTGCCCCTTTTATTGCCACCTTTAGTTTAGCCCATTGCAATTCCACTTCCCTTATCCCCTCCCACCCTGCCAACTCCTCCTTCAGGTACTTGGCCATTCTACTGAAATCAGTGTTTTTGAAGTTTAGGACTTTGAGCTTGTAATGATTGGACTGCACCTTCGCTTTTATCTCAAACCACACTGTGTAATGATCGCTGCTGCTCACAGGGGCACCCACCCAGACATTCGACACGCTCTCACCGTTGGTGAGCACTAAATCCAGCACTGAGCTTTCCCTGCTTGGTTCCATCACCATTTGTTTAAGTGACGCATCTTGGAAAGCATCCACCATTGTTTTGCTTCTTGCCAGATTCGCAGAAGGAGTACTCCAATCTACATCAGGTAGATTAAAGTCACCCAATATGATCACTCCCCCCTTTGTGGCTATCTTGGCAATATCTATAATCAATTCATTATCTATTTCTTCGATTTGAGTCGGAGGTCTGTAGACTACAGCAGTATGGATGACAGTGCCATCTCCTCTTTCCAACACAATCCAGAGCGCTTCTTCTTTTCCCCATGCCCCCTACATTGCAGTAGCTTTAATATTGCTTTTGTGATAACACGCAAAAATTGGTCAATTTCTGAACGGTAAACCTCTCTCACTTGGTTTGCAGCTTGTCGTGCTGTGAGGGCTTGCGTGCATCAGTGATGCTGAGAGCTAAACTATCGGTAGTTTAACTACTGGCAGGGTCTCCCAAGATGGACAGGTCTCAGCTGAGGTGCCAGACGAAGACAAACCACCCATCTGGGCAGCAGCAGAATGGGATAGTGTTGACGGCGGAGGATCACTCACATTTCTGTGACAACGGCAACAACACCAAACTTAAACTGCGCGGAAGGAAGGCCCGGCAATCTACTTCTGTATCTTGCCATGAAAACCCAATGGATAGTTACAACAAAACAAATTGTGCTATGGTGCTGGAAGATGAGACTCCCAGGTCGGAAGGCACTCAACTAGCTACTGGGGAAGAGCTGAAGACTTTTCAGAGTAAAGCCAGCATTTATGATGTGGTTGGATCAAAGCCCTCGGGAAGTCTGACTGCTGATGTAGCTGTGCATGAAATGAGAGTCAGAAGCTGTAAAGATGTCTTACACATTGGAACATGGAAAGTACGAAGCATGAACCAAGGGAAGTTGGAGGTGGTCAAGAATGAAATGGAACGTGTACAACTTGATCTGTTGGGTGTCAGCGAACTGAAATGGACTGGCATCGGGCACTTTGCATCAGATGAGCCATGGTCTACTATGCTGGAAATGAAAGACAAAGAAGAAATGGTGTTGCATTTATAATAAAGAAGAAACTTGCAAGAACTGTAATGAAATACAATGCAGTCAGCGAACGCTTAATCTCTATTCGTCTACGAGGATTGCCTATCAACACAACTAAATTCAAGTATATGCCCCAACAACAGCTGCAGAAGAGAATGAAATTGAAGAGTTCTATGAACAAGTACAAGCTGAAATTGACAGAACATGCAAACAGGATATCCTGATAGTCATGGGTGACTGGAACGCAAAAGTTGGCAACAAAGAAGAAGGCAAAGTAGTTGGAAAATATGGACTTGGCAACAGAAATGAAGCTGGAGAAAGATTGATAGAATTCTGCAAGACCAATGATCTATTCATCTCAAACACCTTCTTCCAGCAACACAAGCGACGACTGTACACATGGACTTCACCCAATGGATTGTATAAAAATCAAATTGACTACATCTGTGGAAGTCAACGATGGAAAAGCTCTGTAACATCAACAAAGACAAAACCTGGAGCTGACTGTGGTACAGATCATCAACTACTAGTATGCAAACTCAAGCTAAAGTTGAAAAAGAGCAAACCACTCATGAATGCACCAAAATATGACGTTGAGATATACCACTGGAATTTAAAGACTGCCTGCAAATCGATTTGCTGCTTTAGATACAAATGACAGAGCTCCGGAAGTGTTATGGAATGACATCAAGAAGGTTGTGCTGGAAGAAAGCGAGAAGTCTCTACAAAAGGTAAAAAGCAAAAACGGCCAAAATGGATGACGGAAGAAACTCTGAAATTGCCCAGAAACGCAGAGAAGCTAAAGCCAAAGGAGAAAGAAAGACAATCGCAGAACTCAACAGAGATTTCCAACGTGCAGCAAGACAGGACAGGAAAAAGTACTACAATGACACTTGCAAGGAAATAGAAGCAGAAACTATAGAGGAAGAACAAGATCGGCTTTCCTAAAGCTGCGAGAGTTAAAGAAAAAGTTCCAGCCCCGAATTGGAATGTTACAAGATGCTCAAGGTTCTATGTGAATGATGCTGAGAAGATCAAGAAAAGGTGGAAGGAATATACAGAGTTTTTATATGATAAAGATCAAGTGGACCAACAGCCGTTTCAACCTATACCTATGATCAGGAACCATTGGTGATGAAAGAAGACGTTGAAGCAGCATTGAAAGCCTTATCAAAGAACAAAGCACCAGGCATTGATAGCATTCCCATAGAAGTATTGCAGCAATCTGATGCAGCTGTTACCGTACTTACAAGGCTCTGCCAAGAAATATGGAAGACAACATCATGGCCAACTGACTGGAAAAGATCTGTGTTTATACCAATACTAAAGAAAGGTGATCCAACTGACTGTGGAAATTATCGCACAATCGCTCTGATCCCACCTGCCAGCAAGATTCTACTGAAGATTATTCAAAAGAGACTACAGCCATACCTAGAACAAGAACTACCTGAAGTGCAAGCAGGGTTCAGGAAAGGGCGAGGAACGAGAGACATCATTGCGGATGTGAGATGGATCCTTGAAAAGACTAAAGAATACCAAAAGGATATCTATTTGTGCTTTATCGACTATAGCAAGGCTTTTGACTGTGTAAACCATGAGAAACTCTGGGCCACATTAAGAAGCATGGGTATACCAGAACACCTGATCGTTCTCTTGCGTAATCTGTACATTGATCAAGAAGCAACAGTTCGAACGGAACAAGGAGAAACAGAATGGTTTAAAATAAGCAAAGGTGTAAGACAAGGCTGCATACTTTCCCCCTACCTGTTTAATTTATATGCAGAACAAATCATCAGAGAAGCAGGACTGTATGAAGACAACAGAGGTGTGAAGATTGGTGGAAGACTCATCAACAACCTTCGCTATGCTGATGATACCACATTACTGGCTGAAAGCGAAGATGATCTGAAACATTTGCTTCTCACAATCAAAGAACATAGTCTCAAAATGGGCCTGCACCTTAATGTAAAGAAGACAAAGATCATGACAACTGGCATAATCAACAGGTTCATCGTTGAAGGAGAAGAAATTGAAATTGTGAACAACTTTAACCTACTTGGATCAACTATCAATAAAGAAGCAACAAGCAGTCAAGAAATCAGACGACGCATTGCTCTTGGCAGAATGGCTATGAAAGACCTAGATAAGATTCTCAAGAGCAGAGATGTGTCTCTCCATACAAAGATTCGACTTGTTCAAGCCATGGTATTTTCAATAACATCATATGGATGTGAAAGCTGGACAGTGAAAAAGACAGACAGGAAGAAAATTGATGCCTTTGAATTATGGTGCTGGCGGCGAATACTGTGTATACCATGGACTGCCCGAAGAACAAACCAGTCGGTACTAGAGGAGATCAAACCTAAGCTTTCTTTAGAAGCTCAGATGACAAGACTTCGGCTTTCATACTTCGGACACATCATGCGAAGAGAGAGATCATTAGAGAAAGACATCATGCTTGGCAAGATAGAAGGTCAACGCAAAAGAGGAAGGCCAGCAATGAGATGGATCGCTACAATAACAGCAGCTACGGGTACCAGTCTGTCGTCAATGAGCCGCCTGACTGAAGACCGAACACAATTTAGGATAGCTATCCAGAGGGTCGCCATGAGTCGACTCCGACTCGACGGCACTTAACAACAACAACAACAACAAACCTCTAGGCAAAACAGCACTATCACGTTCAATACAACATACTGGGAAACAGTCCCTTTAATTAAGAATCTTTCATTTTTCGTGTTCAACAAAATAGCTCTTTACTCAAAATCTACCGGGAGGTCTCAGACTAGCACCAATACCATAGACTAAACCGTCGATATGGAAATATGTGTGCTAAATTGCATCAATGACCTCCACAGTAGCAAACCACAGCACATAGGCGTAGCAGGTATAGACTTAACCCTCGTAGACTTTCACATACAAGGCTACTCCTCCTCCTTTTCCACCTTCTCTGTCTCTTCTGAATAGATTATATCCAGCTATGGCTATATCCCATTCATGTGATTCATTAAACCATGTTTCTGTTATGGCCACAATGTCCAAGTCCATTTCCACCATTAGGGCTTCCAGGTCCGAAACTTTGTTGGCTAAGCTTCGAGCATTTGTGCTTATTGCTTTCCAGCATTTAACTGGCTTGCATGTATTTTGCATTGCTTTTGTTTTTGTTCTGCCCACTTCTTCCCACTTGTCGTTGATGTGTGATTTAAAAGTGTGGCTGCTTCTGATGTTGTTCTGCATTTGCTGGGAGTGATGTCCTGAACTAGACCTCCATCCGTCACCCCCTTTTTCTAGTTTAAATGCATATCCACATACTGCCTGAATTTTTCACTTAGGATTCTTTTCCCTGCGACAGAGAGATGTAGTCCATCAGCACAGTATAGTCTCTTGTTGTTCCATCTGTTTCCCCAGTCGCCAATAAATCTGAATCCTTCTCGTTCGCACTAGGTCTGGAGCCATGTATTAAAGCTGTTTATGCGATGCAGCCTTTCTGCCCCCTTGCCATAAACAGGTAGAACTTCTGAGAATGCTACAGTGTTAACAATGGGCTTGAGTTTCTCTCCCAGAGTCTGGGTGTCCCCTTGAACTGCAGAGGAACTGTTTCGAGCTAGGTCATTTGTACCCAGGTGGATGACAACATCAATTTTGGAGTGCTCACTTTCTGTGCTAAATATATCAACAATTTGGTTTGTATTCCTGCTGGCTGAACAGCCTGGGAGGCATTTGACTATCTTCTCTCCTTTGAACTGTGAACCCAAGTTGGTGCCTCACATGATGGAATCTCCAAGTAGTAGTAGTTTTCCATTTGGAGAGTTTTTCTTCATATTTGGTGCTTTAGCAGGAGATTGGGCATTGACTGACTCATTTAAGGGCCCTTCAGTTTCCATGGATTGGTGATCCTCATTAACCAAAGCAGAGAAGGCATTATGCAGGGATATTTCTTGATGTATAGGATGTCTCTTCGTTACAGGTCGAAATCTACACGAGCCCGCTGTGATCCATTTGTTCCTGGGATGTTTGATTCTTTGTGGGAGCGGTTGTGGACTTTGTTCTGTTTATATCCTAGAAGAGGTGCGTTTCATTGCAGCTAGTTCTTCCCTTAGTAGAGTCAATTCTTTATGCATGGCAGCTGACTTGAGGCACATAGGACAGGCTCTTAGGTTCCAAATGATTCGTCTCAGAATGAAAGCACCACAGGTATTGCACTGAATACACGACATGCTGATTAAGCACTCCTAGAAGGAGAAGAAGAAAAGGTGAGCTTAACACCAAACTAAAAAGGATAGATAGCAACGTATGTGACCACTATATAGGCAATGCAGCCCTGGGGTGGGTGGGGCGAGGGGTAAGGTGGGCGGGAACCTAAGTGTCTCTGGCCAGTAGGCCTTACATGAACAGTAGGCACATTCAGATATCTGATTTAAGGGCTACACAAGGAATGTAGGCAGTCAGAATATTCTCAAAAAGTAATGTTTAACCAACAGTTAAATTCTGTATTAGCAACAGGCAAAAAGAAAGAGAGCTGAAAGCTTAGCTGTGTGGTGGCTCTGAAAACTATGCAGACTGTAGCTGACCAGGTACGTGTGGCAGGCTGTAAGATAATCTATTTAGCCCCTCCCTGGGAGCAGGCTTGCAACAGAAAATTCAAACAATGGAAGCAGAAATAGTCAAACTTAACTTTTTCTTTCTTTGTATCTGCCTACTGTGCAAAGGTCCCTGTAACTTTAACTGATACCTTTGCTTCTAAAGTAAGTAAGTGGGGAACTCAGGTAAAAGACCAGGTCCCTGCAATTTAAGTATTTCTATTCCAGGTAGCTTTATATCACTAGTGTCCCTGGCCAGTAGGCCTTACATGAACAGTGGGCACACTCAGATAAGGGCTACACAAGGAATGTAGGCAGTCAGAATATTCCCAAAACGTAATGTTTAATCAACAGTTAAATTCTATATTAGCAACAGGCAAAAAGATAGACAGCTGAAAGCTTAGCTGTGTGGAGGCTCTGGAAGCTTTGCACCTGTCGTGTCTGTTCATATATTCCCCTATTTAGGTGGCTCACCCACTTTTTATGCAACTGCTAGGTCAGTAGCTTCCTGGCCTTTTCTCCATATAACTGAAACTTTTCAGAGTGGGTCCCATTCACCGCAATTGAGATGGTGGGCTCAGCATACAAGATCCAGACCCAGCGGATAAACCGATCTCCTAAACCAAATTGGGCCATAACCATGAACAGATATTCCCAATCCACACAGTTTAAGGCTTTTTCGGCATCAAACAAAACACACCATGCCTCTTTCTGGTCCCGTGCCACACTAAATATAATATTTAGCAGCCTATGAACGTTATCATAAATTTGTCGCCCTCAAATGAACCCGGTTTGGTCTGGATGTATCAGGGTGAGCATAAGTCCATTCAACCTACTAGCATGTATTTTGGCAAAATTTTACATCACTGTTAAGAAGCGATATCAGGTGGTAACTCCCACATTTTACCGGAGGCCGGCCCTGTTTGGGAATTAAAGTAATTCTGCCTCATACATACTCGATGGCAGGTGCCTCTGCTGCAATGCTTCATTAAACACTCTCTGGAGGGTGGGGGCCAAGGTTTCAGAAATCCC
The DNA here is from genome assembly GCA_033557465.1 of Ichthyophis bannanicus. Lineage (NCBI taxonomy): Eukaryota > Metazoa > Chordata > Amphibia > Gymnophiona > Ichthyophiidae > Ichthyophis > Ichthyophis bannanicus. The sequence continues at coordinate 1,358,542,947 of CM066033.1, read as the reverse complement.
TTTGTACCATTCCACTGGAAAGCCATCAGGATCCATTGTCTTACCTAAGGCCAGCATACAGATCACCAACTCAACCTCAGGGACAGAGATCTCTCGATTGAAATTCACACTGTGTTACCAAGAAGGTCGGTAGGGAAATATCCTTCAAAAAAGAAGACAGCCCCTCCGGGGTGAGAGTGCACTCGGAATAGTGTAGGACACATAGAAGGCCTTAAATGCTTGAGCAATCCCAGCAGGATCCCTTTGCACCTGTCGTGCCTGGCCATATATTCCCATATTTAGGTGGCTCACCCACTTTTTATGCAACTGCCAGGTCAGTAGCTTCCTGGCCTTCCTCCCATACTCTAGGACGTTATGGCAGGAAAGTTGCAACAGAAACTCAGTATGCTCCATTTCAATGGCATCAATCTGCCGCTTTACCACCATTAACTGTTGATAGACCCTCATATAGCCAGACCATTTATGTTCTGTCTGCAGTTCCTCCAATTGTCCCCGAAGCAGTGTAAGCTAAGCCTCCTTTTGCCGTTTATGACGTGAAGCTAGTTGTATGTCTTGCTGGCCTCCCACAACAGACTCATTGGTGTATCACCCATATCATTAAGTCGCAAATAATCCTCCCACCAAGTTCTCATAAGTTCCCGCACTTTACCATCTTGGAGAAGGTGAACATTAGCCCTCCAAACACATGCTCCCCCCATCCCCGACTGATGATACAAATCAAACCATAGACATACCATAGCATAATTACTGACTAACGGTACCAAGGTCTGGCAATCCTCTTCCCGAGAGAGCTCAGCTTCCAGCCCACAGAACATATCCAAATGTGAGTACCCATGCATCTTAGCTGAACAGTGTGTATAATCTCGCTTCCCTGGATGAAGGGTCCTCCAAACATCAACCCACCCCATTGTCAATAGTGTTTTTCAAAGGAAGGTCCCCTCCGTGAGTGGCATTCCCCATGGTGCAGGACCAGAATGGTTCATAGTACTGAGGGCACAATTGAGGTCACTACCTACCCATATGGAACCCTGTGTGAAGACGGAGAATGACTGCTGGAAGAAGGACCTCTTAGACCCGTTAGGGGCATACAGGTTCAAATGGGAGAGTTCCTGGTTTTAAATACACCCCACTAACCAAACCTCCTGACCCTGAGAATCTCCCCCAGAGTCAGTCACTATTAGTGGAGTACATTTACTCACCAATATGGCCACCCACCTTTTCTTAGAATTACAGGAGGAAAGGTAAGCCTGCTCCCAGTACCCCCCCCCCCTTAACTTTTCCATCTCAGGGGAGGTCAGAGGCACCTCCTGAAGAATGGCAATATCGACCCTCTCTTTCTGCAAGTACGTAAGAACCCTCTTCTGCTTAATAGGGCTATTCAAAGCCTCAACGTTTAAAGTTGCTATTTTAAGAGACATACCTGGGCATATGATATAACATGAGTGCAACAATCAGTGTAAGAATACAGGCAAAATAAAAGTTAGCAAATATCCAGAAAACCTGTCTGCATCCCATTTTCCTCCCCCTCCCGCACCCTTCTAAGCCACCCATGCGTCCCATACACCTTGCCATCTCCACATATGCTACAACCCGCATCCACAGCATGCCCCTCCTTTCATGTTCTCTGCCACTCCTCCAGTCAATCCCCCCACACACCCACACACACACACACAGTTCCCCTCCAGCCCTCCCTCCACCCCCATACAATAAACAACAATCTTCTTGTCAATAGAAACAAGAAAATAGCCTTCAAAGTCCAGTCATTCCTGCAGTGCTAGTTCATCAGGCACCGACAGCCCTACACACCCCTAAAGGTGTCCTGAATCCAAAATTTGCCCCTCAATATGGGAATCCTCAAGCAAAATGTGACAGGCTACCAACGACAGTCAACCAGTGTGTCTCACTGGCCGAACGCCTGAGAAATACAGGAAAAACCAATAGTACAATAAGGGCCATGTCAATGGTTGTATAGGTGCAGTGTCACTCATCCTGCTCAGCGAATGTTCCAAGGGATGCACCGGGCTCCTCGCCTTTCTCCAAAGTCCCTCCAGCAGTGGAAAATGTGCTAGGCAAAGTAGGAGCATGAAGGCTATTAGGGGTGCTCAAGGCCAAGGATGGTATTGAGGCTCCAGTGCGTGAAGAGCCACTCTGGGATCCCGGCCTCGATGAGGTTTGTGGCAGAGGGCCTCCTGGACTGTGGCCACCACTAACATGCTTCAGAAGTTGATCCACATCACTGGGTGAGTGCAGGAAGAGGTACTCATCCCGGTTTATGGCAGTGGGCCATGCCAGGAACCAAATCACTGCCTTAAGACCTGCCTTGATAAGAGAGTGTCTGTAGGGGAGTAACGTTTTCCTTTTCTGGGCACACTTTTAGATTTTCAGGCTGCCATGATGTCAAATTCCTTCTCCCGATAGTGGAGTAAATGAACGATGAGTGCCTGCATTCGGCTGTTGGGCCCTGGTCATGGCCTAGTCTCCCTGTGCGCACATTCCATTTCATAGGCGGGTTCAGCCATCTTGGAGGGAAAGCCAGTTTGCAGCATTTATTGCACAAAAGCGCGGGCATCTGGGAGTTTATCCCCCTCAGGGATCCCATATATTCTAATGTTCTGCCAGCAGTCTCAAATCTCTTGGTCCTCTGCCTCGTTTTTGAGTCAATGGACAGCATTGTGAAACTTCTCCAGATCCTTAGAACAGTGCACTTTCTGGTTCTCCAAGTGCCCCACATGCTCTTCCACTGCAGTCGCTTGTGTGAGAAGTTATTCAAAGTGCTCATCGAAGTGCGCAGAGGCTGTCGCAAAAATCTCATTCTTTGAGGCTCGAATTTCCACCAGTAGCTCAGCAACACCACTCGTCACTTCTTCCTCCATGACTGGCAGATCAGCAACATTCTTCACCACCATTTTAGGCCCAGGACTCGAGTCCTTCCCGACCATTTTCTTCAGTTTAGCACAGTTGGAGTCGGCTGTGGGCTTATTGAGTCATATCCGCAACACCTTTGGCATTATATTCACTCCGTGAAACACTCTGGTAAGTTCAAGGGGCGGAGAAAACGCTGGTATATAATGAAAGTGCCCGCAGTCATGCTCAGACGCCACCACTCACATGACGACCGGGACGGGAAGCTTATACCTGAGCTCTTTAATTTAGAGCAGCTTTATTTCTGTCCTAAATCACTTAGCTATACGTGTACTGGCTGAATATTGCCACAGTATGTATCGCTAGGCAAAATACCCTTGCTCCGTCCCCTTCATGTATGTCTCTTTGAATATCGAGCCAAGTATAAAAAGAGTTTAAGCACGTAGAATAGCAATATAATATAAAGTTCTGTTATGACAGGATAAGAGCTCTGAATTTTATCCATCATGCAATACAGAACTGGAGGAGTTGCTTCTGTGTAGGAGCTATCAATCACAGAACTCTGTTCCTGCAATACCACAAGCTGCCACATTCTGAAGGATTTGGCAACCCTACAAATTGACTACATCTGTGTAAATCAACAATGGAAAAGCTCTATAACATCAATGAAGACAAAATCTGGAGCTGAATGTGGTATAGATCACCAACTTCTGCAAACTCAAGCTAAAATTGAAAAAGAGCAAGCCACTCATGAATGTAGCAAAATATGACCTTGAGTATATACCACTGGAATTTAAAGACTGCCTGCAAAATTGATTTGCTGCTTTAGATACAAATGACTGAACTCCAGAAGAATTATGGGATAACATCAAGAAAGTTGTGTTGGAAGAAAGTGAGAAGTCTCTATAAAAGGTGAAATAGCAAAAAAGGCCAAAATGGACCACCGAAGAAACTGAAAATCGCCCAGAAATGTAGAGCAGTTAAAGCCAGAGGATAAAGAGAGGCATTCGCAGAACTCAATAGAGATTTCCAACGTGCAGAAAGACAAGACAAGGAGAAATACTACAACGACGCATGCAAGGAAATAGAATCAGAAAATATTAGAAGAAAAAGATCAGCTTTTCTAAAGCTACAAGAGTTAACGAAAACATTCCAGCCTCAATTTGGAATGTTACGAGACGCTCAAGGATCCATGTTGAATGATGCTGAGAAGATCAAGAAAAGGTGGAAAGAATATGAATCACTGGTGAGGAAAGAAGAAGCCTCCAAGAACAATGTTTATGCTTTATTCAGTTTTAATATACCCCCCTTTGTGGGTCATACAGAGCGGTTTACATAGAAGAGTAATATACATAAAACTAGTGAAAGGAGCTGCAATGTTAGATAGGACAGTGAATAGAAAAAACACCAGACAGCGGGAACCACTCAATCAAGGGGCATATATAGAATATACAAGTGTAAAAAAAAAGGGAAAACTTGCACTTGTAGCCTAGGGGGCAACGGGACTGAAAGCCTGCACAAAAAGATAGGTTTTCAGCATAGACTTAAATCTGGGAAGAGAAGCACCAGACATTGATTGCATTCTCATTGAAGTATTACAGCATTCAGATGCGGCTGTAACCATACTTATAAGGCTCTGCCAGGAAATTTAGAAGACAACATCATGGCCAACTGACAGGAAAAGATCTGTGTTTATACCAATACTAAAGAAAGGTGATCCAACTGACTGTGGAAATTATCGCACAATCGCTCTGATCCCACATGCCAGCAAGATTCTACTGAAGATTATTCAGCAGAGACTACAACCATACCTGGAACGAGAACTGCCTGAAGTGCAAGCAGGGTTCAGGAAAGGATGAGGAACGAGAGACATCATCACGGATGTGAAGTGGATCCTTGAAAAGACAAAAGAATACCAAAAGGATATCTCTACATGTTTTCCTGACTACTCCAAGGCTTTTGACTGTGTAAATCATGAGAAACTCTTGGCCACATTAAGAAGCATGGGTATACCAGAACACCTGATAGTTCTCTTGCACAATCTTTACATTGATCAAGAAGCAACAGTTCAAATGGAACAAGGAGAATCACAATGGTTTAAAATCAGCAAAGGTGTATGACAAGGCTGCATACGTTCCCCTTACCTGTTAATTTATATGCCGAACAAATCATCAGAGAAGCAGGACTGTATGAAGACAACCGAGGTAGGAATATTGGTGGAAGACTCATCAGCAACCTTTGTTATGCTGATGATACCACATTACTGGCTGAAAGTGAGAATGATCTGAAACATTTGCATCTCAAGATCAAGGAAAAGAGTCTTAAAATGGGCCTGCACCTTAATGTAAAGAAGACAAAGATCCTGACAACTGGCAAAATCAATAAGTACATTGTTGATGGAGAAGAAATTGAAATAGTTGACAACTTTAACCTACCTGGATCAACTATCAAAAAAGAAATGACAAGCAGTCAAGAAATCTGACGACACATTGCTCTTGCTAGAATGGCTATGAAGGATCTAGACAAGATTCTCAAGAGCAGAGATGTCTCTCTCCATACAAAGATTCAACTTGTTCAAGCCATAGTATTTTCAATAACATCATATGGATGTGAAAGTTGGACAGTGAAAAAGTTGGACAGGAAAAAAATCAATGCCTTTGAATTATGGTGCTGGCAATGAATACTTAGGGTGGCTACTAAAATGATTAGTGGGCTTCATTATAAAGCATATGAGGACAGACTTAAGGATCTTAATATGTACACCTTAGAGGAAAGGCGGGATAGAGGTGATATGATTGAGATGTTTAAATACCTCCGTGGCATAAATGTTCAGGGAGAGAGCCTCTTTCAATTGAAAGCAAGTTCTGCTACGAGGGGACATGGGATGAGGGTGAAGGGAGATAGATTCAGGAGTGATATGTGGAAATATTTCTTTACGGAAAGAGTAGTGGATCCATGGAATAGTCTCCCAGTGGAGGTGGTAGAGATGAGGACAGTAACTGAATTCTAAAAAGCATGGGACCAACACAGAGGATCTCTAAAGGTAAAAAGGGGACTGTTGTAGTTGTTGATATGGAAGGACAGACTAGATAGGCCATGTGGTCTTTTTCTGTCATCATTTTTCTATGTTTCTATGTTACTTGTATCTTATGGACTGCCCAAAGAACAAACCAGTTAGTACTAGAGGAGATCAAACCCAAGCTTTCTTTAGAAGTTCAGATGACAAGACTTTGACTTTCATACTTTGGATACATCACGTGAAGAGAGAGATTGTTAGAGAAAGACATCGTGCTTGGCAAGGTAGAAGGTAGAACGCAAAAGAGGAAGACCAGCAATGAGATGTACCAATACACTAACAGCAGCTATGGGTGGTTGAAGACCGAACACAGTTTAGGACAACTATTTAGAGGGTCGCCATGAGCTGACACCGATTCAACGGCACTTAACAACAACAACAGCAACAACAACATACACAGCATTGTAATAATTGATCCTGGATAACATACCTCCTGCACTACTGCTTGAAAATCTATGGGTCTAGTATCCAAATCACTTATTCTAGGCAAAAGAACCAGATAAGTGCCACAGAGCAGATCTATCCCTTGATTTTCAGCCTTGTTGCTATCCAGATAGCACTGCGGCAGTCCGTAGGTGAAGCAAGATAACTAAGCAAAGATGCTGTCCTAACTTTATCTATTCAGATAATGAGTTAACTATCACTGTTATCTGGATAGTACCAGAGGTTAGTTCTGAATCCATATAGTCAGTGCTGGCCACTATCCGGATACTGGTGCTGGTCATCTGAAGTTATTACAGCCATGGTTGGCAGCATTTTAAAAACATGCTGATTGCCGAAGCTGAATATTGACCCCATGGGCATAATATTCAAAGCCATTTATTCAGGTAGCAGATAAATGCCAGTGACTGAGGCTATCTATTGCAGATGCCCTGATGTAATCCAGGTTGCTGCGGGGCAGCCTACTACTACTACTATTATCATTTGTATAGCGCTACAAGGCATACATAGCACTGTACAAACACATGTAAAAGATGGTCCCTGCTCATCAGAGCTTACAATCTAGACACAATCACCTCACTCAACACGACCACCGCGCAGACCGATCCCTGCCCAGCCTTTTGGATTAAGGATCTTCGGTGTGCATTTAGCCCCTTCATTGCAAGAATCATAAACCTCTCCTTCACTACTGGCTCCTTCCCATCTGCATTAAAGCTCACATCCATCAGGCCACTTCTAAAAAACGCTAAACTAGACCCAAAGATGCCAGACTCCTACAGGCCTATAGCCAGTATCCCCCTCTTAGCAAAGATCTTTGAGAAAGAGGCACAGCGCCAAATCCAAGACCACATTGACTCCGCAGCCCCTCTAGACAATTCTCAACATGGCTTCAGAGAATTCCATGGCGTTGAGACACTGCTTACCACTCTCTTCAATGATGTTCTCAATACCATAGACAACATCCGACAAGGCGTTGTGCTAATCTTCTTGGATATAGCAGCAGCGTTTGACTCGGTAAATCACGAGATTCTCCTCGGTCGACTGAAAGAAAAAGGCATCTGCAACTCAGCACTTGAATGGTGTAAATCATACCTCGATACCAGAATGCAATACGTTAAATCTGCAACAGGAGAATCAAAACTCTTCCATCAAAGACAAGGCGTTCCGCAAGGGTCCTCACTCTCATCCTTCATGTTCAACATCTATATGCAGCCTATCTGCGATATCATCAGGTCTTTCAATGTGAAAATGTATGATATACGCCGACGATATCCTACTCTACATGCCATTTTCCACAATGCAAATGGATTTATTGCCTATAACAAACTGCTTCGACGCAGTCTCACAATGGCTCCTGTCACAGAACCTCCGCATTCAGCATAAGAAAACTGAGGTTCTCTTTATCACAAGAGACCCCAACTTCACTCCACCACCACACATATAAGTGTCAAGGGAGCTGACCTAGGCACCAAGGAAACAATAAAATACCTCGGAGTCACACTAGACCATAGGCTCGATATGAAATCACACATAAACAATATCGTGAAATCTGTGTACTTCAAAATACGCACGCTCAGACACCTACGTCCCCTACTAGACCATGAAGACTTCAGAACCATCTACCAAGCTCTGATACTACCGCATTTCGACTTCGCCAACTCCATTCTACAAGGACTCCCACAATCCACCATAAGCTCCTTACAGCTTGCCATGAACACCGCTGCCAGGGTTCTTCTAGGAGCGCCCAAAAATGAACACATCACACCTATCCTCAAACAGCTCCATTGGCTCCCTATACACGGAAGACTTACATTCAAAACCCTTATTCTCACTTTTAAGGCCATAAATGGTTTATCGTCCACATCACTTTCTAAACTCATCCAAACCGTCCCATCAAACAGAAATAGGAGACAGGCAGCATTAAACTCACTAACAACCCCAAAGGCTATAACAACGTGCAGCCTATCAATGTCAAACAGAGCTTTCATGTTTAGCGCACCAAAATGCTGGAATTCTCTCACACCTGATCTCCGCGCCATAACCGACCTAACCCAGTTCAGAAAGGCCATTAAACTGCACCTTTTCATCAAATACTACCCCACATGAAGCGTAACATAATAGCCCCACCCTAATACAATCCACATGAAGCGTAACATAATAGCCCCACCCTAATACAATCCACAGTCTCTCTCCTTGTTCCAAGCATTCCTGCTAATTTTATGTAAATAGTTCAAGCATGTTATCTAGTTAATAGATTATATACTCCATGTAAATAGTTCTCCCATGTTATCCAAGTTGATACTCCTGTTATATGTAATACCAAACAGCCTGTTGTTCTGGTTTCTTTATGTTATCTGTAAACCGCGCTGATGTCAAAGAGTGCGGTATATAAGAAGTTGAAATAAATAAATAAAATAAGACAGACAGCACAACAGCTGGGGATAAAATGGGCCTGCACCTTAATGTAAAGAAGACAAAGATCCTGACAACTGGCAAAATCAATAAGTACATTGTTGATGGAGAAGAAATTGAAATAGTTGACAACTTTAACCTACTTGGATCAACTATCAATAAAGAAATGACAAGCAGTCAAGATATATCCTTATCCCCAGCTGTTGTGCTGTCTGTCTTGACTAGATTGTAAGCTCTGATGAGCAGGGACCATCTTTTACATGTGTTTGTACAGTGCTATGTATGCCTTGTAGCGCTATACAAATGATAATATTAGTAGTCTCCCCCAGTCTCCGAAAGCTGAAAACGAAACTCAGAAGAACAGAAAGAAAATGGAGAAAAACCAAGAATGACAGTGACAAAACAATATACCTATGTGAACTCAACGCATACCACTCTGAGACCGACAAAGCAAAGAAAACTACCACACAAAAATCATAAACACATCCATAAATAAACCTCGTGAACTCTTTCAGATTGTCAAACAATTGACAAAAGCACCCAACAACTCTGACCAATTACCGAAGATTCCACCAGAGATACTAGCCCGTCAATACAAACAGCTCCAACAACCACAAAACCCACATCTGGACACCGAGGTAACTACAACAAACCTCCACCCCAACATATACAGTGACTGGACTACCTTCAAAGAAACCACCGCAGAAGAAATATCATCCACCATCTCCCGCCTAAACACCACCACCTCCCCGCTGGACCCCTGCCCCACCGACTGGATAAAGAAATCCAAAGAACACCTAAGCACACCATTAACCCATATTGTCAACGAATCCCTCTCTCAAGGTCACATGCCCGATATCCTCAAAACTACGATCATTCGACCATCCCTAAAAAAACAAAACCTTGATCCCCAAGACCCCGCATCCTACAGACCGATAGCAAGCCTACCATTCACCGCCAAGATAATCGAGAAAATAGTCCAGCAGCAGCTTCAAGAACACCTAGACATCAACAACATACTGGACCCACAACAACACGGCTTCCGCCCACTCCATGGAGTTGAGACCCTCATGACCACACTGATGAACACCCTCATCATAAGAACCCAAGAAAAACATTCTGGATATATCATGATCTTCCTTGACATATCAGCAGCCTTCGACACCATCTCCCACAACATCCTAATACGAAGATTGCAGTCAATTGGGATCAAAGACACCACACTCCAATGGTTTCAATCATACCGACCAACAGACATCAACTCATCCGTACCAGCACCTTAACCTCGCCCCCTTCCAACAAAACCAAGGAGTACCCCAAGGATCCACGCTATCAGCCATGCTCTTCAACATCTACCTACAACCACTCTGTTCAGTCATACGTACCCACAACATCAACTTCCATATCTATGCTGACGATATCATGCTCTACGCCCCAATTACGACCGCAAACCCAACAAATACACGTCTCTCAGCATGCTTCTCCGAAGTATCCCACTGGCTACAAGAAAACAACCTATCCATAAACATAAAGAAAACTGAAGCCCTCATAGTAACAAAAGACCCAGACTTCACGCCACCTACACACCTCAACATAGGAACCACATGCATCCAGATACAACCACAAATAAGATACCTAGGCATTATCATCGACCAAGCTCTAACCCTGAAGCAACAAATCACAAAAACCGCAGGAAATATATTCCATAAAGCGAAAACAGCGCAGCGGCTCAGACCTCTCCTCGAACCTCAGGACTTCAGGACAGTGATGCAAGCCATGACTCTCCCACATCTGGACTACTGCAACATAATCTACCATGGACTCCCAGCTACACAGACTAACCCCCTACGAACTGCACTGAACACCACAGCAAGAATTATTCAGAGAGCAAAGAAAAGCGACAACATCACCCCAATCCTAAGAGACCTACACATACTTCCCCTCGAAGCAAGAACTAAATACAAGTCCATCCTACTCACCCACAAAGCCATCCACCAAGTGCGGAACACCCAGCTCTGCACCCTGCTGACCCGCCCGATCCACGGAATAACAACTAGACAGACCTCCAACAACTACCTCACCGTCCCTCATAAAAGAACCAAAAGCTCTCAAAAGACATGCAACCAAGCCTTTGAACTCTATGCACCATCCCTATGGAACTCTTTACCAAACCACCTCAGAAACAATAACGACCTCCTATCATTCAGAAAACAGCTGAAAACCATCCTATTCCAAGAATATTTCAAGACAACCTCCACCAAAAATGCAACAACCCCTGAACTCACCATGACCCTCTGAGTGACAACTACACCGTACTGTCCATGTCTAAAATCTGTCTTATGTCAGAATCATCAATGTTGCCAACCTGGTGATGGCCCCCATCCTTCTACTTGATTTCCCCACCCTTATATGTAACGCCGCTTTGACCCGGTGAAAAGCGGGATATAAATACAGTTAAATAAATAAATAAATAAATATATCTAGGCGAATGGTAAGAAAACACCTAGGAGACTAAGTGGATCAGGATCCAAAAGCGGCCTCGAACAGATGAGTTTTCAGCCTGGATTGGAAAAGGGCCAGAGATGAAGCCTGATGCACAGATTTAGGTAGTTTGTTCCAGGCATGAGAAGCAGCAAGGTGCTTTGTTTAAAATTTGAAGTCAGGTCTGCTCTGCTGTTGCTGATGCTGCCGCCGCTGAGAAAACAAAAAGTGGCAGCAGTAGGGCAACAGCAGGCAGCATGGTGGAGAGCCAGGCCAGCAGCCCAAAATGCACCCCTATATCCTTTGTGCCCTGTGCAGCTGCATCACTCGCACAGGGCTAGGTACAGCACTGTGCAGGATTGCACTCTTATGGGGCTTCCTGGAAGCCTGGTGATGACATTAGTGTCCCTTCCTTAATTGCGCCTTGTGTGGCCGAACCACTCTCGCAGCCCTTGGGATAGCCCTGTATCTCAGCCTGCCTAGACTGGAGCATCAAATATGCCAGACTTAGCTAAACACCTGGTTTACTGTGGACTTCATAAGACAGAAATGACTGAATGTCCTTAAAATTAAAGTGTGGAAGGGCATGTTCAGGAGCACCATATGTAAGCTGGACACCAATGCAAAGGGGGAGGGGCTTTGCCCTTTTGATAAAATAGCTGGGGATCAAGTTCTCAGCATGGCTGAAAAAGCTCATAGCCAGGGCTATACCAAAGACTGTGCAAGAGGTGTGGCCGCACAGGGCGCAAGTATAGAAAGGGTGCTGACATCATCACTGGCCTTCCAGGAAGCTTGCAAAGAGTGAGTTACTGTATGTGGCTGGGGCATAGGGAGACACCAGATTCATTAGTCACACAGGGCACAATCCTAGCTTGGTACAGCCCTGCTCGTGGTGCTATAGCTAAATAATCCAGTAGCGGGTCTGAAAGCGGCATGGGAATGGCTAGAGGAATACCACGGCAGTCCAGAAGGAATTGGAGCACACCCTGTTAAGGAAGAACTGCCACAGAGCTTATAAGAAAAATAGATCTCAAAAGGTCAAATTATAAAAAAAGGAAATTCTCTGAATTGTTTTCAGAATCTATATGTGACCCAACAAAGATAAAAAATGATCCAAGGTTGGACATTTGGTATATCAGGGTTGACCAGTGGAAGTTACCCCAAGAGTGCAAAACCATTTACAGGGTATGATAACTCAGAGACTCATGTCTTTACGCAAACAGAAGTGTTCTCCACAATATCTGTACCTTTACCATTCCTTCCACAGCAAGCAGCAAGGTGGAAGACCCAGACAGTCAATGTCTTTTGCACCAACAGCCTCAGCCTCTAAAGAATGCTGTGGCCTCAGAAAGAAGACCCTGTCTCAAAGAATGTGGAATCCATTAAAGATACTGCTCTTTCAGAAGTCACCTAGCTAAAGACCGTAAGACTGCTATGACATGTACAGAGTGTGGCAGTACCAAACGCTGCAGCTCTACACCCAAATCCAGCTAGATTCAATTCTTCCGAAGCTTCTACCTCTTGGTTAAAGCATAGTAGGAAGAATGAGGAGCAAAATACATCTTTCCTTGAAGTGGCTCCCAAGTGCACAGACGTTTCTGGAAAAGGCTACAGTGGAAGTTCCTGCTCAAAAACTATGCCTGGTTAAGGTGTGACTAAGGGCGCAGCCCGAAAGATCAGTAATAATGCGTGTGATGATGGATGATCAAAGCGATAGATCGTGCTGGCCACGTCAAAGTTCGTTGATCTATTTGACATAAAAAAATAAGATTTCCCAACAGGCCCAGATTTAGGCAGATGGAACAAAAGACAATTGCTTAGAGCACCAAATTTTGAAGTCATCAAATACTCAGGCCCAACAGGAGCCTTCCAGTGACACTGTGGCGGTCATCTGCTGCTCTTCTGGGTCTCTGATATTTTTTGGATCTTAGACACTCCTCCTCTGCCTGCCATCTGGGTTCTGCTGTCTAGTCTTGCCTATGGCCCCTGAAATCTTAAATCTGCCCTGCTTTCTATACACCTTCAGAATGTGGACAGGAGTGACAGACTTTGTGAGATGAAGAGTGAATGGTTATATGACTGAGACTGTAGATGGCAGTATTGAGCTACCTATCCCTACTTTAATGGAGTGTCATTAAATACCGAATAATGGAAGTGCGATCCCCACTCCAGTAGCTCCTTGACGTCATCCTCATAAGTTTATAGCCAATCATATTCCACCTTTAGATCACACACAGGACTCACCAGCAGTGCAGTGGCCCTCATGACATCTCTTTCTCTCACAGACTTGACTTTGGATAGGTTGTGCTTAGGGCTTCTATTCCTAGGTGTTTATAAATTGTAAACTCAGGTATTTATTTTCTAGGTGATTGGGCAATTTTTGAAGGTACAAAAATTCAGTGTTTATTGGTGTTTTTGCGCCACAGGTTCTGTTGCTGCGAACCTTTTTGGCTGGATCAAACACATATGTTTGCGTCACTTAAAAGCTATTAATGCAGAAAATATACAAAAACGAAGTGGAGGATATAAGATAAGCCAGGAGAGGGGCGAAAGAGTACCGGGGAAGTGATGTGGCGTTTTTCTGGTGTTTATCCAATAAACATCTATTTTAATTTTTTTGCACTAGGGACGTTTTATCGGTGTTTATCAGTTAAAACCTAAAATCAGAAGCCCTGGTTATAGTTTGTGAAGTCTTTAGTGATCAAATGCACAGATTGGACAGCAGTTATCAATACCTCCCACACATATTAGCATTTTAGAGAATGGATGCTCATGTCTTTTCCCACCGTGTCCTAAACATTTCATCACTGAAAAAACACTTGGCCACAGAAAATGCCCAGGTCTAGTTTCCCATACCCTGCTACCTTTGAGAACTATGGTAAAGGTCTGCGGAACACACTGTCTCAATTCACAGAACCTCAAGTCTGAAGAGAGTGGATAAAGAATTGTTCAAAAATGAGTTAAATAGCTGGTTGGGTTGGAGCATGTTTCTTGGGGTATAAAGGGTTAAACTGTAGCTGGCCTGGGGTCCCTTCCTGGATGCCATCAGGAGATGGGAGCGGGATCTGGGGATTTCTATTGACTCTGCCCATTTCTGAGACGGTTTGACAGGGGTTCACAGACTTTGGAGAGTGTGGTATGGCAGGAGACCCACTTTAAATTTGTGGTGTCGGTTATAGGCACATCTGCAATGGCAACTGTGTCAGAAGGCTGCCTAAAATGCGGTGAGGGTATTTGCACATACCTTAACTGGGTCCGGGCATGCCCACATATTGCAGCTTTCTAGGCTGGAGTGTTTACCCAATTATTAAAGCTCGAATTATTGCCACAGAAAGAAGTCTTTGGGCTCTTCTCATGAGATTTTGTTTGCGAGGAAGGCATGCCTGCTGCTAAACGCTGTATCCTGCTGAAGTGAAATGATAAAGACCCTCCCATAATGTTCTGTTGCAGGTTACAAATGCAAGATTTGCAAGTGTTTTCTAAACGTTTGGCAGACATTTATATTGGGGTAAATATATTCAAAGACACTAATGTGGGTAACGGCATCAGCTATCTGGAAAAGGGCTGTTGGTCAGGACTGTCCAGCGATCTTTAGTGGCATTATCTAGCCAACACAGTTGAATATCTCACAGACCTCCTCCAGCACTCTCCAGATAGTGATGGGCAAGTCTGTGGATGGAGCTGTGAATTATCCCAATAGTAGCAATATTCTGCCCAGTATCCAGCTAGCTCTTCGGCTAAAGTTAGGAGTGGAAAAAGGCTTCCTAAACATTATCTGAATAGTAGACTGAGTAACACTGCTATCTGCTTAGCACTGGAGGTCTGTTCATTCTCTCGATATTCAGCCCTGGCTACAATCCCAATATCTGCACTGACTTTAACATCACAGCTCAGTAGTGAGACTGTTAATCTTGTAAATGTGGACAGTTGATGCCTATATTGTTCTTTGTGAATGACCAACCTAGGCTTGTTTTGATACAAATGGAAATTGTCAATGCATGCTAGCAAACGTTTGTGAAGCATCGTTGGTTGACACAATTGGATAGTTGAACTTCCTAAAACAGAGAAGAGTCCCTTTCCTCAACCGACTTCAACCCGTGTAAATGGCCAACCCCAGACGTACAGGGCCGACCTTGAAATCGGTCCTGTACGTCTGGGGTAGCTGTCACGCCACCTACATATTCAGCTCAGAATCTACCCCCTAATGTTTAGAAATAGGCCAATATCCTTATCCAGATAGCCTACAGGAGGCTATCTGGATAAGTGCACAGAGCGTCATACTCAATAGCACTATCCAGATAGTGCTGCTAAATATTTCCATAGAGTAGGATGCTCAGAGCCACACTTTATCTGTAAAACCGCTTGTAGTACATCAAATAAATTGCAGAAATAATCTTTGATTTGCAGTTTATTTTTTTATTGGTTTCTCCTACTCACTCCTTTCTCCAAAGGATATATGTTAAGCAGTAAACACATTTTTTTATATCTCCACAGACCAACCCACCACTATCCAGCAGTGCAGGGGTGGTCCATGGTGAGAGAGGGGATGGTAGAGCTGCTGTTCGGATAAGGGCCGACCTTATCCAGATAGTAGAGATCTTTGGCTGGCACTTATCCAGATAACTTTGGCCACATCAAAAACAGACCTAAGATGTTATGTAGATAAGTGCCGGCTGAAAATCACCACAATTTGGATAAGGCCGACACTTATCTGGAAAGCACACCTCTTGAACTGGAAATTCAGTGGCGGCTACCATCCGGATACTGTGGATAGTTAAACACCACGGCTGACTGCCCTGGCATTAAATATCGGCCTTCTTGAAAATTGGGCCCAGTACATTTAACTGCACATACTTTTCAACGCAAAAGAGGAAGGCCAGCAATGAGATGGATCGATACAATAACAGCAGCTACGGGTACCAGTCTGTCAACAATGAGCCGCCTGACTGAAGATCGAACACAATTTAGGATAGCTATACAGAGGGTCGCCATGAGTCGACTCCGACTCGACGGCACTTAACAACAACAACTTTTGTAGATTAACCCTGATGAAGCCCTAAAAGGGTGAAAACACCAGCCAGGTTGGACAATGCAGCATCTTTTGCTTTTACATTGTGGGGGATGTTCAGCAAAGCTATGAAGAACACGAGTTATGTCAAGCTTTCAGGACCATGCTAAGCTAGAAACGCGCCCTGTACGATTAATGAATCTGGTGCCTCTCTCCATCCAGCTACGTTCAGTAACTCACACTTTTTGAGCTTCATGGAAACCACGTGATATCATCACCCTCTTCTGTGTTTGTGCACCGCTCACACAGCCCTTGGTATGGCCTTGCATGTTTTGTTAAGATATACTCATTGACTGTGATCTATACATGCATGTGTGTATGGTAAGGTTACCAGATTTTCTGCAGACATCCCAGATTGAGGGGGGGGGGGAGGGATTCCTTAGTTACAGGATTGAACATCAATGTATGGAGGAGGGAAGAGGAGTCATTACCCTGCCCCCCCCCCCCTCATCCGTCCCAGGACAGCAACAACATCACTTCCAAGCAGACAAATCGACAGAGATATAGAAACAGTGATGCATTTCCCCCATGCGGTACAAAACCTAAAGATAATGGATGTAAATTCTAAACACTGACATATTCAGATCACTAAATTGAAAATACATTTGTTTTCTACCTTCTCTGTTCCCTTTGCTGGAGGGGGGTACAGGAGGCTGCCAAACAGATGGGAGCCAGGGACACAGCTCTAAAATCAGGGACCTCTAGCAACCTTAATGTATGGAAGATTTTTTGACATAAGTGTGCCAAAAGGATTTTTGTATGTGGACATAAAATGTTTTTAGGATTTATAATAAGAAAAAAGAAGTTTTGGAGTAATGATGAGAATTTAGTCGATGTGACATGGGTTTACATCATGAAAAAATGTCAGCTCCTTAACGGTAACAAGTAAAAGTTACTATTATATTAAAATTCTAATTTTGGTATATATCTTCATGAATATAGTCCTTGTGAAAAATATATTTAGTTTGAACATACTATGGTTTGACGTATTAGTGAGGTAAAGCACTGGGGTGACTGGGAGCTCTAAATTCTTTTAACACGAGAGATTCTCAAACTTCCTGATAGCAGGACTCAAACAGTAGATACCAAACCTCTTCCTCTTGCTGCCTCTCCCTCTCTCATCGTTCTATTCCCTCTCTCTCTGAAGCCCCTTGATTAACCCCTCTTAGCCCTCATCTTTGTCTAATCGCTCCAAATCATTTATTCTTTCCTCAAGCGCCTTACCTCAACCTCTCCCGTGGTAGTGCATCTTTTTTGTTGTGTTCTTTATGTTATGTGACTTTAAGGGGCTCTCTTACTAAAGGGTGTTCTGTAGTTAATGTATGACTTAGCGTGTGCTGTTCGGTAAGTGTTACTGCGCTGGTATAATAGTTAATGTACTCTAATACACGCATTAACTGCTTATTGCACGAAGGGGTAGGGACTGGACGGCTTATGAATGGAGAGTAGGCGTGGACTGCACTAGCAGTTAGTGCTTGGTACTTACCACATACTGTCAATTTGCAGTTAGCATGGGTGTACCCATGCTAATTGTGAAGGAATGTAATGTGTGGTAAGGGACTTTTCCGTGAGATAAGTGTAGGGGACATGCTGACCACGCTCTTGACAATTACAGCATACATTTTACACTTACCATGTGTTGGGCTTTACTCCTAACTTGCGGTAAATGCGAAACCTGACTGCACTTTAGTAAAAGAGCGCCTAAGAGATTTTACTGGAGTCTGAAAATGTTCCCTCGCATGCTACAAACATTTGTTCTCAAAAACTGCCATGCAAAGTGAATCATTTGCACATGCAACAAAGACCCATGGAATTATCCGAAGATGTTCACGTGTTCTACATTTCACACAGGCCATGGGGCATGTTTACTAAGCTAGGCTAACGGTTAGCATGGGCAATATGTAAGTAGGTCCCACTGAAAAACATGGGACCAAGTCACAAATAGCCCACGCTAACCATTAGCCCAGCTTAGCAAACATGCCCCAGTTTTCCAGTACACGGGCTTTTGACCCCATATTGGATCCCTCTTTGGAAAACCTCATGTACTGTAACATTTTTTTTTTTTGATGGCCCTATGAAAGGCATCACAGCTTAGGAAAATCCCAGTTTTCTCCAGGACCAATATGATAATAGAACTCTTTGCTACTTTAAAAGTGGTTATCTTCAAAACCATTAAGTTCAGGCATCTCAGAAAAACATGGCTGAACTATATTTATCCTGAGAGTATTGATGAAAAAAGGGCAGCAAAGAAGATTGGCTGGATTGTAATTCAGGCTTGCTTTGAGGTTTTATAATGTATTTATTTATTTATAGCATTGTTCTTTGGGTTAGATATTAGTTGCTGTACTGATATAACTCATTTTTATGTATGTTTTAGTTTTACTCCGTTATGATGTTAGACTCCTTTTAATGAGAAGTTCTTATGAAGCACGGATTCATTTGTTCTTACCTAATGACCCTATATCTGCTGATTTTAAAGTATAGTATTATATGTGATGCAATTTTTGCATTGACTGCATTTAGTTTGTTAAGTTGTAATTTGTCCTGAATCCCTGGCTGGCTTTGCGAAAAATAGATATCCAAATTAAATTAAGTTCCTAAATTTTTCCTTGTACAAAATTATGCTACTAGGACCAGGCTTTTTAATTAAACATAGAAACATGACGACAGAAAAAGACCACATGACCTATCTAGTCTGTCCTTCCATATCAACCACTACAACAGTCCCCTTTTTACCTTTAGAGATACAGAAACATAGAAATATGACCCCTTTCAACCATTCTTCAGTTTTGAACTGGATGCCAAGCAAATGACTTAAAGTATTTAAATCCTGTAGTCAAAACCAAGGACGATTTATGAGTTTACAAGAAGAGAAAACTAATGTTACCAGTGAAGCAAAAATGGCTTTATGGGTGACTTTGTTGACTCTGGAGATTGAGTCAGGTTGTGTGACTTTTGTTTTAGGACGTGACCCACTATTCACACTGGGGTGGTGACTGATGTGGCAGTGGTGTCAGTTCATGTTTCGGATAATGGAGCAAATGGCTCAGGTGAGCCTGGCGACCTTCTTTTAGTAAACCTGCTACTAATCGCACGGAGACAGGTGCAATTTAAAATTGATGAGTTGATTTAGTGTCAACAAAGGGATTTCACAGGTCTTTTTCAACGTCCCAGGCTGCATGATAGTCTGCGGCAGAGAACCCCACACATTGATCTTACCGATGGAAAATAAAGCACAAACTCAGAAGAAAATGAAGAGCAATGCCAACAGTGTTGCTCCAGATCAGCACCTCTCTCTCGGTTTCTCTCCTCAGGTCCCATCTCCATACTCACTTCTCCCTTGCAGGTATCAGTTACAGATGTTAAAGAGCAGTGGAATCCTAAATTCTTAAAAAAGGTGGTGTTCGATACGTATGCACTCTATGCCATTGGTGATGATAACAAAAGATACAGCCAAAATGGACTAGGTCATAAATCAATGAAAACCAATCTAAGGACTCACTTCCAAAACTTGTAAATATTAGTCAAGTAAAAAAAGCTATCAGTCGTTCAGCACAGACTTCATGGACCCTCATATGAGAGTTGAAGTGGTAAAACTATATTTATATACCAACAATATTATTTTATAATCATTTGTCTATATGAAATCATTTTTTATACCACTCATGTGCCATTAAAACGGGTTCCCAACCTGTCATCTGTGGATCCCAGAGACTTCGTGAGACCATTTTAGGGGGTCTTCAGGACACAGAATAAAGGAAAAAAGAGAGAGAGGATGGCGGATATTGGCAGAGGGAAGAGAGAGAGAGAGAGAGAGAGAGAGAGAGAGAGAGAGTGAAGAGAACTGGCTGGGGGTAGGGAATGAGAAAAAGACTGAGACTGGTGAAGACTGCTGGAGGGAGAGAGAGAGAGAGAGACTGCTGGGGACAAGAAGGAGAAGTGAGATAAAGAGGGTTAGGGAGGACAGGCTTGGTGCTGATTGGAGGGGGTTCTGAGAAGAGTGCTGGGGATGAACTGGGGGAGGGGGATCCCTGAACCATTTGGAAGTTAATAAAGGAACCTCAGCTTTAAAACATAACCAATCAGGAGTCATGATGATGATCACTGAACAAACTTTCATCTCATTATCCAACACTGAGCCATGTTTCAACACTGCTGTTCTGCATCAGGCATCAACTTCACATCTCACATTCTGGGCTGCACAGTTATTCTTATGCCTTTAAAGGAAAAACACAGGGCTAGTGCATGTGGCATGTATGCTGATTTATAAAATGTATCCAATACTGAAGAAAGGTGATCCCATTGACTGAAAATGATCTCACAATCACTCTGATCCCACATGCCAGCAAGATTCTACTAAAGAGACTACAGCCATACCTGGAACAAGAGCTACCTGAAGTGCAAGAAGGGTTCAGGAAAGGGTGAGGAATGAGAGACATCATTGCGGATGTGAGATGTATCCTGTAAAGACAAAAGAATACCAAAAGGATATCTCTACATGTTTTATTGACTACACCAAGGCTTTTGACTGTGTAAATCATGAGAAACTTTTGGCCACATTAAGAAACATGGGTACACCAGAACACCTGATAGTTCTCTTGCACAACCTTTACATTGATCAATAAGCAACAGTTCGAACGGAACAAGGAGAAACAGAATGGTTTAAAATCAACAAAGGTGTATTACAAGGCTGCATACTTTCCCCCTACCTGTTTAATTTATATGCAGAACAAATCATCAGAGAAGCAGGACTGTATGAAGACAACCGAGGTGTGAAGATTAGTGGGAGGCTCATCAACAACCTTCGTTATGCTGATGATACCACAATACGGGCTGGCTGAAATTGAAGATGATCTGAAATGTTTGGTTCTCAAGATCAAGGAACAGAGTTTTAAAATGGGCCTGCACCTTAATGTAAATAAGACAAAGATCCTGACAACTGGCAAAATCAGTAAGTTCATCGTTGATGGATGAGAAATGAAAATAGTAGACAATTTTCACATGCTTGGATCAATAATCAATAAAGAAACGACAAGTAGTCAAGAAATCTGATGACACATTACTCTTGGCAGAATGGCTATGAAGGATCTGGACAAGATTCTCAAGAGCAGAGATGTCTCCCTCCATACAAAGATTTGACTTGTCCAAACCATGGTATTTTCAATAATGTCATATGGATTTGAAAGTTGAACAGTGATAAAGATAGACAGGAAGAAAATCAATTCCTTTGTATTATGATGCTGGTGACGAATACTGTGTATATCATGGACTGCCCGAAGAACAAACCAGTCAATGCTAGAGGAGATCAAACCTCACCTTTCTTTAGAAGCTCAGATGACAAGACTTCGACTTTCATACATTGGACATACCATGCAAAGAGAGAGATCATTAGAGAAAGACATCATGTTTGGTAAGGTTGAAGGCCAACATAAAAGAGGAAGACCAGCAATAAGATGGATTGATACAATAACAGCAGCTATGGATTGGCACTCTATCAATACTGAGCTGCCTGATTGAGGACAGCACAGTTTAGAACAACTATCCAGAGAGTCACCATGAGTCGACACTGACTCAATGGCACATAACAACAACATCCAATTATGAGAATCCATGCAAAGGGAAACCAGTCAGTCAGTCTATAAATCCAACAAACAAGCCCCACTGGAAATATGCTCTAAGATACTAGGATATCTCATTACTGAATTGAGATGGCAGATCATGGATCATAAACAGGAAAATCGCCGAGGTGGTGATCATCAGTCTGTATAAACTTTTTGTCACAGTGTTGGATTTGCACCATGAATCTTGCATATCAGTAGTTCTCAGCCCTGTCCTGGTGTATCCCTTAGCCAGTCAGGTTTTCAGGATATCCACAGTGAATATGCAGAGTGAGATTTGCCGTGGCGGCAGTGCATGCAAATCTGTCTCATGCATATTCATTGTGGACATCCTGAAAACCTGACTGGACAGGGTTGAGACTCACTGCTGTATGGCTGGCATACCTTTGCTTTAAACCTTGTTGTTTAATTTGTTCATAGGAAGACATGCTTTATACTTTCCCTTTGTATGGATTTTCATGATTGGATAAGCATCTACCAAGAGAAAATGGTGCAACTTAGACTATGAGACAAAAGTCTGGTCGCTGATGTAGAATGATAATTCCAAACACATTATTACAGCTCTTGAAGTCAAGTATTTTGTTGAGTTTCCTATTGGTTATGTCTAAAGGCAAAAGGAAGACTGTTCTAAAAATAGTTTTGTATGGATGAATGATTCTAAAAAGCCTTTGGTGGCATATAAGTATACAGGCTGATATTTAAACTGCATGGTCAGTCTTTTCTTCAGTACTGTTACACTTAAAGGCACATTTTAGAGTGGGACGTCCAAGTGCAATCTGAGACGTCAAAGCCAGAATGTCTGCAGGTATGTGCAAGTTGAGGGATGATTTCAGAAAGGTGGACGTGCCCATTGTGGACGTTTTCAGAGACATCTACATAGACATCCCTAGAAGAGCGTCTTAGAACATGGATATCTAAAACATGTGTTTTCTCACGTCCGCTTGCAGTGGTGGCAGGCTTGGGTATTTTCAGTGGTTTTGTGGAAGAAGATGGACTCAATGGCATTCAGGAAGGCACTAAAAACGTTTCTGTTTCCCGTTTAGATGGTGGGCAGTCATGATTTTCTAGCAGTGATGGCAGATGGTAGCATTTTGTGTTGCTTGGTGAGGTGGGAAGGGTAATTTGGTGCAGGGGTGGTAGGGGGAGAGAGGTGATTGGCACTTTTATGTATTTTTATGCCTTTTTTGAACTGCCTAGAATGCTGTAGCACTTGGCTGTCAATACATGATTTAAAATAAACAATTAATTAATTAATTAATTAATTAATAACCTAATGGTTAAAGTAGTGCATTAGGAACAGGCTAACCAGGGTTCAAATCCCAGTGTGGGCATTTGTGATCTTAGACTACTCACATAATTCTTCATTTGCTGGATGTTTTAAAGCCACAACAAGCCTGTTCATGCCTGGAGCACATCTAAATGTGGACATACCTGCAGACATCCCCGATGTTTCTGAAATCGAACGAGGACATGTGAAGAGGCCATACACAAAAGCGGAAGTAAGGATATGGTTGAAAACTACAGGCTGGTTAGTCTGACCTCTGTGGTGAGAAAATTATTGGAAACGCTGCTGAAAGAGAAAATAGTGAGGTTTCTGGAGTCCAATGGATTACAGGATCAGAGGCAGAATGGATTCACCAGAGGCAGATCTTCTCAGACAAATCTGATTGATTTCTTTGACTGGGTGACCAGAGAGTTGGACCGAGGGAGACCCAGGGATCTGTCCTTGGTCTGATTCTTTTTAACATCTTTGTTAGTGATATAGCGGAAGGGCTGTCAGGTAAGGTTTGCCTCTTTGTGGATGATACCAAAATCTGAAATAAAGTAGACAACCAGGAAGGAGTAGATAACATGATGAGGGATCTACAGTAGCTAAGCTTGAATAATGGTCTAGAATTTGGCAGCTGAGATTTAATGCTAAAAAATGCAGGGTCATGCATTTGGGCTGCAAAAATCCAGTGTAGGGGAAATACTTCGGTACACAAAAGAAGAGTGGGACCTGGGCACGATTGTGTCTGATGATCTTAAAGTAGCTAAACAGGTAGAAAAGGTGATGGCAAAAGCTAGAAGGATGCTTGGGTGCATAGGGAGAGGAATGGCCAGCCAAAAACAGAGGTTATAGAGCTTCTGTATAGGTCTTTGGTGTGACCTCATTTGGAGTATTGTGTGCAGTTCAGGAGTCCACACCTTCAAAAGATATAAACAGGTTGGAGTCCATGCTGAGGGTGGCTACTAACATGGCTAGTGGTCTTTGTTATGAAGCATATGAGGACAGACTTAAGGATCTTAATATGTACACCTTAGAGGAAAGGTGGGATAGAGGTGATATGATTGAGATGTTTAAATACCTCCATGGCATAAATGCACAGGAGGAGAGCCTCTTTCAATTGAAAGCAAGTTCTGGTACGAGGGGACAAGGGATGAGGGTGAAAGGGGATAGACTCAGGAGTAATATACGAAAATATTTCTTTACTGAAAGAGTAGTAGATGTGTGGAACAGTCTCTCAGTAGAGGTGGTAGAGATGAGGACACTATCTGAATTCAAAAAAGCATGAGACAAACACAGAGGATCTCTAAGAGAAAAGATGGGACTATTGTAGTAGTTGATATGGAAGGACAAACTAGATAGGCCATGTGGTCTTTTTCTGCCATCATGTTTCTAAGTTCATTGTGCCTCCACCACACCCTTTGCCTAATTGGACATCCCCACATTGGAGATGTCTCTAAATGTCATTTGTAAAATGGTTCCGGAGATGTCCCTGTGATTTTGACGTCCATGTACATGTCTCTAGATCTCCTAAATCATAAATATCTCTCCCAGCTCTGTCCCCAGAACCTGCTGTGTTTTAAACTGTTTTCCTGCTCTAGCCTACCTGAGGGACTCCCCCCTCCCCCCCTTGCTGAGGTATTGTATAGCCTTCTTCCTGTCTCTTCTACACACGTGTGCATAGTTCTGTTTGCCTCTCTTTGCTCTGGGAAGAGCAGTACCCTCACAGTGCTCTGCTAGAGAGGTGTATATTTAACTCCTGTGACAACTTGCTGTGAGTTCTAGCTGTCTATTTCATTATTTATTTATTTATTGTCTTATTGGTGTGCTACTTCACCTCCCTGTTCCCTTTAGTTTGCACTTGAGCTTCTCAGCTGCATAACTTGCCTCTCTCAACTACCTGGCTTTTGTGTGGTAGCCAGGTTAACTGTTGCTTTAAATTAAATATCTCTCCCAGCTCTGTCCCCAGAACCTGCTGTGTTTTAAACTGTTTTTCCTGCTCTAGCCTACCTGAGGGGCTCCCCCTCCCCCCCTGCTGAGGTATTGTATAGCCTTCTTCCTGTCTCTTCTACCCACGTGTGCATAGTTCTGTTTGCCTCTCTTTGCTCTGGGAAGAGCAGTGCCCTCACAGTGCTCTGCTAGAGAGGTGTATATTTAACTCCTGTGACAACTTGCTGTGAGTTCTAGCTGTCTATTTGATTATTTATTTATTTATTGTCTTATTGGTGTGCTACTTCACCTCCCTGTTCCCTTTAGTTTGCACTTGAGCTTCTCAGCTGTATAACTTGCCTTCCCCCCCTGCTGAGGGTACCTTGTTATAGCCCTCTTCTTTTAATAGGTCTTATTTCCCACCCACCCACCCACCCCTGGGTTAATTGTTGCTTTTATAGGTATTCCTTTAACTATCATTGTATCTCTTATTCTGTCCTATCTAATTAATGGCGTTCTTTTCATATTTTCTGTAACTTTTATGTAATATTGTAAACCACTCTGATGCTTTGGCTTGAGCGGTATATCAAATGTAATAAACATAAACATACACATCTTAGGAAAGGGGCTGCTCTCAGGTGCAGCTCTTTATCCAAATCAGTCATACATTGAAGACCTGAGATTAATTAAGCTTCAGGTGAACGAGGTATATTAGAGGTATTAGATACACCTTTATTAGTATAAGCACTTACACCAACTCTTAGTGAATACAGAATTTTAAGACCTAAACACAAGCTTTAAACTAAGATGCAGACAACAGTCCAGCAGCAAGATGGGGGCTTTCCAGTCTTTTGCACTGAGTGTCACATGTATGATTTTCTCCCAGTTGGTGAGAGGTCTTACGTATGCACTAAGTGCAAGGAGCTCTTTGCTCTCAGGGAACAAGTCCGTTCTCTAGAGGCTAGAGAGAGGTCACGTGACAGGAGAGCATCACCCTGGTGTGGCAGGACGTGATCCTGTAACCAGGACCTGTCCTCCAGGTGATGTAAAACCCTCTCGCACCGAGGACGTTTCTCCAGGGCCATGTGCCCATGAGGGGAGGGTTAGAACAGCTGTTATAGTTGGTGATTCGATCATTAGACATGTAGACAGCTGGGTGGCTGGTGGACGTGAGGATTGCCTGGTAACATGCCTGCCTGGTGCGAAGGTAGCGGGGAGGAGTGCTGGGGAGGAGTCTGCTGTCTTGGTACATGTCGGTACCAATGACATAGGAAAATGTGGTAGGGAAGTTCTGGAGGCTAAATTTAAGCTTTTAGGTAGGAAGTTGAAATCCAGAACATCCAGGGTAGCGTTCTCCGAAATGCTTCCTGTTCCACGTGCAGGACCCAAAAGGCAGGCAGAGCTCTGGAGTCTCAATGCGTGGATGAGACAATTGTTTATTGTTTATTGTTTACAGAACATTTGATATAATGCCCCCCATTACATCGGGGCGGTTTACAATGTAAATAAAGCATTAAGTCAGAGAGAGAAAAAGAAATTACAACAAAATTAGAGGAAAGGAGAGATGGAGAATAGAGGGTATAAAGATGGAAAGGAGAGTAGGGTTATGAGATGTCATAGAGGGTCATGAAAAGCGGAGGATAAAAAATGGGTTTTGAGGAGAGAACGGAACTTGGGGTAGGATTCTTCTAAGCGGAGGGCCGTGGGCAGTGAGTTCCAGAGGGAGGGACCAAGGTAGAAAAAGGCTGATTTATGAGTGGATTGGAGGTATGCACGAGAGGGGGCTGGAAGGTGGAGGCGGTTGACATGAATGGACCGAAGGCTGCGAGTGGGGACGTGAAAAGTGAGCAAATCAGAGAGGTATTGGGGCCTGCGGAGGTAGATAGCTCGATGTACTAGGGTGAGGACTTTGAAGGAAATCCGGAACTGCAGCGGCAACCAGTGGAGATGCTGTAACAGAGGGGTGATGTGGTCACGGGGAGAGGCGTGCAGGATCATCCGGGCAGCTGTGTTCTGAATTAACTGTAGTCGATGTAGCTGATACTGGGGGATACCGGCATAGATGGAATTACAGAAGTCTAACCGGGTTATAACCAAGGAGAGAAGGAGGGTAGTGAGAGCTTGAGGAGATAGGAAAGGCCGGATAGCACAAATATGCCTAAGGCAGAAGAAGGAAACGTTGAGAAATATGGGAAATGTGATCATGAAAAGTAAGAGCGCTATCGAGAATGACACCGAGATAATGGAGTTTACAGACCGTGGAAATAGGGATACCAGAAAAGGAAGGAGTGAGAGACGGAATGGGGGAGCCATGGGTGAACCAGATAGCCGCCGTTTTAGAAACATTGAGAACCAGACAGTTGGAGAAGAGCCAGGAGGAGACTGAGGATAGACAAGCCTCCAGAGGAGTAATATCGGGCTAGGACGAGGAAGTATGATGTAGAAGAAAAATGTCATCGGCATAATAGTAGCCTGAGATCCCCAGCTGTTGGACAAGTAAAGACAAGGGGGCCAGAAAGACGTTAAACAACAAGGGAGCTAAAATGGAGCCTTGTGGGACACCACAAGTGAGAGGGAAGCGATCTGTGGTGGAAAGGGCAATGGTACAAGGATGAGGGTTTTGGATTTGTTAGGAACTGGGGAACATTCTGGGGAAAGGAGGGGCTCTTCCGAAGGGATGGGCTTCACCTTAACCGGGATGGAACCAGGCTGCTGGCATTAACCTTTAAAAAAGAGATAGAGAAGCTTTTAAACTAGAAAATAGGGGAAAGCCGACAGTCGCCCAAGAGCGCATGGTTCGGAAGACGGTATCCTTGAAGGATACTACCGAAAGCAGTGAGGTTCCAAAAAAGAGTAAAGTAGCCCAAATGCCCTTGAGTATGGTGCAGACAGAGCGTAAAGATTTCAAATTACCCATGCCTACCAGTAGCCAGATTAATATTAATAAAATACAGTCTCTGAAATGCTTGTATGCAAATGCTAGAAGTCTAAACAATAAGATGGGAGAGTTAGAATATATAGCACTAAATGAGAGGTTAGATATGATTGCAATCTCAGAGACATGGTGGAAGGAGGACAACCAGTGGGACACTGTGATACCTGGATACAAACTATATCATAATGATAGAACTGATCAAATTGGAGGAGGGGTTGCACTCTATGTTAGAGAGGGCATTGAGTCAGAAAGGATTAAAGTTTTGCAGGAAACAAAATTTGCTGTAGAATCTCTATGGATTGAAATTCCATGTATGAAGGGGAAGGTGATGGCAGTGGGAGTGTACTATCGACCGCCTGGCCAGAATGAACAAATGGATGATGAAATTTATTTATTTGCATTTCTTATATACCGCGCTATTATAATCAGTGCGGTTTACATTTAAACAAAATATACAACAATGTAACAGGTTACACTGAGTTTACAATCAACAGGGAATACAACCTGGAAGAACAAGGGGATGAACTATGTACAGAGCTATGTAATTAAAAATTTAAAGATCATACAAGGGACAAGGTTGGCATTGTAATGTGTAAAGCGGATAAGTAAAAGGAGTGTCGAGCTAACCATTTTCTAGAAGGGGTTGTGTTAGATGTGGGTTTTGGTGATGATGTCTATTATGTTGAGATTGACTGGTGGGAATGGAATTGGGGTAATATTTTAGGAACAAATGATGTTTGATAGCCTTTCTGAACGCCAAGATATTTGTAATGGCACGAATTTCTGGGGGGAGAGCATTCCAAGCTCCTGGAACGAAAAGTGAGAAGGCTCTACTGGATGTTGTCCTTGAACATTTCGTGAGTGTTTTTGGCACCTGAAGTTTGTTCAGACATGATGAGCGTCTATTTCTGTTGTAGGGTATAGGTTGGATGAGCTTGGTGAGCGGAGTGGGAGGCTGATTTTTCGATGCCTTAAAGGTTAGGACAAGGGCTTTATATAGGATTCTAGCATGTAGAGGTAGCCAGTGCAGGCTCATCAGTACTGGAGTTATGTGGTCTGACTTAGATGTTCCAGTGAGTATTCTTGCTGCTGAGTTCATGGCTAGCCTGAGCGGGTTTAGTGTTGCTTGCGGGAGCCCAAGGAGGATAATGTTGGCAAAATCAAGATGAGGGGTAACCAGTGCTTGGAATATGGAGCGATAATCAGGGGGGTCAAGTAGCGGGCGGAGGTGGTGTAGAGACCGTATCTTGTGGTAGATGGATTTAGTGATATTCTTGATATGCGGGGACATATCCAGCTTTTGATCAAGGATGATGCCCAAATACCGGATGGTAGGTTTGACTGCGAGGTCGTAGTTGTTGACTCGAATGGATGGCGGTGGTATGAAGTTCTTATTTCGTGAGACAAATAGGACAAATGCTTAAAGAGATCAAGGAAGCTAACAAACGTTACAGCAGAGTAGTGATAATGGGCGATTTCAATTACCCCAGTATCAACTGGCTCAGTGTCACGGCAGGACATGCTAGGGAGATAAAGTTTCTAGATGAAATAAATGACTGCTTCTTGGAGCAGCTGGTTCATGAACCGACCAGAGGGGAAGCCATACTGGATCTAGTCCTTAGTGGAACACCAGATCTTGTGCAAGAAATAAGGGTGTTGGGACCACTTGGCAATAGTGATCATAGCATGATCATGTTTGATTTAATTGGTGGAAGAGGGATAGTAAAGAAATCCAAAGTACTACCTTTTAACTTTCGAAAGGGAGACTATGATAAAATGAGGAATATAGTTAAGAAAAAACTAAAAGGAGCAGTTGCAAAGGTTAAAGACTTGCATCAAGCTTGGGCATTGTTTAAAAATACTATCCTGGAAGCCCAGACCAGCTGTATTCCATGCATTAAGAAGAGTGGAAGAAAGTCCAAAAAACTGCCAGCCTGGTTTAAAGGTGAGGTCAGAGAGGCTGTTGCTGCTAAAAAAGCATCTTTCAGGAAATGGAAAAAAAGAGCCAAACGAAGAAAACTGGAAACAGCACAAGCACTGGCAAGTTAAATGCAAAGCATTGATAAGGCAGGCAAAGCGAGAATTTGAGAAGGAACTTGCTACAGTAGCAAAAACACGAAACAAAGACTTTTTCAAGTACATTCATAGCAAAAGGCCTGTGAGAGAGTCAATTGGACCATTAGATGACAGAGGGGTAAAAGGGGCAGTAAAAGGAGAAAAGGCTATAGCAGAGAGACTGAATGAATTCTTTGCTTCGGTCTTTACTGAGGAAGATGTAGGGATGTTACCCAAGACCGAAGTGGTATTTAAAGGTGATACTGCAGAGGAATTGAGAGAAATATCGCTACACCTGGAAGATGTATTACAACTATTTGATAAACTGAATAGTAGCAAATCACCTGGACCGGATGGTATACATCCAAGAGTGTTGAAAGAACTGAAATATGAGATTGCAGACCTGCTATTAGTAATCTGTGAACTTTCATTAAAATCATCTGTAATACCTGAAGATTGGAAGATCGCTAATGTAACGCCAATTTTTAAAAAGGGTTCCAGGGGTGATCCAGGAAATTATAGACCAGTGAGCCTGACATCAGTACCGGGAAAAATGGTGGAAACCATCATAAAGAGCAAAATTACACAGCATGTGGATAGTATTGGCCTAATGGGAGACAGCCAACATGGCTTTAGACAAGGAAGATCTTGTCTCACTAATCTGATATGTTTTTTTGAAGGTGTGAATAAACAGGTAGACAAAGGTGAGTCAGTTGATATAGTGTATCTGGACTTTCAGAAAGCCTTTGACAAGGTCCCTCACTAGAGACTTTTGGCAAAACTAAAAAGTCATGGGATAGGAGGCAGTGTACTATTGTGGCTCAGGAACTGGTTAAAAGATAGAAAGCAGAGGGTAGGGCTAAATGGCCAATTTTCCCAATGGAAAAAGGTGACTAGTGGAGTACCCCAGGGATCTGTACTGGGTCCGCTACTTTTTGACATATTCATAAATGACCTGGAAAAGGGAATAACGAGTGAGGTTATCAAATTTGCAGACGACACAAAACTGTTTAAAGTTGTTAAAACCCAAGAGGACTGTGGAAAACTGCAGGAGGATCTGGATAAATTGGAAGACTGGGCATCCAAATGGCAGATGAAATTTAATGTGGACAAGTGCAAAGTTATGCACCTAGGAAAGAACAACCCACACTATGGTTACACGATGGAAGGTTCCACATTGGGAACCACCACCCAGGAAAAAGATTTAGGAGTCATCGTGGATAAAATGTTAAAACCCTCCGCCCAGTGTACAGCGGCAGCCAAGAAAGCAAATAGAATGCTAGGTATCATAAGGAAAGGAATGGAAAATAAAACAAAGGATATTATAATGCCTCTGTATCGTTCCATGGTACGACCGCACCTTGAATATTGTGTGCAATTCTGGTCGCCGTATCTTAAAAAGGATATAGCGTTATTAGAAAAGGTACAGAAAAGAGCCACCAAAATGGTAAAGGGGATGGAAGGCTACTCCTATGAAGAGAGGCTACAAAGGTTAGGGCTCTTCAACCTGGAAAAGAGACGGCTGAGGGGAGATATGATAGAGGTCTATAAATTAATGAATGGAGTGGAACGGGTAAACATAGATCAATTGTTTACGCTATCAGAATATAGAAAGACTAGGGGACATGCAATGAAGCTACAGGGTAAACTATTTAAGACAAATAAGAGAAAATATTTTTTCACTCAACGTGTAATCAAACTCTGTAATTTGTTACCGGCGGATGTAGTAAGAGCTGATAGTGTAGCTGGGTTTAAAAAAGGTTTGGACAAGTTCCTGGAGGAAAGGTCCATAAACCATTATTAAAAAGGGACCCAGGATATCAATGTTTGACCCAATACAAGCATTGTGGAACCTTTGTCTTTTGGGGATACTGCTAGGTACGTATGACCTAGATTGGCCACTGTTGGAAACAGGATACTGGGCTTGATGGACCTTGGTCTGACCCAGTATGGCATATCTTATGTTCTTATGTTCTTATGACTAAGACTTTTAAAATGACCCCTATAGCCAGGAGCACTGAGTATATGGATAGCTGCTGGCTGTATGCATAGTAGCAATATCTAGCTACTATGTGTATAGCTAAGTGGTTTAAGGTTTTGTTTTTTTCAGGGCCATCAAGTCATTACTGACTCCTTGTGACCCCGCTGCCTCTGGGTTTTCTTGGCAATGTATCATCGGAAATAGATTGCCAGGCCTTTTCTTCCAAGGCAATGGAGGGTAAAGTGACTTGCCCAAGGTCACAAGGAGTGCCAGTGGGAATTGAACTCTTGATTTCCTGGGTACTAGGCAGTTGCTCTGTCCAAACTCAAACCAGTTAGCTGTTGGATAAGAGCTGAACAGTGCCATTATCTGTATACCTAGATGGACCACCTTTGCTCTGCCGTACTTCCACTCTGGCACTGTATGGATAGTACCACTGAAAATATATGGATTAGATATTTGGGGGGGGGGGGTATTTAAAAGCATGTATTTGATTTTCAGACCGGTAAACTGCATAAATACCACTGATCTACTACTACTTCTACTTATCACTTGTATAGCGCTACAAGGCATACATAGCACTATACGTACTATATAGATGTATGACACAGTCCCTGTTCATCAGAGCTTATAATCCAATCAAGACAAAAAACATCCGAAAACCAGGGACTAGAGTATAGAAAGATACATTTAAGTAGTGAACAAGAGAGTGAGGGGCATCAGGACCCAAAAGCAGCCTCGAAGAGGTGAGCTTATAGCCTGGATCTGAATAGGGCTAGAGAAGGAGCCTGATGTACTGACTGAGGTAGTTTGTTGCAGGCATATGGAGCAGCAAGATGGAATGAGCAGCTGCACTAACCCGGTTAATGCTACTGAATATCCCCTGCAACCAGGGTTAAATGCCCTGGCACTATCAGATAGCGCTGCGGTGTTCCATGAGTGGAGCGGCACCACTGACTATTCCGTCCGTGGCGATTTTCAGCCGCTAATTGGAAAGTCAGGTGAGGTATGAAAGGCTGTCCTAACTTTATGCAGTTTCGCAGTCTGGTGAGCAGCTGAATATTGCTGGTGACCGGATACAAAACTACAATCCAGGCAAACTGCATTCTCAGTGCCACTTACCAGATAAATACCCAGTTTCAATCGATTGTGGGGGTGGCTACCTGCTCTAGTAGTGCTGGCCGCCGCCGCCTCTGAATATGCCCTCCTTATATATTTATGTAGTGGCTGCAGCTAAATGTCTAAGTGCCTTTGAACATCTGGCCCACTGTTGCCACTTAAGTTCTCCTATGATGGCCCAAAAGGTCTGTGAATGATTGATAGAGTTTTTACTGTTATCAGAAGACGAGCTGCTTCGCTGGCTGCCAGATATGAAAACGTAAGACAGTGTCGCAGCAGGAGGTGGTGCGGCAAATTTCCTTTAAAGTAAATTACGTTGGATGTGCTCCGTCTCCACCATCACAGTGTGAGGTCCCAGGGTCATGTGATCTCCCTTCTTGCCTAGGTCTTCTTTCTCTGTTCTGTGGGGGCTGCTTGGGTGGAATTTGCATCACTGCTGAAAAGCATGAAGAGCACTGGGGTCTGTGAGTGGACACTTAACATGCGTGGTTTTGTGCTGACTACTGCTGCCTTCAGGAAGAGGGACTAGATGAGAGAAAGGGAGTTGTGCTATTTTCCTTTCACCATCATTTGGGGTCTCTCCTGAACTGAATTTCATTAGGGCACTCAACTAGCTACTGGGGAAGAGCTGAAGAACACAATTTAGGATAGCTATCCAGAAGGTCGCCATGAGTCGACTCCGACTCGACGGCACTTAACAACAAAGCTTTCATAGGGTGCATTTGCCTCATTCATTCCACCGGGGGGCATAATTTCCAGAGTTTACTAGGGTTCTTGGGAGGCCTATTGCACTCAGGCTCCAATCACACTTGTTCTCTCGCAACCAACAGAACGCAGTCTAGGCTCCAAAGTTTTTTCTGAACCTAAAAGGATTTATTACAGGTTATCTAAAGTCTGGTGACCAAGAGATCAGAATTTGATTCTCACTGCAATCCTTGTGTCCTTGGGCAAGTCACTGAACCCTCCATTGCCTCGGAAGAAAGGCCTGGCAATCTACTTGCGGGCACACGGCCAAGAAAACCCAGGAGCTGCTGGGTCACTGGGTCATTGACTCGAAGGCACCCGTTGCATTTTTACCTAAAGTCACTTACACTATCTCAGAAATGATGAAACTCACAACTTCAGGGTGTTAATGGAACACCATAAAAAATAAGAAGAATCAACTTACAACATTTCAATCCTTGCCACCAGTTCAAATCCTTGGGCTCTCTCACTGGTGAGAGCAACTGTAATGCTCTCTTTCTCCTAAGGTTAAAAGACTTTTTGCAGGCAAATCTGAGACATTTATCCAAAGTGTTGGGGGTAGGGGGAAGCATAAGGGACGACTTAGTTTCAGGTTTGAGCAATAAGGCATGGTGGAAGAAAAAGGAGTCATTACCCTGCCCCCCCATCTATCCCATGAACGCAACAATACCAATTCAAAGCAACCAAATCAACAGAGAAATAGAAACAGCAATGCGTTTCCCCCATACTGTGCAAAATATAATAATAATGGATGTAAATTCTAAAAACTGACACACACAAACCACTTAATTGAAAATAAAATTTGTTTCTGTCCTCTCTGTCCCCATTGCTGGATTCGGGGACAGCAGGTTGCCAAACATGTGGGAGTTGGGGGGACAGCTCTAAAATCGGAGACAATCCCCAAAAATTGAGGACATCTGGTAACTTCACTGTCTCCTCTTAGGAAGCAATTAGACGGTCCTCTGAAGCTTGAAAGAGCTTCAAGCACTGTTCCCCCTCAGCACTTGCTACTTCTTGAGTCAGAATCATTGGAATGCAGCAACTCCTTAACTCCTTGCAGCTCCTCTCTCTTCAAATGTCCTGACCATGGCTCAGCAACCACTGAGAAGACCCCTGTGATGCTCTGGCTTAACAGGCCTCAGATACCTCTCCTCAGCAGTCCTTGGGGTATGACCAGGAAGGAACAACTTCTCCAAGGCCCCTGGCTCAGAGGCGAGAGGCATCATGCTGCGGCACACTGCCTGTGAAGCCAAAGACCACCCCTTGCAAATGACCTCCAATTTTACAATTCCTCCTCCTTCACGTCATCATTTGCCAAGGACCCTCCTACTATTACTTCACTGGGATAGACGTCAAGGCATGGCCACACCATGGAGCGATACAGAGGCATTATGATGTCATCCTTTGTTCTATTCTCCATTCCTTTCCTTATGATTCCTAGCATTCTATTTGCTTTCTGTTATATGATTGGCAAAAACACTCCCTCCTATTCTAGAAACAGGACGAGGCACAGAGGGGTCAGAAAATCAGTCTTTAGGAGAGCCACTAGATGTTCTTATGTAAGCTGATAAAGCAGGACCATAGGATCTCTTTATAAATAAAATAAATAAGTTTTAAAATGGGGTCATATTGGATTAAAGTTTGGGAAGCACTGATCATGTAGGAGACTTAAAGATGGGCATTAAAAATGATTCCTAAATTATGCACTTCAGACAGCAAATTTATGCAAATGTCCATTACAGTAGATACAAAAGGGCTCTCAAGATAAAGGGTATTAGCTAACCCATAGAAAAGTTGGTCTTACTGAGGTCTAAAGATAGTCTGTTATCCTTTAGTCTAGCATACAACAGATCGATTCATTCTGATATTCTTAAACAGATCATTCCAGGGTCTGCTCTATTCTGACAACACAGTGTGTATATTGTTGGCTTAAATTTGATAAATAACTCTCGAGGCAAACAGCAGATCCCCTAGTTGTTTCACATATACATTAAACAATACTAGCGCTAAGGCAAATCCCTAAGGAACACCTGATACAAGTGTTTGCCATTTTTCAAATACCCCCAATACACTGAATTTGTGCTAAATTTTTCGGGCCTGCTTCACTTAGCTTTTATCCCATAGACACTGAATGGGAGCAAAGCCTTAGCAAATCAGGTCCTTTATTTAATTACACACTGTTGCCTGACATTTTTTATATAAAGTTTTATTTGTAATTCAATATGTCGCACTCTAATGACGAATCTCCACCTATCAACCTTTATACGGCCATCTCAGCATGAGTATGATATAATTCACATCTCTCTGCATTATTGCAACAACAACTTCAAACAATACAAGAGAATGGACAGTAAAAAGCAGTTCACATTGTGTGCCTAATAAACTATCATAAGAACATAAGAAATACCATACTGAATCAGACCAAAGTCCATCATATCCAGTATTCTGTTTCCAGCAGTGGCCAATCTAGATCACAAGTACCCGTCAGGTTCCCAGAAAGGTACACAGATTCCACATTGCTTATACTGGGGTAAGCAGTAGATTTCCCCAGTCCTTTTTAATAATGGTTTATGGACTTTTCCTCCAGGAACTCATCAAACCTCTTTTAAACCCAGCTATATTGACAGCTTTAACTACATTCTCTGGAAACAAATTCCAGAATTTGATTACATGTAGAGCGAAATAAATATTGTCTTAAGTGTGCTATATTTATTTATTTATTTTATTTCAGTTTT
This sequence comes from Ichthyophis bannanicus, assembly GCA_033557465.1. NCBI lineage: Eukaryota > Metazoa > Chordata > Amphibia > Gymnophiona > Ichthyophiidae > Ichthyophis > Ichthyophis bannanicus. The sequence continues at coordinate 1,358,506,224 of CM066033.1, read as the reverse complement.
TTATATACCGCACTATTTATAATCAGCGCGGTATACAGATGAACACAAAGACCAGAACAACAGGCTGTTCGGTATTACATATAACAGGAGTATAAACTTGGATAACCTGGGAGAACTATATACATAGAATAAATAATCAATTAGTTCGATAGCATGAAAGAACTATTTACATAGAATAGCAGTAGTGCAAGGGTCAGGAGGAGATTGTGGTTAAGTTTGTGGTAATGCTATTCTATTGAACTTTATGTAGGGTAATATTTGATAAATAGGTTAAATTTGAGGGCCTTTCTGAACTGGGCTAGGTCAGTTAAGGTACGTATGTCAGGTGGTAGGGAGTTCCAGTGTTTTGGGGCGCAAAACATGAAGGCTCTATTCGCTGTTGATCGGCTGCAAGTTGTTATGGCCTTTGGCATTATTAGAGTGTTTAGTGATAATTGTCTTCTGGATCTTGTTGGTGGTACAGTTTGTATGAGATCAGTTAGTGAATTGGCTGACAAGCCATGGATGGCCTTGTACGTGAGAATCAGTGTTTTGAATATGAGCCTGGCTTGTATTGGGAGCCAGTGAAGCTGTTTGAGGATTGGTGTCACATGATCATTCCTGGACGCTCCTTGTAGAACCCTTGCAGCAGAATTCATAGCAAGTTGTAGAGAACTTAGGGTGGATTGTGGGAGACCTTGTAGAATTGAATTGGCGAAATCGAAATGCAGCAAGACGAGTGCTTGAAAGATGGTTCTGAAATCCTCTGGGTCCAGTAAGGAGCATAAATGCCTAAGTGTGCGTATCTTGAAGTATACAGCTTTTACAATATTGTTTATGTGTGATTTCATATCGAGACGGTGGTCCAGCGTGACTCCGAGATATCTTATTGTTTCTTTGGTGGATAGATCAGCTCCCTTAACACTTATATGTGATGGTGGAATGAAGTTGGGGTCTCTTGTAACAAAGAGAACCTCAGTTTTCTTGCGCTGGATGCGGAGGTTCTGTGAGAGAAGCCACTCTGAGACTGCATCAAAGCAATTTATTATGGGCAGTAAATCCATTTGTATTGTGGAAAAAGGTAAATAAAGTAGGATATCATCTGCGTATATCATACATTTAACATTGAATGATCTGATGATATTGCAGATAGGCTGCATGTATATGTTAAACATGAGAGATGAAAGAGATGAACCTTGTGGGACGCCTTGTTTTTGATGGAAGAGATTTGATTCTCCTGTTGCAGTTTTTACATATTGCATTCTGGTGTCCAGGTAAGATTTACACCATTCAAGTGCTGAACTACCGATGCCTTTTTCCTTCAGCCGTGCAATGAGCATCTCATGATTTACCGAGTCAAACGCTGCTGCTATATCTAAGAAGATTAGCACCACGCCTTGACGGATGTTGTCTATACTGGTGAGTATGTTATTGAAGAGGGTGGTGATGAGTGTTTCAACGCCATGATATTCTCTGAAGCCATGTTGAAAATAGTCCAGAGGGGCTGCGGAATCTATGTGGTCTTGAATTTGACGTTGCACCTCTTTCTCAAAGATTTTTGCTAGGAGGGGAATGCTGGCAATAGGTCTGTAAGAGTCAGCCCTTTTTGGGTCTAGTTTGGGTTTTTTTTAGCAGTGGTCTAATGGATGTGAGCTTTAGAGCAGATGGGAAGGAGCCAGTTGTAAATGAAAGGTTCATGATTCTTGCAATGAATGGGCTAAATGTACTTCACAGGTCCTTTATCCAGAAGGCTGGGCAAGGATCGGTTTGAGCGGTGGTGGTATTGAGTGAGGTGATTGTGTCTTCAATGAGTTTGGCTGATGGAGTGTTAAGTGTAGACAAGGAGTTTTGGCAGGTTGTTTCTTGTACATCTGTTTTCAGTAGCTCATCCGTCTGTATAAGTTTAGATTGCAAGTAATCAGCAAATTCTTGAGGGTGGATATCCTCCTTTTGTTCTGAAGATGGTTCCTTTGATAGTGATTTTACCAGGTTGAAAAGATCACAAGGTTTGTTCAATGATCTTTTAAGCGTATCTGTGTGATATTGCTTCTTCTTGTTTGTGATTGCTTCGCGGTGAGTTGCTAAGTAGAGATTGTAAGCTGTGTGGTCATCACTGGCCAGTGATCGTCGCCAGCGTTTTTCGAGTCTCCTTAAATGCATAAGTGAAGACCGCAGCTCAGGAGAGAACCATGGGGTGGAGTTTCTTTTCCTTGATATGTTTTTCTTGTGTGGTATATGAGAAATGGACTTGAGGCTGTTGTTCCAGGCTTCAATTGACTCGTCAAGGTTGAGCGTTGTATTGTTGAGGAGTGGTTGAGTATTTGTCAGTATAAAATCCTTGTTGAAGGGCCGAAAGCTTCTTGTTGGGGCTCTTGGTGTGTTATCAAGGTTTTTGTTGTTTAGGGAATGAGTGTTACCCAAGGAATTTGTAGGTTTATGAGTTTGTGGTCTGACCAGGGTACATCAGTGATAGACTTTATAATGTTGATGCTTTGTGCAGAAGCAGATTGTGGAGCGAAGACCATGTCAAGAATGTTTCCTTTGATATGTGTGGGTTCCATGATTAATTGTTGATATCCAAGACTTTCAATGGCATTGAGGAGTGAGGAGGACTGATGTTGCTGCAGATTGAGATCTCCCATTATCCAATTAGGAGTGTTAAGATTAGTGGTATTGGCAGCTAAGTCTAGAATGGTGGGAAGGTCATCCGGGGAGCTTGTGGGAGCTCTGTAAACCAGGTTTATGGAGCATTGCTTGTTCGCTATGGTGATTATTTCCAGATTGTTTGAGCTGTAGGAGTTAGTCGTATTGAAAAGGAGTTCAGACTTGGTGAGAATGAGTGATCCTCCTCCCTTCTTGTTTTCTCTGTGGGTTGTATGTATAGAGAAGTTTGGTGGAATGAGTTGGTTAATGAGGACATTATCTTCTTTTGATAGCCAAGTTTCAGTGATCAATAGTGCGTCAAGATTGTGATGGGTAACTAATTCTTGGATTACAGGCCACTTTTTCCGAATAGAGCGAGCATTTATGAGGGCACATTTTAAGCTTTGGGAAGTTGGGGATCCTTGTTGCTTGGGGTTACTGGTTTGTTGTATCGCAATGTGAATCAAGTGGGAGTGCCGTATGCGAACTTCCTTAGCTGGATAATGGTAAGAGTTGCTTGACCATTTTTTTCCTTGGTTTTTGTGGATAGGTATGTGATTGATGGAGGGAGAGTAGGCAGAGGAGGTACCGAGCCAATCTGTGAGAAGATAAAAACTAAGAAGAGTGATGAGGTGAAGAGACATTTTGGATCCTTATTGAGGAAGTATTGGGTATTCCTAGGCTTGTGTGTCGGATTACAAGTTGTAGTGAAAATTGGTGCGGGCTGTATAGGGGTCACAATGGTTAAAAGGATGTGCGCTGCTGTTAGTTGTATATAATATCAGGTAGAGGTAATCCTGAATTATAGTGTGGTTAATAGAAGTTATAGCACAATACAGGCAACTGTAGCAATGGAGTTATAGCACAATACAGGCAACTGTAGCAATGGAGTTATAGCACAATACAGGCAACTGTAAGAAAGTATGTGTCAGCTGTATGGTGAACGCGGGCGTTTGTATAGAGTATAGGTGACGTAAGTGATCTGGTGATTACTGAATGATCATTGACAACAGTATAGACAGAGAGTATGTACAGCTGTTAGTTAACAGATAGTGGCAATTTGAAGATTATTAGTGGCTACCCCACAAGCACAGGGCTGCCAGAGAGAATACTATCATTGATAATATATGAGGTTATAATGAAGATAGAGCAGAGCTTAGTCTGGTCCTACGGATGGTGTAGTTTCATTGCATGTCCCCTAGTCTTTCTACTTTTTTGAAGGAGCCAGGTCTCAGTTAGAGCATTAGAGATAAAGAGATCATGAGTAAAGGCAAGTTTATTGGAGACGGAGTGTGCGTTCCAAAAGGCACATGAGAAAGGGAGAGAAGAAGGGGAAAGGAGAGGGGTATGAATAAGATTGGAGGTGCTGCATGAAGATCTCTTCTCAGAGTGTGACAAAAGACTAGGGGGGGGGGGCAGAGTTAGGATTGATATCTCCAGATGAGAGAAGGAGAAGAGGTAGAAGAGTGCGGGCAGAGAGGAGACAGCATGGCGGTAACGAGGGTGAGGTTGTCTTAGAGAGAGAGGAGATGGCTGAATGAGAGGGAGAAAGTGGTGAAGCTCAAGAGCTGATGACAGGGTAGAAGACAGGATGGAGGGGGAAGTGAGGATGATAAAGGGGAGATAAGGAGGGAGGAGTGAAGGTGTTGATAGAAAGGGAGACAATTAGGGAGTATGAAGAATAGGAAGACAAAGTGATGAGGTGGCATAGAATAGAGATGGAGAGGAGAACAGAGGCCAGAAGAAATAGATAGGTGGAGGAGAGACTGCAGGGGATTAAAATATCCTTGGTTTTATTCTCCATTCCTTTCCTTATGATTCCTTCATTCTATTTGCTTTCTTGGCCGCGGCTGCACACTGAGAGTGGGTTCAACATATTATCCACAATGATGCCCAGATCCTTTTTCTGGGTGGTGATTTCTAATGTGGAACCTTTCATTGTGTAACTGTGGTTTGGTTTTTCTTCCCTAAGTGAATAACTTTGCAATTGTCCATATGAAATTTCATCTGCCATTTGGACACCCACTCTCTCAATTTTTCAAGGTCCTTTTGCAAATTTTCACAATCCTCTTGCAGTCGCAGCCCTGTATGTCCGGGGAAGCAGAGATGGTCAGGGAACTCAGAGCTGGAATAAGTCCTCCTGGTTAGGGTGACTGGACCCATCAGCCCCTGCACAGCAGGTGAGAAGCAGCAGGGGGTTCCCTGCAGCCCGATCCTGGCCTCAGCAGGCCAATTCGGGGGTCGGGCGGCTAGGAAATCATCTTTTGAGATGCCTGCGGGGGATCGGGGCTTCTGCATGGTGCCCCGGTGCATTGGGAGGGTTGGATGAGGAGTGCGCAGGATGTGCTGCGGCTCAGGATCGGGGCACATTCTGCCTGTCCAGGCCCTCTGCAACCGATTCTGATCCTATGGAACGTCTAGCTGTCGCGGGTTCAGAATCAGGTGCCAATCCGGCCCGTCAGGATGTGCCCCAATGGTAGTCAGGCCCATAGTGAAACCGGAGACTAGAGTATGGTAAGATACACATAAGTAGTGAACAAGAGTGAGGCGCATCAGGATCCAAAGGGCTTCAAAGAGGTGGTTTTTTAGCCTGTATTTGAATAGGGCCAGAGAAGGAGCCTGATGCACAGACTCAGGTAGTTTGTTCCAGGCACATAGAGCAGCAAGATGGAATGAACGAAGTCTGGAGTTGGCAGTGGCAGAGAAGGGCACAGATAGAAGGGATCTGCCAGAGGAGCGGAGTTCCTGAGGAGGGGTGTAGAGTGAGATAAGCGAGGAAAAGTAGTGAGGAGCTGCAGAATGAATGCGCTTGTAGGTCAGTAGGAGAAGTTTGAACTGGATGGTAAACAGATAGGAAGCCAGTGAAGTGACTAGAGAAGAGGGGTAACATGAGCATAGCAACACTGGTGGAAGATTAGCCATGCAGCTGAGTTTTGAACAGATTGAAGGGGAGAGAGATAATTCAGAGGGAGACCAGCGAGGAGCAGGTTACAATAGTCAATGCGTAACGTGACTAGTGAGTAGATAAGAGTCTTAGTAGTGTGCGTAGAAAGGAAGGGAGGGATATGACCCCAGAATTGAATATCCAGTTTTCATTTAAAGCGGCGACAGCAAGCTGCTTTCACTCTTCTGGCTGTCACTGCTGAATATGCCACACCCAAGTCTCTAAATCCACTTCCCTTGAAAAATAGGGAAGCTGGATTAGGACAATTTCTTATAAAGCAGGACACCCGTCCGCCCTAAATGTACACCATAAGGAGAGGAAGATGAAAAGAAGGAGATGCCTTGGAGACAGTTACAGGCTGATGCAGAAAGCTAACGCGGGCTTTACGAGCCCCTAACACCACGTTTAAGCACATTTTAAGATCTTTATAAATGCAGGAAATAGTCGTAAATGCAGATGGAAAAACTAGCGTCCACTTAATGCCACCTGTATTTAAATCTTTTTAAATGGATCCTAATTATTCAAATGTATTTTAATCAGCTGGGCTGGTATGTAAATCATGGCTACACCTGATGCTGAGACAGGCGTAGAGGATTTCACAACCATCCATAGTGCCAAAAGTTTTGCTGCAGGGTCTAAGTAGAAGTAAACCTCTAACGCTGCCCCTGCCAGTATTTTGCTTCTCCTTAGATGATCAGCCATCGGGAAAAGCCCCCGATGCCATCAAAATACTGGCAGGGGCCGTGCTGACAAAAAAGAATCCCTGGCGGCCCACCCTCCCTGAGATTACACAACAAAGAGCTCGTCTCCTGCAGCTCTGAAAATGTGTTAAAGGAAACCGGCTGTTCCTGCTCCCTGTAGCCAGCAATAGGCACTTACGAGCATTTTTGTAGCAGAACCTCTAAGTTATCATATTAATCTCATTTTGGCAATCTTTCTTAAACGGTAAAAAAAAAATGCAAATTAGCCACCGGTGCCTGGAGAGCAAGCTTAACTAGCGCAGACTTCTTGTGCGCATGTCGTTGGCTTGCTCTCCCAGTTTAACGCTGTGGTGGCTCATTTGCATGCGCAGGGTCACCGCGGTGGGCGTTTGCATACCCTAACATTCCTGCATCGCACGTTAAAATATGTGCGTTGTCAGAAACGTTAAACAATCGATCCAGCGCGGGTCTAGCGCTGGCTTTCTGCATCGGCCTAATAGTGCATATACCTATGGTGAGTTACCATGGAGGCAGGGAGCATGCAACCACAGGGACAAGGAGTGTCGCTACACAACAGGGTGAGGAGGAAATAGTGCTGCCCCTAGGACAATGAGTGCGGTTGCACAGAAAAATGTGCACCATCGTGGGGGAAGAAGGTATTTCCATGAGGGCGATGAGTATAGCTACACAGGAAGAGAAGGAACTGCCATGGAGACTGAGGGTTGTGATTTTGTTCTCTCTGTCGCTTGCATCATGTGCTCCATTCTTTCTGCTCCCTGGATTCTCATATCCATCTCATACTAAGTTCTCTTCCCTCTACAATAGCATTTTTGGCATGCAGCATGAAGTCTTTCTTGAATGTTCTCATTGGTTTGCTTTATATGTCTGGCATGTGACCATTTACCCAGCAGTTTTGTATGCTGGTAACAGTTGAAGAACCATAAGAAACACAATATACTAATATTACCAATCAGAAGAAAAGAGATTTCTCACCCAGGTCGGAGGACCCTCTAAGAGTCCAAAGGGTTAAAATTATTCTTCATGTAAATAATATGAATTCCAGATGAGCTCCAGATTTGCCTGACAAGCTTGATCCAGTCCTGGGTTTACCCCATTGCATCAGGGATATGCCGTTCTGATTTCTCTCTTTGACTCCATAAGAAAAGTAAGACTACAAGTCCCTGCATGCAATGAAGTAAACCCAGGACTGGATCAAACCTGTCGGGCACATCTGGAGCTAGTTGGCTACTCTATCTAGAAATGTAGCACCTTTATGCATGTGATTAAAATCTCCTTAGTATATAACTTTAGGAACTGCCCTTCTTGTCCTGTCCCGAGAAACATGGGAGATCCTGCCTCTTTGGAAGACCTGCTAGACGCACCCTAAGAAGATGAAGGAACACTTTCCTCTGTCCACATTTGGCCTGACTTGCTCTGCTCCAAGTTGCCACAGGAAGACCTGCCTTCCTTTTTGTTGGGCCTGCTTCTCTCTCTCTTCCAGAACCTGGCCTCACTTCCTGTCTGGCCTTAACGGAAGGTGGAAAACCTCCTTATCTCTCTGTCTAACTCCAAAGCACCACAGAGAGCTTGCCTTTTTCTCTGCCTGAGTGCCTATCTCACCTTTTTCCCCACCTGCCTCTATGAATTTGGATTTTAGATTTAATTACGCAATTTTCCAAATTCGAACTCAAGGCAAATTATGCTCAGGTACAGAAGGCATTTTCGTTTTCCAGAGGGCTTACAATCTAACAGTTAGATTAGCTAATGTGCACTAACACAAGTTTATTTGCATTTAATATGTATTAATATGATTAACGTGAGCTACTAGTAAACAGGTCCCATTGAGAATAATGGATCTTGCATTAAATAGTAGGTATTAAAAAGCTGATGCATGTTACTAAATCTAAGTTTGCACTTGAGGCCCAAGGACACCAGTAGGATCTAAACCCTGACTCCACAACTAGCTTCTTTAACTACTAGGTCACCCCTGCACTATAGAGAAGTGGCCTAGTCTTCCTAGTGGAGAAACGGCTGTAAACATTAGGCAGTCTGGCTCTTTCTGCAGGCGGTGGCATGAGAAGATCTGCCTGACCTCCATTCTGAAAGGCACCCTCACTGCCTGGTCCCAAGTTCCCACATGAAGGCTTCTCTTTCTGTCTGTCTCTGAGGAAATATTGAAGGTCTGCTTCTCTCCCAGAAAGCTGTAGAACTCCTAATTCTTTGTTCATTGACTCTGCCTTAAGGAATTGCTAGAAGGTCTGCCTTTCTTCCTATCCTACTTGCCCTGTCCCACAGTAAGAGTTGCTTCCCTTGCCACCTGTCCCAGAAAAAACCTCACAGCCCTGCCTCTATTCCTGCTTGCCCTACCTTGAGGAGTCAATAGAAGGCCTGCTTTCGCTCTCGTTCTCCCAGCTTTTCTCTTCCCTATCCCAAGGAGCTGCAGAAAGATCTCTCTCCTTCCCTTCCTAACTCTGAGGAACACGTCTCGTCACCCTCACCAGCAACAAATTTGCAGTGAGCCACTTTATTTAAACGAAAGTGAGAAGCTTTGAGCAGGTGTAAATGAAAGCATATGCACTTTGCAAAAACTTAAGGGGGGGGGGGATTGAATAGGGCATAAAAAATTGTTTCTAACTATTTTTGTTTTTCTTGCAAGAGTTCCCTTGTGCAGGGAAAGTTGTTATCTTTGTCAAGAAAGAGATTTGAACTAACTAAAGTATTTTATAATCAACATACCTACTTCTGAACTCCACCTGAGTTGCGCTCAGACCGCACCCTACTGGCAAAGTACATGCCTTGATGCCAATGTGTACTTTTACATTGGCTGCAATTCTGTAAGAGGCCATTCCTGTGCATAAACAGCTTCATATGTGCGTTAGTGACTTTATAAAATTACCTGCTATAGCAACCATCCAACGCAACCCAAAAGAGATCAATGCTCACCACCCAATATCAAAAAAACACTCCTGTGATTCAAAATTCAGTCGGTCTAAAGACTATAGTTAAGGGAAGGAAAAAGACCTCAGAGATCTTGGTGGGCTAAAACTCTTACACCATTCTCCTCTCAAACATCACAGGTCAAGAAAAAACCTTCCAATTTTATTTATTCTATTATTCAACAAATATGTTATTTTCAATGAAAGAAATCTTCAGGAAGACAATTCCATCACATCGTATAAACCTTTCTCCCCTCATCGAACATTATAAGGAGCTATCTCCCTGAAAACAGATACTCATATTTCCATCATCAGTCATCCAACGCTATCAACATTTCGCCAGTGCTGAGTCAGGGAAAAAACTCCTTAGTGTGCACTTGACTTCCTGTCTCTAAGCTTGATAATTTTCACCCCTTTTCCCCCTGAAGCCTGTGCCTTCCTAACACAAATTTCTTCCCCAAGAGAGAAATGGCTAATGGTGACAGAAATTGGTCTTACTTTACAGGTGATAAACAAATTTGGGGCATCCTTAGTGGCACAGAAGAGTATTATCCATTTGAAAGAGAAGAGTTTTGGTGCTAAGGCAGGAATACATGTGTGAATAAAGTTAGTCAAACGGTCTGTTATAAGAGAAGCAGAGAAGAAATGTTTAGCTCAGAATATTTCTGAGAAAGGAGAAAATGGACATGAGCTGATATTTTAAAGAGGGAGATGAAGTCAAATCCTTTCGTCCATGTTTGCTGATTAGATTAGTTAACATAAAAACAAAAGAATATAAGATATGCCATACTGCGTCAGACCAAGATAAATCAAGACCAGTATCCTGTTTCCAACAGTGGCCAATCCAGGTCACAAGTAACTAGCAGTTTCCCTAAAAGACACAAGTTCCACAATGCTTGTACTGGGTCAAGCAGTGATATCCCGGGTCCCTTTTAATAATGGTTTATAGACCTTTCCTCCAGGAACTTGTCCAAACCTTTTTTAAACCCATCTACACTAACAGCTTTTACTACATCCTCTTACTAGTCTTAAATGGGTTACAATGTAGCTTCATTCCATGTCCCCTAGTTTTTCTATTTTTTGATGGCATAAACAATCAATCTATGTTTAGCTGTTCCCCTCCATTCATTAATTTATAGACCTCTATCATATCTCCCCTCAGCCATCTCTTTTCCATATTGAATAGCCCTAACCTTTTTAGCCTCTTTTCATAGGGGTATCCTTCCATCCCCTTTACCATTTTGGTGGCTCTTCTCTTTACCTTTCCTAATAATGCTATATCCTTTTTAAGATATGGCAACCAGAATTGCACACAATATTCAAGGTGTAGTAGCACCAAGGAACAATACAGAAGCATTATAATATCCTTTGTTTTATTTTCCATTCCTTTCCTTATGATACCTAGCATTCTATTTGCTCTCTTGGCCACCGCTGCACACTGGGCGGAGGGTTTTAACATGTTATCTACGATGACGCCTAAATTTTTTTCCTGGGTGGTGGTTCCTAATGTGGAACCTTGCATTGTATAACTATAGTTTGGGTTGTTCTTTTCTAGGTGCATAACTTTGCACTTGTCCACATTAAATTTCATTTGCCATTTTGATGCCCAGTCTTCCAATTTATCAAGATCCTCTTGCAATTTTCCACAATCCTCATGTGTTTTAACAACTTTAAATAGTTTTGTGTCATCTGCAAATTTGATAACCTCACTCGTTATTCCACTTTACAAGTCATTTATGAATATGTTAAAAAGCAACAACCCAGTACAGATCCCTGGGGTACTCCACTATTCACCTTTCTCCATTGGGAAAATTGGCCATTTAGCCCTACCCTCTGCTTTCTATCTTTTAACCAGTTCCTGATCCATAATAGTATACTGCCTCCTATCCCATGACTTTTTAGTTTTGCCAAAAGTCTCTGATGAGTGACCTTGTCAAAGACTTTCTGAAAGTCCAGATACACTATATCAACCGACTCACCTTTGTCTACCTGTTTATTCACACCTTCAAATAAACATATCGGATTAGTAAGACAAGATCTTCCTTGTCTAAAGCCATGTTGGCTGTCTCCCGTTAGGCCATGACTATCTACATGCTGTGTAATTTTGTTCTTTATGATGGTTTCTATCATTTTCCATGGTACTGACGTCAGGTTACCGGTCTGTAATTTCCCGGATCACCCCTGGAACCCTTTTAAAAAATTGGCATTACATTGGCGATTCTCGTATCTTCAGGTATTAAAGATGATTTTAATGAAAGTTCACAGATTACTAATAGCAGGCCTGCAATCTCATATTTCAGTTCTTTCAACATTCTTGGATGTATACCATCCGGTCCAGGTGATTTGCTACTATTCAGTTTATCAAATAGTTGTAATACATCTTCCCGGTGTAGTGATATTTCTCTCAATTCCTCTGCAGTATCACCTTTAAATACCACTTCAGTCTTGGGTAACATCCCTACATCTTCCTCAGTAAAGACCGAAGCAAAGAATTCATTCAGTCCACCGCCCCAAGGACGTTCTCCAAGGTCATAGTGGTGGCAATTATGGTGCTGAGGGATCTGTGTTCATCCCTTTGTGGATGACTGGCTGATCTAAACCCACTGCCATTCAGAGGCGCCATGGGTGGCATCCCAAGTGCTATCCTTTTTGGAAAGCCTCGGCTGGGTGATTAATCAGGGACTCTTGGATTACTTAGTGCTGTTCAGTGCACAGAGGCCTCTCAGAGTCTGGGATTATCTCCAGCTCCTCGGATTGATAGCGGCGATCATAGAGATGGTGCCATTGGTGCATCCTCACATGTGACAGCACCAGCGGTTCTTGCTGGCTCAGTGGTCCCAGAGTTCTCAGGAGTTAGAGCACAGGCTACCACTCTGTTGATGGTGAAGTCCAACTTGCCGGTAGTGGCAGCAGCCCCATCATCTGAGGAAGGGCATGCCGTTGGACGTATTACCTTTAAATACTACTTCAGTCATGGGTAACATCCCTACATTTTCTTCAGTAAAGACCGAAGCCAAGAATTCATTCAGTCTCTCCGCTATGGCCTTGTCCCCTCTTAGTGCCCCTTTTACCCCTCTATCATCTAATGGTCCAACTGACTCTCGCACAAGTTTTTTGCTACAAATGTATTGGAAAAAGTCTTTATTACGTGTTTTTTGCTTCCACAGCAAGTTTATTCTCAAATTCTCTCTTTGCCTGCCTTATCAATGCCTCACATCTAACTTGCCAGTGCTTATGCTGTTTCCAGTTTTTGTCATTTGGCTCTTTTTTCCATTTCCTGAAAGCTGTTTTTTTTTTTTTTAGCAACAACAGCCTCTATGACATCACCTTTAATGATGCTGTTAGTTTGAGTCCCTTTTATTGTGACCAGATTACAAATAGTTTCATATGCAGGGCTGGATTTCTCTTTACTTAAAACAGCAATATTCTGGAAAAAACAAAGTTCAGAGAATTGCAAACCTCTGTGGCAGATCTGGACCATAGCACCCAACTGCCTATCCTATTCAATAGTATATTTAGACATCTTATTGAAGGAAATGGAGTTCTGTGGTCATGGTAATGCATGTGAGAGCACGGGAAGATCTTGCTGGTATGAATCCATCGCTTTTGCAAGTTTCATTGTATGGTGGAGAATATGACACAAGGGCTGGGCTGTTGAGATGCAACCATGTGAGTCTATGCTAAGCCATGCCTCATATTCCTACTGTAGAGCCCCTTAGGTTCTGCTCCTCTGAGTAGCAGAGACCTCTAGTGGTCATAGAAGTATATTGTGCTTTGACCTGTAAGTGTTCTCATAATATTCCAGAACAGGGGAAGCTACTCTTTCTGAGTGTCATCAAGTTGGGAGGAGACTCCTCTTGGAGGAAACACTGAACCATTATAAAAACCTCTGGACAGCAGCAGAATGTGATAGTGTTGACGGCGGAGGATCACATTTCTGTGACAATGGCAACAACACTAAACTTAAACTGCGCGGAAGAAAGGCCCGGTAATCGACTTCTCTATCTTGCCATGAAAACCCAATGGATAGTTACAACAAAACAAATTGTGCTATAGTGCTGGAAGATGAGACCCAGGTCGGAAGGCACTCAACTAGCTACTGGCAAAGAGCTGAAGACTTTTCAGAGTAAAGCCAGCATTTATGATGTGATTGGATCAAAGCCCTTGGGATGTCTGACTGCTGAGGTAGCTGCGCATGAAATGAGAGTCAGAAGCTGTAAGATGTCTTACACATAGTAACATGGAACGTACGAAGCATGAACCAAGGGAAGTTGGAGGTGGTCAAGAATGAAATGGAATGTGTACAACTTGATTTGTTGGGTGTCAGCGAACTGAAATGGACTGGCATTGGGCACTTTGCATCAGATGATCACATGGTCTACTATGCTGGAAATGAAAGACAAAGAAGAAATGGTGTTGCATTTATAATAAAGAAGAAACTTGCAAGAACTGTAATGAAATACAATGCAGTCAGCGAACGCTTAATCTCTATTCATCTACGAGGAATGCCTATCAACACAACTATAATTCAAGTATATGCCCCAACAACAGCTGCAGAAGAGAATGAAATTGAAGAGTTCTATGAAGAAGTACAAGCTGAAATTGATAGAACATGCAAACAGGATATCCTGATAGTCATGGTTTATTTATTTACGTTTCTTATATACCGCACTATTTGCGATCAGCGCGGTTTACATAGAACAAGCAAAATCCGACACTAAACAAATGTCTGGTCATTACATTGAACAGGAAATGTTGGAAAACTTGGAGAACAGGGTAAACTATATACATATGCAGTTGAATTGACTGGAATGCAAAAGCTGGCAACAAAGAAGAAGGCAAAGTAGCCAGAAAATATGGACTTGGCAACAGAAATGAAGCTGGAGAAAGACTGATAGAATTCTGCAAGACCAACGACCTATTCATCTCAAACACCTTCTTCCAGCAACACAAGCGGCAACTGTACACATGGACTTCACCCAATGGATTGTATAAAAATCAAATTAACTACATCTGTGGAAGTCAACAATGGAAAAGCTCTGTAACATCAACAAAGACAAAACCTGGAGCTGACTGTGGTACAGATCATAAACTACTAGTATGCAAACTCAAGCTAAAGTTGAAAAAGAGCAAACCACTCATGAATGCAGCAAAATATGACCTTCAGAATATACCACTGGAATTTAAAGACTGCCTGCAAAATTGATTTGCTGCTTTAGATACAAATGACAGAGCTCCAGAAGATTTATGGAATGACATTAAGAAGGTTGTGTTGGAAGAAAGCGAGAAGTCTCTACAAAAGGTGAAAAAGCAAAAATGGCCAAAATGGATGATGGAAGAAACTCTGAAAATTGCCCAGAAATATAGAGAAGCTAAAGCCAGAGGAGAAAGAAAGACAATCACAGAACTCAACAGAGATTTCCAACGTGCAGCAAGACAGGACAAGGAAAAGTACTACAATGATGCATGCAAGGAAATAGAAGCAGAAATAGCTTTCCTAAAGCTACGAGAGTTAAAGAAAAGGTTCCAGCCTTGAATTGGAATGTTACAAGATGCCAAGATGCTCAAGGTTCTATGTTGAATGATGCTGAGAAGATCAAGAAAAGGTGGAAGGAATATACAGAGTTTTTATATGATAAAGATCAAGTGGACCAACAGCTGTTTCAACCTGTACCTTATGATCGGGAACCATTGGTGATGAAAGAAGTTGAAGCAGCATTGAAAGCCTTATCAAAGAACAAAGCACCAGACATTGATAGCATTCCCATAGAAGTATTACAGCAATCTGATGCAGCTGTTACCATACTTACAAGGCTCTGCCAAGAAATATGGAAGACAACATCATGGCCAACTGACTGGAAAAGATCTGTGTTTATACCAATACTAACAAAAGGTGATCCAACTGACTGTGGAAATTATCGCATAATCACTCTGATCCCTCATGCCAGCAAGATTCTACTGAAGATTATTCAAAAGAGACTACAACCATACCTGGAACAAGAACTACCTGAAGTGCAAGCAGGGTTCAGGAAAGGGCGAGGAAGGAGAGACATCATTGCGGATGTGAGAAGGATCCTTGAAAAGACTAAAGAATACCAAAGGACATCTATTTGTGCTTTATTGACTATAGCAAGGCTTTTGACTGTGTAAACCATGAGAAACTCTGGGCCACATTAAGAAGCATGGGTATACCAGAACGTCTGATCGTTCTTTTGCACAATCTATACAATGGTCAAGAAGCAACAATTTGAACGGAACAAGGAGAAACAGAATGGTTTAAGGTGTAAGACAAGGCTGCATACTTTCCCCCTACCTGTTTAATTTATATGCAGAACAAATCATCAGAGAAGCAGGATTGTATGAAGACAACAGAGGTGTGAAGATTGGTGGAAGACTCATCAACAACCTTCGCTATGCTGATGATACAACATTATTGGCTGAAAGTGAAGATGATCTGAAACATTTGCTTCTCACACTCAAAGAACATAGTCTTAAAATTGGCCTGCACCTTAATGTAAAGAAGAGAAATATCATGACAACTGGCATAATCAACAGGTTCATCGTTGAAGGAGAAGAAATTGAAATTGTGAACAACTTTAACCTACTTTGATCAACTATCAATAAAGAAGCAACAAGCAGCCAAGAAATCAGACGACGCATTGCTCTTGGCAGAATGGCTATGAAAGACTTAGAAAAGATTCTTAAGAGCAGAGATGTCTTTCTCCATACAAAGATTCGACTTGTTCAAGTCATGGTATTTTCAATAACATCGTATGGATGTGAAAGCTGGACAGTGAAAAAGATAGACTGGAAGAAAATTGATGCCTTTGAATTATGGTGCTGGCGATGAATACTTTGTATACCATGGACTGCCCAAAGAACAAACCAGTCAGTACTAGAGGAGCTCAAACCTAAGCTTTCTTTAAAAAGCTGAGATGACAAGACTTTGACTTTCATACTTTGGACACATCATGCAAAGAGAGAGATCATTAGAGAAAGACATCATGCTTGGCAAGATAGAAGGTCAACGCAAAAGAGGAAGGCCAGCAATGAGATGGATCGATACAATAACAGCAGCTACGGGTTCCAGTTTGTCAACAATGAGCCTGACTGAAGACTGAACACAATTTAGGATAGCTATCCAGAGGGTCGCCATCAGTTGTCTCCGACTTGACGGCACTTAACAACAACATAAAATCATCACCCAACTGCAGACTTCTGTCTTTAGCGATCTAGGCATCGTACCACTGAGATAGATCTACCTGGTTAGGAAGAGGTGGGGTTGGGGGGTGACAAAGGTTGCTTAGGGTTTCACACAATATTCGCTGTGTCCTGATGAGCCCCACCAGCAGTAGGCCTTTCTCTAAGGTATGGGAAGCTGTAATTTCTGTTTTTTTATTTCAATAAAGTCTTTAACACCGTTCCACACAGGTGACTTATAAACAAACTGAGTGCCCTAGGGATGGACCCTAAAGTTACTGATTGGATTAGAAGTTGGTTGAGTGGGAGGCGACAAAAGGTACAGGTAAATGTTGCACACTCTGAGAAGAAGAAGGTTACCAATGGTGTGCCACGGATCTATCTTTGGTCTGATTCTGCTTAACATCTTTGTTAGTGATAATGCGGAAGGGTTGTCAGGTAAGGTTTGCTTGTTTGCAGACAATACTAAAATCTGCAATAGAGAAGACACACAGGAAGAAGTCAATAACATGAGGAGGGATCTAGCTAAGCTTGAAGAATGGTCTAGAATTTGGCAACTGAAATTTAATGCTAAAAAATGCAAGGTCATGCATTTGGGGTGCAAAAATCCAAAGGAGCTGTACAGTGCAGTGGGTGAGGTACTTCTCTCCACAAAAGAAGAGCGGGATCAAAGCATAATTGTGTCTGACAATCTTAGAGAAGCTAAACAGGTAGAAAAGACAACTGCAAAAGCCAGAAGGATGCTTGAGTGTACAGGGAAAGGAATGGCAAGCCGAAAAAAGGAGGTGATAATGCCTTTGTATTAATCTCTGGTTTGACCTCATTTGAAATATTGTGTACAATTCTGTATACCGCACCTTTAGAAGGATATAGACAGGTTGGAGTCAGTGCAGAGGGTGCCTATTGAAATGGTTATTGGTCTTCGTTATGAAGATATGAGGACAGACTTAAAGATCTTAATATGCATATGTTAGAGGAAAGGCGAGATAGGGGCGATATGATGGAGAGATTAAAATACCTCTGTGGCATAAATGCACAGGAAGGTCTCTTTGAATTGAAGGCAAGCTCTGCTACGAGGGGACATAAGTTGAGAGTGAAAGGGGATAGACTCAGGAGTAATATGCAGAAATATTTCTTTACGGAAAGAGTGGTAGATGTATGGAATAGTTTCCAAGTGGAGGCGGTGGACACAAGGTTGTTGTTGTTGTTAAGTGCCGTCGAGTCGGAGTCGACTCATGGCGACCCTCTGGATAGCTATCCTAAATTGTGTTCGGTCTTCAGTCAGATGGTTCATTGTTGACAGACTGGCACCTGTAACTGCTGTTATTGTATCGATCCATCTCATTGCTGGCCTTCCTCTTTTGCGTTGACCTTCTATCTTGCCAAGCATAATGTCTTTCTCAAATGATCTCTCTCTTCGCATGATGTTTCCAAAGTATGAAAGTGGAAGTCTTGTCATCTGAGCTTCTAAAGAAAGCTTAGGTTTGATCTCCTCTAGTACCAACTGGTTTGTTCTTCGGGCAGTCCATGGTATACACAGTATTCGCCGCCAGCACCATAATTCAAAGGCATCAATTTTCTTCCTATCTGTCTTTTTCACTGTCCAGCTTTCACATCCATATGATGTTATTGAAAATACCATGGCTTGAACAAGTCGAATCTTTGTATGGAGAGAGACATCTCTGCTCTTGAGAATCTTATCTAGGTCTTTCATAGCCATTCTGCCAAGAGCAATGCATCGTCTGATTTCTTGACTGCTCGTTGCTTCTTTATTGCTAGTTGATCCAAGTAGGTTAAAGTTGTTCACAATTTCAATTTCTTCTCCTTCAATGATGAACCTGTTGATTATGCCAGTTGTCATGATCTTTGTCTTCTTTACACTAAGGTGCAGGCCCATTTTGAGACTATGTTCTTTGATTGTGAGAAGCAAATGTTTCAGATCATCTTCACTTTCAGCCAGTAATGTGGTATCATCAGCATAGCGAAGGTTGTTGATGAGTCTTCCACCAATCTTCACACCTCTGTTCTCTTCATACAATCCTACTTCTCTGATGATTTGTTCTGCATATAAATTAAACAGGTAGGGGGAAAGTATGCAGCCTTGTCTTACACCTTTGCTTATTTTAAACCATTCTGTTTCTCCTTGTTCCGTTCAAACTGTTGCTTCTTGATCAATGTACAGATTGCGCAAGAGAATGATCAGGTGTTCTGGTATTTATTTATTTATTTTTATTTATTTACAGTTCTTATATACCGCGCTTTTTGGTACCAGCGCGGTTTACAGTCAACAAATTTTTGCATTGGAACAATCCTTTGCTTACATTATAACAGGGTCAGTAACTTGGCGATAACAGGGGAAACTATATACAAATTATATACAAACAGAATTTTATCTGTGGCTAATTTACAGTTCAGGTTACATTGGGATCGTGAATTTGGGTGTGCAGAGAGTATACCCATGCTTCTTAATGGGCCCAGAGTTTCTCATGGTTTATACAGTCAAAAGCCTTGCTATAGTCGATAAAGCACAAATAGATATCCTTTTGGTATTCTTTAGTCTTTTCAAGGATCCATCTCACATCTGCAATGATGTCTCTCGTTCCTCTCCCTTTCCTGAACCCTGCTTGCACTTCAGGTAGTTCTTGTTCCAGGTATGGTTGTAGTCTCTTTTGAATAATCTTCAGTAGAATCTTGCTGGCATGTCGGATCAGAGCGATTGTGCGATAATTTCCACAGTCAGTTGGATCACCTTTCTTTAGTATTGGTAGAAACATAGATCTTTTCCAGTCAGTTGGCCATGATATTGTCTTCCATATTTATTGGCAGAGCCTTGTGAGTACGGTAACAGCTGCATCAGATTGCTGCAATACTTCTATGGGAATGCTATCAATGCCTGGTGCTTTGTTCTTTGATAAGGCTTTCAATGCTGCTTCAACTTCTTTCATCACCAATGGTTCCCGATCATAAGGTACAGGTTGAAACGGCTGTTGGTCCACTTGATCTTTATCATATAAAAACTCTGTATATTCCTTCCACCTTTTCTTGATCTTCTCAGCATCATTCAACATAGAACCTTGAACATCTTGTAACATTCCAATTCGAGGCTGGAATGTTTTCTTTAACTCTCGTAGCTTTAGGAAAGCCGATCTTGTTCTTCCTCTAATAGTTAGATACTGGACAAGGACAGTATTTGAATTGAAAAGAGCATGAGACAAACATACAGGATCTCTAAATGTGAAAAGCGGATTATTGTAGTGATATGGAAGGGCAGACTAGATAAGCTATGTGGTCTTTTTCTACCATCATGTTTCTATCCTGCTCAAGAGGAGAGGAGCCTACCAGTGGAAAAGAGAAAAATAACATAATGGATTACCTGTAAGCCACTGTTCCAAAGAAAAAACAGAGGACCCAGAGGACTATCCCTGTAACTGAGTGACACTCAGAGACAGGAACTATCCTGGTACCATACAGGGATCTGTATCTATGGCAGACTCCAGCTCAGAAGGTATACTGAAAGAATATAGTGTAGGAGGAGGGTTGTTCCTATCAGGGACGAACACAGAGCAAAGAGAAAGGATTGCAATTGCTTGTAATATAGTTTTCTGCCTCTGCTAATTTATTATTTTTGTTATTGTTATTAATGATCCTTAATAATTTTTAAGTAGACCCTATCTTTCAGAACAACAAATTTCTGGTCTGGATTCTATTATTGGGAAATAAGGAATTTGAGTGAGTAGAATGTAGATGCCAAAAGTCTCTCAGAATTTACTGGTCCTCTTTGAGGAACCTTAATCATTCCCAAGAGTTGAGACTGAAAGGACACATTGCGAGCCCTACCATTGAGCGACTGTGTGCATTGCACATGACCCTGATTTTCAGCTGCACTTATCAACCCCTATTGACTTATGCAAATGAGGCCCTGCAATCGGTCTCTGCACATGACTCCACTTCCTTCTGCATCCTACTCAGGCCGTTCCTGAAAGGACAGTATTTCCTCTTGGAAGCTGTGGCCCCCAATCTGCCAGCCAATGTGCTAAGCCACCGAAAGGGACTCCCAAACCAACAGGGGTTACTCTAGGGAAGAGGTGGAAGCGGCATGGGAGGAAGATATGGCACCAACATATCTAGGGATATCACAAAATATCAGACTGCCACTGTGTATTACTCTCCTTTAGTTAGATCGCATGACCATAGAGACCCTCAAATATGTGTGCTCCATGAAAGAACAACCTCACATTTACCTGTGGAACATTTTACTTCAGTATGCTGACCTTAAGAAAAGTTAGTCAGTGACTTCAAAGTTAACACCTGGCATAGCACAACTAGATAAGATCTAAAGTCAATCAACAGTTCTAGTCGATCAAGTAAAGAGACACATTGAGTTTGATGGGCTAAACTAGAGAATTGGAGATAATATTAGTGTATTGGAGATCTGAGGAGTCTTTCAAATTTCATGTAACATTGAAGTTTCCTGGTCCTCAGATCTCAAATATGGTAATATCTCCCATTCTTTAGTTAGGCCACCAAATTCAATGTGTCTCTTTACTTGCTTGACTAGAACTGTTGACTCTTCAAGATAAAAACTAACAAATCGGTTCTTCAAAGAACACTTTAGACAATAAATACTTAAGAAAAAGTGCTCCAATGTCTAGCGATGATAATACAGTAAATTGGTGAAAAAAGGTCTCAACATGGGGTGATGTGGGTTGATGCGCGGTGTTTTCCTTAGAATGTAGGATTCACGATCCTAGAACTTCAGAAAATTTAAAAATTGGAAATTTGACAGCCGCTATTGAAAATTCGTAAAAGAGTTGAAAGTCTGAAAGTTGTCATTGTATGTTCACAAGTGCCTCATCACACCCTCTGAGGAAACCGCATGAGTCGGTGAAATGCATAAGCGCTGGGAGTTGGCGTCGGGGTTCAGTCTTCAATAAGATAAGCACACCTTTTGTTAACTTTTGGAAAAGAGACTCGTTTCATGTGGACATATTCTATACACGTTAAAATCTTGATAAAAAGAAAAAAACAAGAAAATGATAAGATAGGAAAGTCAAGGGTGAAAATATATAAGGTCCTTGATGCAAATGAGGGGGATCTTCAGATTGGGTGACTTATGACCTAACAGATCACCCCATGTTAGTCTGAGACCTTTTTTCACCAATTTATTGTATTCTCATCGCTAGACATTGGAGCACTTTTTCGTATTTATAGAACTGTTGACTGACTTTAGATCTTATGTAGGTGTCCTATGCCAAATGTTAACTTTGAGGTCACTTACTAATTTTTCTTAGGGTCAGGTTGACCAGTTTGATGGATCTAGTCTAGTGAGGTCAGTGTAATCTACTCACTTTTAATTTATGTATGAGATCAACTCTAATTTAACCATTTGGACTATATTGGTAGAATAATAGACATCTTGAGTGCTAATTCACTAAGTGGAATTTTGTGAAAAAATGGTAGAATGTGATTACCATTAGGAAATAGAGTTTTATATTTTTAACCTTTTTGTATCCCCTCTGTTGCATCTGCTTCAGAAATGGCCCTTTTTGCATGGTTGTCCCCAGCAATGACTTCCTGCCAGGACCTGGAAGATTTTGGAACTTGCTTCCTTTTTCCTATTGCAGTTGGAATGGAAGTTGGAACCCCTCTTCCTCCAGTTGACCTTGCCTGATACCGTTTTATTTTTCTAAGAAAATTACCAGCGGTTCTGCTGCATGCCCCTATTGTCCTGTCAGGTTTTCAAAGCAGAGGTAGTAGGGTGACTTGGGATCTTCAGCTATGTTCATTTTCAGGCACAGGCGTGCAACCTTCAGCTTCTCAGCTTTACGTAACGGAAAGAAAAAAATGAACTGTTATGGGAAATAGTCAGTTTCCTTTCATCTTTTCATTATTTTCTTCTTCAATGAATATTTATTTACTGAGTGATTAACTTGTACAACTTCTCCGTCTTCAGGCTGCAACCAGCTGGATTGAGTATCAGGCCTTATAGCAAATAGCAGGTATCAAGTACAATCCACACCAGCTCTACACTGCTGGTAAGTACTCCAACATGGAAACAAACACATGCAAATGAGGTGCACTCCATTGCCTAACAAAGGCAAAGTAACATTGACTTGTAAATGAGTTTTCTCATATTTGATGTAAAAGTACCAAGCAGTGTTTCATTTGGAGACCTTAGAGAAACTCAATAAAGTTTCATGAAAAACCTTGTGAATCAACTGGGGGAGAGGAGGGGCAATGCACTGTAGTGACTGTGCTGGTTGACTCAAAGAGGAATCTGTTTAAAATTACTTTTGATCTTTGCTTTTCTTTCTGTTGTTTCTTTCCTATCTTGTGCAAGCCTTTGACTCCGATGCAGACTACAAAAACACATAAGGTGGGTTGGCGGTGGTTAACTCTGATGGGCTCGGCTGAGCAGTCTAGTAGTTGGGTCACAGAGCTGTGATTGGTTCTGGAGATCAAGCTTTCATTTGCTCCGATGCTGTTCACTTTTATGGCTGTGAGTTTATTGGTGACTGAAATAGACCTTCCCAAAACTGTTCCCCATGAGCTCTCCAGAGCATGCATACTTTTCCTCTTGGGAATAAAGGGCAGCACCAGTTTGGTACTGGTGCTTTCCCTGCAAAGTACACAGAGAGAGTTTATTTTTTTAGATCCCACATGTACTGCCTGGTGGGTTGTTTGCACTCGTGAATAATCTAGGTACTCACCTAGCCATAGGCAAGAAATTTTGCAAGGCAAACTCAGCCAGGAGTTCTTCTTTGAAAGTCACTTGCAGGCGTGCGGGCATTATGGAAACCGGCCTCGTTATTCTTACTGCAAACTCCTTCTTCCCAGATCCAAGGATATGCCCGCAGTGTTTGATCATGGCATGAAAGAGTTGACAGCAGCATGTTTTTTTCTGCTCCTGAAAGCTTTGGGAGGTGAGTTTTTTTGGCTCTTCTTTGAAGTGCCCACTTGAGGTCTTTGTAATTGCGCTGTCCAACTAGAAATGCATGCTTATTCATGTTTTATTCACTTCCCAGGGCAGGATTAAGTCTGACTGGTCCTCTATTTTTGCAGTACAGCTGTCATTACAGTCTGTGGGTGAAAATCTCACATTATTTTCTTTTCCTCCAATAGAAAATCAGGAGTTCAGCTGTGCCATGTTCTATCCTTTTAATCTTTCATATTTCATTCACATGGAATATAAAAGAAGTGTGAGGACAGTGGCCTCAAAGGTACCATTTTGGCAGCCTCTCTCTTATTAAAGAGACAATCTAAATTCTTTTCTATGGGAAATCATAGCACTCATCTTTCAAGACGTGCTTTGGCAGACACTAACTACTAAGCATCCACCCTTCCCCCATCATTAACCCCGCATGTCCTACTCTTTCGTTCACACCTCATCTGCACACCCTCTGTCACTCATGTACACTTCTTCTACCCACGCTGTAGATATGCAACCATACTCCTACCCAATGAAAATCGTTGATTAAAAAAAGCAATGTTATAATTTTTTGATTGGCCCTTCTAGAGATAGGTGTGGGCAGGTACTGCTTCATGATGGTGAACTGCTGACGTCCCCTTTCCATGTTTTTGGGGTGATGAGGGTCTTCCTTCCTCGCCTCTGGAGTGGCTGGTTGGTTTCTCCACTAGAAAACCAGCACATTGTGGTGGGGCTAAAAGAGAAACACGAAAAAATGATATTTCATGGAAAAAAGGGAAGCCAGGAAGTAGAAGGAAAGCATAGTATTGCCTATGTCCAGAAATGCTAGAGAAATAGTGAGCAGTGGTACAAGAAGTAAGACCTGAAACTTCATCTACAGCTCCACATTCTCCTGGTGCACTCAGACCATGAAGATGCCTCTTAATCATCTGAGTTCTCCAAAACAGGTTTGTTACCAGTGCATATTTTCATGCCTTGATGTTTACCTTGCATGGAAATATGACCTTTCTATGGGAAGCCTGTTTATGTGGCGGGAGGACGTGGAAGTAAAAATGTCTGCAAAATCTATGTCAGCTTTAGAAGAGAGGGTGTGCATGTGTGAGGCCAATGCAAAACCAACATATTTCTCTGCCTTTAAAAATGGAGCTGATTGTTAAAATCAGGCTGCGCTCAGAAGGAAGTGAAGGAAAGTACGATGACTGATGTCCACAGGCGGCGGGAGGAGCCGTCTCACAAATAAACATGTGGGAAAAAGCGACGGAGGAAACCCGGCCACTTACATGTGCATCTCAGCCATTTTGCAATACTAGATGTGCAGCTGCTCTTAATCTCCTATAGATGCCTCTTTTTACCTCATTTCAGGTTGGAGGGGGAAATACATAAGCGGACTTGCTTAACAAATATTTCTGTTCTGTGTTCACAGATGAAGGGCTGGGAACAAGACCTCAAAAAACACCCATTAACAGGAACAAAAGCGAGGGGCATCTCCAATGATTTTCAGAGGATTGTGTTCGTGAGGAACTAGCTAAACTAAAAGTGGACAAAGCGATGGGGACCAGATGGGATATATCCGAGAATACTGAAGGAACTTGGGGATGTTCTAGCAGTTCAACTGACTGACCTTTTCAATGCCTCTTTGGAGTCAGGGGTGGTGCCAGAGGACTGGAAAGAGGCACATGTGGTCCCTTTACACAAAAGAGGAAGTAAGGATGTGGTTGAAAACTACGGGCCAGTTAGTTTAACCTCAATGGTAAGTAAATTATTGGAAATGCTCTGAAAGGAAAAATAATGAGATTTATGGAGTCCAATGGATTTTTAGATCTGAGGTAGCATGGATTCACCAGGGGATGGTTTTGTCAGATAAATCTGATTGATTTCTTTGACTGGGTGACAAGGAAGTTGGACCGAAGGAGAGCCCTAAATGTGGTGTATTTAGATTTCAGTAAAGCATTTGACACTGTTCCGTACAGGCAACTTATAGACAAACTGAGCACCCTAGGGATGGACCTTAAAGTTACTGCTTGGGTTAGAAATTGGTTGAGTGGGAGGTGACAAAGGGTACAGGTAAATGGAGTTCACTGAGGAGAAAGAAGTTACCAGTGGAGTGCCGTAGGGATCTGTCCTTTGTCCGATTCTTTTTAACATCTTTGTTAGTGATATTGCAGAAGGACTGTTGGGTAAAGTTTGCCTCTTTGTGGATCATATCAAAATCTGCAACAGAGTAGACACCCAGGAAGGTAGAAATAACATGAGGAAGGATCTAGCTAAGCTTGAGGAATGGTCTAGAATTTGGCAGCTGAGATTTAATGCTAGAAAATGTAGGGTCATGCATTTGGGCTGCAGCAATCTAAGGGAGCGGTACAGTATAGGGGGTGACATACTTCTGTCCATGAAAGAATAACAGGACCTTGGCATGACTGTGTCTGATGATCTCAAAGTAGCTAACCTGGTAGAAAAGTTGACGGCAAAAGCTAGAAGGATGCTTGGGTGCATATATTGTAAGCTCTGATTGACTAGATTGCAATCTCTTATGATCAGGGACTGTCTCTTACATGTCTGTGCAGCGCTGCTTACGTCTTGTAGCGCTATAAAAAATGCTCAGTAGTAGTAGTAGCATAAGGAGAGGAATGGCCAGCAGAAAAAAGGAGGTGATAGTGCTTCTGTATACATCTTTAGTGCGACCTCATTTGGAGTATTGTGTGCAATTATGGACACTGCACCTTCAAAAGTATATAGACAGGTTGGAGTCGGTGCAGAAGGTGTCTACTAAAATGGTTAATGGTCTTTGTTATAAAGCATATGAGGACAGACTTAAGGACCTTAATATGTATACTTTAGAGGAAAGGTGGGACAGAGGTGATATGATTTAGACATTTAAATACCTCCGTGGCATAAATACACAGGAGGCGAGCCTCTTTGGACTGAAGGCAAGCTGTGCTATGAGGGGACATAGGATGAGGATGAAAGGGGATAGACATAGGAGTAATATGCAGAAATATTTTTTACAGAAAGAGTGGTAGATGCATGGAATAGTCTCCAAGTGGAGGTGGTAGAGATGAGGACAATATCTAAATTCAAAAAAGCATGGGACAAACACAGAGGCTCTCTATAGGAAAGAAGGGGACTCTTGCAGTGGGTGATATGGAAGGACAGACTGGATAGGCCATGCGGTCTGTTTCTGCCGTCATGTTTCTATGTTTCTAAGTAAGAGGGACAGCCCTCTTAATCCTTTCTGGAAAGGGCTGGCTGAAAAGAGCCCATTCATGTCAAGGAGCAGGTGTAAATTTGGATGTAGCCAAAATTGGATAAAATGGGGAATATGCGTATAGATTTTGGTTGCGCCCAGGCCATGCCACCGACATGCCCCCAACATACCCCTGTATACTTCCAATGTGGTTTTGGCATCCACATGTAAAACAAGCTTTATCTAAAATGGCCATTTAGACGTGTAAGTGGTCACATTGACAAATGTAAATCACGATTGTCTTCTTAAAGAACCGTCTACTGTTTATTGTTTGAGTCTTGTTTGTAAATAAAAGTGTCGCCTTTGCACTGCAAGGTAAACATCAGGCATCCACTGGTAGCAAACCCAGGCTAGAGTGGCAGATGAGGATTCATTGTGCACTAGCCTTTGCCTTGCTGTCTATGTGTTGATGCATTCAGTACTCTTGTGAGCCTTCAGGCCAGGAAAGCCGTGCAGAGACTGATTGATTAAAGCTCCGTCTCATGGAACGTTCGCTTTGCCAGTTCTCAAGCACCAGACTTCTGTCTTAAGATGCCAGATAGACATTTATCAGTTATGGGGAAAACAGACTGTAGCGATGGAGGTCGAGGTCTTTTTTTTTTTTGCAAGGTGTTCACATTCAGTCTTACATCTCTAACCGCTTTCAATATTAAAAATTAACCAAGAGTCATCCACCACTTTACCGCAAGAACAAGGAATACCCCAAAGTTCGGCCCTCTCTGCTCTCCTGTTCAATTTATATCTGCAACAGATATGTGCCATCTTCAATAAATACAAAATCAAACATCATATCTATGTTGTTGTTGTTAAATGCTGTCGAGTCGGTGTTGACGTAATGATAGAGCTGATCAAATTGGTGGAGGGGTTGCGCTCTATGTTAGAGAGGGCATTGAGTCAGAAAGGATTAAAGTTTTGCAGGAAACAAAATTTGCTGTAGAATCTCTATGGATTGAAATTCCATGTAAAAAGGGGAAGGCGATGGCAGCGGGGGTGTACTATCGACCGCCTGGCCAGAATGAACAAATGGATGATGAAATGCTCAAAGAAATCAAGGAAGCTAACAAACGTTATAGCGCAGTAATAATAATGGGTGATTTCAATTACCCCGGTATCGACTGGGTCAGTGTCAGGGCAGGACATGCTAGGGAGATAAAGTTCCTAGATGAAATAAATGACTGCTTCTTGGAGCAGCTGGTCCATGAACCGACGAGAGGGGAATCCAAATTAGACCTAATCCTTAGCGGAACACCAGATCTAGTGCAAGAGATAAGGGTGTTGGGGCCACTTGGCAATAGTGATCATAGCATGATCACCTTTGATTTAATTAGTGGAGGAGGGATAGTAAGGAAATCCACAATACTACCTTTTAACTTTCGAAAGGGAGACTATGATAAAATGAGGAAAATAGTTAAGAAAAAAACTAAAAGGAGCAGTTGCAAAGGTTAAAGACTTATATCAAGCTTGGGTGTTGTTGAAAAATACTATCTTGGATGCCCAGACCAGCTGTATTCCACGCTTTAAAAAAGTGGAAGGAAGTCCAAAAAACTGCCAGCATGGTTTAAAGGGGAGGTCAGAGAGGCTGTTGTTGCGAAAAAAGCATCTTTCAGGAAATGGAAAAAAGAGCCAAACGACGAAACCTGGAAACAGCACAAGCACTGGCAAGTCAAATGCAAGGCATTGATAAAGCAGGCAAAGGGGGAATTTGAGAAGAAGCTTGCTGCGGAAGCAAAAACGCGAAATAAAGATTTTTTCAAGTACATTCGTAGCAAAAAACCTGTGAGAGAGTCAGTTGGTCCATTAGATGATAGAGGAGTTACAGGGGCACTAAGAGGCAACAAGGCGATAGCGGAGAGACTGAATGAATTCTTTGGTTTGGTCTTTACTGAGGAAGATGTAGGGATGTTACCCATGACTGAAGTGGTATTTAAAGGTGCGGAAGAATTGAAGGAAATATCGATACATCGGGAAGATGTATTACAACTATTAGATAAACTGAAGCGTAGCAAATCACCTGGGCTGGATGGTATACATCCAAGGGTGTTGAAAGAACTGAAATATGAGATTGCAGACCTGCTATTAGTAATCTGTGAATTTTCATTAAAATCATCTGTAATACCTGAAGATTGGAGGATCGCCAATGTAACGCCAATTTTTAAAAAGGGTTCCAGGGGTGATCCGGGAAACTACAGACTGGTGAACCTCACGTCAGTACTGGGAAAAATGGTAGAAACCATCATAAAGAATAAAATTACTCAGCATGTAGATAGTCATGGCCTAATGGGAGACAGCCAACATGGTTATAGACAAGGAAGATCTTGTCTTACTAATCTATTATGTTTTTTTGAAAGTGTGAATAAACAGGTGGACAAAAGTGAGTCGGTTGATATAGTGTATCTGGACTTTCAGAAAGCCTTTGACAAGGTCCCTCATCAGAGACGTTTGGCAAAACTAAAGAGTCATGGGATAGGAGGCAGTGTACTACTGTGGATCAAGAACTGGTTAAAAGATAGAAAGCAGAGGGTTGGGCTAAATGGCCAATTTTCCCAATAGAGAAAGGTGAATAGTGGTGTACCCCAGGGATCTGTGCTGGGTCCGCTGCTTTTTGACATATTCATAAATGACCTGGAAAGTGGGATAACGAGTGAGGTTATCAAATTTGCAGATGACACAAAACTATTTAAAATTGTTAAAACCCAAGAGGATTGTGGAAAATTGCAAGAGGATCTTGATAAATTGGAAGACTGGGCATCAAAATGGCAGATGAAATTGAATGTGGACAAGTGCAAAGTTATGCACCTAAGGAAGAACAACCCAAACTATGGCTACACGATGCAAGGTTCCACATTAGAAACTACCACCCAGGAAAAAGATTTAGGCGTCATTGTGGATAGCATGTTAAAACCCTCGGCCCAGTGTGCAGCGGCAGCCAAGAGAGCAAATAGAATGCTAGGTATCATAAGGAAAGGAATGGAAAATAAAACAAAAGATACTATAATGCCTCTATATCGTTCCATGGTGAGACCGCACCTTGAATATTGTGTGCAATTTTGGTCGCCATATCTTAAAAAGGATATAGCGTTATTAGAAAAGGTTCAGAGAAGAGCCACCAAAATGGAAAGGGGATGGAAGGATACTCCTATGAAGAAAGGCTGAAAAGGTTAGGGCTCTTTAACCTGGAAAAGAGACGGCTGAGGGGAGATATGATAGAAGTCTATAAATTAATGAACGGAGTGGAACTGGTAAACGTAGATCGATTGTTTACGTTATCAGAATATAGAAAGACTAGGGGAAATGCAATGAAGCTACAGGGTAAACTATTTAAAACTAATAAAAGAAAATATTTCTTCACTCAACGTGTAATCAAACTCTGGAATTTGTTACTGGAGGATGTAGTAAAGGCTGTTAGTGTAGATGGGTTTAAAAAAGGTTTGGACAAGTTCCTGGAGGAAAGGTCCATAAACCATTATTAAGAAGGGACCCAGGATATCAATGCTTGACCCAGTACAAGCATTGCGGAACCGGTGTCTTTTGGGGAAACTGCTAGGTACATATGACCTAGATTGGCCACTGTTGGAAACAGGATACTGGGCTAGATGGACCTTGGTCTGACCCAGTATGGCATATCTTATGTTCTTATGTTATGTTGATGGTGACCCTCTGGATAGTTGTCCTAAATTGTGTTCTTCAGTCAGGCAGCTCATTGTTGACAGACTGGCACCCGTAGCTGCTGTTACTGTATCAATCCATCTTGTTGCTTGCCTTCCTCTTTTGCATTGACCTATCTTGCCAAGCATGATGTCTTTCTTTAATGATATCTCTCTTCGCATGATGTGTCCAAAGTATGAAAGTCAAAATCTTGTCATCTAAGCTTCTAAAGAAAGCTTAGATTTGATCTCCTCTAGTACTGACTGGTTTGTTCTTCAGGTCGTCCATGGTATATGCAGTATTTGCCGCCAGCAACATAATTCAAAGGCATTAATTTTCTTCCTGGCTGTCTTTTTCACTGTCCAACAGTCATATGATGTTATTGAAAGTACCATGGCTTGAACAAGTCGAATCTTTGTATGGAGAGAGACATCTTTGCTCATGAAAATCTTGTCTAGGTCTTTCATAGCCATTCTGCCAAGAGCAATGCGTCATTAGATTTCTTGATTGCTTGTTGCTTCTTTATTTATAGTTGATCCAAGTAGGTTAAAGTTGTCCATGATTTCAATTTCTTCTCCTTCAACGATTAACTTATTGATTTTGCCAGTTGTCATGATCTTTGTCTTCTTTACATTAAGGTGCAGGCCCATTTTAAGACTCTTTCTTGATCGTGAGAAGCAAATGTTTCAGATCATCTTCACTTTCAGCCAGTAATGTGGTATCATCAGCATAGCGAAGGTTGTTAATGAGTCTTCCACCAATTTTCACATCTCTGTTGTCTTCATACAATCCTTATTCTCTGATGATTTGTTCTACATATAAATCAAAAAGGTAGGAGGAAAGTATGCAACCTTGTTGTACACCTTTGCTGATTTTAAACCATTCTGTTTCTCCTTGTTCCATTCGAACTTTTGCTTCTTGATCAATGTACAGATTGTGCAAGAGAACAATCAGGTGTTCTGGTATACCCAACTTCTTAATGTAGCCGAATTTCTCATGGGGCCACCACCCTTTAGGCCCTAAGGTAGTACCCGCTGCTCCTTGCAGGCTGCCACCCTTTATACTATAAGGTTGTGCTTGCTGTGCCTTGAAAACTACCACCCGTTATGCCCTAAGGTTGTACCTACTACCCCTTGCAGGCTTCCATCTTTTATGCCCTGAGGTCGTACCTGCAGCTCCTTGCAGGCTAACTCCCTAGATACCCTAAGGTTGTACCTTCCACTTTTTGCAGACTACCACCCTTTATGCCCTAAAATTGTACCGTTCACTCCATGCAGGCTATCATCCTCTATGGCCTAAGGCTGTACCTGCCACTCCAGGCAGGTTACCACCCTTTATGCCTTAAGGTTGTACCTGCTGCACCATGCAGGCTAGCACCCTTTATACCCTAAGGTTGTACCTTCCACTCCTTGAAGACTATCACCCTTTATGTCCTAAGGTCATACCTACTGCTCCTTGCAGGCTAGCATGCTTTATATCCTAAGGTTGTACCTGCCTTACCATGCAGCTTACCGTCTCTGTGCCCTAAGGCTGTACTTGCTGCTCCTTGCAGGCTACCACCCTTTATGCCCTAAGGTTGTACCTTTCTCTCCATGCAGGCTAACACCTTTATGCCCTAAGATTGTACCTGTTGCTCCTTACAGGCTACCACCCTCTATGCCCTAAGGATGTACCTGCCTCTCCATGCAGGTTAACACCTTTAATGCCCTAAGGTTGTCCCTGCTGCTACTTTCAGGCTAACACTCTTTATGCCCTAAGGTTGGACCTGCCACTCCATGCAGGATGCCACCTCTGTGCCCTAAGGATGTACCTGCCTCTCCATGTATGCTACCACCCTTTATGCCCTAAGGTTGTACCTGCCTCTCCATGTATGCTACCACCCTTTATGCCCTAAGGTTGTACCTGTAGCTCCTTGCAGGCTACCACCCTTTATGCCCTACAGTTATACCTGCCGCTCCATGGAGGTTAACACCATTTATACCATAGGATGTGCAAGTTGCTCCATGCAGGTTACCACTTCTTTCCCTAAGGTTGCATCTGCTGTTCCTTGCAGGCTACTACCCCTTATGCCTTAAGGTTGTACTTGTCTCTCCATGCATGCTACCACATTTTATGCCCTAAGGATGTACCTGCTGTTCCTTGCAGGCTCCCACCCTTTATGCCCTAAGGTTGTACCTGCCCCTCTATGCAGGCTAACACACTTTATGCCCTAAGGTTGTACCTGCCTTACCATGCAGGTTACTGTCTTTGTGCCCTAAGGCTGTACCTGCTGCTCCTTGCAGGCTGCCATCCTTTATGCCCTAAGACTGTACTTGCTGCTCCTTGCAGGCTACCACCCTTTATGCCCTAAGGTTGTCCCTGCTGCTACTTTCAGGCTAACACTCTTTATGCCCTAAGGTTGGACCTGCCACTCCATGCAGGATGCCACCTCTGTGCCCTAAGGTTGTACCTGCCTCTCTATGTGTGCTACCACCCTTTATGCCCTAAGGTTGTACCTGCAGCTCCTTGCAGGCTACCACCCTTTATGCCCTACAGTTATACCTGCCACTCCATGGAGGCTAACACCATTTATACCATAGGATGTGCAAGCTGCTCCATGCAGGTTACCACTTCTTTCCCTAAGGACATACCTGCCTCTCCATGCAGGCTAACACCTTTAATGCCCTAAGATTGTTCCTGCTGCTACTTATTTTATTTATTTATTTATTTATCTATTTCTTCTATACCGCCCCTTCCAGAGATCAGGG
Organism: Ichthyophis bannanicus; assembly: GCA_033557465.1. NCBI lineage: Eukaryota > Metazoa > Chordata > Amphibia > Gymnophiona > Ichthyophiidae > Ichthyophis > Ichthyophis bannanicus. The sequence continues at coordinate 1,358,473,257 of CM066033.1, read as the reverse complement.
GCGGTTTACATGGAACAATTTAACAGTTTTGTATACGTTCGTATAACATTACATTGAACAAAAATTTTTAACTTTTTACATATAACAGAGCATTAAACTGTTAAAACTATTTACAAGGTGTATACTTTTGTATACTTCTGTATCCTTATATTGATCAGACGTTTCTAACTTTTTACAGGGAATAGGCAACGAACTGCCATTGCTATTTACAGATGTTATTTACAAAAAGGTTAGGATACAATGAGTGTAGAGTATTCAAGTGTGTGTGTGTGTGTGTGTGTGTGTGTGGTGGAATTTATTTCCATTTTCTCGTGGATTTTTTGGTGCAGGCTACTTGCAGGCTAACATTATTTATGCCCTAAGGTTGTACTTGCCTCTCCATGCATGCTACCACCTTTTATGCCCTATGGTTGTACCTGCCGCTCCATGGATGCTAACACCATTTATACCATAGGATGGGTGAGCTGCTCCATGCAGGTTACCACTTCTTTTCCTAAGGTTGCACCTGCTGCTCCTTGCAGGCTACCACCCCTTATGCCCTAAGGTTGTACCTGCCTCTCCATGCACGCTACCACCTTTTATGCCCTAAGGTTGTACCTGCTGTTCCTTGCAGGCTACTACCCCTTTATGCCCTAAGGCTGTACCTGCCTCTCCATGCACGCGACCACTCTTTATGCCCTAAGGTTGTACCTGTTGCTCCTTGCTGGCTGCCACCCTTTATGTCCTAAAGTCATACCTGCCTCTCCATGCAGGCTACCATCCTTTATGCCCTAAGTTTGTACCTGCCTCTTCATGCAGGCTAACACCCTTAATGCCCTAAGGTTGGACCTGCCACTCCATACAGGTTGCCACCTCTGTGCCCTAAGATTTGACTTGCTTCTCCATGCATGCTACCACCCTTCATGCCCTAAGGTTCTACCTGCCTCTCCATGCCTACTACCATCCTTTATGCTCTAAGGTTGTCCCTGCTGCTCCTTGCAGGCAAACACCCTTTATGCCCTAAGGTTGGACCTGCCACTCCATGCAGGTTGCAACCTCTAAGATTGTACTTGCTTCTCCATGCATGCTACACCCTTTATGCCCTAAGGTTGTACCTGCTGCTTCTTGCAGGCTACCACACTTTATGCCCTAAGGTTGTACCTGTCTCTCCATGCAGGCTACTGCCATTTAGATTTTGAAATGTAAAAGTTATTTAAGTTTGCTTTGATTCCAGTCTCTTGCTATATAGGGATCCTTTGTGTTTGTTCCATGCCTTTTTAAATTCTGTCACTATTTTTCTTCCACCACCTCTCTCCTCTACCTCTTCTTACCCACCCCTCCTTCCCTTGTCGTCTGAGCATTTTGTTCACCTCTTAAGCCCATAGGGTACGATTTCCAGGGCTATTTTTCTCTCTCAATCCTAACACATAACAGGGTCCTCTCAGTTCTAGTCTATACATCTTATCTTTCAAAATCCACGAGCTCTTGGAAAACCCTACAATATTATTAACGAGTACCTCTAATCTTAGCTACAAGTTTTATCCTGTCCTGGTGAGGATTCCCTCTGGGTCTCCCCTCCTCTTCACTCTATCCTATTCTTCCTCAGCTAACTTCATCTATCTCTCAAAAGAATTGTTCCTATCCCATCGCTACTTTAGTGGCATGTCTGAAAAGAGTATTTATTTATGTAACATCTACATACCACCAATCTAAAAAATACTCAGCAGTTATAAAGGCAATGTGATTGAAGCATAACAAGCGTTTTTAACTTACTAACGTTAAACTGCTTTGACATCACTTGCTGACCATACTCATCATAAGAACATAAGACGTGCAGAATAAAGGCCTATAAAGCCCAGTATCTTGTTTCCAACTGTGGGCAATCAAGGTCACAAGTACCTGACAGGATCAAAAAAAGTAGATAGTTTTCATGCTCCTTACCCCCAGGGATAAGCAGTGGTCTACCTTAATAACATTCTATAGACTTTTCCTCTAGGAACTTGTCCAAGCCCTTTTTAAAAGCAGCTATACTAACTGCTGTTGCCATATCCTTCATTAACAAGTTTCAGAGCTTTTCAGGGTGGAGATGGAGCGATTTCAGAAGGCACTTATATGCGCTTCCCTTTACTGCTGCCGCAGCCCCCCTGCTTTTTGGACATTGTGCTCTGGGTGTTCCAGATTCTAATTAGACATCCCTTCTAAGATGTCACTGTAGGTCAACAAACCTTTCTTAATAGGCTTAATATAAGCCCATTCTGCTGTGTTACATTTTGTACTGAATTCACATGTCTAAGCCTTTGACATTACTATGTGCCTCTATTAAGAACATAAGAACATAAGATATGCCATACTGGGTCAGACCAAGGTCCATCAAGCCCAGCATTCTGTTTCCAACAGTGGCCAATCTAGGTCATACGTACCTAGCAGTTTCCCCAAGGGACACAGGTTCCACAATGCTTGTACTGGTTCAAGCATTGATATCCTGGGTCCCTTCTTAATAATGGTTTATGGACCTTTCCTCCAGGAACTTGTCCAAACCTTTTTTAAACCCAGCTACACTAACAGCCTTTACTACATCCTCCGGTAACAAATTCCAGAGTTTGATTACACGTTGAGTGAAAAAATATTTTCTTTTATTAGTCTTAAATAGTTTACCCTGTAGCTTCATTGCATGTCCCCTAGTCTTTCCATATTCTGATAAGGTAAACAATTGATCTACGTTTACCCGTTCCACTCCGTTCATTAATTTATAGACTTCTATCATATCTCCCCTCAGCCGTCTCTTCTCCAGGCTAAAGAGCCCCAACCTTTACCATTTTGGTGGCTCTTCTCTGAACCTTTTCTAAAATCGCTATATCCTTTTTAAGATACGGCGACCAGAATTGCACACAATATTCAAGGTGCGGTCTCACCATGGAACGATATAGAGGCATTATAATATCTTTTGTTTTATTTTCCATTCATTTCCTTATCATACCTAGCATTCTATTTGCTCTCTTGGCCGCCGCTGCACACTGGGCCGAGGGTTTTAACAAGGTATCCACAATGACGCCTAAATCTTTTTCCTGGGTGGTGGTTCCTAATGTGGAACCTTGCATCGTGTAACCATAGTTTGGGTTGTTCTTCCCTAGGTGCATAACCTTGCACTTCTCCACATTAAATTTCATCTGCCATTTTGATGCCCAGTCTTCCAATTTATCAAGATCCTCTTGCAATTTTCCACAATCCTCCTGGGTTTTAACAACTTTAAATAGTTTTGTGTCATCTGCAACTTTGATAACCTCACTTGTTATTCCACTTTCCAGGTCATTTATGAATATGTCAAAAAGCAGCGGACCCAGCACAGATCCCTGGGGTACACCACTATTCACCTTTCTCCATTGGGAAAATTGGCCATTTAGCCCTACCCTCTGCTTTCTATCTTTTAACCAGTTCCTGATCCACAGTAGTACACTGCCTCCTATCCCATGACTCTTTAGTTTTGCCAAAAGTCTCTCATGAGGGACTTTGTCAAAGGCTTTCTGAAAGTCCAGATACACAATATCAACCGACTCACCTTTGTCCACCTGTTTATTCACTCCTTCAAAAAAACATAACAGATTAGTAAGACAAGATCTTCCTTGTCTAAAGCCATGTTGGCTGTCTCCCATTAGGTCGTGACTATCTACATGCTGAGTAATTTTATTCTTTATGATGGTTTCTACCATTTTTCCCGGTACTGATGTCAGGCTCACTGGTCTGTAGTTTCCCGGATCACCCCTCGAACCCTTTTTAAAAATTTGTGTTACATTGGCGATCCTCCAATCCTCAGGTATTAGAGATGATTTTAATGATAGTTCACAGATTACTGATAGCAGGTCTGCAATCTCAAATTTCAGTTCTTTCAACACCCTTGGATGTATACCATCCGGCCCAGGTGATTTGCTACTCTTCAGTTTATCTAATAGTTGTAAGACATCTTCCCGATGTATCGATATTTCCTTCAATTCTTCCACACCTTTAAATACCACTTCAGTCATGGGTAACATCCCTACATCTTCCTCAGTAAAGACCGAAGAAAAGAATTCATTCAGTCTCTCCGCTATCGCCTTGTCGCCTCTTAGTGCTCCTTTAACCCCTTTATCATCTAATGGTCCAACTGACTCTCTCACAGGTTTTTTGCTACGAATGTACTTGAAAAGGTCTTTATTTCGCGTTTTTGCTTCCGCAGCAAGCTTCTTCTCAAATTCTCCCTTTGCCTGCCTTATCAATGCCTTGCATTTGACTTGCCAGTGCTTGTGCTGTTTCCAGGTTTCATCGTTTGGCTCTTTTTTCCATTTCCTGAAAGATGCTCTTTTGGCAACAACAGCCTCTCTGACCTCACCTTTAAACCATGCTGGCAGTTTTTTGGACTTCCTTCCACTTTTCTTAAAGCGTGGAATACAGCTGGTCTGGGCTTCCAAGATAGTATTTTTCAACAACACCCAAGCTTGATGTACATCTTTAACCTTTGCAACTGCTCCTTTTAGTTTTTTCTTAACTGTTTTCCTCATTTTATCATAGTCTCCCTTTCGAAAGTTAAAGGGTAGTACTGTGGATTTCCTTACTATCCCTCCTCCACTAATTAAATCAAAGGTGATCATGCTATGATCACTATTGCCAAGTGGCCCCAACACCCTTATCTCTTGCACTACATCTGGTGTTCCACTAAGGACTAGGTCTAATATTGCTTCCCCTCTGGTTGGTTCATGAACCAGCTGCTCCAAGAAGCAGTCATTTATTTCATCTAGGAACTTTATCTCCCTAGCATGTCCTGTTGTGACACTGACCCAGTCGATGCCGGGGTAATTGAAATCACCCATTATTATTACTGCACTGTAACTTTTGCTAGCTTCCTTGATTTCTTTGAGCATTTCATCATCCATTTGTTCATTCTGGCCAGGCGGACGATAGTACACCCCCACTGCCATCGCCTTCCCCTTTTTACATGGAATTTCAATCCATAGAGATTCTACAGCAAATTTTATTTCTTGCAAAACTTTAATCCTTTCTGACTCAATGCCCTCTCTAACATAGAGCGCAACCCCTCCACCAATTTGGTCAGCTCTATCATTACGATATAGTTTGTACCCAGGTATCACAGTGTCCCACTGGTTGTCCTCTTTCCACCATGTCTCTGATATTCCAATCATATCTAACCTCTCGTTTAGTGCTATATATTCTAACTCTCCCATCTTGTTTTGTAGACTTCTAGCATTTGCATACAAGCATTTTAGAGACTGTATTTTATTCATATTAATTTGGCTATTGGTAGACATGGGTAATTTGGGATCTTTAAGTTCTGTCTGCTCCATACTCGAGGGCATTTGGGCTACTTTACTCTTTTTTGGAACCTCTCTGCTTTTTGTAGTATCCTTCAAGGATACATTCTTCCGAACCATGCGCTCTTGGGCGACTGTCGGCTTTCCCCTATTATCTAGTTTAAAAGCTGCTCTATCTCCTTTTTAAAGGTTAATGCCAGCAGCCTGGTTCCATCCCGGTTAAGGTGAAGCCCATCCCTTCGGAAGAGCCCCTCCTTTCCCCAGAATGTTCCCCAGTTCCTAACAAATCCGAACCCCTCATCTCTGCACCATTGTCTCATCCACGCATTGAGACTCCGGAGCTCTGCCTGCCTTTTGGGTCCTGCGCGTGGAACGGGAAGCATTTCGGAGAACGCTACCCTGGAAGTTCTGGATTTCAACTTCCTACCTAAAAGCCTAAATTTAGCTTCCAGAACCTCCCTACCACATTTTCCTATGTCATTGGTACCGACATGTACCAAGACAGCAGACTCCTCCCCAGCACTATCTAAGACCTTATCTAGGTGGCGTGTGAGGTCCGCTAGCTTCACACCAGGCAGGCATGTTACCAGGCGATCCTCACGTCCACCAGCCACCCAGCTATCTACATGCCTAATGATCGAATCACCAACTATAACTGCTGTCCTAACCCTTCCCTCATGGGCACTTGGCCCTGGAGAAACCTCCTCGGTGCGAGAGGGGTTTACATCACCTGGAGGACAGGTCCTAGTTACAGGATCACTTCCTGCCACACCAGGGTGATGCTCTCCTGTCACGTGACCTCTCTCCTCCCTGGCAACAGGGATGCTGCCAGACTGGAGGTGGGACTTCAGGACTATATCCCTGTAGGTCTCGTCTATGTACCTCTCTGTCTGTCTTATGTTTTCCAAGTCTGCTACTCTAGCCTCTAGAGAACGGACTCGTTCCCTGAGAGCAGAGAGCTCCTTGCACCTAGTGCACACGTAAGACCTCTCACCAGCTGGGAGAAAATCATACATGTGACACTCAATGCAAAAGACTGGAAAGCCCACATCCCGCTGCTGGACTGCTGTCTGCATCTTAGTTTTAAGTTTGTGTTTAGATCTTTAAGTTCTTTATGTACTAAAGGGTGCTATGGATATTTATACCACTAAAACTGTACCTAAGAAGTTTAATATACCTTGTTCACCTGAAGCTTAATTAATCTCAGGTCCTTAGTGTATGATTGATTTGGGTAATGAGCTTCACCTGAGAGCACCTCCTGTCTTTTAAGTTGTGCAAGTACCTATAAAGCTGTGATTATCCCAGGGGAGGGTGGGTGTGGGGAGGGAGGGAGGGATATAACACTTATTAAAAAAGGGCTGCTACACAGTACCTTGTCCTGTGCCGCTGAGGTAAGCTATATTCTGATTTGATTTAAGTTATAGTTCTTTGCTGCTACTAGGCTCTAACCTATTAAGAAATTTAAACTACAAGCTCTCTGCTGGATTCTAAATTTAACCAGAAAGCTTTCTTCTGTGTTTTAATTTGAAACTAAAAGTACTTTGCTGATGCTAGGCCCTGAGTGACTATGAAATTTAAACTACAGCTGTCTACTGGGTATGAAAGGTAACCAGAAAGTTCTCTTCTGTGTTTTAAATTGAATCTTAAACTGTTGCTACTAGGCCCTGACTGATTTAACAAAAAAATAGTGGGTTCACAGATTATTTAGCTTTAAAAGAAAAAAAATTCCTTTCAGAAAAATTCCCAGAAGTATATACTCACAATTTCAGATTTCTCTCCAGAAGTAACAGCCCCCCTTTCTAGTCCTTTGCCTTTTCTCTCACCCATCCTCCCCCACCCCCAAGTTTGCTCCTTACATTGATAATGCTTGCAACAGAATCCTAATAATGAGAATGCTTGCAAAAGGACGTCAGTCCACACTCTTATGTTTCCCGTTTTCAATTTCAAGTGAAGAGAGAGAGAGAGAGACACTGGAGAGAGTACTTAAAGCTACTGTTTTTCAAAATATTCACCTTCAGCCCTTGGCAACCTCCATCTTTTATTTACAGCAATATTGCCACTTAGTATTTTTACAGCTGAGCGCTTCCGGGATAATACATAAACAGTTTCACAGTTGTACAGCAAAGGGTACAAAGTCGCTGCTCATGAATTTGGGCTTAGCAGTCTTACGGAACTATAGCATACTATTTGCATGCCATGTTAGCGTAGCAAGTTTTTTCTACACTTTGTTTCACAAGCTCCATGCTGATCTTATTGGGTAATAATAATAACAATTTACACAAAAAACCCCAAAATACTGCCTTTCATACAAATAGTATCCTAAAATCATTTTACAATCATCCTACTATAGAAGCCATTTAAGCATGACCCCTTGATGCTATGTAAATTGTGTCCACTGTCTCAGAATTCCCATGAGCAGTAAATCAACAATGGATCTTTTTTGCAATTGCCATACTAATTTCAATTATTATGTTATTACCTTCAAGTTCAATTTGTGTCTATGAAAAAAAGTTAGCTTCCTGGTGATATTTTCATGTTTTGCTATAACTGACTTGGTTCACCGGACTGAGGGGCAATATCCATTAAAAAATCTTCTTGTCATAAAATACCTGTTACCTCTAGCATCACCTACATTCGACAACATAAGAACATAAGAAATGCCATATTGGGTCAGATCAAGGTCCATCAAGCCCAGTATCCTGTTTCCAACAGTGGCCAATCCATGCCACAAGTACCTAGCAGTTTTCCAAAAAGACACATAGGTTCTACAATGCTTGTATTGGGGCAAGCAGTAGATTTCCTGGGTCCTCTTTATAATGGTTTATTGACCTTTCCTCCAGGAACTTGTCCAGACTTTTTTTTAAACCCAGCTACACTAACAGCTTTTGCTACATCCTCTGGTAACGAATTCCAGAGTTGGATTACCATCAAGTGAAAAAACATTTTCTCTTACTAGTCTTAAATGGGTTACACTGTAGTTTCATTGCATGTCCCCTAGTCTTTTTACTTTTTGATGGAGTAAACAAACAATCTATGTTTAGTTGTTCCCCTCCATTCATTAATTTATAGACCTCTATCATATCTCCCCTCATCCTTCTCTTTTCCAGGTTGAAGAGCCCTAACCTTTTAAGCCTCTTCTCTTAGGGGCATCCTTCCATCCCCTTTATCATTTTGGTGGCTCTTCTCTGAACCTTTTCTAATTCTGCTATATCCTTTTTTAAGCTATAATGACCAGAAATGCACACAATATTCAAGGTGCAGTTGCACCATGGAATGATACAGAGGCATTATGATGTCATCCTTTGTTTTATTCTCCATTGCTTTCCTTATGATTCCTGGCATTCTATTTGCCTTCTTGGCTGCCGCTGCACAGTGGGTTTCAGTCCACGATGATGCCTAAATCTTTTTCCTTGGTGGTGGTCCTTGTATCGTGAAACCATAGTTTGGGTTGTTCTTTCCTAGGTGCATAACTTTGCACTTGTTCACATTAAATTTCATCTGCCATTTGAACGTCCAGTCATCCAATTTATCAAAGTCCTCTTGTAATTTTTCACAATCCTCTTAGGTTTTAACAACTATGAATAATTTTGTGTCATCTGCAAATTTGATTGCCTCACTCATTAGTCCCATTTTCACATCTTTTACGAATATGTTAAAAAGCAATGGACCCAGCACAGATCCCTGAGGTACTCCACTACTCACCTTTCTCCAATGGGAAAATTGGCCACTTAGCCCTAACATCTGCTTTCTATCTTTTAATCAGTTCCTGATCCACAATATTACACTGCCTCCTATCCCATGACTTTTTAATTTTGCCAGCAGTCTCTCATGAGGGACCTTGTCAAAGGCTTTCTGAAAATCCAGATACACTATATTGACTGGATCACCTTTGTCTACCTGTTTATTCACACCTTCAAAAAAATATAACAGATTAGTAAGACAAGGACCTTCCTTGGCTAAAGCCATGTTGGCTTTCTCCCATTAAACCATGACTGTCTACATATTCAGTAATTTTGTTCTTTACAATGGTTTCTACTATTTTGCCTGGTACTGACATCAGGATCACTTGTCTGTAGTTTCCCGGATTACCCCAGAACTCTTTTTAAAAATTGGCATTACATTGCCATTTGCCAATCTTCAGATATTACAGATGATTTTAATGATAGTTCACAGATTATAATAGTTGGTCTGCAATCTCATATTTCAGTTCTTTGAAAACCCTTGGATGTATACCATCCGGTCCAAGTGATTTGCTACTCTTTAGTTTATCAAATAGCTTATCAAATCTATATTTCTTTCAATTCTTCCAATGCATCACCTTTAAATACCATTTCAGTCATGGGTAACTTCCCTACATTCAGTCTCAACTTGAAAAAGTCTTCATTATGTGTTTTTGCTTCCACAGCAAGCTTTTTCTCAAATTCTCTCCTTCCTGCCTTATCAATGCCTTGCATCTAACTTGCCAGTGCTTATGTTTCCAGTTTTCGTCATTTGGCTCCTTTTTCCATTTCCTGAAAGATGCGTTTTTGGCTACAATAGCCTCTCTGACCTCATTTTTAAAACATGCTGGCAGTTTTTTAGACTTCCTTCCAGTTTTCTTAAAGTGTGGAATACAGCTGGTCTGGGCTTCCAAGATAGTATTTTTAAACAACTTCCATGCTTGATGTAAATCTTTAACCTTTGCAGCTGCTCCTTTTAGCTTTTTCTTAGCTAGTTCCCTCATTTTATCATTGTCTCCCTTTTGAAAGTTAAAAGGTAGCACTGTGGATTTCCTTGCCATCCTCCCTCCATTTATTAAATCAAACACAATCATACTTTGATCACCATTGCCAAGTGGTTCTAACACTCTTATCTCTTGCACCAGATGTTGTGTTCCACTAAGGACTAGATCCAAAATGGCTTCCCCTCTTGTTGGTTCATAAACCAGCTGCTCCAAGAAGCAGTCATATATTTCATCTAGAAACTTTATCTCCCTAGCATGTCCTGCCATGACATTGAACCAGTCGATAAAAGGATAATTGAAATCACTCATTATTATTACTGTGTTGTAACTTTTGTTAGCCCCCCTGATTTCTTTGAACATTTCATCATTCATTTGTTCATTCTAGCCAGGCGGTTGGTAGTACACCCTCACTACTATCGCCTTCCCCTTCCCCTTTTTACATGGAATTTCAATCCATAGTGATTCTACAGTGTGTTTTGTTTCCTGCAAAATTTTAATCCTGTGTTCTCTCTAACATAGAGTGCAACCTCTCCACCAATTTGAACTACTCTATCATTGAAATATAATTTGTTCCCAAGTATCACAGTGTCTCACTGGTTGCCCTCCTTCCACCAGGTCTCTGAGACACCAATCATATCTAACCTCTCATTTAGTGCTATATATTCTAACTCTCCTATTGTATTTTTTAGACTTCTAGTATTTGCATACAAGCATTTTAGAGGTTGTATTTTATTCATATTAATCTGGTTATAGGTAGGCATGGGTAATTTGAAATCTTTAAGCTCTGTCTGCTCTGTACTTAAGGGCATTTGGGTTATATTTTGTCTTTAATGGAACCTCTCTGTTGATATTTTTTGCTAGTATTCTTCAAGGGTACATCATTCCAAACTATGCACTCTTGGGCAACTATCGACTTTCCCCTATTATTTAGTTTAAAAGCTGCTCTATCTCCTTTTTATAGGTTAATGTCAGCAGTCTGGTTCCATCCTGGTTAAGGTGGAGCCTCTCCTTTCCCCAGAGTGTTGCCCAGTTCCTAACAAATCCAAAACCCTCTTCCTTGCACCATCATCTCATCCATGCTTTGAGATCCCAGAACTCTGCATGCCTTCTGGGTCCTGCTTGTGGAATGGAAAACATTTCTGAGAATGCTACCCTGACAGTTCTGGATTTCAACCTTCTACTTAAAAGTCTAAATTTGGCCTCCAGAACCTTCCTACCACACTTTCCTATTTCATTGGTACCAACATGTATCAAGACAGCAGACGTTTCCCCAGTGCTCTCTAAAACCTTGTCTAGGTGGCACATGAGGTCTGCTACCTTCACACCAGGCAGTCATGTTACCAGGCGATCCTCACATCTACCAACCACCCCGCTATCTACATGCCTAATGATCGAGTCACCAACTATAACGGCTGTCCTAACCCTTCCCTAATGAGCACATGGCCCTGGAGAAACCTCCTCAGTGTGAAAGGGTTTTACATCACTTGGAGGACCGATCCTAGGTATGGGATCACTTCCTGCCACACCAGGGTGATGCTTTCCTGTCATGTGACATCTCTTCTCCATGGCAACAGCAAGGCTGCCAGACTGACGGTAGGGCTTTAGTACTATGTCCCTGTGAGTCTCATCTATATACTTTATGTCCTCCAAGTCTGCTACTCTAGCCTCCAGAGATTGGACTCATTCCCTGAGAGCAAACAGCTCCTTGCACCTATTGCATACGTATGACCACCTACCAACTGGGAAAAAATCCTACATGTGACACTCAAGCATATGCAAAGAAAATAGTGGGCCCAATCCTGGGATGTGGGTTGTGAGGCTGCATGTCCTGGTGGGACGCGCAGCCCTGCAAGCGTCTGGGCCAAATTCCCCCTCTGGTTCTCCCAGTACATTTAAGCAGCAGGATGGGGAGAGCCGGTGGGGGACAGGATCTGGGCAGACCAGGGGCGTTCCTGTTTGGCAGAACATACAGGGCTGATTCAGGTTACAGCCCTGTATATCCTGCTGGGCTGAAGGGGACGTGCTGCTTATTTCATCTCAAAAGTGGAATAAGCATCACTGACCCAGCAATCAGGCCCGGGGATCCCCCCTGGAGCCAAGGCCGGGTGTGGAGGGGTCCCTGCTGCCCATTCCAGGCTCTAGCTGGCCACCCATGGGTCAGATGGCTGGAAAAAGGGTGGGGCTGAGCCACAGCAGCCAGGGGAGCCTGCAGGGAAGACATCGCCGCAGGCAGGCAGGGGCATGCTGGGCCATCCTCGGGCCGATTCTGGTTACCACTGGACATTTTGTTCCCACGGTCCAGAATCAGGTCCTAAAGGGCCCATCTTGCACTAGGCAGTCTGGATGGCCCGGATGTCCCCCTTCCTGAATCGGGCTCCACACCTCATAGAAACCATTTTACTTTTCCAGTGAAATGAACATCCCCATATATCACTGGCTACAGGGGTATGTGTTGTAACAGAACAATAGCACAACATGCTATCCTAGGATGCATATATGGGTGTCATCAACCAACGTTGTCCAGAGGAAGTCTTTTAGGGCTCCTCTGAGCATGGACAGGTAGTCCCCTCCCTAGAGCCACCTACATCCTTCCTCGGTCTTCATTTTATGTCCTGCCAGTGGATGGTTTTCAAGTTCTCTTTCTGTTTTATTGCTGCCAGGTCTTCCATCTTAGGTTTACCTCATTCCTGCCAACCATGCCGGAGGCAAAACCAATTTTCAAGAAGTGTAGAGGATGTAATGATTTTTAAAAAGCGTTCTAGGGATGACCCAGGAAAATATAGACTGGTGAGCCTGCTATCAATGCTAGGCAAAATGATAGAAACTATTATAAAGAACAAAATTAGTGAACACATAGTCAGATGTGGCTTAATAGGACAGAATCAACATGGATTTAGCCAGGAGAAGTCTTGTCTCACCAATCTGCAACATTTTTTTGAAGGCATGAATAGAGATGTGGGTCAAGGTGAGCCGGTATCTGGATTTTCAGAAAGCATTTCACAAAGTCTGCCATGAGATACTCCTGAGGAAATTAGAAATTCATGGGATAGGAGACAGTGTACTGTTGTGGATTGGAACATCTACATACTACTACTACTACCACTACTACTGAGCATTTGTATAGCCCTACAAGACATATGCAGCACTGTACAGACACATGTAAAAGATGGCCCCTGCTCATCAAAGTTTGTTCCAGGCATAAGGAGCAGCAAGGTGAAAAAGCGAAGTCTGGAGTTAGCAATAGAAGAGAAGGGCACCGATAGAAGCAATTTGTCAGAAGAGCGGAGTTCCCGAGGAGGGGCGTTAAGAGAGGAAAGGTAGTGAGGAGCTGCAGAGTAAATGCATTTATAGGTCAGCAGGAGAAGTTTGAATTAGATGTGGAAATGGATAGGGAACCAATGAAGTGACTTGAGAAGAGGGGTAATATGAGCATGACGAGGCTGGTGGAAGATTAGCTGTGCAGCAAAGTATTGAACAGATTGATGGGGAGAGAGATGATTCAGAGGGAGACCAGCAAGGAGTAGATTACAATAATCTAGATGGGAGGTGACTAAAGAGTGGATAAGTGACTTAGTAGTGTGTTCAGAAAGGAATGGGCAAATTTTGTTGATGTTATAGAGAAAGAAACACAGGTTTTAGCTATCAGTTGGATGTGTGTGGAGAAAGAGAGAGAGGAGTCAAAGACGACCCCAAGGTTGTGAGCTGAGGAAACAGGGAAGAGTAGTGTGCTATCCACAGAGACTGAGAAAGGAGGAAGGGGAGAGGAGGGTTTAGGGGGAAAAATAAGAATTTCAGTTTTGGCCATGTTCAATTACCAAGCAGCAATGTCAGAAAGGCAGGCAGAGATCCGGCCCTGGATTGCTGGAGAGATTTCAGGTGTAGCGAGGTAGATCATCAGCTTACAGATGGTACTGAAAGCCATGGGAAGAGGTGAGTGTACCAAGGGACTGGGTACATAGAGAGAAAAGCAGTGGACCCAAGACAGATCCTTGGTGTACACCGACTGAGATTGGGATAGCAGTAGAGGAGGATCCACCAGAACAAACACTAAAGGAGCAATGGGAGAGATATGAAGAGAACCAGGATAGCACAGAGCCCTTAAAGCCAAGTGAGGACAAGCTATCGAGGAGAAAGCTGTGGTCAATAGTGTCAAAAGCTGCAGAAAGGTCAAGAAGGATGAGGTAAGAGTTTGTGGCTTTTTAACTTACTAGCTCTCTGCCTGGGTACTCTTAAAAAGTTTATGCTACATTTTCAAAACAAAGCTACATTATTTTTGGTGCTTTAGTTTAAAAGGGGAAATATTTTCTTTAGTGGGGTAGGTTTAAAACTCTGCTTTAGTATCTTTCTTCAGCTCTTTGAAACTACTGACACCTTATCAGGAGTTAGTTCTCTCCCTACCTCCCCCCCCCGAACTCCCACCCATCCCTAGTGAGTTGTCTTGCTTTATAGGGCATCTCCCCAATTATCTACACACAGGGACTTGGAACAGCACATTTTGAACACACTTAAAGAGATTTGCTTTCAAACAAAAGAGAGTCTCCTCCTGTGCATTTATGCCATGGGGGTATTTAAACATCTCAATCATATCTCCTGTATCCTGCCTTTTCTCTAAAATATATATATTAAGATCCTTAAGTTTGTCCTCATATAGCACAGTTACTTACCTGTAACAGGTGATCTCTGGGAACAGCAGGAATAAGTCTTCACATATGGGTATCCTCGGTACCGACGGAGCCTGCGCGGGAATGCTCCCCAGCGTCCTGAAAGAAAGCTTTTGGGAGCATCCCACAGCACCTGCGCGCTGCCTTCCCGCCTTTCCTAACTGCCTCTCTCCAGTTCGAGTTTAAAGCTGAGACAAAGAGAGAGAGAGAGGAAAGGAAAGATAGATAGAGAGATACAACTCCTAGAGGAGGTGGGTGGGTTGTGAAGACTTATTCCTGCTGTTCCCAGAGATCACTGTTACAGGTAAGTAACTGTGCTATCTCCAGGAACAAGCAGGAATGAGTCTTCACATATGGGGACTCCCCAGCTAGAGATGCCTGGGAGATCACCCAGATTGTGAGTCCCTGGGAAGGGCTCTACCTCTACCCATGAATCTCAGGCATCCAGTTCAGGGATGGAGGGTAGGAGTTGATTAGGTATGGAACAGGTGTTTGAGAACAGCCTGACCAAACAAGGCATCCCAGCGGGAGTCCTTGTCCAAGCAGTAATGGGCTGTGAAGGTATGAACCGATGCCCAAGTGGCCGCTCGACAGATTTGGTCGATGGACACAGAGTTTAGATGAGCCATAGAGGTTGCCATGGCCCTCACATTGTGAGCTGTGACATGGCCCTCCAGAGAAAGGTTCTTACTTTGGTAGGCAAAGGAAATACACTGAGCAATCCAATTGGACAGAGTTCTCTTAGAGACTGGAAGTCCTAAATGAGAAGGATCAAAAGCAACAAAAAGTTGAGAGGACTTTCTATGTTGCTGTGTCCTGTGTAAGTAGAAAGCAAGAGCTCTTTTACAATCCAGGGTATGAAGATTCCTCTCTGCACTTGATGCATGAGGTCCTGGAAAAAAGACAGGTAAAAAGACCTCCTGGTTCAGATGAAAAGGTGAGACCACTTTAGGCATAAAGTGTGGATTAGTTCTGAGGACTACCTTGTCATGATGGAACCTTGTATAAGGAGGATTAGCCACTAAAGCTTACAGCTCACTGATACGGCGAGCTGAGGTGACTGCAATGAGAAAAATTACCTTCCAAGAAAGGAATTTTAAGGAGGTAGTGGCTAAGGGTTCAAAGGGTGGCTTCATAAGCTGGCCAAGAACCAGATTCAAGTCCCAGGCCACTGGAGGTGGTCTAATGGGAGGTTTAGTCAAAAGAAGGCCTATCATGAATCTTGCTATAAGAGGATGAGAGGAAATAGGTTGTCCATTGAGAGGCTTATGGGATGCTGCAATAGCACTCAAATGGACTCTGATTGAATTTGTTTTAAGGCCTGCATTGGATAAATGCAGCAAATAGTCTAGTAAAGAATGCAAAGGTATTGCAAGAGGGTTGAGACCCTTCTCTGCACACCAAATGGAAAACCTTTTCCATTTAAAAGCATATGAACGTCTGGTGGAAGGCTTTCTGGAAGCATGAAGGATATCCTTCACTTGCTGAGAAAGTTGTAAATCTTGAAGGTCTAGGCCTTCAGCAACCAGGCCCTGAGATGAAGAGACTGAGGATTTGGGTGCCACAAGGTTCCCTCCTCCTGGGAGAGGAGATCTGGAGCAGCCCCCAGGTCTAGGGAGGGAGCTTGAGAGAGATGCAGAAATAGAGGGTACCACACTTGGCGTGGCCAAAGTGGTGCTATGAGGATCATAGTCCCTTTGTCTCTCTGAAGCTTGAACAGAGTCTTGGGGATTAGGGGAATAGGTGGAAAGGCATAAAGGAAGTCTTGCCCCCAATGAAGGAGGAAGGCATCCCTGGCCTGAACTCCCTGACATGGAATCCTGGAACAGAACCGGGGAAGTTTGGCATTCCACGGACTTGCAAACAGGTCTATGTCTGGGGTACCCCAAATCCGAAAAATTCTGGTTATCTGGTCCCCATGGAGGGACCATTCGTGCAGAAGCAGAACTCGACTGAGTCTGTCTGCCCAAGAGTTTTGAACTCCTGGAAGATATACTGCCATGAGATGGATTTGATGCTCTCTGGTGAAGGCCCACAATCTCAGAGCTTCGTTGCAAAGCGACAGAGAGCCAGTTCCCCCCTGCTTGTTCACGTAGAACATAGCTACCTGGTTGTCCGTGTGGATGAGGACTGTCTTGTAGCTGAGCAGGGTGTGGAAGACTCTGAGAGCCAGAAAGATTGCTCTGAGCTCTAAGAGGTTGATATGAAGATATGTCTCCTGTGGAGACCAGATGCCCTGGGTTGAGAGATCTTGTAGATGAGCCCCCCAACCCTTTGGAGAGGCATCTGTTGTAAGAGTTGCTTGGGGTAACACCTGTTGAAAGGGGGACCCCAGCAACAGATTCTGAGTGGACTTCCACCAGTGGAGGGACGAAAATAGGCGACTGGAGGTTGCTATTTTGTCTGACAGGCAACCTGATGCCTGGGTCCATTGGGTGGATAGGGTCCACTGAGCTGCTCTCATGTGAAGGCGAGCATAGGGAACCACATGCACCGTGGATGCCATGTGGCCTAAAAGTTGCAACATCTCTCGAGCAGTTAAATGGGATTTTAACTGAATCTGGGAGGCTAACTGCACCAAGTGTAGGCAACGGGCCTGGGGAAGATAGGCCCTTGCAGTTGTGGTATCCAGTAAGGCCCCTATGAACTCTAGAGACTGAGTAGGGGTAAGATGGGATTTTGAAATGTTGATTACCAGTCCCAGATACTGAAGAACACGCCTTGTGCAGGCTAGAGAAGTCTGGGCCTCTGACTGGGATGGAGCTCGGATGAGCCAGTCGTCCAGATATGGGAATAGGAATATTCCTAGAGTGCGTAGGAATGCAGCTACTACTGCCATGCATTTTGTGAACACTCTTGGAGCAGAGGCCAGACCGAAAGGAAGCACTTTGTATTGGTAGTGCTTTCCTTGGTACAGGAAGCGAAGGAATCTTCTGTGTGTAGGATGGATGAGAACATGGGTGTACGCATCCTTGAGATTTAGAGAACAAAGCCAGTCCTGACTCTGGAGGTATGGAAGGAGAGTTCCGAGAGAAGTCATCTTGAATTTCTCCTTGCATAGAAACTTGTTCAATTCTCTGAGATCTAATATGGGTCTGTAACCCCCTGTTTTCTTTGGGATGAGAAAATAGGGGGAGTAGAACCCTGAACCCTGTTGAAGAAGGGGTACTTCTTCTATTGCCCCTTGGGCAAGAAGGGTAGCAATCTCCTGACCTAGAAGGTTGAGGAGAGATGTTGGAGAATTGAACTGTTTCACCATGGTGTGAGGAGAAAGGTTTAAGAAATGAAGTTTGTACCCTTCCCTTATGATGGAGAGGGTCCACTGCTGTGCTGTGATTTGTTCCCATCTGGGAGCAAAGTGAGCTAACCTTCCTGGGATGGTGAGGGGCTCTGGATGTTCTAGAGCCAGAAAGGCTAAGTTCTCTAGTGGAAAGTCAAAGGCCCTGAGGAGGATGAGGCTGTTGGGCCGTAGCAGTCCTCGCAGCCTGGGTTTTGGCCTGTTTTGGCTGTTGCTGCCTCTTTGTAGCAAAACGACCTTGAGAAGAGGCCTGACCATAAGAAGAAAATTTTCCTTTCTTTGGGAAAGATCCCTTTTTGAACAACCTCTTTTTGAAAGGAGCAGTAGTAGACTTTGAAAGTCTATCTAAAGCAGAATTTTCAGCATCCATCTGGTTGGCCTTTGCTTGCCAATCTTTGCCAAACAGGTTTTTGCCTGTACAGGGAAGGTTACCTAGACCATCCTGTACCCAGGATTCCAAATCAGAGGCTTGCAACAAAGCAACTCTGCGTGCACCTATGGCAATAGCCGAGGCTCTACTGACCCCCTCAAAAGAGTCAAAGGCTGCACGGTTGGAAAACTTGGATACATCCTGTGCCTGTTTAAGCCAGGTGATATATTCTTCTCTCTTATCTTCTGACATAAAAGGAGATAAGGTTTGCAGATGATCTGTAACTTCTTTTAGAAACATCCCCATATAGAGACTATAGGAGTTGATTCTGGCAACAAGCATATTGGCCTGGAAGATTTTCCTGCCAAAGGCATCTAGGGTTCTGCATTCTCTTCCTGGAGGAGCAGAGGAGTGCCTTTTTGTACTCTTGATCTTTTTCATAGCAGACTCTACCACAATGGAGTGGTGAGGAAGCTGAGTTGTATGAAACCCAGGACAAGGAGGAACACGATACATGGTGTCCAACCTTCTGGAATGAGGGGAGGTGGAAAGAGGAGTCTCCCATATGCCCAACATGTGTTCATAAAGAATCTCATGTATTGGTAAGGTGGCTGCCTCTTTAGGAGCCTTAGGATATTGTAGGATATCTAATTTTTTGGCTCTAGGTTCAGTCTCAGAGGTCACTGAGATGGACAGGCCTTTGGCCACCTCCCTAATAAAGTCCTGAAAAGACAAGTCTTCAGGAGGAGACATTCTCCTTTTTGGAGAAGAGGGCTCCTGAGGAAGGATCCCCGAAGCTTCAATTGAGGCCTCTGAAGAGTCAGAGTCTTCAGAAGAATCGAATTATCGACTGTCTGGATGCTCTCGTAGAGCCCGATAGGCGTACCGGGAGGTATCGACATCGGGAGTAATCGGTACCGGGCCGGTACTGATAGGCATCACTGGATAGCGTACCGCTGCCGTCGATGCTGATGTCGATGCAAGCGGTACTGGTATCGGAACCGGAATCGGATCCTGTACCGGAATCGGTACGGGTACCGACAACGGGGTTTGTTGCGGTACCGTAGGCGTTGCAGCTTGAATGAATGCCGTGATGGCACGCTGCATGGTCAGAATATTTTGATCCATTAATGCCACCAATGTCTGGATATCGGTACCGGTAGAAACTGCCGGTACCCCAGAACATTGTAACAGGTGATCGGTCGAGGCCGAGCCATCGATGTCAACCTGTGACCCCATAGATAGTGCTTTGGAAGCCGGAGCCTCCCGCCGGGGTAACTTTGCCGGTGTGGTATCCTCAAGAGTAAGCCCGGGGGCATCTTGATACTTAGAGGGAGATGAACTCTTTGAGGACCGGCCAGATTTAAGTTTGGTTACCTGAGATCCATGGGATGAAGAAGAAGCCCTGGAAGACGTCGATGCCACGGAAGCTGCATCGGAGGGAAACAGGGTACTGAGCTTAGCTGCCCGATTCTGTAACCCTCTTTTGGACATCATAGAACAGGACTCACAATCCGCAATGGAGTGGTCAGGACCTAAACATTTTAGACACCAGTCATGGGTGTCGGTGACAGAAATAGTGCTACTGCACTTTGTGCATTTTTTAAACCCGGAGGCGGGTTTTTCCATGAGGGAAAAATATCTCTGTAGGCCTAAGGCCCCAGAAGAAAAATGCACTGAAAAAGTAAAAGTTTTTTTTTTTTTTTTAAAAGAAAGAAAAAGAACCGGTAGTACCGGTGCGGAATCGAGAAGGCAGACACACGACTAAAGAAAAATAAAAGAAAATAAGAAATTCTTCAGCGGTGACAGGAAACACGACCTGCTGGCTCCGCGGAAAAGAAGAACTGGAGAGAGGCAGTTAGGAAAGGTGGGAAGGCAGCGCGCAGGCGCTGTGGGATGCTCCCAAAAGCTTTCTTTCAGGACGCTGGGGAGCGTTCCCGCGCAGGCTCCGTCGGTACTGACGATATCCATATGTGAAGACTCATTCCTGCTTGTTCCTGGAGATGCTTTATAATGAAGACCACTAACCATTTCAGTACCTACCCTCTGTACCGACTCCAACCTGTTTATATCCTTTTGCACACAATACTCCAAATGAGGTCACACCAAAAACTTATACAGAGGCACTATCACCTTTTTTCTGCTGGCCATTCCTCTCCCTATGCACCCAATCATCCTTCTAGCTTTCGCCGTTGCATTTTCTATCTGTTTAGCTACTTTAAGATTGTCAGGCACAATCAGGTCCCATTCTTCTTTTGTAGACAGAAGTACTTCACCCCCTACACTTGGATTTTGGGAACCCAAATGCGTGACCCTGAATTTTTTAGCATTAAAACTCAGCTGCCAAATTCTCAACCATTCCTCAAGCTTAGCTAGATCCCTCATCATGTTATCTACTCTTTCCTGGGTATCTACTCTATTGCAGATTTTGGTATCATCTGCAAAGAGGCAAACCTTACCTGACAGCCCTTCCATAATATTACTAACAAAGATGTTAAAAAGAATCATCCCAAGGACAGATCCCTGTGGCACACCACTGGTAATCTCCTTTTCCTCAGAGTAAGCTCCATTTACCTGTACTCTCTGTCCACTCCCACTCAACCAATTTCTAATCCAATAATTGAAAATCGCAGGAGTCTCTTTACAAAGGGACCTCTGGGATTTGTAAAGAGACTCCTGCGATTAACAATTCACCAGCCAGTTACAAGAGCCACCATGGAGTGAAAGCTAAGTACTAATGGTTGATAATCATTGGACTAAATAGTAATCAATGGACTAAATAGAAGATTTACTACACGCTATATTAGAAAACTACGCAATTAAAAGAAAACAAGAAAAAATTACAACGGAAAAGGTCATTGATGATAAAAGAAGCACATTGGAAGGGCAAAGAATTTATCTGGCCCTTGATGAACACGCTGTGTTTTTGACTGAGACCTTCTTTTGTTATTTTCATTGATACTTGTGGACATATGAAATTTTCCATGTTTCTAGTGATTAGTGCATGAGCAGATCAACGGATTATATTTTTGCTATAGCAACTGCTCTATGATTTGACCAATTGGACTTTGTTTCATTTACACAAATGATGACTAGGGCCTGTGTGTGAACCAGCAACCCTTTTATGAGCAAGCATTCATTTAGGTGCCACATTCATCTAAGCTACATGGGAGTCCAAACTACTTAGTGTGGCCTGTCAGCCATGGGATTATTCCAGGACTGGCCCACAAGAACACTCATGAAATGGTTACATTGGTCACTCTGCTAGGTCACCCAGGGTCTTGCATGTGTGTGTTCATGTATCATGCGCTGCCCTCTGGCAAGACAGATCTCATATGTAAGATATGAACATCAGTTTTATTAGCAGCATATCAATACAGTTCTACATACTAACCTAACAAGATGTCCTTCTCCTATAACAGCCTTGCCAGGCAAGTATGGCAAAGAGCCTGCAGAGAGCTACTCAGACATAAACATACCCCAGTTTATGCCCTCATGCATCATGACAATGACCATATATACACACATGAATTAATGCACTCACACTCCCATATGATTGCTCTGTGGCTCCAAACACATACCCACTGTGGATGCTAAGGCGAGTTCAAGACCAGCCTCTGGATCAAGGATGATAAGCTCTGGTGTGCTCTCTTTATCTTACATTTCCAGAGGTGTATCAGCATGTGCAACCCTCCCTCACACTCTGCTGTCACACTGAGAACCTGCACCAACACTGGCTAGATTGAAGAGTGCACTTCTAGCACCCACACACTGTGCAGATGTTATGAACAGCGCAGGTGTTGACAATGTCCAAGTATTGAAGGAGGCGTAAGAGCCAAGTAAGAATGCCAACTGACACCTATTTTGGACAGTAGGGTCATGTTTCTTTGTGTGTGTGTGTGTGTGTGTATGTGTGTTGTGTGTGTGTGTGTGTGTGTGTGTGTGTGTATGTGTGTGTGCATGCAAGTGATACCCAGGCTTTATGGCTGTGCATACAACATGCTGCAGGGTCAGTCAGCCAGCAACTCCACAAACTGGGTGAGACACCATTTACGGGCAGAAGGTTATTTTTCAGTAAGTAGTTGGAACCTATGTGAGTCACTGGCTGACTAGCTGTGCCTGTGCACATATTGTACCCAAAGCTGTGACACTCAAAAGCATTCCCAATTACACCATCCTCAAAGCCCATCCCCACAGCATGCCCCTACACTTACCTCCCAACATGACACTGCTGTACAGCTCCCAAATCATCTGCTAGTTTGACTGGAGTGAGCTGGGGAGACACGGTCTCACCAGGGAGAGCTCCATCACACATGTGTGTGCAGTAACTCTCATCTCTGACTGAGCCTCTAGGCCTCAAGACACACCTGGCTGTACAGGTGAGAGGCCTGATTAATATCAGCTGCCATAATAACTGTATCCCTGGCAAAACTATCAGCCCCTTTGGTACAGCTGCAGCCTATTGGGAGCTAGGCTCACGTAGAGGGCTGGCCTCTGTGAATGTCCAATAGTGCCACCGAATTGGTGATACAGTAAAGAATCCGTGCTCTTGTCCTAAGCTGCAGTCACAAATGCTCAGTAGTAGTAGTAGGGTCTCCTTCTTCTTTTTATTTAATCCCTAGCTGACATTTGGAGAGAAGGCTGTCCTCTCAGCCAATACGCTGCTGTAGGTGCCGCTGGATTCTGTGTGTTGCTCACAGTACGCTTCCAACCTTGGCGATCAGTGGCAACATTTCTGGCCTCATTGATGGTCAGTTGTTGAGTCTTTAGATCTTCCTCAATGAAGTCGCATTATCTTTGGTGCTGCTCATTGAACCCTCCAGTGGATAGGTCGCTCTCGCCAGAGGAGTTTGTATGGCAGCCGACTGGTGTTCATTCTGCAAATGTGGCCAAACCAGTGCAGTCTGCATTTTTGGAGCTGTTCTTTCACCGAGGATTGATGGTTGCACCTTGTCTGAATTGTCTCATTTCATGGCAGTCACAAAGACAGACACCCAAAGTCTGTCTCAGGCATGACATTTGAAAGACTTTGAGTTTGTTCAAGTCAGGTTTGAGCACAGTACATGTTTCTGATCCGTACAGGAAAATTGGCAGGATCAGCATTCAGAAGAGACAAATTTTGGTCTTGGTGGAGATATTGGCCTTCTTCCAGAGTCACCATTGAGTGAGGCAAATGCTACTGTTGCCTGGCCAATCCTGCTGAGGTCTTCAGTGGTGGATGCCACCTTCATCTCCTGTACCAGCGATCCCAGGTATTTGAATTCTTGGACCTGCTCAATTTGAATTCCATTGAGGTGAACAATGGCCTGTGATCCATCCGTAGGGTCTCTTAACTCCATGCACATATAGGCATGTCTGTCTCAGGCACATATGCACAAAATATAAACTATCTCAGCACTGTCTACTGATCATTGATCACAGCAGTCAGCATAACATTATGTATTCCTCCATAACAACAACCAGCCTTATGTTTACAGAGATGACATGTTTTAGTTTGACTGATTGTAAATATGGGACAGTGACCTCCAAATGGTCCCTGCACAACTCCAGCTGGAGGAATGTGTTACAAGAAGTCATGTTGGTCTCTGCATCGCCTTTCACCATGTGAGAAGGCAGTGCCTGGAGGTGAAAGTTGAGGTGGAGGGCCTGCTCAGTCTCTACATCTCACCCACTCTCCACAGGCACCGAGTGTGACAGTCACAAGGACTTTGTTATAGTACAAAGAGGCCGGGGATGGCAGAGTATGTGTGGCCAGCAACTGTAACAACATCTAACCCCATGTCCAACCTGCCATGCATCCACGTGCTCTAAGGGGGGAACTGCATCCAAAATGTGGGAGAGCGCATGTGCTGCACTGGCCATTTTCACAGTGTCTATGGCCAGGGACATGACATAATATGGGAGTATGAGCATGGCACTATGTTCAATGCTCACTGCCAAAACCTGTGTAGAGGGACACAATCTTCTGGTATGTGACAGATGTAGGCAACATGCAGCTGATTTCTGGGCCAGTTTAGCTGTCCCTAACTTCAAACTAGAAGGGTAGACAAATGAGGAACTGAATATTTAAAGAATATTTAAAGAAAAAGAGAGCATCAAAATGCAAAAATGGAAAGATGCATATTAGAAAGACTGTGTAGGTGAAATCTGGGAAGTCCAAGTTAGAATGTCCGAAATTTCTTGAAAGGGGCAGCAGAGAAGGTGGCTATATGTGCCTTGTAAAAGCAGCTGGTCCCCTCGCCGAAAGATACATGTGTCTGCAAAATAAAAGAGAAATGGGGATATTTCTACAACTACTGCTACTACTAATAATTTGTATAGCGCTACAAGGCCCTCACTTGGTTTGCAGCTTGTCGTGCTGTGAGGGCTTGTGTGCATCAGTGATGCTGAGAGCTAAACTATCGGTAGTTTAACTACTGGCAGGGTCTCCCAAGATGGACAGGTCTCAGCTGAGGTGCCAGACCAAGACAAACCACCCATCTGGGCAGCAGCAGAATGGGATAGTGTTGATGGCAGAGGATCACATTTCTGTGACAACGGCAACAACACCAAACTTAAACTGCGCGGAAAAAAGGCCCGGCAATCTACTTCTGTATCTTGCCATGAAAACCCAATGGATAGTTACAACAAAACAAATTGTGCTGTAGTGCTGGAAGATGAGACCCTCAGGTTGGAAGGCACTCAACTAGCTACTGGGGAAGAGCTGAAGACTTTTCAGAGTAAAGCCAGCATTTATGATGTGGTTGGATCAAAGCCCTCGGGACGTCTGACTGCTGATGTAGCTGCGCATGAAATGAGAGTCAGAAGCTTTAAAGATGTCTTACACATTGGAACATGGAATGTATGAAGCATGAACCAAGGGAAGTTGGAGGTGGTCAAGAATGAAATGGAACGTGTACAACTTGATCTGTTGGGTGTCAGTGAACTTAAATGGACTGGCATCGGGCACTTTGCATCAGATGATCACATGGTCTACTATGCTGGAAATGAAAGACAAAGAAGAAATGGTGTTGCATTTATAATAAAGAAGAAACTTGCAAGAACTGTAATGAAATACAATGCAGTCAGCGAACGCTTAATCTCTATTCGTCTACGAGGAATGCCTATCAACACAACTATAATTCAAGTATATGCCCCAACAACAGCTGCAGAAGAGAATGAAATTAAAGAGTTCTATGAACAAGTACAAGCTGAAACTGACAGAACATGCAAACAGGATATCCTGATAGTCATGGGTGATTGGAACGCAAAGGTTGGCAACAAAGAAGAAGACAAAGTAGTTGGAAAATATGGACTTGGCAACAGAAATGAAGCTGGAGAAAGACTGATAGAATTCTGCAAGACCAACGATCTATTCATCTCGAACACCTTCTTCCAGCAACACAAGCGGCGACTGTACACATGGACTTCACCCAATGGATTGTATAAAAATCAAATTGACTACATCTGTGGAAGTCAACGATGGAAAAGCTCTATAACATCAACAAAGACAAAACCTGGAGCTGACTGTGGTACAGATCATCAACTACTAGTATGCAAACTCAAGCTAAAGCTGAAAAAGAGCAAACTACTCATGAATGCAGCAAAATATGACCTTGAGAATATACCACTGGAATTAAAAGACTGCCTGCAAAATCGATTTGCTGCTTTAGATACAAATGATAGATTTCCAGAAGAGTTATGGAATGACATCAAGAAGGTTGTGTTGGAAGAAAGCGAGAAGTCTCTACAAAAAGTAAAAAAGGAAAAACGGCCAAAATGGATGACGGAAGAAACTCTGAAAATTGCCCAGAAACGCAGAGAAGCTAAAGCCAGAGGAGAAAGAAAGACAATCACAGAACTCATCAGAGATTTCCAACGTGCAGCAAGACAGGACAAGGAAAAGTACTACAATGACGCATGCAAGGAAATAGAAGCAGAAACTATTAGAGGAAGAACAAGATCAGCTTTCCTAAAGCTGCGAGAGTTAAAGAAAAAGTTCCAGCCTCAAATTGGAATGTTACAAGATGCTCAAGGTTCTATGTTGAATGATGCTGAGAAGATCAAGAAAAGATGGAAGGAATATACAGAGTTTTTATATGATAAAGATCAAGTGGACCAACAGCCGTTTCAATTCTGTACCTTATGATCTGGAACCATTGGTGATGAAAGAAGAAGTTGAAGCAGCTTTGAAAGCCTTATCAAAGAACAAAGCACCAGGCATTGATTGCATTCCCATAGAAGTATTACAGCAATCTAATGCAGCTTTTACCGTACTTACAAGGCTCTGCCAAGAAATATGGAAGAGAGCATCATGGCCAACTGACTGGAAAAGATCTGTGTTTATACCAGTACTAAAGAAAGGTGATCCAACTGACTGTGGAAATTATCGCACAATCGCTCTGATACCACATGCCAGCAAAATTCTACTGAAGATTATTCAAAAGAGACTACAATCATATAAGAACATAAGAACATAAGATATGCCATACTGGGTCAGACCAAGGTCCATCAAGCCCAGTATTCTGTTTCCAACAGTGGCCAATCTAGGTCATATGTACCTAGCAGTTTCCCCAAGGGACACAGGTTCCACAATGCTTGTATTGGTTCAAGCATTGATATCCTGGGTCCCTTCTTAATAATGGCTTATGGACCTTTCCTCCAGGAACTTGTCCAAACCTTTTTTAAACCCAGCTACACTAACAGCCTTTACTACATCCTCCGGTAACAAATTCCAGAGTTTGATTACACGTTGAGTGAAAAAATATTTTCTCTTATTAGTCTTAAATAGTTTACCCTGTAGCTTCATTGCATGTCCCCTAGTCTTTCTATATTCTGATAAGGTAAACAATCGATCTACGTTTACCCGTTCCACTCCGCTCATTAATTTATAGACTTCTATCATATCTCCCCTCAGCCGTCTCTTTTCCAGGTTAAAGAGCCCTAACCTTTTTAGCTTTTCTTCATAGGAGTATCCTTCCATCCCCTTTACCATTTTGGTGGCTCTTCTCTGAACCTTTTCTAATAACTCTATATCCTTTTTAAGATACGGCGACCAGAATTGCACACAATATTCAAGGTGCGGTCTCACCATGGAACGATATAGAGGCATTATAATATCCTTTGTTTTATTTTCCATTCCTTTCCTTATCATACCTAGCATTCTATTTGCTCTCTTGGCCGCCGCTGCACACTGGGCCGAGGGTTTTAACATGGTATCCACAATGACGCCTAAATCTTTTTCCTGGGTGGTGGTTCCTAATGTGGAACCTTGCATCGTGTAACCTAGTTTGGGTTGTTCTTCCCTAGGTGCATAACCTTGCACTTGTCCACATTAAATTTCATCTGCCATTTTGATGCCCAGTCTTCAAATTTATCAAGATCCTCTTGCAATTTTCCACAATCCTCTTGGGTTTTAACAACTTTAAATAGTTTTGTGTCATCTGCAAATTTGATAACCTCACTCGTTATTCCACTTTCCAGGTCATTTATGAATATGTCAAAAAGCAGCGGACCCAGCACAGATCCCTGGGGTGCACCACTATTCACCTTTCTCCATTGGGAAAATTGGCCATTTAGCCCTACCCTCTGCTTTCTATCTTTTAACCAGTTCCTGATCCACAATAGTACACTGCCTCCTATCCCATAACTCTTTAGTTTTGCCAAAAGTCTCTCATGAGGGACCTTGTCAAAGGCTTTCTGAAAGTCCAGATACACAATATCAACCGACTCACCTTTGTCCACCTGATTATCTTAGCCATCTTCCACAAGCTTAGAGTGCTACGACCCCTGAGGAACGTACTAGATCCGTGTGACTTCCGATCAGTTGCACAAGCACTGATCATGCCCCACCTGGACTACTGCAACGCCATTTGCAGGGTCTACCAAAGAAAACGACCAACATATTACAGCTGGCCCAACACGTAGCAGCAAGGATCATCATGGGAACAAGCGTCACTGAACATATCACGCCTGTACTGATGGAACTGCACTGGCTCCCAGTCGTTGCAAGGATTCAATACAAAACATTGGTAACTACATTCAAGTTAATTCATAACCTGGCCCCCTCATTCCTCTCCACCCTGATCTCCATGCAACCTACAACCAGAAGCAGGAGAACCATTAACACTGACACACTAATAGTTCCAAACAGCTTTAGGCACGTAAAAGTCAGTACTAGTCGCAGAGCGTTCTCCTTCTCTGCCCCCACTTTATGGAACCAGCTCCCACTCGAGCTGAGAACAATTAAAGACATAATCAACTTCAGAAAACAACTGAAGACGCATCTGTTCAATTGTCACTATGTCCAGATGTAAATCCAAAAAGATAAGAGAAAGTGATTTACTGTATGTACAAATGTAAATAGAGGAAGGATAATCGCCTGTTGTAAATGTATGATAGTAATTAAGGTCTTTATATGGACCCTCATATTGTGTGCGGTGTATTACCCCTGCTCTCTCTATCTATTCCCCAAATTTCTGTCTTTGATTTTTTGACAAATCCCGTACTTGTAATCAAACCGCTTCTGATCGCTGGAAGGAGCGGTATATAAGTCTTTACTAAATAAATAAATAAATAAATAAAATTATTCACTCCTTCAAAAAAACATAACAGATTAGTAAGACAAGATCTTCCTTGTCTAAAGCCATGTTGGCTGTCTCTCATTAGTTCATGACTATCTACATGCTGAGTAATTTTATTCTTTATGATGGTTTCTATCATTTTTCCCGGTATTGACGTCAGGCTCACCGGTCTGTAGTTTCCCGGATCACCCCTGGAACCCTTTTTAAAAATTGGTGTTACATTGGCGATCCTCCAATCTTCAGGTATTAGAGATGATTTTAATGATAGTTCACAGATTACTAATAGCAGGTCTGCAATCTCATATTTCAGTTCTTTCAATACCCTTGGATGTATACCATCCGGCCCAGGTGATTTGCTACTCTTCAGCTTATCTAATAGTTGTAATACATCTTCTCGATGTATCGATATTTCCTTCAATTCTTCTGCTTATCTAATAGTTGTAATACATCTTCTCGATGTATCGATATTTCCTTCAATTCTTCTGCACCTTTAAATACCACTTCAGTCATGGGTAACATCCCTACATCTTCCTCAGTAAAGACTGAAGCAAAGAATTCGTTCAGTCTCTCCGCTATCGCCTTGTCGCCTCTTAGTGCTCCTTTAACCCCTTTATCATCTAATGGACCAACTGACTCTCTCACAGGTTTTTTGCTATGAATGTACTTGAAAAGGTCTTTACTTCGCGTTTTTGCTTCTGCAGCAAGCTTCTTCTCAAATTCTCCCTTTGCCTGCCTTATCAATGCCTTGCATTTGACTTGCCAGTGCTTGTGCTGTTTCCAGGTTTCGTCGTTTGGCTCTTTTTTCCATTTCCTGAAAGATGCTTTTTTGGCAACAACAGCCTCTCTGACCTCAACTTTAAACCATGCTGGCAGTTTTTTGGACTTCTTTCCACTTTTCTTAAAGCGTGGAATACAGCTGGTCTGGGCTTCCAAGATAGTATTTTTCAACAACAGCCAAGCCTGATGTACGTCTTTAACCTTTGCAACTGCTCCTTTTAGTTTTTTCTTGACTGTTTTCCTCATTTTATCATAGTCTCCCTTTCGAAAGTTAAAAGGTAGTACTGTGGATTTCCTTACTATCCCTCCTCCACTAATTAAATCAAAGGCGATCATGCTATGATCACTATTGCCAAGTGGCCCCAACAACCTTATCTCTTGCACTAGATCTGGTGTTCCACTAAGGATTAGGTCTAATATGGCTTCCCCTCTGGTCGGTTCATGAACCAGCTGCTCCAAGAAGCAGTCATTTATATCATCTAGGAACTTTATCTCCCTAGCATGTCCTGACGTGACACTGACCCAGTCGATACCGGGGTAGTTGAAATCACCCATTATTATTACTGTGCTGTAACTTTTGTTAGCTTCCTTGATTTCTTTGAGCATTTCATCATCCATTTGGTCATTCTGGCCAGGCGCTCGATAGTACACCCCCACTGCCATTGCCTTCCCCCTTTTACATGGAATTTCAATCCATATAGATTCTACAGCAGATTTTGTTTCCTGCAAAGCTTTAATCCTTTCTGACTCAATGCCCTCTCTAACATAGAGAGCAACCCCTCCACCAATTTGATCAGCTCTATCATTACGATATAGTTTGTACCCAGGTATCACAGTGTCCCACTGGTTGTCGTCCTTCCACCATGTCTCTGATATTCCAATCATATTTATTTATTTACATTTCTTATATACCGCACTATTTGACATCAGCGCGGTTTACATCAAACAAAACATTTCAGTACACAAAAATGTCTGAGTTACATTAAACAGGGTTAACAACTTGGACAACAGGGTAATTTTACAACTCAGGTAAATAAACTTTGATTGTAGTGTAAACTATTTACATCAATAAGTTAGGGCACCGTTGAGACGTAATGGTCAGTTGAGCGTTGAACTTACTAAGTGGGGAATTCAGGGTCAATGGGTGATTCAGAGTTTCTATAACTAACAGTGATGGGTCGTGATTCTGCACTCACTGGGAAGTATATAAGGAATAGGTAATGTTTGAGGGCCTTTCTGAATTGGAGTATGCTGGTAATTGCTCTAATATCAGGTGGCAGCATATTCCAAAGCTTCGGGGCACGGAGACTGAAAGCTCTGTTTGCTGTTGATGAGGTGCTTTTTGTAAGTTCACGGGGAACCAATAGCGTATTTAATGCCATTGATCTTCTTGATCTATTAGAAGAAATGGGTTTGATGAGATCAGTTAATGATGTGGATGAGAGACTATTTACCGCTTTGAAGGTAAGTAGTAATGTCTTGAAAATGATCCTGGCCTGTACAGGAAGCCAGTGTAACTGCTTCAGAAGGGGCGACACATGCTCACTCCTAGATGCCCCATAGAGAATCCTCGCAGCGCTATTCATTGCAAGCTGTAAAGGGTTCAAGGTGGATTGAGGGAGGCCTAGCAAAATGACATTAGCATAGTCAAAGTGGGGCATGATCAGAGCCTGGTAGATGGTACGGAAATCCTCAGGTTCAAGCAGTGGGCGAAGGTGTCTTAGTGATCGGATTTTGTAGTATATGGATCTTACCGTGTTAGCTATATGCGCCTTCATGTCCAGGTTCTGATCGAGTGTAACACCCAGGTAACGTATTTGCTGTTTTGATTGTAGCTCAGCATCTTTCACCTTAAGGAATTGTGGAGGGCTGAAGTTCGGGTTCTTTGACATGAAAAGCACCTCTGTCTTCTTATGTTGAATCCGGAGGTTTTGTGATAGGAGCCATTCCGATATGGCGTCAAAGCAGTTGCTCAGAGGGGACAGGTCCAAATTGTCAATGTTGAAAGGCATATAAAGCAGGACGTCGTCCGCATATATCATGCAACCAACATTGAAAGACCGGATGATCTTGCAAATAGGTTGCATATAAATATTGAACAACAAAGCAGAGAGAGAGGAGCCTTGTGGGACCCCTTGCCATTGGTGGAATGGATCAGACATCACTCCCCCAGCACGAACATGTTGCCATCTTTCGGATAAGTACGATCTGCACCACTCAAGGGCAGTTCCGCCTACTCCTTTCTCCTTCAGCCGTAATAGGAGGAGGTCATGGCTCACAGAGTCAAAAGCAGCGGCTATGTCCAGGAACACAAGTGCGAAACCCTGTCGGATGTTGTTGATACCAGAAATTATGGTATTGAGGAGAGCTGTGAGGAGAGTCTCTACACCATGTGACTCTCTGAAGCCATGTTGGCAAGGATCCAATGGAGCATTGGTATCGATGTGGTCTTGCAATTGACATTGTACCTCCTTTTCTATTAACTTCGCGAGAAAAGGTATACTTGAGATGGGTCTGTAGGAGTCTACCTTTTGAGGATCTAACTTACAGTTTTTCAGGAGAGGTCTGATGGAAGTTTGCTTGAGGGCAGATGGGAATGTACCGGAGTTGAAAGACAGGTTTACTATTTTAGTTATTATTGGGCTGAATTCACAACGCAGATCCCTTATCCAGAAGGCTGGGCAGGGGTCCGTCTGAGCAGTTGTGGAATTGAGAGACATGATCAGATCCTCAATTCGCTTCTTGGTAGGGGTAGAAAACATGGTTAGAGCTGTTTGGCAATCTTGATCTGTGGGGGTTAATTTTAATGGAGGTTTATTTGTTTGTGTAAGCTTGGATTGTAGGTAGGCTGCGAAGTCTTGAGGATGGATCTCGCCTTGCTTTTCAGGGGCTGGCTCTTTAGATAAGGTCTTGACTAGGTTAAACAAATCATGAGGTTTGTTTAGTGCCCGCCTCAAGGTGTCCGTGTGGTACCGCTTCATTTTCTCTGAGATGGCCTTGCGGTGGATGGATAGCTGATTGAGGTAGGCTGCCTGGTCTGCTGTTGAGCGAGACCGACGCCAGCGCTTCTCGAGGTTCCGTAGTTGGGATAGTGATCTTCTCAGGTCATCTGTGTACCATGGTGCCGAAGCTCTCTTTCTAGGCAGCCTGTTGAGTGATGGTCGTATTGCAATCGAATTAAGACTGGTGTTCCAGCAGGTGATTAGATCTTCTATTTCTAGGGAGGCCTTGTTACGGAGTGAGCATGTTCCAGCAAGGATGCGATCTCTGTTGAAAGGAAGAAAGCTCCTAGCCAGAGATTTGGGGCTGTTATCCGGAGCATTGTTAGTCATTGAATGTCTGTTGTGCGTAGGGATTTGGAAAAAGATGAGTTTATGATCTGACCACGGTACATCAGTAATAGATATCGCGGCAGTATAAGATTGGGTGTTTAAGGACTGTGGGGCAAAGATAAGATCAAGGGTGTTTCCCTTTACATGGGTAGGTTCATGGATTAGTTGTTGGTATCCCAGGGATTCAAGTGCTTCGAGGAAGGCGGAAGAGTGACTATCTTGGAGAGCTGGCAGGTTAAAATCACCCACAATCCAAGTTGGGATATTAGGATTCTGAATGTTGGATGCCAGATCTATAATGGCTGGAAGGACTTCTGGGGAGGATGAAGGTGCTCTGTATAGAAGGCTTATTGTGCATAATTTGTTGGAGATAGAAACTAACTCGAGGTGGTCGGATCTAGGGGTATCTTTCAGCTGGAACTGAAGGTCTGATCTGGAGAGAATGAGCACGCCCCCTCCTCGCTTGTTTTGTCTGTGGCTGGCAAACACTGAGAAATTTGGTGGAAGAAGTTGGTTAAGTAGCACATTGTCTTCTGCAGAAAGCCACGTTTCAGTAACCATGAGAATATCAAGGTTATGTAGGGAAATAGTATCCACAATCACCGGCCATTTCGTACGAATTGAACGGGCATTGATGAGGGCACATTTGAGGCTTTGTGAGTAGAGGCTTTCGTCTTGTTTGGCTTTCGTCGAAAGTTGGAGTGGAATGTATATTAGATGCTGGTGAAGTGCCCGAGAGTTCCCATTATAACTGAACTTAGGTGAACCTGACGCTCTTTTTCCATGGCCGTATAGGATTGGGATCTGGTTGCCCTCAAGGGTTAGAGCTTGGGAGAATGAGAGGCAGAAGGAGAAGATTAGGTAACAGCCCGTTAGGGTAATAGGGGAACCCATCTTACTCACTCTGAATGTAGTCGCAGAGACAATGAGATATTACTAGTGAGTGGGAGAGATTTGTGAGAATTCAGTAGGGCTATTTCTCATTGGCAATGAAAACAAGAAAATTCTCTTATTCTGGGTATAGAATGGTTATGGAATACAGATCAATTATTCAAGTAACACAGTTTATACAGGCAAGATTTAACATTAGCAGACTAGACTAACCTAGATAGCATACAGGCTGCCTGCAAGAAGGTAAAGGAAGTATCTATTCAGAGTGAAAACAAAAGCACAATCTATTGCTTTAGGTATAGATTAGTTATTATATGCATCTATAATAGGCCCACAAGTTATTATATGCATATATAATAGCACAAGTAATACAGATTAGGCAGGCAGGATGATATATAGAAGATTAGATTGCGCGGGATGTTTAAAAGGCTGTCTGCAGGAATGCAAAGTATCTGTTTAGAGTGGATACAAAGTTAACAGATCACTAAGTATAGTAAAACAGAGTTACCAGCTTGTTGGCAGACAGCATTCATTGATGTTTCAGGTTGAACAGGCTGCTCTTCGCTATTTAGTCAGCTCTTCCGGAGGACCTGAGCAGCTCTTCAGTGAACATTAAACAATTGTAGATGGTGCTGACAGTACCTAGAGAGCTTCCTCAAAGAATTTGGTCACAGACTACGAAACGGCGCCACGGACCTCGCCTAAGGGCCGCGCCAAAGGGCCCTCTGGCGAGGCCCTCAGGCGCGGGCCCGACCAGGCGCGGGCCCGCCTGGCAGCGGCTTCCTCTTGTGCTGGCCTGCTGCTCCTCCCCCTCCCACAGCCCCGACTGGGCTGGAGGTGCTTCTCGGGAGGGCCGGATGGCCTGGCGGCTTTTCACTCCCCGATCAGGGGAAGAAGATGGTGGCTCTGTTTTCCCGCCGGCAGCGGCTTCCTCTTGTGCTGGCCTGCTGCTCCTCCCCCTCCCACAGCCCCGACTGGGCTGGAGGTGCTTCTCGGGAGGGCCGGATGGCCTGGCGGCTTTTCACTCCCCGATCAGGGGAAGAAGATGGTGGCTCTGTTTTCCCGCCGGCAGCGGCTTCCTCTTGTGCTGGCCTGCTGCTCCTCCCCCTCCCACAGCCCCGACTGGGCTGGAGGTGCTTCTCGGGAGGGCCGGATGGCCTGGCGGCTTTTCACTCCCCGATCAGGGGAAGAAGATGGTGGCTCTGTTTTCCCGCCGGCAGCGGCTTCCTCTTGTGCTGGCCTGCTGCTCCTCCCCCTCCCACAGCCCCGACTGGGCTGGAGGTGCTTCTCGGGAGGGCCGGATGGCCTGGCGGCTTTTCACTCCCCGATCAGGGGAAGAAGATGGTGGCTCTGTTTTCCCGCCGGCAGCGGCTTCCTCTTGTGCTGGCCTGCTGCTCCTCCCCCTCCCACAGCCCCGACTGGGCTGGAGGTGCTTCTCGGGAGGGCCGGATGGCCTGGCGGCTTTTCACTCCCCGATCAGGGGAAGAAGATGGTGGCTCTGTTTTCCCGCCGGCAGCGGCTTCCTCTTGTGCTGGCCTGCTGCTCCTCCCCCTCCCACAGCCCCGACTGGGCTGGAGGTGCTTCTCGGGAGGGCCGGATGGCCTGGCGGCTTTTCACTCCCCGATCAGGGGAAGAAGATGGTGGCTCTGTTTTCCCGCCGGCAGCGGCTTCCTCTTGTGCTGGCCTGCTGCTCCTCCCCCTCCCACAGCCCCGACTGGGCTGGAGGTGCTTCTCGGGAGGGCCGGATGGCCTGGCGGCTTTTCACTCCCCGATCAGGGGAAGAAGATGGTGGCTCTGTTTTCCCGCCGGCAGCGGCTTCCTCTTGTGCTGGCCTGCTGCTCCTCCCCCTCCCACAGCCCCGACTGGGCTGGAGGTGCTTCTCGGGAGGGCCGGATGGCCTGGCGGCTTTTCACTCCCCGATCAGGGGAAGAAGATGGTGGCTCTGTTTTCCCGCCGGCAGCGGCTTCCTCTTGTGCTGGCCTGCTGCTCCTCCCCCTCCCACAGCCCCGACTGGGCTGGAGGTGCTTCTCGGGAGGGCCGGATGGCCTGGCGGCTTTTCACTCCCCGATCAGGGGAAGAAGATGGTGGCTCTGTTTTCCCGCCGGCAGCGGCTTCCTCTTGTGCTGGCCTGCTGCTCCTCCCCCTCCCACAGCCCCGACTGGGCTGGAGGTGCTTCTCGGGAGGGCCGGATGGCCTGGCGGCTTTTCACTCCCCGATCAGGGGAAGAAGATGGTGGCTCTGTTTTCCCGCCGGCAGCGGCTTCCTCTTGTGCTGGCCTGCTGCTCCTCCCCCTCCCACAGCCCCGACTGGGCTGGAGGTGCTTCTCGGGAGGGCCGGATGGCCTGGCGGCTTTTCACTCCCCGATCAGGGGAAGAAGATGGTGGCTCTGTTTTCCCGCCGGCAGCGGCTTCCTCTTGTGCTGGCCTGCTGCTCCTCCCCCTCCCACAGCCCCGACTGGGCTGGAGGTGCTTCTCGGGAGGGCCGGATGGCCTGGCGGCTTTTCACTCCCCGATCAGGGGAAGAAGATGGTGGCTCTGTTTTCCCGCCGGCAGCGGCTTCCTCTTGTGCTGGCCTGCTGCTCCTCCCCCTCCCACAGCCCCGACTGGGCTGGAGGTGCTTCTCGGGAGGGCCGGATGGCCTGGCGGCTTTTCACTCCCCGATCAGGGGAAGAAGATGGTGGCTCTGTTTTCCCGCCGGCAGCGGCTTCCTCTTGTGCTGGCCTGCTGCTCCTCCCCTCCCACAGCCCCGACTGGGCTGGAGGTGCTTCTCGGGAGGGCCGGATGGCCTGGCGGCTTTTCACTCCCCGATCAGGGGAAGAAGATGGTGGCTCTGTTTTCCCGCCGGCAGCGGCTTCCTCTTGTGCTGGCCTGCTGCTCCTCCCCCTCCCACAGCCCCGACTGGGCTGGAGGTGCTTCTCGGGAGGGCCGGATGGCCTGGCGGCTTTTCACTCCCCGATCAGGGGAAGAAGATGGTGGCTCTGTTTTCCCGCCGGCAGCGGCTTCCTCTTGTGCTGGCCTGCTGCTCCTCCCCCTCCCACAGCCCCGACTGGGCTGGAGGTGCTTCTCGGGAGGGCCGGATGGCCTGGCGGCTTTTCACTCCCCGATCAGGGGAAGAAGATGGTGGCTCTGTTTTCCCGCCGGCAGCGGCTTCCTCTTGTGCTGGCCTGCTGCTCCTCCCCCTCCCACAGCCCCGACTGGGCTGGAGGTGCTTCTCGGGAGGGCCGGATGGCCTGGCGGCTTTTCACTCCCCGATCAGGGGAAGAAGATGGTGGCTCTGTTTTCCCGCCGGCAGCGGCTTCCTCTTGTGCTGGCCTGCTGCTCCTCCCCCTCCCACAGCCCCGACTGGGCTGGAGGTGCTTCTCGGGAGGGCCGGATGGCCTGGCGGCTTTTCACTCCCCGATCAGGGGAAGAAGATGGTGGCTCTGTTTTCCCGCCGGCAGCGGCTTCCTCTTGTGCTGGCCTGCTGCTCCTCCCCCTCCCACAGCCCCGACTGGGCTGGAGGTGCTTCTCGGGAGGGCCGGATGGCCTGGCGGCTTTTCACTCCCCGATCAGGGGAAGAAGATGGTGGCTCTGTTTTCCCGCCGGCAGCGGCTTCCTCTTGTGCTGGCCTGCTGCTCCTCCCCCTCCCACAGCCCCGACTGGGCTGGAGGTGCTTCTCGGGAGGGCCGGATGGCCTGGCGGCTTTTCACTCCCCGATCAGGGGAAGAAGATGGTGGCTCTGTTTTCCCGCCGGCAGCGGCTTCCTCTTGTGCTGGCCTGCTGCTCCTCCCCCTCCCACAGCCCCGACTGGGCTGGAGGTGCTTCTCGGGAGGGCCGGATGGCCTGGCGGCTTTTCACTCCCCGATCAGGGGAAGAAGATGGTGGCTCTGTTTTCCCGCCGGCAGCGGCTTCCTCTTGTGCTGGCCTGCTGCTCCTCCCCCTCCCACAGCCCCGACTGGGCTGGAGGTGCTTCTCGGGAGGGCCGGATGGCCTGGCGGCTTTTCACTCCCCGATCAGGGGAAGAAGATGGTGGCTCTGTTTTCCCGCCGGCAGCGGCTTCCTCTTGTGCTGGCCTGCTGCTCCTCCCCCTCCCACAGCCCCGACTGGGCTGGAGGTGCTTCTCGGGAGGGCCGGATGGCCTGGCGGCTTTTCACTCCCCGATCAGGGGAAGAAGATGGTGGCTCTGTTTTCCCGCCGGCAGCGGCTTCCTCTTGTGCTGGCCTGCTGCTCCTCCCCCTCCCACAGCCCCGACTGGGCTGGAGGTGCTTCTCGGGAGG
Organism: Ichthyophis bannanicus; assembly: GCA_033557465.1. NCBI lineage: Eukaryota > Metazoa > Chordata > Amphibia > Gymnophiona > Ichthyophiidae > Ichthyophis > Ichthyophis bannanicus. The sequence goes on along the minus strand of CM066033.1, from coordinate 1,358,435,109 downwards.
GCCGGATGGCCTGGCGGCTTTTCACTCCCCGATCAGGGGAAGAAGATGGTGGCTCTGTTTTCCCGCCGGCAGCGGCTTCCTCTTGTGCTGGCCTGCTGCTCCTCCCCCTCCCACAGCCCCGACTGGGCTGGAGGTGCTTCTCGGGAGGGCCGGATGGCCTGGCGGCTTTTCACTCCCCGATCAGGGGAAGAAGATGGTGGCTCTGTTTTCCCGCCGGCAGCGGCTTCCTCTTGTGCTGGCCTGCTGCTCCTCCCCCTCCCACAGCCCCGACTGGGCTGGAGGTGCTTCTCGGGAGGGCCGGATGGCCTGGCGGCTTTTCACTCCCCGATCAGGGGAAGAAGATGGTGGCTCTGTTTTCCCGCCGGCAGCGGCTTCCTCTTGTGCTGGCCTGCTGCTCCTCCCCCTCCCACAGCCCCGACTGGGCTGGAGGTGCTTCTCGGGAGGGCCGGATGGCCTGGCGGCTTTTCACTCCCCGATCAGGGGAAGAAGATGGTGGCTCTGTTTTCCCGCCGGCAGCGGCTTCCTCTTGTGCTGGCCTGCTGCTCCTCCCCCTCCCACAGCCCCGACTGGGCTGGAGGTGCTTCTCGGGAGGGCCGGATGGCCTGGCGGCTTTTCACTCCCGATCAGGGGAAGAAGATGGTGGCTCTGTTTTCCCGCCGGCAGCGGCTTCCTCTTGTGCTGGCCTGCTGCTCCTCCCCCTCCCACAGCCCCGACTGGGCTGGAGGTGCTTCTCGGGAGGGCCGGATGGCCTGGCGGCTTTTCACTCCCCGATCAGGGGAAGAAGATGGTGGCTCTGTTTTCCCGCCGGCAGCGGCTTCCTCTTGTGCTGGCCTGCTGCTCCTCCCCCTCCCACAGCCCCGACTGGGCTGGAGGTGCTTCTCGGGAGGGCCGGATGGCCTGGCGGCTTTTCACTCCCCGATCAGGGGAAGAAGATGGTGGCTCTGTTTTCCCGCCGGCAGCGGCTTCCTCTTGTGCTGGCCTGCTGCTCCTCCCCCTCCCACAGCCCCGACTGGGCTGGAGGTGCTTCTCGGGAGGGCCGGATGGCCTGGCGGCTTTTCACTCCCCGATCAGGGGAAGAAGATGGTGGCTCTGTTTTCCCGCCGGCAGCGGCTTCCTCTTGTGCTGGCCTGCTGCTCCTCCCCCTCCCACAGCCCCGACTGGGCTGGAGGTGCTTCTCGGGAGGGCCGGATGGCCTGGCGGCTTTTCACTCCCCGATCAGGGGAAGAAGATGGTGGCTCTGTTTTCCCGCCGGCAGCGGCTTCCTCTTGTGCTGGCCTGCTGCTCCTCCCCCTCCCACAGCCCCGACTGGGCTGGAGGTGCTTCTCGGGAGGGCCGGATGGCCTGGCGGCTTTTCACTCCCCGATCAGGGGAAGAAGATGGTGGCTCTGTTTTCCCGCCGGCAGCGGCTTCCTCTTGTGCTGGCCTGCTGCTCCTCCCCCTCCCACAGCCCCGACTGGGCTGGAGGTGCTTCTCGGGAGGGCCGGATGGCCTGGCGGCTTTTCACTCCCCGATCAGGGGAAGAAGATGGTGGCTCTGTTTTCCCGCCGGCAGCGGCTTCCTCTTGTGCTGGCCTGCTGCTCCTCCCCCTCCCACAGCCCCGACTGGGCTGGAGGTGCTTCTCGGGAGGGCCGGATGGCCTGGCGGCTTTTCACTCCCCGATCAGGGGAAGAAGATGGTGGCTCTGTTTTCCCGCCGGCAGCGGCTTCCTCTTGTGCTGGCCTGCTGCTCCTCCCCCTCCCACAGCCCCGACTGGGCTGGAGGTGCTTCTCGGGAGGGCCGGATGGCCTGGCGGCTTTTCACTCCCCGATCAGGGGAAGAAGATGGTGGCTCTGTTTTCCCGCCGGCAGCGGCTTCCTCTTGTGCTGGCCTGCTGCTCCTCCCCCTCCCACAGCCCCGACTGGGCTGGAGGTGCTTCTCGGGAGGGCCGGATGGCCTGGCGGCTTTTCACTCCCCGATCAGGGGAAGAAGATGGTGGCTCTGTTTTCCCGCCGGCAGCGGCTTCCTCTTGTGCTGGCCTGCTGCTCCTCCCCCTCCCACAGCCCCGACTGGGCTGGAGGTGCTTCTCGGGAGGGCCGGATGGCCTGGCGGCTTTTCACTCCCCGATCAGGGGAAGAAGATGGTGGCTCTGTTTTCCCGCCGGCATTTAGTGCTATATATTCTAACTCTCCCATCTTATTTTTTAGACTTCTAGCATTTGCATACAAGCATTTTAGAGAATGTATTTTATCCATATTAATTTGTCTGTTAGACATGAGTAATTTGGGATCTTTAAGCTCTGTCTGCTCCATACTTGAGGGCATTTGGGCTACTTTACTCTTTTGTGGAACCTCTCTGCTTTTGGTAGTATCCTTCAAAGATACATTCTTCCGAACCATCTGCTCTTGGGCGACTGTCGGCTTTCCCCTAATACCTGGAACAAGAACTACCTGAAGTGCAAGCAGGGTTCAGAAAAGGGCGAGGAACGAGAGACATCATTGCGGATGTGAGATGGATCCTTGAAAAGACTAAAGAATACCAAAAGGATATCTATTTGTGCTTTATCGACTTTAGCAAAGCTTTTGACTGTGTAAACCATGAGAAACTCTGGGCCACATTAAGAAGCATGGGTATACCAGAACACCTGATCATTCTCTTGCGCAATCTGTACATTGATCAAGAAGCAACAGTTCGAACGGAACAAGGAGAAACAGAATGGTTTAAAATAAGCAAAGGTGTAAGACAAGGCTGCATACTTTCCCCCTACCTGTTTAATTTATATGCAGAACAAATCATCAGAGAAGCAGGACTGTATGAAGACAACAGAGGTGTGAAGATGGGTGGAAGACTCATCAACAACCTTCGCTATGCTGATGATACCACATTACTGGCGGAAAGTGAAGATGATCTGAAATATTTGCTTCTCACAATCAAAGAACATAGTCTCAAAATGGGCCTGCACCTTAATGTAAAGAAGACAAAGATCATGACAACTGGCATAATCAAAGGAGAAGAAATTGAAATCGTGAATAACTTTAACCTACTTGGATCAACTATCAATAAAGAAGCAACAAGCAGTCAAGAAATCAGACGACGCATTGCTCTTGGCAGAATGGCTATGAAAGACCTAGATAAGATTCCCAAGAGCAGAGATGTCTCTCTCCATACAAAGATTTGACTTGTTCAAGCCATGGTATTTTCAATAACATCATATGGATGTGAAAGCTGGACAGTGAAAAAGATAGACAGGAAGAAAATTGATGCCTTTGAATTATGGTGCTGGCGGCGAATACTGTGTATACCATGGACTGCCCGAAGAACAAACCAGTCGGTTCTAGAGGAGATCAAACGTAAGCTTTCTTTAGAAGCTCAGATGACAAGACTTTGACTTTCATACTTTGGACACATCATGCGGAGAGAGAGATCATTAGAGAAAGACATCATGTTTGGCAAGATAGAAGGTCAACGGAAAAGAGGAAGACCAGCAATGAGATGGATCGATACAATAACAGCAGCTACGGGTGCCAGTCTGTCAACAATGAGCCGCCTGACTGAAGATCGAACACAATTTAGGATAGCTATCCAGAGGGTCGCCATGATACGACTCCGACTTGACGGCACTTAACAACAACAACAACAGCGCTACAAGGTGTTCGCATATAGATGTAAGACACAGTTTTTGCTTATCAGAGCTCACAATCTAATCAAGACAAAACACAGAGCCCGAACCCTGAAGGGGCACATCCGAGCTGTCTAAGCACCCCTGAGCAAGACGGGCCCATTAGGACCAGATTCTGCGCCATGGGAGCCAGACGTTCCTGCAAAAGCAGGATCGGGTCCTGAGATGGCCCAGCATGCCCATGCATGTCTGCGGGGACATCCTCCTCACCGCTCTGTCTGCCCGCTGTAGTGCCATCCTCATCACCTGACTCCCGACAGGGGCTGCTAGGGCCAGAATCAGACAGCGGGGACCCACCATGGGTGGTCTGTTGCTCCAGTGGGGGGTCTGCCGAGCTCCAGGGGGGCTGCCGGTAGGATTGGAAGGGCGCCCCACACTTATTCCACTTCAGAGGTAGAATAAGCAGGGCGCCCCCCCCGGTTCTCCCCATATGTACAGGGCCATGACCTGAATCGGCCCTGTACATCAGGGGCTGGTCCCACCCATGCTCTGACCCTCTGCCGCTCCCCCACAGCATGCATAGCTGCTGTGTATGTGCAGCAGGACAAGGAGGCAGAATAGATTGGGGCGGATAGTGGGGCTGGATGTCCCGTCAAGATGTACAGCCCTCTAATTCACCTTCCTGGATCGGGCCCATAGTGAAACTGGGGATTAGAGTATGGTAAGATACACATAAGTAGTGGATAAGAGAGTGAGGAGCATCAGGATCCAAAAGCAGCCTCAAAGAGTTGGGTTTTCAGCCTGGATTTGAATACTACTGCTACTAGTAGTAGTATTCAAATCCAGAATAGGATCGAATAGGTCCAGAGAAGGAGCCTGATGCACTGACTCAGGTAGTTTGTTCCAGGCATATAGAGCAACAAGGTGGAATGAATGAAGTCTGGAATTGGCAGTGGCAGAGAAGGGCACAGATAAAAGAGATCTGCCAGAGCAGTGGAGCTCCCAAGGAGGGATGTGGAGTGAGATAAGAGAGGAAAGGTACTGAGGAGCTGCAGAATGAATGCACTTTTAGGTCAGTAGGAGAAGTTTGAACTGGATGCAGAAATGGATAGGGAGTCAGTGAAGTGACTTGAGAAGAGGGGTAACATGAGCACATCAACACTGGTGGAAGATAATCCATGCTGCTGAGTTTTGAACAGATCGAAGGGGAGAGAGATGATTCAGAGGGAGACCAGCGAGGAGCAGGTTACAATAGTCAATGAGTAACGTGACTAGTGAGTAGATAAGAGTCTTAATAGTGTGAGTAGAAATGAAGGGACAAATTTTGCAGAGTAATGAGTCAGACACATGCAGATATTTGCCTGATTTTAGACATTTGCATGTCAGATATGGATATATGCTAATCCGGGAACATAGATGTGCCCGTGGCCTTATTTCAGAATGTGCCCATGTGTCTCACACCACATATACGTCCCTGCCTGCCATCTTGCAGCGGCACCGGAGCAAGGATGAATGCCTTTTTACTTACTGCCATGTTTTTTTGAAGGAGTGAAAAATATTGGTTGGAGTGAGGGGGCTTTCTCCTCTTCTCATAGCTGTTGGTTAGATCGAAACAAGCACTTTTCAGAGTCCTATTCGTGCCCTGGAGCAGATATAGCCATGGACATCTCCGATGGTGAATTGAGATGTGCAGCCCTGGTCTAAAATCGAATGGACACGTGCATCTTTTTCGGCCCGCCCCGGGTACGCCCATGTGTAACATAGACGTGATCACGCTGGACACATGTAAACTCCGGGCCTTCTAAAATGGCTCTTGGGAAGTAGATGCAATTGGGAGAGCTGTTGTCAGAAGTCCAAATCATGAATAGGGCTTCTAAGATGACTCCCTTAACTTATAGTGATCCCCAACATTTTTTCATTACCACGGTGGCATCTTGAATGATAATTTAGGTGTCTTGCCAATGCTGCTTCAAGGACTAAATGGGCCTACGACAAAGCAAAATCATATTACAGCAAATTCAAACATATATTCAAAACCAAAACCCAAAATTATTCCCTGCTCTCTCACCTAATAAACGCAGGGTGTAGATGTCGCAAAATGCCATCTTGAGCAGCCCATAATAATCTTAGTCAAACCCCTCCCCTATCCTTAAGGGACCAGTCAAAGGGTTTAACATCATCTGTGTTTGAAGACGCCATAAAACTAAAAAACTTGAATCCCCAATAAAGATTACAAAGTAAATGCCATTTGCAAGACTAAGCAATCGCCTAGGACGGCAGCTTCTGTGGGATGGCTGAAAGCAACAGTGAAGCAAACCAACAGAATCTGATAGCCACACAGACCCAAAGGGCTATCAGCACATTCTTTGATCTGCAGGAAGAGTGAACACACACACACACAAACACATACAAAGCAATATTTACAAGCATGAAGTCCACTTATGCATTTTTGTAGGATTTCTGTGGGAAGGGTGGAGGGAGAGAGAGAGAGAGAGACTGGTAGAGCAGGAAGGGGAAGGGAGATAAAGAAGGCCAGCGGGGTAGCCTTGGTGCTGAGAAGAGGGGGTCTGGAAAAGTAGCGGGGATGAACTAGGGGTCCCTAAACTTTCTGATAGCTAATAAGACGTGCACACAAACAGAGGGTTGTAAACCTGTGGACTAGGATGCCCAATAACTTGCATTGGTCCTGCTTTTACATAATATTATTTAATATTCATGCGAGCAAGACATGGCAGAAGAAGCGTTTCAGTGATGAGAAGACATGTTGTTTCGTCATTCAGCTCATGTTCTGCAGACAGGATTCTGTTTAGAAGGAAAGAAGGCTGCTATTAAATAGGAAGAGACCTCCTGATGACATAAGCTTCCTGTACCTTCATTTCTGAAATATATGCAGATTTCTTTCTCTTGAGATTTTCATTTTCAGGCTTGTGCCACAACCCTCCTCTGTTGAATGTGCAACAGAATAATTTTGAGCACAAAATCCCATATTTCTGCAGCATTCCTAGGTTGGAGCAGAAGGGCCAGCTCAGAAATTGAACCCTGATCTGCAAGTCAGCTCCAAACTTTTTCTTTTAAGAATGAATATATCCTGGGGAAGTGTCTCTAACTGGGGAAAGTGTCTGCAATGGCGGGAGTTTGTTCAGTGCTTGTGATTCTATCTGCTTGGGTTCATTGCTCATGGTCAGTGGTTATTGACTATTTTCTGAGGGAAGGTTTGATGCAGCCTTTGGGATATACAGGTTGAAAGAGAAACAAGCAGAGATCAAGCCTTTTCTGACAGTAAAGAAAAAGTTCACTTTACAATCTGGAAAAATAATGTTTCATTCCTCCCATCGGTCAACAAGATGTAATAGGGAGCTTGTGTCCTCAAGATAATTTTAGAAACAGTAGACTATTTTTTTTCTTAATAATGTTACTAAGACTAATAATTATATAATGACCACAGAAAATCACAGGTTAGGTAAGCGAACGGAGAAATAATTTTTTGTATTTTGTCCCTCTAATTTAGATGTAATTACCAACCATGGTATGCATAATGACCATCTTTTGTCCTTGTGGAACAAGTTGAGGTGTTCCCATTCAAGGTTTTGTTCTCTTCTGCTTATTTCTGGCTGGTTGGGGGGGTGGGGAAGGAGGGGGAGACAGAAGCATCTGTTTTATGACATGTCACATAATCTTCCCTCTGACTATTGAACATGTCCTTTTGAAAGCCCAGCTGGATATATTCTTAATCTGTCAAATCCAGTCCATGGAAACAGGCTCTGGAAGAGCCAGTGGAAACCTACCAGCCCTTGTAGGTCCTTCATCGACGTGTCTGGTCTTCTTTACCACCTATGGATATTTTGAAAATTAATTACCTACAAGGACCAGGAGTTGAAAACAATGACATGGATAGTATTAATATTTCATTTTGCTATTCTGTTCAAGGACTGTTTTTTATTGGAGACTTTCTGTAACACCAGAAACAAACAATTTATTTGAATAAGCCATGCTTTTGTTAAGCAATCAGGGAATAATCAGTGTTCAACAGCTGAGCGATAGGCTTCTTTGGTTACAGGAGTCCTGTCTGTAGGATCAGAATTATATATTGTATGTTAGGTATATTTAGATTTCAGTAAAGCTTTTGACACCATTCCACACAGGTGGCTTATAAACAAACTGAGCGCCCTAGGGATGGACCCTAAAGATACTGACTGGGTTAGAAATTGGTTGAGTGGGAGGCAACAAAGGGTACAGGTAAATGAAGCTCACTCGGAGGAGGAAGTTACCAGTGGTGTGCCGCAGGGATCTGTCCTTGGTCCCATTCTTTTTAACATCTTTGTTAGTGATATTGCGGAAGGACTGTCGGGTAAGGTTTGCATGTTTGCAGATGATACTAAAATCTGCAATAGAGTAGACACACAGGAAGAAGTCAACAACATGAGGAGGGATCTAACTAAACTTAAAGAATGGTCTAGAACAGGGGTCTCAAACTCAAATTGCTTTGAGGGCCAAATGAGGACTTGTAGAGTAACCCGGGGGCCGCACAAGACGCAGGCCTCATTTGCATAAGGGCATCATTTGCATAAGGGCATCATTTGCATAAATATTTGCATAATGTTACCATACACTAACTTTTAGTAAACATGCCTCTTAATGAGTGTATGGATAAAGAAAGACTAATCGTCCCCCAACATCAACTCCCTTCTAGCTCCTGCCCCACCCAGCATCCGCTCCCTTCTAGTCCCCGCATCATCAGCCCATTTCCAGTCCTAGCTCCCTCCCCTGCAAGTGGCCTTGGTTGGACAGTTTTGAAACATGACAAACGTTTAACTGTTTCATTGGAAGCATCGTTGTGTGGAAGAGAGAAAATACAAAAAATGCAGGAATTAGTTTGCTTTAAATGTGTGGATTACAAAAAGGTTCACTGCGTCTCAGTAATTTCATAACTTCGTGCATGCAGTTTTTTCTCGTCTGTGGAATATTTTTCTTCTCCAAGATACAGGAGATTGTAACCTTGGGCAACAAGCTCTTTCACCATTGGAAACAAACTAGCCTGTGGGTGTTTAACATTTCCGTTTGCCTGCACCATCAACTATCCCCACGATTAACCTCAGACACATTTGAGAATGGATGCACTCAGCAACGCCCAATGTTCACCTGCTTAAAGGGGGCAAACCTAATTTTTCACTGGCAGGGGTCAATACATTTTGCAGATACGTTATGTGTGCTTTTAAACAAGGGGAAAAATACCCAGCCTTATCCGGATGTTCACCATCCTCCTCTAGCTTCCCTTCTCTGCACCTGCGTACCTCCCTTCCACCAGCTGCAACTTTAACCTTCAGGTGCCAGGTTGAGAATACGACCCCCCCCCTCCATAGCGTCAGAGTTGCAAAGATGAGGATCTGTATCTAGTTAATAGATTGCTCCACGAGGCGCTCACGTGTGGCGGACTTTGTACCGGGGGAGGGAGCTGGACACCTGCTAATAAATCCAAAGACAAAAGAGCCCCCCCATCCCTCCTCAAATGCGCTGTTTGGCCGAAAGCTACACCGTGGGACAGGAAGCACTTCAGTATTCCAGTCACTGAGGGCTGCCGTGAGGAGGGCAGCAGGTACTGCCACCCCCCCCCCTCCTCCTCCCAATCGGTGGAAAACATAAATCGCCTAAGCCAAGAGGACTAGAAAGAGCGGGGGAGAGAGATGAGAACCGTGAGTTAGCCATTGCGTCACGATATTCATAAAACCACTGCTAGAGAACCCAAGGGGGCTTCTGCTCCAGTCGACCCCATCCCCTTTCTATGCTGCTGCTTCTGCTGCTGTATCCATACGCAGATCCGACCCACGGCCATACCACTACTACTGCTTCGCGCTCCTCCCCGGGCGAGGACTTGTTGGCGAAGAGGCAGCAGAGGCTCCAGCAGCAATTGTTGCTCGTCTCGCCTGTGGCTCCGCCTCGCTACCTGTCAGCGCGCTTCTGCCGCCGCCGGTGCTTCTTCCATTCATCCGATGTGACTGCGGCGGCAGAGGAGGGACGAGCGCCGGGGATTAGCCGGTCGGCAGCGGAGAGAAGAGTGATTTCCCTCTCACGGCTCTGTTAAGCCTGCCGGGGCTGATGGGAATTCCCATCAGCCCCGGCAGGCTAACAGAGCCGCGAGAGGGAAATACTACTCTCTTCGCGGCCCTGAAAGCTGCCGCTGATGGGAGCTGAGAAAATGCTTTGCCGGGCAGATGGGAAGGGGCCGCGGGACAGTTGATTCTGCTGCTGCCATGCAGCGGCAGCTGCAGCAGAAGCCGGGGGGAGGTTTTTGTTTCTTCGGCATCGCGGGCCGCACAAAGGTCTCTTGCGGGCCGCGTGTTTGAGACCCCTGGTCTAGAATATGGCAGCTGAAATTTAATGCTAAAAAATATAGGGTCATGCATTTGGGCTGCAAAAATCCAAAGGAGCTGTACAGTGTAGGAGGTGAGGTACTTCTGTCCACTAAAGAAGAATGGGATCTGGGCGTAATTGTGTCTGATGATCTTAAAGTAGCTAAACAGGTAGAAAAGGTGACTGCAAAAGCCAGAAGGATGCTTGGGTGTATAGGGAGAGGAATGGCCAGCAAAAAAGGGAGGTGATAATGCCTTTGTATAAATCACTGGTGCAACCTCATTTGGAGTATTGTGTGCAACTCTGGAGATTGCACCTTCAGAAGGATATAGGCAGGTTGGGGTCAATGCAGAGGGTGGCTACTAAACTGGTTAGTGGTCTTCGTTATGAAGCATATGAAGACAGACTTAAAGATGTATACTTTAGAGGAAAGGCGGGATAGGACCGATATGATACAGACATTTACATACCTCCATGGCATAAATGTACAGGAGGGTCTCTTTCAAATGAAGGCAAGCTCTGCTACGAGGGAACATAGGATGCGAGTGAAAGAGGATAGACTCAGGTGAAATATGCGGAAATATTTCTTTATGGAAAGTGTGGTAGATCTGTGGAATAGTGGTGGACATGAGGATAGTAACAGGGTCATTCTGAGGCGTGAATAGCGGGGATGGACGTCCCATTGGGAGGTCCATCCCCACTATTTAGGCATTCTTCCGACCTTGACTAACTTCCCCGCACCTTGTACGGGGAAGCTAGATGGGGGCGGGAAAGGGGTGGAGCAGGAGCAGCATTAGGGCGGGCAGTGAGCGGTCGGTGGCCCCGGACATACAGGGCCGATTCCAATGTTGGCCCTGCACATCCAGGACCAATGGCCTGAATGGGGAACTTATTCCACCTCTGAGATGGAATAAGTTCCCCTAGTCGGGTGGATCGGGCAGGCGTGGGGCCCAAAAGAGGCGGCAGGGGGCAGAGGAAAATCCCTGCAGCCCAACCATGGCCTTAGGAGGCCAGATCAGGGGTTGGGCTGCCGGAAATGTATTTTTTAGTCGGCAGCCAGGGTTTGCAGCTTTTCAATGGAGCCATGGTGCCATGACAACCGGACGCCATGGCGCCGTGGTTCCATTCAAAGGCCCTGACTGAGTTATCCGGGCAAGTCCTGTACGTGCAGACCGACTTGAATCGGGTCCCGGCCTACATGTACAGGCCTGGATGCGATTCTGATCCCGTGAGGCTAGACGTGCCCTGTGGGATCAGAATCCCGGCTAACTCTGTGTGTCCAGTTCTGACTAGACGCACAGAAGGCTGGGACGTCCAGGTCTGAATCTGGCCCTTCTGAATTTAAAAAAGCATTGGACAAACACAGAGAATCTCTATTTATTTAGCTACATTTATATCCTGCTTTTCACTGGGTCAAAGCAGTTGGGGGATAAATTTAACATGAGGGAATATGAGACACACACTAATGCTTACAGGGAACATGGGCAATGGAGGGTTAAGTGGCTTGCTCAAGACTACAAGGAGCACCTGTGGGACTAGAAACCCCAGTGCTTCTGGCCCAAGGTTGCTGTCTTCTAGTGGAATTTGAACCCCTGACTTTCTGGCTTGTGGTACCTTGCCCCAACCACTAGGCCACTCCTCCTTCCTAAAGACAAAAAGGGGACTATTGTAGTTGATATGGAAAATCAGACTAAATAGGCTATGTGGTCTTTTTCTGCTGTCATGTTTTTATGTAGTGGCATGAAGAAGTAGCCTAATGTAGCAGAGTGGAGGAGCTTCCTAAATTCCAGCACTGGCTTAGGAGCCCAGAGACCAGCATTCAATTCCCAATTGCATTCCTTGTGGCCTTGGGCAAGTCACTTAGCTCTTCATTGCCTCAGAAGAATCCAAGTTATCAATGACCCGTTTAATATACATTACCAAAGTTTAAGTTACAATGTAAACCACTTTGACTAAAGGATAAAGCAGTATTAAAAAAACTGTTAAATAAATATGTTTCTATGCTCAACAAGTAACCGAGGCAGGCGGACCTGGTGCCTCGGGACCATTTTTTACCATCCCCCCCATCTCCCCATCCCACAAAAGACACCACACCAAAATTATGGCACACAACTGGTCGCAGCTTTATTAACCTTTAACAATTTCACAATATGCCAACATGCTACACCTTATCAATCGGTTAGCGGCACCCGGCCTGCACCAGCCATACCTTAGCAAAGTGCCTTGCCACCGCTAACGCCATAACTTGCCCCCCCGGCAAGTTACCTAACCCTTCCCCCGACCTCGCCATGCTAATAGCAAAAGTCGACCAGGGTTTGTCCGGGTCAGGGGCACCCCGCCCCCGCCCAAGTGTAGCCTGGGGCTCCGGACCCCGGAAACCTCCGGGATCCCGCCAACCCCCCCCCCAAGCTGCAACACCCCATAATCCACACCCTCATAAATATACGTGGGAGGGTGGGCGGGAAGCCGGCACCCCCGAGCAGCCTCCGCCGCGAATGACCATGCGGAGGCTGCACGCCGGCCCTCCCCACTCACCACGCCACCCAGGATCACTCTGATTGGCTCCCGCGCAGCTGCAGCCGCCGGGAGCCAATGCCTTTAAACTGTTCGCGGGCCGCGCGCAGGGCCCTCGCACTGGCCGCGTGCCCGGTTACATTCGGCCGCCGGGACCCTGCCCGCGGCCTCTTCATTAACCGAGGCAGGCGGACCTGGTGCCTCGGGCCCATTTTTTACCATCCCCCCCATCACCCCCCATCTCCCCATCCCACAAAAGACACCACACCAAAATTATGGCACACAACTGGTCGCAGCTTTATTAACTTTAACAATTTCACAATATGCCAACATGCTACACCTTATCAATCGGTTAGCGGCACCCGGCCCGCACCAGCCATACCTTAGCAAAGTGCCTTGCCACCGCTAACGCCATAACTTGCCCCCCCGGCAAGTTACCTAACCCTTCCCCCGACCTCGCCATGCTAATAGCAAAAGTCGACCAGGGTTTGTCCGGGTCAGGGGCACCCCGCCCCCGCCCAAGTGTAGCCTGGGGCTCCGGACCCCGGAAACCTCCGGGATCCCGCCACCGGCACAGGTAACAACCTTGTTCCTGTGCCGCCCCCCCCAAAGCCAAGCTGCGACCAGTGAGCGACCCAACACCTTCCAAGACCTCCCGCCGGTCCCAAAAAGAGGAGAGCCCGGACTACCGGCGAGAAGTGCCCCATCAGCTGTATACAGCTCCGGCCTCACCTCCCCGATAAGGCATCCTCTGATACCCCCAAGCCAGCCACGCTAGCTACTAGCCCGCCCCCGCGACACATGCCGCCGGCGCTAACAAGCAGGCCTGGAAACAAAGTCATTCCCCAGCAAAATTACCCTGAAATGCCCGCAACCAACCCCGCAAATCCCCCCGCGCCGTTCTGAGCAGAGGGCGGCATTACCCGGAACCCGATCGTTGCATCCACCACTGCAGGCAGTCTCGACATCCGCCGTGGCGCTGTAGCAAAGGAAGCCGCTGCGACCCGCGGGGTCCGCAGCCACCTAGCCATGATAAAGCCACCACACCCGGGCTGATCCCCAGTTGTCATTCATCGCCTCCCAGAGCTCGCTGTCCGGCTCATCGGACAAAGGAGCGAAGGATCCCCAACCTGCAGAAGGCTCCAGACCCCCACCTGCAAAATAAATGAACAATGAAAAGTCCCCAACCCCCCCCAACCCCCCTGAGCCGGTACAGCAGCATTTAACCCCTACCTGCCTGAGAGCACCATCCTCTGCTCCACAGGACCTGTGTAGCCTCCCAGAAGGAAAAGAGTGCAGCGCAAAGAGGTAGGCTCACCCCCCCCCCACCAAGCACCCCCCCATGCTGACCACCTCGAGCACCGGAACACCCCCGGGCACCGGAAATTGCCAACACCCCCTCCCCCTAAAAGAAGTCCCGCGCCTGCCCGGGGAGCACCCACCGGTAGCACCGCATGGCCGCCACAGGGAACGTCACAACCTCCAGCCCACTCCGACGCCCAATCGAGCCTTGCGGGAAACTGGCCAAAACATCCCAAACCACCCTTCAAACCAAACGTGGGGGGGCCGAGGTAGCCCTCCCCCCCTTTCCCGACTGGAGCCACCCCCCACTCCCCCCATTCGAAAAAAGGGGGCCCCGCAAAACCATACAAAACTGCCCCGAACATGTCGGCTGCCTCCCCCATGCAGCCATCCGCAGGCTCGCCAAAAGGAGCCCAGACCGGCTCAACATGCCCGAGAGGCCGGCCGAGCATGCCCCCCCTCCTCGCAGTACCCGGCGAGCTACTAATCCCCCCAACCAGCGATCCGCAACCCCCCCCCTCCGCACTCATGAAACCTTCCCAACTGCGAACCCCCCCGGTCTGAAACCCCCCCCCACAACCCTTGCCCCACGATAGCCCCACCAAGCAAGGACACTGGATGCCGCCCGTGTCCGACCGAAAGTGGACCACTTAGCCACAACCGTGATGAAACCCAGACCAACTGGACCAGTTAGTCACCACCGTGATGACTCCCAGACCACGGCCCCTGGGATAACACAATCAGCAGGAAAATCCGCATGCATCCCAGAAGAGGGCTCCCGAAGGTCTCCGGGCCCCCAGCTCGCCCCTTGTCTGCTTCCGAGCAAGGTCGCGCAACCGTCCCCCGGAACGCGAGAGGGCCTTGCCAAACCCGGCCACCCAGGCAGGGAGAAGCCAATCCACCCTCAACAATCGCAATTGTATAGATGCCAACACCCCCACCCGCATAGCACCCGCCTCTGTCAAACCCCCGCGGGAGTAGCGACGGGCCCCCTGCCGACCGCCGCATTGCCACCCACCAGGCCACCCCACAGTTGCGGAGCCAATCAAGCCAAAGCTCCACTCCGCAGCGGTATCGAAATGCAATCCCTCCCGGGACAACTCCAACTCCATCAAACCAATGTCCGCCCCGACCACTCTGTGGCCCCCTTTAATGGTGAGGATTCTACACCCCCACCCTAGGGAAACCGCCGCACTGGCAGCCGCTTCCCGCTGCAGGCGAGCAACCTCCTACACCGAGTCCACAGACTCCCCACCCTACCCATCGCCAAGGCCCCCCTACATCTCGCGATGTGACAGCAACCCAGTTCGGCAACCCAGTGAATAGCGCCTGGCGCCGCACCGACTAAGCCGCCCCTGAAACCGAATAGCCTGCCAGCAAAGGCACCTACCAACCATGCACCCCATACACCAAGCCCCGAGTTTGCACCAGCACCCACTGCTCGGCAAGCCTGCATTTGCAAAAGAACACGCCCCCTGCCACGGAAACCCCGTAGTGGAAACGCCGATGGAGGCACAGTCAACCTGCGAGAAAAGGCCGCTGCAAGATCCACCGCGGCCCACAACGCTACCCGACTCGCCTCCCGCACCATCTCCCCAACCCGATCCAATGACACACCCGCACTGCACCCAACGCACACGGAACGTGTACCGGCCACAGCACCCCCAAACCCGGCCAAATTATGCAGTACCCTGAACCGCTCAGGCGCCTACCCCGTGACTTCCCCCCCCCCCAGGGGAATTCCGCAAGGTCGGGAAAGGCGAATCCTGTAACAGGCCCACTATGCTGCCCCCCACCCATCCCCCCCAAAGAACCACCCCACCCACGGTTCCAAAACATCACCGTGAAGGCGAACTCCGAGTACACGGCGCCACCACTACGCCCCGCACCGTAAAACCACGCCTAACGAAAAACTGAACCCAGAGCCGCAGATACCGCTGAAGCCACCCTTGCAAAGCGTGCCCCATATGCGACCACACCGCAACCGAGCGCGGTCCGGAATTTGGCAGGATGACTTCTGACACCCCCAACCCGCGGTCCCAACCCCCCCCCTCCCGCCCCATCGTCCTGCTGTATACAGGCCAGAAGCCCCCACGTACCCCTTCTCCAGTACGGACCTTGAAGGCAACCAGAGGCTACCGTGCGTGCCCCAAAATACCCATCCGTTCCTATCCATCCGGTCCCGGAACCATCCCACCGAGCACCACCACGCCTCCCCTTGCGCATCTGGGACACCCCAATAACAACTCCGCATACCCATATCATCCCAGCAGGCTCGAGCGTGCAATGTCCTCCCACCCCGTCTAAGCACCGAAGGATCAAGGCCAATCCCTGCGCGCCACCTCAACCCACATTACATCCACCATGCTCCCAGGCAGGCTCACCCCCAAGCACTTCCTGCCCCCCCAACAGCTCGCAAGACACTGATACACTGCTACGGACCGCTCCTAATGCGATCCCGCCAGGCCCCTTTTGCCCTAGGCCCCCACCACCTCCACGCTATCCGTCCCCCCCCGGGGCGGCGCGACCACAGCCGCCCCCGACGCAGCGCCTGAGTAGGAGGAGGAAACCGACATCGCAGACAAAACTAAAGCCTGATCCTCTCCGCCCAAACCCCCCCCCTCATCCCCCGACCGTCCAGCCCATGCCACTCCCCACCCTGTGGGCCCCACCACTCACCTGCTTATCGACCTCTGCCACCGGCAGCTGCCGTCCCGGCGTCCAGCTGGCGGACATCATCGCAGGTCCGCGCCGCCTCACTGCGCCTCACCGTATGCCTCTGCTGCCGCACCATGCCTTGGGGACTAATACCAGGCCTCCACGACGACTGCACCATCGCCGTCCCCTGTGGAGACATAAGCAAAAGAAAAACAGGGGGGGGGGGAACTCCCGGGAGCACTCCTGAGGGCAGGGCCCACCTCAAACCGATCCCAAAGCATCCAGCCCACCCCTTAGCCAATGCGCCCCAAGCAAAGGCCCCACCAGCACCACCTAGTCACCTTAAACCGAAGCCTGCCAACAGGAATAAGGTGTCCCCGCCCCCTGCCCCCTACCCGGCTGGATAGAAAAAACACACGTCTTACAACTTAAAAGTTGTTGGGTATGTACGATGTACCCGAGTCCACCAATACGGTCAAGTGCCCGCCATGTGGGCACGCTCTGTAATGTGCTGCTAAATACCCCGCATAAGCAGCCCACGGTGGCTGGCGGTTAAGAAAACCGCTGACCATCACAGGCTGAAAACAACTTGTATAGGCACAGACATACACACTACCTCCACCGCCGGCAAGCTATGCATGCGTATATGGTATTGATCCCATGCCTTTCTGGGGGGGGGGCCGCCCCCCAATCACACCAGGGCCCCATTTGCACCCCCCCCGCCCCCACATCACACCAGGGCCCCCTTTTGCACCCCCCCTGCCCCCACATCACACCAGGGCCCCTTTTGCACCCCCCCTGCCCCCACATCAGACCAGGACCCCTTTGCACCCCCCCTGCCCCCACATCACACCAGGGCCCCCTTTGCACCCCCCCTGCCCCCACCACCAACCGTCTCGTCAACACGCGAACCTCTACTGCAGGACCCCTCCGCAGGCCACTCCCCCCACTATCCAGGCCCAAACCCTGTTCCGTGGTCCGACCATGAGCCTCTCCCCGCACTGCACGAGAACTACCACCTCTCCCCGTTACCTTCCCCCGCCCAGCCCAGGAATAGGCCCAGACAACTGCTCACCCGACCCAACTCCACCCCCCAGCACCACCCGGATCGCAGCACTGCCCTGCTGCTCCCTGGAATCCTTCCTTGTGGCCCTCGCCCCTCTCTCCTTCTTCCCCTTATGCGGCACCACCAAATAAACCCCACAGCAACCAGCACTCGCCTGGCTCTCCGGGACCCGCCACTCGAAATCGCCAACGCACGCTGCCACGGGATCCACATTGCCACCGCAGGCTGCCACGAGCTGCCACCGGCTCCATCAATGCACGCTGACGCGGGCTCCTACCATCTCCCGGTATCCGGAGCACCCAGAAAAAACGCCGCCCGATCTCCCACCGCGTGCTTGGCCGTCTACCTCGGCATCCCGCTCTCCAAGCCGGCACCCCCGAGCAGCCTCCGCCGCGAATGACCATGCGGAGGCTGCACGCCGGCCCTCCCCACTCACCACGCCACCCAGGATCACTCTGATTGGCTCCCGCGCAGCTGCAGCCGCCGGGAGCCAATGCCTTTAAACTGTTCGCGGGCCGCGCGCAGGGCCCTCGCACCGGCCGCGCGCCCGGTTACATTCGGCCGCCGGGACCCTGCCCACGGCCTCTTCATTTTCCTTAATCACTTTCAGATTTTCATGAGGTTGTGATATTGCATATTAACTAAGAAATAAGAAGGATCAGACATTTCAGGAGTAATTTCATAAAGTCTTTTTTGCATTTAAGTGGCAGAATGCATATGTAAAATGCTACTTTTAAAATGATCCCATGTAGAAAAGTAGACATGCTGTCAAGGCCACACATACTTTTCCCCTGACTTCGCAATTATATCAGCCTGCTGTACAGATGCCACACAAAAGAAAACAGCTAACAGAACATATGTAATGATGAGAATGATATAAAACGTACGTCTGTTCACACCTCACTTAAACTACGGCAACATTCTCTATCAGGGTCTACCAAAACATGCTCTATACCCCCTATAGATGCACAAAATACCGCTGTCAGAATACTGGTTGGTGCATCCAGATTTGAATATACTACTGTACACCTATCCTGAAGAATCTCCACTGGCTACCTATATCTTTCAGAGCAAAACACAAAGCCATCACAACTATATTTAAGATATTACACAATCATTCGGCCACCTGCCTGAAGACACTAGTAAACAAGGCTCCAGAGTACAGATCAAGAAGACGTATGAACCAGAATTTGTTTCCATACCACCTCACAGGATAAAGTCCAAACAACAAAACTGCAACACAGTCTTCTCTCTCTTAATATGTAATTCACTTCCTGAACCCATAAAGTCGGCCCAAACAATACAGGATTTGCAAAAGAAACTCAGAACACATCTTATAAATAAACATTTTGTAATCTAGTTCGGTTATGTTCTAAGTATTATTACCTGTATATAGTTAAAACCATGTTCCATGTAAAGTATACAGATGTATACAAAATTTTGTTAACTGTTCAATGTAAACCGCCCTTGATCTCTGGAAGGGGCGGTATAGAAGAAACTGTTAAATAAATAAATAAATAAATAAAAAATAAATCCCTTTATAGAGCACTATAATGTAGCAGCGAACTGCACGCAATGAATAAAACCAGGAGTCAGCTGCAGGATCCAAGCCAATTTATTGTGCACAGGCTCAGACAAGAGAGCATCCAAAAAGGACTGAGCAATGGAGTACAGGAGCAAATTCCTTATATATAATTTTTACAGTTTGATACAGGCAAACTTTCTATTGGTCCCAACGCCCCTTGCACCTGCCCAATTGGGGACCCTCTCTGGGCCTAGCTCCCTGTTCCCCCTTCTCAGGTACTCTAACAAAGGCATAGTCTTAGATATTGATACATTTCTACTTCAAGGACATTTCTAGCTCAGGGGATGCAGGAAATAATCACATATCAAACCCTGTGCAAACTGATGCTTCTTCTCAGGGTATAGCTTAATACTTCCACATGGCTAGTACCCGTGCTGCTGTCTTACGTTCAACGGTACTGTCAACGATGGAGGTAACCATACGTAAACAAAGAGGTAGAAAACATGGAAGGAGTAAACACATAGCTGCCATTGGTAAAACTGCAAACATGATAGTCTTCAAACCTAAACAGGAGAGCGGTATCCCCAGGACCCATCATTCGCCCATGTGGCTGGTCCATAACATGTGAAACAAGGAGGTATATCAGTGGGCATTCTAAGGGGCCCCAGGGCTACCATAAGTACAACATAAATACATGAGGGCAACATGATTACCATATTTCAATGAATTTGTCTAGAAATTGCAAAGTCTTTTACTAAAGTTCTCTTTCTCCACAGCTTCTACCGTACGTAGACCTGTCAGCTTCCGGTTGGTGACAGGAGTAGGGTTGCAGATTCCTCAAGCTTCTGCCGTACGTAGACCTGCCAGCTTCCAGCTGGGTGGCAGGAATAGGGCTGTAGACTCTCACAGCAGTGGTTGTCGCCCCAGCGTAAGTCGCAATGGCGAGTCTGGGTTGTTTGTTGAAGTCCAGTGACAAATTTCAGTAGATGCCGCTGGCTTTACTCGACTGTGATGGATCCAAGGTTCCAATTCTGCAACCTTAACTGCTGTAGGGGTTGATAGTATGACGACATAAGGTCCCTTCCAATGAGGTGCTAACGGTGTCTTCCTCCACTCTTTGACCCACACCGAGGCTCCAGGCTTGAAGGGATGCAGCGGCTCGGTCAGATTGATGGGCAACTGGTCTTGTACCCATGCATGGAAACTCTGCAAGACAGAACCTAGAGCCAATAGTTCTTATCTAGTGATTTCGGACCCAATCTGACTCGTATCTCCTTTTATCCCTTGGACAATGGGCGGAGGTCGCCCATACAAGACCTCAAAAGGGGAAACTCCTAATGACTTGGTGGGGGCTGAATGTATCCTGAGGAGGGCTATAGGAAGAGCCTGGGGCCACTTCAGGTGAGCTTCCTGACAGAGTTTGGATAGCTGGGACTTTAGGGTCCGATTCATACGCTCTACTTTTCCTGAACTTTGGGGTCTGTAAGCTGTATGTAACTTCCACTGCACCTGTAGGGCCTGGGCCAACTACTGAGTTACTGGAGATACAAACGAGGGCCCATTATCTGATCCTATAACTAATGGTATTCCAAACCGGGGAATGATCTCATGGAGCAGAATTTTGGTAACTTCCCTGGCTTTCTCAGTCCTGGTGGGGAAAACATCTACCCACCCAGAGAAAGTACAAACTAGGACCAACAGGTAACGATATCCGTTTGCTCGTGGCATTTCTGTGAAGTCCACCTGGATATTTCCAATGGGGGTAACTCCTACTGATTGAGCTCGTGGGGGCAGGTTGGGACCCTGCTGGGCATTGTTCTTTGCACAGGTTACACATTTGCGGGCTACTGAGGCTGACAGGGGTCCTAATAATGAGATACAGAAATGGTGTCTGAAAGCTTTTTCCATTGCAGTTTTCCCATAATGTGTGGCTTGGTGGAAAGCTTGGACAAATGCTGGACCTAATGCTTCAGGGATCACAGTTGGACCTGGACGAAGACCACCCGCTGGCGGCGGTAGCAATATCCATCCGGTTTCTGATAACACTCCCCCTTCCTTTTGACAATAATAGCCTAACTCTTTGGATGTGTACCGGGGGGTCCATTCACTGAGGGGCACTGGAAATAATGCTGCCTGGACTGGGGTATTGGGGGCAGGAGCTTGTCCAGTTATGGCCACTTCTCGAGCAGAAGCGTCAGCAAACCTACTTCCTCGTGAAACTTCTCCTTCCCCTGCCTGATGACCTCGGCAGTGCATTACTGCTACTTGTTTGGGGGCCCACACAGCTTCCAATAATGTCAATATCTCAGGACCAAACTTAATGGACTTGCCTCCTGAGGTTATCAACCCTCGTTCCTTGTACAGGGCCCCATGGGCATGTAATGTCGTAAAGGCGTACTTGGAATCTGTGTACACATTTAAGCGGAGTCCTGTTCCTACTATCAGTGCCCTAGTGAGGGCTATCAGTTCAGCCTTCTGCGCTGAAGTTCCCAGGGCCAGAGCTGAAGATTCAATTACCATGTCCAGGGTCACCACTGCATAGCCAGCACGACGTTGTCCATTGATGATAAGACTGCTTCCATCCACGAAGAAAGTTCGTGCAGGGTCATTTAATGGGACATCAGTTAGATCAGGGCGACTTGAGAATACAGTGTCCATAATTTCCAGGCAATCAGGATCGGGTGGACCTGGACCAATTGGCAACAGCGTAGCAGGGTTCAAAGCTTGACTGACGATCAACTGCAATCGGGGGTTTTCACATAACATACTTTGGTACTTCAGCGTTCGTGAATTTGTGAACCAATAAATTCCTTTGTGCTCCATGAGGGTTAGGACAGAGTGCGGTACCGGAACTTGGAGATTTTGACCTAGGGTGAGCTTGTCAGCTTCACCCACCAGGAGGGCTGTGGCTGCAACGACTCTCAGGCAAGATGGCCATCCTTTTGCGACGGTATCCAGTTATTTTGATAGATACGCTAGAGGTCGCTGCCAAGATCCGAGGGATTGGGTCAAAACGCCCAGGGCATTCGCTTTTAGAGTTGGTGGCTATCAATAGGTCATCCACATACTGGAGGAGGACTCTTTTTCCCGGAGTAACAGAGTAACTTGAAAGATCTTGGTTGAGAGCAGCACTGAAGAGAGTAGGTGAGTTCTTAAATCCTTGGGGTAGTCGAGTCCAGGTGAGTTGACCACGTCTTCCTGTAGTAGGGTCTTCCCATTCAAAGGCAAACAAAAGTTGGCTGGTTGATGCTAGCCGTATACAGAAGAAAGCATCCTTCGAATCCAAGACAGTGAAATGAGTAGCCTTAGCTGGAATCAGTCCCAGGAGAGTATAGGGGTTTGGTACCACTGGATGTATGGTTACAACTGCATCATTCACTCGTTTCAAATCCTGTACTGGGCGGTAGTCACCTGTCCCAGGCTTCTTGACTGGGAGGAGGGGGATATTCCAGGGCGATTGGCACTCCCTGAGAAGTCCATACTTCAATAATTTCATTAAATGACAGTGAATTCCTTCAATCGCCGGTCGCGGGAGAGGGTATTGTCTTACGTGCACTGGTTCCACTCCTGGCTTGAGGGTGACAATGACAGGGGCTATATTCTTCGCTAGGCCAGGAGGATTATCCTCCGCCCATACCTCGGGCGGAGCTGAGATTCTGGTGTGGATATGGGGACTGGCTGCCTTGATCGGAGATATACTATAGAACCGCCATTCTTCTTCACGGGGGGACAGTCAACACCATTAGGCCAGAAGATTTTGAGTTCAGAGTCATTTCCATTTCTCCCCCTTCAGCAAAGAATATCTGTGCCTGGAGCTTAGCGAGCATATCTCGGCCCAAGAGGGGGATTGGGCATTCAGGCATATACAGGAACTGGTGTACTATCTTCCGTCCCCCTAATTCACAGGTGCGGTTCTGCAAGAAAGGTTTAGTGGCTCTGGTTCCAGTAGCCCTGAAAATGGTGATAGTTCGAGAAGACAAAGGGGCCACTGGTTTAGCCACCACTGAATGTTCGGCCCCCGTATCCACCATAAAGTCCATATAGTGGTCTCCAATTTTTAAACTGGCCATAGGCTCCTGGGGACCCAGGGGAAACTTGGAGCCCGGTCTGGCCTAGTCTTCATACATGCTGTAGCCCCCTTCGGCTGCCATTCCCTCCATAGCTGCTTCATCTTTTCAGAACTACGTGCGGTACATTCCTCCCCGATTCTGGAATCGCCCCCCTGCTCTCCGTGTGCTCCCTCCTCCCCTCCAGGAGGCGGAGTCAAAGTTCAGGCATTCGTTCTTCCAATGTCCTTCTTCTCCACAGTGGGCGCACTGATTTGCGCCCAGGGGCCGACCATCTCCTCGGCCCCTTCCAGGTCCTTGAGTCCTTCGGTTAGAGAAACTTCCTCCTCGTCGTTCAGCTAAAGCTGCAGCAAGGAAATCAGCTTTCTTCTTCATTTTACATTCACTTTTCTTCTGACGTTCTTGATCACGATTCACAAACACTTTCTGAGCAACTTCCATTAACTGGGCCACATTCATGCCCGCAAATCCTTCCAACTTTTGCAGTTTTCGTTTTATGTCTCCCTGGGACTGACTCACAAAGGCTGCATTTACCATACGCAAATTTTCCTGGGCTGCCGGATCATATGGGGTATATAGTCTATAGCAGCGATGGCGAACCTATGGCACGCGTGCCAGCTGTGGCACGCGAAGGCCTTGCAGCTGGCACGCGGGAAGGTCCGCCATCGAAAAAAAAACAACAACCCTGTCTGCTGCCGTTGTCGGGGCCGCCGCGGCAGAATCGAGCGTGCCGCGGGGCCCCCCTGTACCCACCGGCAGAGCCTGTCCTCCCCGTAGCAGCTCTCTCTTTGGAGCTGCAGTCAGACTCGCCGGCTTGCAGAGCGCGAAGGGAAGAGTTTCCCTTTCGCGACTCTGTTAAGCCCGCGGGGGCTGATGGGAACTTCCCATCAGCCCCCGCGGGCTTAACAGAGCAGCGAGGGAAAAACTCTTCCCTCGCGCTCTGCAAGCCGGCGCGTCTGACTGCAGCTCCAACGAGAGAGCTGCTACAGGGCGGAGAGGCTCTGCCGGGTACAGGGGGGGCCCCGCGGCACGCTCGATTCTGCCGCGGCGGCCCGACAACGGCAGCAGACAGGTTTTCTTTTTTTTTTAATTTTCCCTGGGCTGGGCTGGGCTGGGCTGGGGGTGGGGGGTGGGGGTTAGGAGTGGTGATGGGCTGGGCTGGGCTGGGCTGGGCTGGGGGGCTTAGGAGTGGTGATGGGCTGGGCTGGGCTGGGCTGGGGGGGGTTAGGAGTGGTGATTGGCTGGGCTGGGCTGGGGGGGGTTAGGAGTAGTGATGGGCTGGGCTGGGCTGGGGGGTGTTAGGAGTAGTGATGGGCTGGGGTGGGGGGGTTAGGAGTGGTGATGGGCACTGGGCTGGGGGTATAGGAGTGGTGATGGACACTGGGCTGGCTGGGGGGGGTTAGGAGTGGTGATGGGCACTGGGCTGGCTGGGGGGGGAAGGAGTGGTGATGGGCGCTGGGCGGGGGGGGGTAGGAGTGGTGATGGGCGCTGGGGGGGGTTAGTAGTGGTGATAGGCGCTGGGGGGGCTTAAACTAAAAATTGAGTGATGGGGGATTAGGACTGGGAGTGGGCTGATGGGGAGGTTACGACTGGAAATGGGCTGGTGGATTAGGACTGGGAGTGGGCTATGGGGGGCTAGGACTGGTAATGGGTTGGGGGGGTTGCTAGGACTGGAAATGGGCTGAGTGGAAGGGGGCTTGAACTGCAAATAGCTGTTGGGGATGGGGCTTGGAATGGAAATGGGCTGAGGGGAAGTGGGGGGCTTGAACTGCAAATAGCTGATGGGGACGGGGCTTGGAATGGAAATGGGCTGAGGGGAAGTGGGGGGCTTGAAGAAGGGAATGGATGCTGGGTGAGACTGGAACTAGAAGGGAGCTGATGTTGGGGGAGGATTAGAATGGGATGGGGCTGGGAGAGTAAAATGGAGAGGGGAAAAATATTTTGTGTAGGAGGGATGAAAAATCTACAATTGGCCAGGTATTGGGAGAGTAATTGGGGATTGAGGATGGAGGGGTAAAATTTGTGTGGATGAAATAGGAATGAGGAAAGAGCAAAAGGAGAAAGATTAGTATGTTAAAGCAGATGTAGAGAGAGAGAGAATGGAAAAAAAACTAGAAGAGAGAAGAAAGGACAAATGGACAGCAGACGATGGAGAGTTAGCAGAAAACATGAAGAAACCAGAAGAAAATGGCTGGACCAATTGCAACTGAAAAAAAATGCACAAAAGGTAGAACGATATCTCTTTATTTTGAATTTATTAACTGGAATATGTCAGCTCTGGGAAATGTGCATCATTAACATCTGCGCTTTGTTTGGTACAAGAGGAAATTCCTATTTGACGTTGCCACTTGTTCTCTTTCCCCAGTATTCACTGAAATGTATTGGTTTAATATTTGCAGTGTTGCCTTTTGATAGGTAGGGTATGGTGCTTTGTGAGTCTGGCTAATGCTGTCAGTAAACGGCGGTTTTGCTATGGTTTCTAAATTGGCAGAGTTTGTAGTAGTACCAAATGTGCCTGGAGGAAGGCACTGGATTATAGTAATGTAGAAATCTTTTAGTCTTTCTTTATCCATACACTCATTAAGAGACATGTTTACTAAAAGTTAGTGTATGGTAACATTATGCAAATATTTATGCAAATAAGACCACTTATGCAAATGACGTGCTGGCACTTTGAGGAAATTCTTTGGTTTTGTGCGGCAGTTTGGGCACTCGGGCTCAAAAAGGTTAGCCATCACTGGTCTATAGGCTTCAGATAAGTGTTCATAAAAGGCCGCTGGACTCTCGTCTGGACGCTGGATGACTTCCGCTACCTTTCCGATATTCATGGCCTTCTGGCTTCCTTTCTTCAGGCCTTGCAGTAGGGCCTGGCAGAAACGAGTGAGGGCCGCCGCCCCATTCACACTGTTCGGATCCCATTTAGGATCATCATTTGGAAAATCCGCGGCGGCTGCTTGCCGGGGATCCAGGCCTCCTTCTTCTGCAGGGTTCTCTTTTAACCAGCGGGTGGACGCTTGCACAATCCGTGCTCGTTCTTCAGTAGTGAAGAGGGTAGAAAGGAGCTGGCAGCAATCAGACCAGGTAGGTTGATGGGTCTGCATAATACTTGACATTAATTCAGTTAATTCTTGGGGCTTTTCAGTATAGGATGCATAATGCGTTTTCCAGTTCAATAAATCTGTGGTGGAGAAGGGCACATAAACGAGACTAGCTGGCCCCAGCACAACCTGGTCCTGTTCATTAAGGATAAGTAGTCCTGGGACCTGGCGTAATGGCATCACGTGACCATCCCTCTGGCTTGCTGTCGTACTTCTGAGGGCGTAATGCAGTCTGGCCTGCCGGAATTCAGCTCCCCTGCTTTGATCTTTGGCAGTAGGTGACCCCGAACTGGCAAATGAATCCCTGCTTGCAGTATCATCGGTGGACTGCGGCCCTCCCGAGGCACTCTGGACGGAGCTGGGGCTCCCGCTCGGGAGGGGGTGTGCCACCTCCTGTTGCGGAGGTGGTTGGTGGGCTAGGGGTAAATCGGCGGGAGGGGGTTCACCCGTGCCAGGCTCGGCCTGGGGTCGTGGCGGAGCTGAGGGGACTGGCCTATAGAGGAACTGGGGCGGATGGGTCAGAATATCTGGTGATTCTGGGGCAGAATACACAGGCAGCTGCTCTTCTCTAGACCTCTGGGCCCCCCTAGTGGTCGCTACCAATATCCTATACCAGCGATGGCGAACCTATGGCACGCGTGCCAGCTGTGGCACGCGAAGGCCTTGCAGCTGGCACGCGGGAAGGTCCGCATTTAAAAGGTCCCAAATTTAAAAAAAAAAAAAACCAAACAAACCGGCTGCTTCTGCCGCGGCAGCCTCAAGAGCTCTGCCGCGGCAGCCTCAAGAGCTCTGCCGCGGGGCCCCCCCCCCCTGCCCGGCAGAGCCTCCCTGCATCATCTACCTTCAAGTCGCAAAACGCGGGCTTCTTTCAGAGCCGCGAGAGAGTTTCCTTTCTCGCGGCTCTCCCGCGAGAAAGGAAACTCTCGCGGCTCTGAAAGAAGCCCGCATTTTGCGACATTAAGTTATATGATGCAGGGAGGCTCTGCCGGGCAGGGGGGGGGGCCCGCGGCAGAGCTCTTGAGGCTGCCGCGGCAGAGCTCTTGAGGCTGCCGCGGCAGAAGCAGCCGCTTTGTTTGGGTTTTTTTTTTTTAATTTGGGATGATAGGGGGGAAGGGGGTTTAGGACTGGTAATGGGCCGGGGGGGGGGGGGGTAGGACTGGTAATTGGCCGGGGGGGGGGGGGGTAGGACTGGTAATTGGCCGGGGGGGGGGGTAGGACGGGTAATTGGCCAGGGGGGGGGGTAGGACTGGTAATTGGCCAGGGGGGGGGGGGTTAGGACTGGTAATTGGCCATGGGGGGGGGCTAAGACTGGAAAGGGGCTGATGGGGGGGTTAGGACTGGTAATTGGCCAGGGGGGGGGGGTAGGAGTGGAAATTGGCCAGGGGGGGGGGTTAGGACTGGTAATTGGCCGGGGTTAGGACTGGTAATTGGCCATGGGGGGGGGCTAAGACTGGAAAATGGGCTGATGGGGGGGGGGGTTCGGACTAGTAATGGGCCATGGGGGGTGCTAAGGCTGGAAGTGGGCTGGTGATGGTGATGGTGATGGTGATTTGGGGGGGGGGTAGGACTAGTAATGGGCTATGGGGGGGGGGGCTAAGACTGGAAATGGGCTGATGGGGGGGTTAGGACTGGTAATGGGCTGATGGGGGGGTTAGGACTGGTAATGGGCTATGGGGGGGCTAAGACTGGAAATGGGCTGAGTGGAAGGAGGGCTTGAACTGCAAATAGCTGATGGGATTGGGGCTTGGAATGGAAATGGGTTGTGAGGGGGAGGGAGCTAGGACTGGAAATGGGTGAGGGGGGGCTAGGACAGGAAATGGGCTGATGGAGGGGCTAGAATAGGACTGGAAATTGGCTGTTGGGGGGGTGCTAAGATTGGAAATGGGCTGTGGTGGGGGTTTGGATTGAAATGGACTCATGAAGGGGCTAGAACTGGAAGAAGGCTCATGGGGGTCTTGGATTGGAAATGGGCTGAGTGGAGGGGAGCTAGGATTTGACATGGGCTGATGGTGGGGCTAGGAAAGGACTAGAAATGGGCTCATGGGGGGCTGGGTTTGGAAATGAGCTGATGGAGGGACTCGGTTGGGACTGCAAATAGATGGGGGAGCTAGGACTGGAAATGGGCTTATGGGGGGTTAGGACTGGAAGTGGGTTGATGAGGGGGGGCTAGGACTGGTATTGGGTTGGGAGGTTGCTAGGACTGGAAATGGGTTGGGGGGCTGCTAGGACTGGAAATGGGCTGATGCAGGGACTAGAAGGGAATGGATGCTGGGTGAGGCTGGAACTAGAAGGGAGCTGGTGTTGGGGGAGGATTAGAATGGGATGGGGCTGGGAGAGTAAAATGGAGAGGGGAAAAATATTTTGTGTGGGAGGGATAAAAAATCTACAATTGGCCGGGTATTGGGAGAATAAGTGGGGATTGAGGATGGAGGGGTAAATTTTGAGTAGATGAAATAGGAATGAGGAAAGAGCAAAAGGAGAAAGATTAGTATGTTAAAGCAGATGTAGAGAGAGAATGGAAAAAAAAAAACCAAGAAGACAGAAGAAAGGACAAATGGACAGCAGATGGAGAGTTAGGAGAAGACACGAAGAAACCAGAAGAAAGTGGCTGGAGCAATTGCAACTGAAAAAAAAATGCACAAAAGGTAGAAAAATATCTCTTTATTTTGAATTTATTAACTGGAATATGTCAGCTCTGGGAAATGTGCATCATTAATTTTTGCGCTTTGTTTAGTACAAGAGGAAATTAATTTATAGTTTTATTTCTACAGTGTTGTTGTATATTCCAAGTTTGGCTTTTGGGGTTCCCAGTTTAATTATTGTCTTCCTGTTTTTAAATTGTGATTCCTTGTTTGGTGATGGTCTGTTCTGCATGTGTAACTGAGCTGAGGTATTCTGTTTATATAATTCCTATTTGACATTGCCACTTGTTCTTTCCCCAGTAGGTCATGTATTGTTGTTCTCTGAAATGTATTGGTTTAATATTTGCAGTGTTGCCTTTTGATAGTTAGGGTATGGTGCTTTGTGAGTCCTGGTAGTACTGTTAGGATACGGCGGGTTTGCTATGGGTTCTAAATGGGCAGCGTTTGTAGTAGTTCCTAATGTGCCTGGCGGTTGGTACTGGATTATAGTAATGTAGAAACCTTTTAGTCTTTCTTTATCCATATACTCATTAAGAGGCATGTTTACTAAAAGTTAGTGTATGGTAACATTATGCAAATATTTATGCAAATGAGGCACCTTATGCAAATGAGGCTTTAATGGACGTGCTGGCACTTTGAGGAAATTCTTTGGTTTTGTGCGGCAGTTTGGGCACTCGGGCTCAAAAAGGTTAGCCATCACTGTCCTATACTGTTCCTCATGGCAGCGCTTTATCCAGGAGGGCTCCTTTTCGCAAATACTTAACCAGGAATCTATATAGGGGAACTGGTCAGGGTGTTTCTTACGCACAATCTGATGAACTAAAGATATGATGCTAACATCAAAAGTACCCCCAGGGGGCCACGAAGTGACCAGTACAGGCCACTCCCTCTCACAAAGCATTTCTAATCGGGACAGAGACATTTTTGTTCCATAGTCTCCGGCAAATCCCTTGCTAAAATTCTTGATCATACATTTCAATGGAGTTTGCATGAACTCCGACCCTCCCATAATGACGTACACAACAACAGACAGTAGGGGTGAGTAGTCGGGCTGCAGGTAAAGGGTCCGTACAGCCCTAGGAACAAATAAGTAGACAAACACCAAACGCTTCCTCCTTTTCGCGACCTGGGCACGGTCACCCGGCCAGGAACTGCGCTAATCAGGAGTCCGCACTCGCTTGGTCTGTGTTTCAAGACCTCTCATTCACACACACACAAACAGACATGCCAGCAAAATCCAACATTTCCAGCGTGACAGAACTATATGGCAGTGTTCCTCTGGGTGCACGCTATAAAGACAGGGGGGGGGGGGCCATTCCCGTTCACATAAAACTTCCCATCGAGCTGGGTTCATTACAATTACATAATCACCAGAGAAACCCCTCTTAAAGTTCTTAAGGAAACACTGCAGAAGGTTCAGTATAGATACACCCCCGCCCATGCTGTTCAAAACCTTTGTCTCTCTCTCACTCATTCAGCAACTGTAAAATTAACACTTTCCTCCTCCCTTGGTCCATACTCGGACCTCTAAGCCGTTCAGGTTTCCCCCATAAATCAGAGAATAAACAAATAAATAAATAAAAATTATAAGGTAACAGGAACAGTTGACGTAGAAATACAGGCAGGGCTGAGATATAACCAGCAAACTAATATAACAAGTTCAGGTGAAGTAACAATACAGGCAGGGCAGAGATATAACTAAAACAGTTGAGGAGATCTGAAGCGGTTAATAGGAACTGAAACATTCCTTTCTGTAGGCTGTGTGAAAGACACACCCCTTCTTCCTCTGCTTGCTAGAGATACCATGCTGAAAAAATAAAATCACAGAGACAGCTCGTCTTCGCTGTGCTGTGCTTAGACTCGATTCCTTAAAGTGACTCTGGAGTGTTTTTTTTTTTTCCTTTTCTCAGTACTGTTCCTTAATTAATAACCTTACATTATACCAGAAGTGAAACCCGCGGTTAGACAACAGACAGAGGATGCAGGTGATCGGACTGCCGGTAAGGGGTCCGGGCAGCAGGGCCGGCCTGTCCATTGAGCAAGAATGTTTTTTGCACAGGGCCCCGCGTTTCAGGGGGCCCCGCGCAAAGAACATTCTGCTTTTTTAAAAATTAAATTTAAAAAAAAAAAAGCTGGCTGCTGCTGCTGCCGCTGCGGCAGCGGCAGAATGGAGTATCCCGCGGGGCCCCCTCTGCCCGGCTGAGCTCTCCCGGCCCAGCTGAGCCCCTCTGCGCCGGCTTTCAGATACGCGAAGGGAGAGTGTCTCCCTCGCGTCTCTGTTAAGCCCGCAGGGGCTGACGGGCCGGCTTTCAGATACGCGAAGGGAGAGTGTCTCCCTCGCGTCTTTGTTAAGCCCGCAGGGGCAGAATTTCCCATCAGCCCCTGCGGGCTTAACAGAGACGCGAGGGAGACACTCTCCCTTCGCGTATCTGAAAGCCGGCACAGAGGGGCTCAGCCGGGCCGAGGGGGCCCCGCGGGACACTCCATTTTGCTGTGGCGGCAGCGGCAGCAGCCAGCTTTTTTTTTTTTTTTTAAATTTTCCATGCGCCGAGGGGGGGGGGGGGTTAGGATTGGTAATTGGCTATGGGGGGGGTTAAGACTGGTAATTGGCTGTGGGCGGATGGGGGCTGTGAGGAAATGGGGTGATGGTTGGTTAGGACAGGTAATGGGCTATGGTGGGGTTAGGACTGATAATGGGCTATGGGGGGGGCCAGGACAGGAAATGGGCTGATGGGGAGGGGTTAGGACTCAAGGTGGGCTGATGGGGTTAGGACTGGTAATGGGCTGTGGGCTGTTGGGGGGGTTAGGACTGGTAATGGGCTATGGGGGGTTTAAGACTGGTAATGGGCTGTAGGCTGATGGGGCTGTCTGGAAATGGGGTGATGGGGGGTTAGGACTGGTAATGGGCTATGGGGGGGGGGTTAGGACTGATAATGGGCTATGGGGGGCTAGGACAGGAACTGGGCTGATGGGGAGGGGTTAGGACTCGAGGTGGGCTGATGTGGTTAGGACTGGTAATGGGCTGTGGGCTGATGGGAGGGGGTTAGGACTGGCAATGGGCTATGGGGGGCTGAATGGAAATGGGCTGATGGGGTTAGGACTGGAAGTGGGCTGATGGGGGGGTTAGGACTGGTAATGGGTTATAGGGGGGGCTTAAACTGAAAATGGGGTGATGGGTTAGGACTGGAAGTGGGCTGATGGGGGGTTAGGACTGGTAATGGGTTATAGGGGGGGCTTAAACTGAAAACGGGGTGATGGGGGTTAGGACTGGAAGTGGGCTGATGGGGGGTTAGGACTGGTAATGGGTTATAGGGGGGCTTAAACTGAAAATGGGGTGATGGGGGGTTAGGACTGGAAGTGGGTTGATGGGGGGATAGGACTGGTAATGGGTTGGGGGGTTGCTAGGACTGGAAATGGGCTGAGTGGAAGGGGAGGCTTGAACTGCAAATAGCTGATGGGGAGGGGGCTTGGAATGGAAATGGGCTGTGAGGGAAGGGAGCTAGGACTGAAAATGGGCTGATGGAGCAGCTAGGATAGGACTGGAAATGGGCTGCTGGGGGGAGCTAAGATTGGAAATGGGCTGTGGTGGGGGCTTGAATTGAAATGGACTCATGGAGGGGCTAGAACTGGAAGTAGGCTCATGGGGGGGCTTGGACTGGAATTGGGCTGAGTGGAGGGGAGCTAGGATTTGACATGGGCTGATGGTGGGGCTAGGAAATGACTAGAAATGGGCTGATGGGGGGCTAGGATTGGAAATGAGCTGATGAAGGGACTCGGACTGGAAATGAATGGGGGAGCTAGGACTGGAAATGGGCTGATGGGGGGCTAGGACTGGAAATGGGCTGATGCAGGGACTAGAAGGGAATGGATGCTGGGTGAGACTGGAACTAGAAGGGAGCTGATGGTGGGGGAGGATTAGAAGGGGATGGGGCTGGGAGCGTAAAATGGAGAGGGGTAAATTGTTTGTGTGG
Organism: Ichthyophis bannanicus; assembly: GCA_033557465.1. NCBI lineage: Eukaryota > Metazoa > Chordata > Amphibia > Gymnophiona > Ichthyophiidae > Ichthyophis > Ichthyophis bannanicus. The sequence goes on along the minus strand of CM066033.1, from coordinate 1,358,402,323 downwards.
GAGGGATGAAAAATCTACAATTGGCCGGGTATTGGGAGAGTAAGTGGGGATTGAGGATGGAGGGGTAAAATTTGTGTGGATGAAATAGGAATGAGGAAAGAGCAAAAGGAGAAAGATTAGTATGTTAAAGCAGATGTAGAGAGAGGGAATGGAAAAAAAACTAGAAGAGAGAAGAAAGGACAAATGGACAGCAGACGATGGAGAGTTAGCAGAAAACTTGAAGAAACCAGAAGAAAGTGGCTGGAGCAATTGCAACTGAAAAAAATGCACAAAAGGTAGAAAGATATCTCTTTATTTTGAATTTATTAACTGGAATATGAAAGCTCTGGGAAATGTGCATCATTAACGTCTGCGCTTTGTTTGGTACAAGAGGAAATTAATTTATAGTTTTATTTCTACAATGTTGTTGTACATTCCAAGTTTGGCTTTTGGGGTTCCCAGTTTAATTATTGCCTTCCTGTTTCTAAATTGTGATTCCTTGTTTGGTGATGGTCTATGTTCTGCATGTGTAACTGAGCTGAGGTATTCTGTTTATGTAATTCCTATTTGACATTGCCACTTGTTCTCTTTCCCCAGTATTCTCTGAAATGTATTGGTTTAATATTTGCAGTGTTGCCTTTTGATAGGTAGGGTATGGTGCTTTGTGAGTCCTGGTAATGCTGTCAGGATACGGCGGGTTTGCTATGGGTTCTAAATGGGCAGTGTTTGTAGTAGTTCCTAATGTGCCTGGCGGTTGGCACTGGATTATAGTAATGTAGAAATCTTTTAGTCTTTCTTTATCCATACACTCATTAAGAGACATGTTTACTGAAAGTTAGTGTATGGTAACATTATGCAAATATTTATGCAAATAAGGCCACTTATGCAAATGAGGCCCCGCACCGAGTCTCCGCACCCCCCTTGGGCCGCCCCTGCCAGGCAGCCCTAGAAACAGAGGGAGACACAAACAGACATGCTAGCAATGTTTTCCCAAATTCCCAGGCCTACCTTACTAACCAACAGCAGCCGGCCTCGCGCACTCATGCAAGGCGTGTCTCGCGTACTCATGCAAGACGTACTTGGACTGCTGAACCAAGGGCAGTAGTTTTGGCCTCGCGCACTCATGCAAGGCGTACTCGGACTGCCCGGAGAGGTGATCAGGCTCTCGGTCTCGCGCACTCATGCAAGACGTATCGCAAGCTAGCTGACTAGATAGCAACAAAAGTTCTACTCACCGGATCCGGTACCCGCTACAGAACCAGTTCTTGGATTGAATCCTGGACTCCCCTCGGGTTCGGAGGTGTTGGCTGGCCGGATCCAGTAGCCCGCCGAGGCAAGGCGGAACCCTCTCCGATTCAAAAGGACCGGTGGTGCCTGAGGTTTCCCCTGTGGTTGGACAGACACGGTTCCAACCGTGCCAAACCTTGAGGCGGTAATACGTGGTATATTCACTTGAATACCATCCACTACTCGCACTTCCCGGCCCAACGCACCAGGAAATGTAGCAGTGAAGTGTACGCAATAAATGAAACCAGGAGTCAGTTGCAGGATCCAAGCCAATTTATTGTGCACAGGCTCAGACAGGAGAGCATCCAAAAAGGACTGAGCAATGGAGTACAGGAGCAAATTCCTTATATACAATTTTTACAGTTTGATACAGGCAAACTTTCTATTGGTCCCAACGCCCCTTGCACCTGTCCAATCGGGGACCCTCTCTGGGCCTAGCTCCCTGTTCCCCCTTCTCAGGCTACTCTAACAAAGGCATAGTCTTAGATAATGATACATTTCTACTTCAAGGACATTTCTAGCTCAGGGGATGCAGGAACATGTCTATCATCAGCATAAAGGAATTATACAAACTTTTCAAAAGTAGTTTAAAGCAGATTCTCAAACTCTGGTTCTGTTCAGCACTACTCTCAGGTGGGGGTTGGGATCTAGGCCTAGTTTACAGGCCGTAGCCTACCACAATAAGAACATAAGAATATAAAATATGCCATACTGGCTCAGACAAAAGCCAATCAAGCCCAGTATCTTATTTCCAACAATGGCCAATCTAGGTCACAAGTACCTAGCAGTTTCCCTAAAGGACACAGGTTCCACAATGCTTGTATTGGGGCAAGTAGTGGATTTCCCAGGTCCCCTTTAATAATGATTTATGGACCTTTCCTCCAGGAACTTGTCCAAACCTTTTTTAAACCCAGCTACCCTACCAGCTTTTACTACATCCTCCAGTAACAAATTCCAGAGTTTGATTACGCTTTGAGTGAAAAAATATTTTTTCTTATTAGTCTTATATGGGTTACACTGTAGCTTCATTGCATGTTCCCTAGTCTTTCTACATTTTGATGGCATAAACAATCAATCTACGTTTACTCGTTCCACTCCATTTATTAATTTATAGACCTCTATCATATCTTCCCTCAGTCTTCTCTTTTCGAGGTTGAAGAGCCCTAACCTTTTTAGCCTTTCCTCATAAGAGTATCCTTCCATCCTCTTTACTATTTTGGTGGTTCTTTTCTGTACCTTTTCTAATTCCGCTATATCTTTTTAAAGATATGGCGACCAGACTTGCACACAATATTCAAGGTGCGGTTTCACCATGGAATGATAAAGAGGCATTATAATATCCTTTGTTTTATTCTGTATGGACTGGACACAAATATGTAATATTATGCCCCTCCCCCACCTATTTCGCCTTGACAAGCAATCCCGAAGTTTTCCCGGTTATGTGTAAACCACTTTGAATTAAGAAAGCGGTATATAAAACATGTTAAATAAATAAATGTACAAGATGGCAGGGCATGGTCTGGGGAAAGCATCAGCGCAGTCGCAAAATATACATGCTCATTACAAAATGCGCTGATCTACATGTGTTCTGGTGTATTTTACATGCAGACATTTATGCAGGTCCGAATTTAAGCATAGGTGACATAGACAACTGCCTCCAATGCTGAATTTTGATTGTTGCTGGAGCATTGCCTCTGCCTCCATCCAAACCTGCTTTTAATGTCAGCTGTAGCAACATCTGCAAAGGAAAACTGGAGCCTGCCTGCTTTCCTGCTCTGAGTCTCTGACAAGCTCTACCTGCAACTCCACCCCCCCCCCCCAATCTTCCCATTACCATGGAAACCAAAGCCAGAGGCTGAGCACAGCAAGTTCAGAGCAGGAAGGCAGGCAGGCCCAAGTTTCACTTTTCAGAAGCTGCTACACTCTGGCACATGAAAATAGGAAGGCGAGTGGGAAGGGCACAGGGGAAAGAGTTGGGCTGCAGTAATTGGGAAGGGGGTAAAGCAAATTCCCCCACCCCCTATTATTACTTATGGGTGCCCAACATATAAATTGGTTCTGCATTTATGCCAACTGCTGAGCAGATATAACTGTTTGGAACCTCAAAGTAGCCATGACTACTGCTGGATTTGCACTAATATTTTATAAAGATACATAGGCACCTACGTATCTGAAACCCTCCCTAAAGGTGGGTGTTTTAGAGTTTGTTGAGTAACTTGGGATAAAGGTAAATGGACACTTTATTCTGCTGAAGAAGTAACTACTAAAGAGGTCAGATGAGGGACAACATTAAGGGAGCAGCCTGCGGTAATGGTCACTGTGCTAGCAGAGCTGGAAAGTAAACATTTAGGAGGGATATGGAAATCATTGCCTGCTCACATTTATATCTATTATTAAGATTTAACTTTTAAATCTATAGGGAATAGTGTAGGGGAATAAAGTGCACACACTAAACAGAGGGTAGAGAGGTAAATGCTGGGGCCAATGGAAATTGCTCACCTTAAGAGTAGTGGTATCAGATAAAAGGTTCTGCTGCTACTAAAAAGCTCTGTGAAAAGAGAAAAAAGAGCTTGAGGAGAAATGAAGAAGTTTAGGATTTAGAGGCTATTAAATGTCTTAATCTAAAAGAGCTTCCCCTCCTGAAGATGACGCTAAAAAGTCTCCTGGGAGCCTAGACAGGCTTAGAGTGAAGATGCCAGCAGAGAGCCTCCTACAGACCCAGTCGGAAGTAGGAGTGAAGATGGGGTGGATGGTCTCCTCCCAGCTCAGAGAGTGGAGATGGCAGCAGAGAGACTCTGGAGTGCCTAATCCAGGTTTGGGAGTCCAGCGGCAGATCAGCTCCAGGGAGAGCTGCATTGGCAGATCACCTCATGGGGGAGCTGCTTTGGCAGATCACCTCATGGGGGAGCTGCTTTGGCAGATCAGCTCAAGGGAGAGCTGCAGCAGCAGACCAGCTCGAGGGGGAGCTTCAGCAGCAGAGAGTCCATTCTGGACTAGCGGTCACAAGACCCAGGGGGTCCAGCAGCAAATCGGCTCATTGAAGAGCTGCAGTGGCAGAGAGTCCATTGCAGACTAGGAGCCACAAGACCCAGGAGACTCCAATGGTAGATCAACTCACTGAACAGCTGCAACAGTTGTTCCTGATTGGACAGGAGTGCACAACCCTCTCCTAATTGGAAGAGAGCTTGGAGGGGGCAGAGCCAAGGCTACAGCTTCAGCGATTGGATAGGATTACAAAACCTCTTTCTTCACCAGCAGCCACCAGTCCAGAGCTTCAGCAGTGGATGAGACTTGGGGCTGGAGGGCAAAGGGAGAAGGAGGGAAGTTAGGAGACAGGTTAATAAGGTTAAGTCCATAATCTTTAAAGGTTTACTTAGGTCACTACGTATAAGATTATAGCTGGTTATTTGAACTGCATGGAAATACTTTGTGAACACTGTATTATAGATTGCACTTTTAACCTTGGTTATTTTAATAGGAGGAAATGCTTCAATGACTGGCATTGAATCCTGTTATAGAAACATAGAAACATAGAAACATAGAAACATGATGACAGAAAAAGACCACAAGGCCCATCTAGTCTGTCCTTCCATAACAACAACTACAACAGTCCACTTTTTACCTTTAGAGATCCTCTGTGTTGGTCCCATGCTTTTTTGAATTCAGTTACTGTCCTCATCTCTACCACCTCCACTGGGAGACTATTCCACGGATCCACTACTCTTTCCGTAAAGAAATATTTCCGCATATCACTCCTGAATCTATCTCCCTTCACCCTCATCCCATGTCCCCTCGTCGCAGAACTTGCTTTCAATTGAAAGAGGCTCTCTCCCTGAACATTTATGCCACGGAGGTATTTAAACATCTCAATCATATCACCTCTATCCCGCCTTTCCTCTAAGGTGTACATATTAAGATCCTTAAGTCTGTCCTCATTTGCTTTATAATAAAGACTACTAATCATCTTAGTAGCAACCCTCTGCACCGACTCCATCCTGTTCACATCCTTTTGAAGGTGCGGTCTCCAGAATTGCACACCATACTCCAAATGAGGTCGCACCAAAGACTTATACAGAGGCATTATCACCTCCTTTTTTCTGCTAGCCATTCCTCTCCGTATGCACCCAAGCATCCTTCTAGCTTTTGCCGTCGCCTTTTCTACCTGTTTAGCTACTTTAAGATCATCGGACACAACTACGCCTAGGTCCCGCTCTTCTTTAGTGGACAAAAGTACTTCACCTCCTATGCTGTATTGCTCCCTTGGATTGCTGCAGCCCAAATGCATGACCTTACATTTTTTAACATTAAATCCCAGCTGCCAAATTCTAGACCATTCTTCAAGCTTAGCTAGATCCCTCCTCATGTTATCTACACCTTCCTGGGTGTCTACTTTATTGCAGATTTTGGTATCATCCGCAAAGAGGCAAACCTTACCCGACAGCCCTTCCGCTATATCACTAACAAAGATGTTAAAAAGAATCGGACCAAGGACAGATCCCTGGGGCACACCACTGGTAACATCCTTCTCCTCAGAGTGAGCTCCATTTACTTGTACTCTTTGTCGCCTCCCACCCAACCAATTTCTAACCCAAGCAGTAACTTTAGGGTCCATCCCTAGGGTGCTCAGTTTGTTTATAAGTCGCCTGTGAGGAACAGTGTCAAAGGCTTTACTGAAATCTAAATACACCACATCTAGAGCTCTCCCTCGGTCCAACTCCCTGGTCACCCAGTCAAAGAAATCAATCAGATTTGTCTGACAAGACCTGCCTCTGGTGAATCCATGCTGCCTCGGATCCTGTAATCCGCTGGACTCCAGAAACCTCACTATTTTCTCTTTCAACAGCGTTTCCATTAATTTACTCACCACTGAAGTTAAACTAACCGGCCTGTAGTTTTCAACCACATCCTTACTTCCGCTTTTGTGTAAAGGCACCACATGAGCCTCTCTCCAGTCCTTTGGCACCACTCCCGACTCCAACGAGGCATTGAAAAGGTCAGTCAGTGGAGTTGCTAGAACGTCCCCAAGTTCCCTCAGTATTCTAGGGTGTAACCCATCCGGTCCCATCGCTTTGTCTACTTTAAGTTGAGCTAGTTTCTCACGAACACAGTCTTCTGAAAATTGTCCCTCGCTTCTGTTCTTATTTGTGGGTGTTTTCTGAGGTCCTGCTCCTGGTTCTTCATCTGTGAACACAGAACAAAAATATTTGTTAAGCAATTCCGCTTTATCCTTATCAGCTTCTACATATTACCCCCTGTACCCTTGAGTCTGACAATACCACTTTTGCCCTTCCTCTTTTCACTAATATATCTGAAAAATGTCTTATCTCCCCATTTTATTGCATTGGCTATTTCCTCCTCCTTTTGAATCTTTGCCTTCTTGACTACTTTGCTAGCTTCTCTAAGTTTTTCCAAATACAGATGCCTGTCTTCCTCTCTCTGTGATGTGGTGTGAGCAGTTCCTGAACCTGAGGGGGTTACAGAGTTCAGCAATACTACTGTGCTCAAGTACAGATTCCCCTAAAACAGCAAAAATGAATTTAACCTTGCTTTAAAAAAAATATACACAAAACCCTTTTAAGAGCTCCCAGTCAGAGAGCTAGCAATGTAACAAAAAACACCAAACAAAGAAACCTTCAAATCCTTACTTACTGTTTGATGTGTGGAGCCCTGGTTAAGAAAGCCTCAAAAGGGCAGGGCAAAGCAGCCTTTTTATGCAGGCTTCAATTGCACTCAGGAAACAGGCCCACTAACCCTGATTAGGTGTTAGCAGTTCCTGAACCTGAGGGGGTTACAGAGTTCAGCAATACTACTGTGCTCAAGTACAGATTCCCCTAAAACAGCAAAAATGAATTTAACCTTGCTTTAAAAAAATATACACAAAACCCTTTTAAGAGCTCCCAGTCAGAGAGCTAGCAATGTAACAAAAAACACCAAACAAAGAAACTTTCAAATCCTTACTTACTGTTTGATGTGTGGAGCCCTGGTTAAGAAAGCCTCAAAAGGGCAGGGCAAAGCAGCCTTTTTATGCAGGCTTCAATTGCACTCAGGAAACAGGCCCACTAACCCCTGATTAGGTGTTAGCAGTTCCTGAACCTGAGGGGGTTATCCTATGCTGCTATTTCACCATACTTGTTTGAATCACTTATCCTACTACTGGCTGTTACATTCCTATTATTATCAACCCAATAAACTGTTATTATTATTTAAGTCAACCTTGTTCATGGCATTGTTTTTGGGGGTGAAAGGAGGGAAATAGAAATATAGAAACATAGAAAAATGATGACAGAAAAAGACCACATGACCTATCTAGTCATTCCTTCCATATCAACAACTACAACAGTCCCCTTTTTTCCTTTAGAGATCCTCTGTGTTTGTCCCATGCTTTTTTGAATTCAGTTACTGTCCTCATTTCTACCACCTCCACCGGGAGACTATTCCACAGATCCACCACTCTTTCCGTAAAGAAATATTTCCGCATATCACTCCTGAATCTATCTCCCTTCACCCTCATCCCATGTCCCCTCATAGCAGAACTTGCTTTCAACTGAAAGAGGCTCTCCCCCTGTACATTTATGCCATGGAGGTATTTAAACATCTCAATCATATCACCTCTATCCCGCCTTTCCTCTAAGGTGTACATATTAAGATCCTTAAGTCTGTCCTCATATGCTTTATAATTAGGGTTGCCAACTGGCTCCAGATGCGCCCGACACACTTGATCCAGTCCTAGGTTTACCCCACTGCATGCAGGGACATGTAGTTCTGATTTTTCCATTGCATTCCATAAGAAAAGCAAGACTACATGTCCCTGCATGCAATGGGGTAAACCCAGGACTGGATCAAGCCTGTCGGGCGCATCTGGAGCCAGTTGGCAACCCTATTTATAATGAAGACCACTAACCATTTTAGTAGCCACCCTCTGTACTGATTCCATCCTGTTTATATCCTTTTGAAGGTGCAGACTCCAGAATTGCACAAAATACTCCAAATGAGGTCGCACCAAAGACATATCGAGGCATTATCACCTCCTTTTTTCTGCCAGCCATTCCTCTCCGTATGCACGCAATCATCCTTCTAGCTTTTGCTGTCGCCTTTTCTACTTGTTTAGCTACTTTAAGATCATCAGACACAACCACGCCTAGGTCCCGCTCTTCTTTAGTGGACAAAAGTGCTTCACCCCTATACTATATTGCTCCCTTGGATTGCTGCAGCCCAAATGCATGACCTTACATTTTTTAACATTATATCCATCTGCCAAATTCTAGACCATTCTTCAAGCTTAGCTATATCCCTCCTCATGTTATCTACACCTTCCTGAGTGTCTACTCTATTGCAGATTTTGGTATCATCCGCAAAGAGGCAAATCTTACCCGACAGCCCTTCCGCTATATCACTAACAAAGATGTTAAAAAGAATCGGACCAAGAACAGATCCTTGGGGCACACCACTGGTAACTTCCTTCTCCTCAGAGTGAGCTCCATTTACCTGTATTCTTTGTCGCCTCCCACTCAACCAATTTCTAGCCCAAGCAGTAACTTTAGGGTCCATCCCTAGGGTGCTCTGTTTGTTTATGTCGCCTTATGAGGAACGATGTCAAACGCTTTACTGAAATCTAAATACACCACATCTAGGGCTCTCCCTCAGTCCAACTCCCTGGCCACCCAGTCAAAGAAAGCAATCAGATTTGTCTGACAAGACCTGCCTCTGGTGAATCCATGCTGCCTTGGATCCTGTAATCCACTGGACTCCAGAAACCTCACTATTTTCTCTTTCAGCAGCGTTTCCAATAATTTACTAACTGGCCTGTAGTTCTCAATGTCATCCTTACGTCCATCTTTGTGCCTTTCTCCAGTCTTCTGGAACCACACTTGACTCCAAAGAAGCATTGAAAAGGTCAGATAGTGGAGCCGCTAGAACGTCCCCAAGTTCTCTCAGTATTCTTGGATGTATCCTATCCGGACCCATGACTTTATCTACTTTTAATAAAGCTAGTTCCTCATGAACACAGTCTTCTGAAAATCATTCGAGCTTCCCATCGCTTCTATTCCTATTTGTGGGTATTTTTTGAGGTACTGATCCTGGCCCTTCATCTGTGAAAACAGAACAGAAATATTTGTTAAGCAATTCTGCTTTATCCTCATCATTTTCTGCATATTCCTCCCCTTCACCCTTGAGTCTGACAATACCACTTTTGCACCATGCATGAGCGTCTAGATTTGCAGAGGGTTATTGTAGGGTCCTGCTGGCCCTCATGTTCCTACCACCTAGGTCTATCATTCACCCACAGTCAGACTGCATCTGCTGCCCACCACTGGGTTTTCCAGCCATGCATATACCAGCTGCAGACAGTCTGCTGGTCAGTACACATTGCATATGCACAGAGCAAACATGGACACCCAGTAGTTGGTTCAGTGATATGGCTCCCAGGACAGAAGGTGCACCCACGTCACTAGAACCAGACACTATATAGCCCTATGTGGATACATAGCCGTGCCATGCTTACTGCTTGTAACTTGCAACAGCTATCGTTCATCTTCCTCTCATGAGGGGGAATCAACCACTACTACAACTGGCAGATAAGGTCTCAGTTAAAAATAACACCACTAAAACTGGGCTTGCACCCTATGCTTAGTGTTAATGTTTTATCACATCAATGACCCACTGCCAGCTTGGTGTAAAATTTTAAAACCTTATTAGAAGCCTTAAACTGTTCAACCATAAACTTTCTTTTTAATCTCAAATAAGTTTGTACTCAGCTTCTATGCAGAATCAGCATAAGATCTTCTCAGGTTTCCTTTATCCCGACGTTCAATCCCGGTACCAGCTGACATTTCAAATTTTTCGTCAGGGGACCTAAACACAACTACAAAATACACAACCATAAATCCATTATCCCACACCCCACCTTATCTATATTAATTTATTTTAAGAATAAAATACTAATAAAAAGGACCAAAACCTTATTTACCTATGATGCTGCCCGCGTTCACTCCCTTATTGCACTAGCCGCTAAAATCTCAGCTCGCCAGTGAAAAACGCCGCGCATGCGTCCCTTACATTCTCTCTTCCTTTTAAAACTGGCAGTAGCCAATCGTTCAAGGTGAGCACTTCCCCTACGATGTTTATGTCGACTCTCTCCCTATTACCTAATTGTTAGCCACTCAATCTGACTATTTAGCCCAGCGGGGGCCAAAGTGTTCAGTTTGAAGATTAATCGCTGCTCTTTTAAATGAAGTGTTTGAGCTAATGTTTTTCCTCGGCTAGCCTTTCGAACTTGAGCTAAACAGAGACAGCGTAACTGATCAAACTCATGAGCCCTTTGTAGACAATGTTTAACTATTGGGGCTTCTACATAATTGCAGTGGAGGCGACTGCGATGTTCATGCATACGAGTACGAAACATGCGAATCGTCTGTCCTATGTAGCAAAGGCCGCACGGACATATAATTGCATAGACTACTCCTTTAGACTCACAAGTAGTGCTACTCTTTATGGGCAATGAAATCCCCTTATAAACAAATATATCCAAACTTAAGGTGATGGCACAAATATAACACATACCACACGGTAAGTGGCCTGCTGGGCAGTGGTTCTGTATCTCTTATATATTGCTTGGTACCCGAGCCAGTTGTAGTAGTGGTTGATTCCCCCTCATGAGAGGAAGATGAACGATAGCTGTTGCAAGTTATAGTATAAATATCGTTCAGTGGCCAAAAAATGTTTTGTGTGGATGCTTACTACTTGGTCAGAGTGAGAGCGCTCTTCCAGCATGACATGCTGTGGTCACCCAGACCATGCACCTGGCAGACGGGCACTATGACGTTTCAGCCATTTACCCTACCTCCAATGCAGACCCATCCTTGCCAATCTGCCCTGTTTCAGCCTATACCCATAATATTTTGCTTCTCATCATGCACGTTTGCAGACTAAGGCTGGAAACAGCTTAAACATTGCGAGGCTCAGTGAGGTGTAGAAAACCAATACAAATTGTTAGACACACATACACAATCATAATGACATGCTGTGCAAAAATGGGGATGGTTGGTCCCAATATCAGCTCAAGCATTGTTAATGTGTGCTCCTTATGCAGGAGTTAGTTGTGTGCTGGTAGTTGTTTGTGTACTCTGCACCTCCCCTCACCAGTAACAGCACCTGGGTTCTTGGATAATGGATTTCCACACCCAAAGCAATGAGAAGGAAGCAAGCACGGTTAATAATACAAAACACAACACACACTTGTATTATAAAAACCACCAAAGCTTTGGGAGAGAAAACAAAGTCAGCACCTCGTTTACAACTGCCATCACAGCCTTCAGCTATTTTATTTATAGGTAAAAATTCCATTACACAGCATAATTTCCACCTTATTTTTCTACGTCAAGCATCACGTATATTCATAACGTGCATCTCTAGGTCTCTATGTCATAGGTCAGTTCTTATTAGCATAGGTCATCATGAGGAGACATACATGTATTCCCAGACATAACATCTTAAACAATAATTCTAACACTAGCAGTTTTGATATCTCTGATTCGAGACTGAGAGACTGAAGAGACAGCTTCTCCCTGCACTATCTGTTTTATAACAAACCTAATGTCTTTGTTACAGGAAAGTTCAGCCTAGTTATTTCAGTAGAGTCTTTCAAGGTTGTTAGCTGAGTAATAAGCTCTGGAATGTCTGAGTTACTGAACCTGTGTGGTGTTAACTCTTTCTGAGGGCTTTCAGTAATATGATGTTATTAAGTACCTTGAATGTGTACACAGCCCTGTACAGACAAGCTTCCTTTCTGTCCCCCCTCTAATTCTGCAAAGAATCATTTCAAAGATAAGGAAACTCAGACATTGATATTAAAGAAGGATTGTAAATAGACTCTGGGTCAATCTGTAACATCATTTTAGGGGTCAATGAGTCCACTGACTTCTTACAGCAAGCAGACATTACACAGAGAATCAATGCTCCTAAAATAAGAAACCCCAAAAACCTAAACAGTGATGCTAACATGCATCGCAGGGGCGTAGACAATGAATTCCAGAAAGAAGAAACAGAATCAAAGAAATCAGAAAAATAACTTACATAACTACTACTTGGGACAAAAGTATGATTTCTAACCTTATCTAGTAGTCCTTTCACTACCTTTCCTTCATCATCAAGCAGAGTACAACAATGATCAAGGATTAATTCCCATACTTCATTTTCCTTCACTAGGAGGTAGTCTAAACCCATGTGATTCTGGGCTGCATAGGCAGACACCTTGTCCACTGCACCTTGTAACACACTAATCGCCTCTGTGAGATCCAGGGCTGTAAGTTCAACAACTGCCTGTAACCGCATAATCTGGGTACCATATTCTCTTGTGGATGCTATTGCTCCAAAAGTTGAAAGCCAAACGGTACCCGTAAATACATCATCTGAGATTTAGTTAAAGGACTTGTAGAGTATACTAGTTGCTGTGCAGCTGCTATGGCCTTATCCTGAGGGGAAACATCCCTTTTTCTTCTTAAAGAATCATTCAGGGTTGATAATAAAATAATATTTTTGTATGGTAAAAATCACCATGGGGTATCTAATTGGGCAACATAGCAAGTACCTGACCAACCTCTAGGCAGTTCTGTATATACAAGATTACCACACACAAAATAATCTCCTTCTAAAGCCACTAACCCACTCTCCCAAATTGTCAACTTGTGGGGACAAGATATATTCTGTGTACAGTTATTCAAAGCCCACTGAGTAATACTCATCTCTTCAACTCCAACAGATAGATTACGTTCCCAGGGATGGTAGTACCCTAACAAGGGGCAACTCCAGTTAGGTATGTCTAGGTCTGAACTAGAGTCATTCAAAGGGGTTGGGTATCCAGAACTATTATACTATAACAATTCATGATCATGCACTTGGTTCCCTTGAACTGGCACTAATTGTACTACTGAAATAAAGGAACGTCTTACATGGGATTTTTTTATACCAGATAGAGGAATTATGTAGCATTACTGTTTTACAAATGTCCCAAGGAGTATCCCCTACTTTTTTCCTGTATTTTGAGCCATAAAACATATTGGAGGGGACATTAGAGGCATAGGGCTAATCACTCTAGGGTCTGTGTTTGTATGAGACCATTTTATAGTGGTTAGATTAAAAGCTATGCCACAAAACTCTTGAAAGGTTTTAGGCCTAGCTCGAAGTAGAAACCCATGCTGAGTGGCTGTCACAGTTGGAAAACAAACAGCACAATCTGACAGATTAAAGTGTTTTGTAACTGAGTGTAGATATGACTCAAAAATATTTGGGTATTCCCCATAATTTTCCCAAGATTCTGAATGCAGTACTGCTTCATTAACAATAATATGCTACAACACAACTACGACCAGATAAGGAAACATTCTTAACAAACCTCTAAATATCTAAAACTATTAATTACTCCAAAAATAAATGTTCTGAGACAAAATGAAAACACAACTATCCTTCTTAGTACTATGAAGATAAACACTATAACTATAACCACCCCCAATTCCCAATCTCTTCATGAAGTAGATGTTAAGTGCCAAGGTCATTGCTTATATATCAGTAAAGCACTAACTCAAACTAATTTTATCAACCTAATCAGCAGTATAGATGCTGGAAAAAGGTGTTTTGCATAATTAGTTCATTCAAAAAGCACTTAATCATGATAGTCTTTTCTGCAATATCACTGTTGTCCAAGTCTGAATGAGTCTCTGCGTTGCAATCTCTTGATTCACAGATGCAGGGAACCACCTTCTGGATCCTGTGAAGGAGCCTTTTTACACTGTGTAAGATGTATCCAACGAGAATGTCCTTCCACTTTACAAGTTGAGTATCCCACCAGGAGCACACGGAATGGACCTAGGAACTTGGGAGCCAAAAGTGTCTTTGGATGCAAGTTCTTAATCAGGACCCAATCCCCTGGCTTCAATTCTGGATGTGATGACTCTGAAAGAGTATCTTGCTGAGGATTCACCTGCAATCAATGTTCCCTCTAATTTTCTGTAGGCTGTGTGCGCATAAAATATCAGCTGTGCAGCTTTTGAAGGAAGATTAAATTTTTGTGCGCCACATAACGACACTCGGAGTTATATACTTTAAAATTTGACTACACGTCAGAATACAGTATGTACACCACATTGATTGCACTAGAAAATATTGTAGAACTTGTGAAAACCGTAAATACACAACAACTTTTACATTTTAAGACGTCTGTATTGTTTTCTATCAGAATCAGAACCAAAAGTTTTGTGCGCTCTGTTGTAAAGTATGTGCGCTCGCTCGGCGAGGTGTGCGCGCGCGCACACGCGCACAGCTTAGAGGGAACAGCGCCTGCAATAAAGGAGAAACAGACAGGACTGAGTGCAATCATGAGCAATAAGTCAAGATATCGCTGCGCAACAGTTGAGGATCTGGGATTATTGTTAATTTATGTGGAGGAGTAGCTGGACGTCCAGTAACTATTTTGTACGGTGTCAGGCCTCCTCGAGCACGCTGGGGGGAATTATGCACTGCCACAAGGGCAAAAGGAAGGGCTTCTATCCAATCTGTAGCCCAATCCTGTGTCAGAGTGCGTAAGTGACCTTTGAGTGTCCTATTCATCCGTTCCACTTGGCCAGATGATAAAGGAGTGTGCAATTGTCTTTTAATACCAAACCAATTTTCAATACCCTCCCAGACACTCGCAACGAAGGCCGGACCCTGATCAGAAGATACATCCCAAACAGGAACAAACCGAGTGAGCAGTAATTTGATGGAGACCCCAGCAGTCATACTGGTAGTGGGATAAGCTTCTACCCAACCGGAGAAAAGACAAGTGACCACCAGCAAATACCGTTTGCCCCCCTCTGGCACAGGGCAGATCTGTAAAATCAAGCTGCAAAATAAAAAATGGTCTGGAAGGTTTGGGAAGGGTGGCAGCAACATTCATAATGGACCCCACCCTGCCAGCCTTCAAACAATCCAAACAAGCTGCATACACAGCCTGTGCCACAGTAAAAAACTTCGGGTGATACCAGAGAACCGAAAAGGCATGATTCATAGCCGGAGCTGATAGGTGAAGTTTATGATGCAGGAACAGGGCAAGTGGAAACAGTAGACTGTCAGGGCAAAGAGGCTGATTCCAATACTACATTAACTGTTGTGACCGCATACCCTACACGAAGTTTGCCCTTTTCATCTCTGAAAGCAGAACCATCCACAAACAAAGTCAGCACCTTGTTTACTCTGCCATCACAACCTTCAGCTATTTTATTTATAGGTAAAAATTCCATTACACAGCATAATTTCCACCTTATTTTTCTACGTCAAGCATCACGTATATTCATAACGTGCATCTCTATGTCTCTATGTCATAGGTCAGTTCTTATTAGCATAGGTCATCATGAGGAGACATACATGTATTTCCAGACATAACTTCTTAAACAATAATTCTAACACTAGCAGTTTTGATATCTCTGATTCGAGACTGAGAGACTGAAGAGACAGCTTCTCCCTGCACTATCTGTTTTATAACAAACCTAATGTCTTTGTTATAGGAAAGTTCAGCCTAGTTATTTCAGTAGAGTCTTTCAAGGTTGTTAGCTGAGTAATAAGCTCTGGAATGTCTGAGTTACTGAACCTGTGGTATTAACTCTTTCTGAGGGCTTTCAGTAATATGATGTTATTAAGTACCCTGACTGTGTACACAGCCCTGTACAGACAAGCTTCCTTTCAGTAGTATCAGTCTGACTCCAAGTAGCTATGGATAGTAGAGCCTGTCTGTGTGGCTGATGGGTGTTTGTACCTTTGCAGGCCGATTCATTGGGGGTTGCACATGTTGGTGCAACCCCCATTGCACCCCAAATGTGTGCATTGAGCCAAAGGGCTGCCATATGGTTGCATCACTTCCTGGGGCTGACATACTTTTCATCAGACAGACGTTGGCACATATTGCAATGCGCACTGTGCACAGGACCAGAGCTTGGCTTTGGTCTGCTGCAGGCGGATGCCGCTGCCCCCTCTGCCAACACCCCCAGATTATGCTGACATACCCATGTGCTGTCTGTGTTGGTGGTGTGCAGCCCCAGCCCATCCAACATGCGGGTTGGTGGGTGCCTAGGGCACACCGTCTGGATGGCAGGGCAGAAGCATACATGGATGGTTACATGGCCCTCTCCACAACCATCTTCCTCTGCAGGGACCCCATCACCACTTGCCAATGATACGTCTCGGGGGGAGGATGACAGCCACTGCTGTAGCAGACCCCTGGGTGCCTGTATGTTGCAGCTGCCTGGGGGGGCTACAGCATCTGGCACTATTGGCCTCTTCCCCCACAGCTGGGTTCTGTGGCAGTGGGGGGGAGAGGGCAGCCTGGATCTCTGCCTGGGGTGCCAGGACCCTTGGACCGCCCCATGTGGCACATTGCCTCTCTGCAGCAGTAGCAGGACTGTGTGCTGCCACTGTCCCTGTGGGATCATGACGAACATCACAGATGGTACTGCGGATGGCAGAATACCTCTTTGTGGAGAGGCTAAAAATATTGGGGCTCATTAACCTGGGGAAGAGATGGCTGAAGGGAGATATGATAGAGGTCTATAGATTATTGACCGGAGTGGAAAAGGTAAACGTAGATCGCTTTTTTATGCCATCAGACTGTGGATAGACTAGGGGACCTGCAATGCAGCTACAGTGTAACCCATTTGGGTCTTCTAGGTGAAAATATTTTTTCAGTTGACGTGTAATCAAAGCCTGCAATCCATTACCGGAGGATGTGGTAAAAGCTGTCAGTGTAGCTGGGTTTAAAAAAGTTTGGACAGATTCCTGGGTAATGGTCCATAAACCATTGCTAAAGAGGACCCAGGCTATGCACTGCTTGCCCCCTCTCGGATTTTGGCACATGGCAGACAGCATGCCTCTCTGGACATCAAGTCTGGTCGGTAGATGGACGCCTCAGCACCCCTCAGAAGAGAGTCACCAACCGCCACTACCCTTCGCTTACTTGTGGTGACTGATTCTGCAACTTTGGGGTGCTCAAGCTGTGGTTCTTCCCTTTCCTGGGATGCTTCTACCTCCTCCAAGTCCAGGGCTACATACTGGTTCTTCAGTTCAAGGGCTGGAGGAGTTGGAATGTTGATACTGCAGGCTCTGGTGACTCGTGTCCAGCCTTCTTCATTCTGTAGTCTCCCATCTTCACTTCTGTTGGAGAGCTTGGATGTTTCAAGAAGCATCTCATCAATGTACTTCTCAGTGTCTCGAATGCTTCTCAGGCTTGCCACCTCTTCCCAGTGCTCCTCCACTTGTTTCCTGAGAGCCTCAGCTTGCAGGCATCCTGCACATGGAACTGGTCCTTCAACTGGCATTGGGATCTCTGTCTGGACAGAGACAGAAGCTGTAACAGGGGCAACAGCTTTAGCAATATGATTTTTCCATTGTTTAGTTGATGGAGATTTGGTACCTGTTGAAGTAAAAGACAGAGACCTACCAAAGTTACTATCTGTTCCTCAGCTGTCCTTTAAGAGAAAAATCAGCTAACCTCTTTTAAGTATGTTTTAACAGTGCTGTTCTATGTCCCTGTGTGTAGCTAATTAGGGAGCTGCCCTATAAACCAAGAATGCTCACATGGGGTGGGTGGGTGTGGGTGTGGGGTGGGTAGGGAGGGACCTAACATCTGATGAGATCAGTGGCTTCAAAGAGTTAGCTGTGAATGGGTAACTGGAACAAAGACAATGAACTGTAACTGAATGAGCTTTGCTCAGCACCAAAAAAAAAAATCCCCCTTTGCAGTTTAGAAAAAAAACTTAGCAGTATGTTTACTAAGGAGTGTTAAGCGAGCACCGGATAATGAGTCTAAATGGCAGTATTACGGGTGTTTGTGGATGGGGCAGGGAATAGGCATACCGGCATTAAGGGAACAAGGCACCACTTATCGGGTACTAAGGGGATACTGGACATTAAGGTGGCAATCGTGCATCTTACCGTCCAAAAAAGGCAGCCATCTTAATGCAGGATAAGGGAGCCTGCCTGAAAGTGTCTTATCAGGGGCTGCATGCAGGGACGGCCAAACCAGTAGGCAAACTAGGCAGACGCCTATGGAAGCTACTTCCAGAGGGCAGCCAAAGCCGGTTAATCCAAGCTAAATAATGGAGTTTGACAGCGAGAGGGGATGCACGCTTGATGTTCGCCTAGGGCACCAAAACTCTGAACCAACTGTAGGGCTAGCCCTGGCTGCAGGGAAGGAAAGGTAAGAGGAGCTGGACCTCAATGACCCAAATAGTTCTTACATATCGCTCAGTACAAGGGAGGATAATGTTGCAGCCAGTGATACTGTCAAAGTGATGGGTAGTCTATGAATGTGTCCTGATGTCAGTGTGTGGTCTTGGATCATTTGTAAGTGTGTCTAGAAGGAGGCTCCAAGGCCCTGATGGGTCCATGAAAGGCATGACAGTGCAGGAGTGCTGCTGTGCACAGTACACACATGATAGATGTGAGTGATGTGTAGTTATGGTAAGAAGCTCACTGTATTGAGCGTGGTGTAGCATCTGACAGAGGTGGACATGACTGAAGCAGATGGTCCTATGTGGATGGATATGAGCAATGACGTATGTAGAAACATGATAGGGGTGTATGTATGTTATGTGGCAATGTACATGAGCCCTAAATAAAATCCCTCAAGATTGGGGAAACTGTTGTTGTCCTTGTCATGATGAAATATATGTATGTATGTGAGTGTAAGCATCACACATTAACAATATGGAGTAGCCTAGTGGTTAGCTCACTGACTTAGTAACCAAGAGACCAGGGTTCATTTCCCACTAGCACTCCTTGTAGCCTTGGGCAAGTCACTTAACCCTCCATTGCCTCAGAAAAATCCAAGGTAGCAATGTCCCTGTTTAATGTACATTACCAAGTTTAAGTTGCAATGTAAACTGCTTTGACTATAAAAAGCCTGTTAAATAAATAAATATGTCTTGTAAACGTCCAGAAAGAATCATTATGTTGTCATCCCACTCACATGGAGCCCCTACCTTTGGTCCATGAATTACAGTGGCGCAAGGAAAGGATGAGTGTCATGTCAAGATGATGCAGTGCCTATGTGCCAATGAAAGATATATGTTGATGGGCATGTCACAGATGCAGTACGCTGTAATAGAGCCTCCTTGTAAGCTCTCTGCACTATGTTTGTCAATGGTGCATGGGTTGCATAGGAAACAATAGAAACATTCAAACATGATGGCAGAAAATTGAAAGAGTACTCTGCACCCCCCTCACCTACAACGAGGCAGGGCTCTTGGGTATAACAGAAATCCATATACAATGGCAATGAGAAGGTTAATTGGTAAAGCAGTAAATAATACACAACACACTTGTATTATAAAAATAACCAAAGCTTTGGGAGAGCAAGCTAGGCCGCTGCCTATGTTTACTCTGATATCATAGCTTTAGGCCACTTTATTTATAGGTAAAGATTCCATTACACAGCATAATTTCACTTTATTATTCTACGTCTCACATCATGTATATTCATAATATACATATTCTATTCTACGTCTAGTGTCACGTATATTCATAACATACTTTTCTATAGGCATGCACGTCATAGACAATCATGAAAAGACATACATATATTCTCAGACATGACTATGTAGGCCTTAATTCTAATTAATTCTAACACTGACAGTTTGATATCTCTGACCAGAGACTGAGCGACTGAGAAGCTGGGTAAACAACTTGCCTTTTACTTATCTTTCTAATAACAAGACTAATGTTTATGTTATCTAAGACCTTTCACCCAGTTTCTTCTACAATCTACAGAGTTTTCAAGGATGATATTAAGTAAGGAGCTACAAATGATATTAACTCTTTCTTAGGGCTTATAGTAATATAATGTTATACATAGGGCCTGACTGTGTATCCAGCCTGGTACAATCAAGCTTTCTTTCAGTCCTTCCTCTGATTCTGTAAAGAATCATTTCACAGATAAGGAAACTCAGACATCGGTATTAAAAATGGATCGTAGCTAGCTTCTGGGTCAACCTGTAACATCATTTTATGGGTCAGTGTCTCCACTGATTTCTTACAGCAAGCAGATTTTACACAAAGAATTAATGCTCCTATAATGATAATCCCTAATAAGCCAAATAATGAAGCTAATATGCCTTGCAGGGGCCTAGATAATAAACACCAGAAAGAAGAAACAGAATAAAAAAAAATCAGAAAAAGAACTTACATAACTACTACTTGATACAAATGTACGATTCCTAACCTTATCTAGTAGGCCTTTCACTATTTTTCCTTCATCATCAAGCAAACAATAATTAATAATTATAATTATAATAATAATAATAAATAAATAAATAGATAAATAAATAAATAAATAATCCATACATGCCATTTTCCTTCGCTAGGAGATGTCTAAAACCATGCGATTCTGAGCTGCATAAGTGTAGAGTTGAGAGCCAAACAGTACCTGTAAATGCATCTATCTGAGATTTAGTTAAAGGACTTGTAGAGTCTACCAACTGTTGTGCTGCTATTATGGCTTCATCCTGAGGGGAAACATCCCATTTTCTTCTTAAGGAATTATTCAAGGTTGATAATAAAGTAACATTTTGGTAAGGTAAAAACCACCACGGGGTATCTAACTGAGCAACATAGCAAGTACCTGACCAACCTCTGGGAAGTTCTGTATATGCAAGATTACCACACACAAAATAGTCTCCCTCTAAAGCCACTAATCCATTTTCCCAAATCGTCAAGTTGCGGGGACAGACTAGATTCTGTGTACAATTATTCAAAGCCCACTGAGTAATGTTCATTTCCTTAATTCCTGAGTAATGTTCATTTCCTTAATTCCTGCAGATAGATTACGTTCCCAGGGATGGTAATATCCTAATAAGGGGCAACTCCAGTTAGGTATGTCTCGGACTGAGTCATTCAAATGGTAGCCAGAACTATTATACTGTAACAAGTCATAATCATGCACCTGATTCCCTTGAACTTGCATTAATTATACTACAGAAATATAAGGTTTCTGTACGTGGGATTTCTTATATCAGATGGAAGAATTATGTAGCATTATTATTCTACAAACGTACATTATTATTCTACAAAAATATTGGAATAGCCCTCATAACTTTCCCAAGATTCTTAAAGCAGTACTGCTTCATTAACAATAATATGCCACAGCACAACTAAGACCAAATACGGAAACATTCTTAGCAAACCTCTAAATATCTGAAACTATAATTACTCCAAAAATAAATGTTCTAAGACAAACTAAAAATACACCTACTCTTCTTAATATGATGAAGATATATAGTATAGCTATAACTACCCCTTAATTCTCAATTACGTCATGAAGTAGAGGTTAAGTACCCAAAGGTCATTGCTTATATATTAGTAAAATAGTAAATCAAACCACCTTTATCCACCTAATCAGTAGTATAAATGCTGGACAAAAGGTTTTTGCATAAGTAGTTCATTCAAAAAGCATGTAAATCCTGAGGATCTTTTCTGTAATATCAATGTAATGTTCAATAAGTCTCTGCGTTGTATTTTCTTGATTCACTGATGAAGGGAGCCACCGTCTGGAGTCTGTGAAGGAGCCTTTGTACACTGTGTAAGGTGTATCCAATGAGAATGACCTTCCACTTTACAAGCCGAGTATCCCACCAGGAGCACACAAAATGGACCTAGAAACTTGGGAGCCAGAAGCGTCTTTGGATGCAAATTCTTAATCAGGACCCAATCTGGTGACTTCACTTCTGGATATAATGATTCTGATGATTCTGGATATGATGATTCTGTCATCTCGTTGAGGATTCACTTTCAATAAAAGGGAAACAGACAGGACTGAGTGCAACCGTGAGCAATAAGTCAAAATATCGCTGCGCAACAATTGGGGATCCGGGATAACTGCCAAGTAATGTGGAGAAGTAGCTGGACGTCCAGTAACTATTTCATATGGTGTCAGGCTGGGGGAATACTGGGCTTGATGGACCTTGGTCTGACCCAGTATGGCATATCTTATGTTCTTATGTAATTACACACAGCCATAAGGGCAAAGGGAAGGATTACAGCATCTGGCACTATTGGCCTCTTCCCCCACAGCTGGGTTCTGTGGCAGTGGGGGGGGGGGGGGGGGGAGAGGGCAGCCTGGATCTCTGCCTGGGGTGCCAGGACCCTTGGACTGCCCCATGTGGCACATTGGCTCTCTGCAGCAGTAGCAGGACTGTGTGCTGCCACTGTCCCTGTGGGATCATGACGAACATCACAGATGGAACTGCGGATGGCAGAATACCTCTTTATGGAGAGGCTAAAAATATTGGGGCTCATTAACCTGGGGAAGAGATGGCTGAAGGGAGATATGATAGAGGTCTATAGATTATTGACCGGAGTGGAAAAGGTAAACGTAGATCGCTTTTTTATGCCATCAGACTGTGGATAGACTAGGGGACCTGCAATGCAGCTACAGTGTAAACCATTTGGGTCTTCTAGGTGAAAATATTTTTTCAGTTGACGTGTAATCAAAGCCTGCAATCCATTACCGGAGGATGTGGTAAAAGCTGTCAGTGTAGCTGGGTTTAAAAAAGTTTGGACGGATTCCTGGGTAATGGTCCATAAACCATTGCTAAAGAGGACCCAGGCTATGCACTGCTTGCCCCATTACAGTTCTTGGGGATCGTGTATGTCTTTTGGGGAAACTGCTAGATACTTGTGACCTAGATTATGCACTGTTGGACACAGGATACTGGGCATGATGGACCTTGGTCTGACACAGTTTGACATATTTTGTAGTCTTATGTTCTTATGTGCCATCTAGGCAGCTGCTTGGTCCCCCCTGTGCACTAGCAGCCCCCACTGCATGACCCATGTGCCACCTCCTTTGCCCCCATTTGCACCATCAACATAGTGCCCTTTCATACTTGAGCACTATGCTGTTGCTGCTAATGGAGCACTACTATCACTCTCTTGGGCTCATCTGTCTGTGCATCACATTACAGATGTAAACTAGGCTCTCTCTCCTCAAAAAACACCCTTTCCGCGAGGTTTTGAGTTGTGTTAGGGTTCCTGCTGTTAAGGTGCCTGCGTTAAGGGAGCAAGCCTTGTTCCTGCCCACTCCCCGCCCATTGACCCCCACTTTCCGCCCCGTGCACGCCTTCTCTCCATCCACAGGTTCCGTTAGCGCACGATAAAGTGGCTTTTTGGGTGCGCTAAGGGTATACATGTGCAG
Source organism: Ichthyophis bannanicus (assembly GCA_033557465.1). Lineage (NCBI taxonomy): Eukaryota > Metazoa > Chordata > Amphibia > Gymnophiona > Ichthyophiidae > Ichthyophis > Ichthyophis bannanicus. The sequence continues at coordinate 1,358,378,844 of CM066033.1, read as the reverse complement.
TTAGTGCGTGCTAACGTCACACTTGCTCCTTTACCGCAGTTTAGTAAACATACCTCTACGTTTTCCTAATATAGATGCCTGTCTTCCTCTCTCTGTGATGTCTTGTATTTCCTGAAGGCCTCCCTCTTTTTCTTCACCTTTTCAGCTACTTCTTTTGAGAACCATAGCAGTCTCCTTTTCCTTTTACCTTTATTTACTATTTTAACAAAACGTTTTGCTGCTCTTAAAATATCCCCCATTCTAAAATACAGAAACATTCAAACATGATGGCAGAAAATCACCACATGGCCTATCTAGTCTGCCTGTTCATATCAACTGCAATAGTTGCCTTCTTTCCATTACAGATTCTCTGGGCTTGTCCCATGCTTGTTGGAATCTGGCTACCATCCTTGTCTCTACCACCCCCACGGGAAGACTATTCTACGTATGCACCATTCTTTCTGTAAAGAAATATGTCTGCATATTACATCTGAGTCTATCCCCCTTCACCTTCATCCAATGTAGTGGTCAGAAAGTGCTCAACATTCAAATCCTGCCAAGAAAATATCTGGGTGAGCAGGAACATCCGCAATACTGACATGTGTACTAACCTCAGGGTTACACAGGCATAATGGTGGTCCAAGCTATGACAACATGAATGTCACTAAATTGGTCTGCTGCATGAGAGAAGTCAATCCCCTTGATTACCAGATAAGGTGGTAGAAAAAACTCCCAACAGTTAAATAAATAAATAAATAACCTAGACTCTGTCCCTGATATAGCCGTGGTGTGATATAGCACTGCAGCCCCTGCAGATGGCATGACAGCAGTTGCAAAGTTGGCACACCTCGATCAAATGTAGGAGCTTGGCCTGCTGTGGTATGGTGTGGTCTGCCTGGGGTGGAGTTTGGGTGGAGAGAAGCTGAGCTATATGCCTGAACCCCTGTAGTATGGCAACATAGCCAAATGCCATCAGTATGGGATGAGCCTACTCAAATGCTTGTATGGGATGTCTGAGAGGACCAGCCAAAAGCATAGGAATTCATGAATGTGAAAAATGATGTGTATATTTCCTGCCAAGGGTTGTAAGCAGGCACTCACTCGTCACTGCACAGAGCACATTTACAATCAGGGCCCGTGTGTTCTGTCAAACTGCCAATGATCCAAATTGAGACAACTGTATGCTACAACCCCTGATGAGTCAACACAGGTTATGCTCATGAAGACTGTTGCCCTGGCTCAACAGGGTGATTCCATATCTTTGTCAAGTGTCATGCTATAACACCCATTTACTAACTTCCTCTGCTACCACAGTTGCAATGCAAGTACCTCATACACCCAAGGTTGGGAGTTCCAGATTCAACAATGCCAAGCAGGGCTGGCCCACCCATTAATAAAACCACACATATAGGTAGGGTGAGTCATGACTCCAAGAAAAATGTTTTTCAAGCACCAGCATATCACACATTGTGACTGGATCAATACTGTTGCATGCAGGTGCCTTCATTGCCTGCTGCTGATGTCCTTCCAAAAGAATATCCTGTCAGAGGGAGCTGGAAGTTGGATATAAAGGCCAGGGGTTGAGAGAGGCTGGCCTTGAGGGGAAATGCACATGGTATATTGAAGTGATCGGCGTGAATGAAGCTGATGGTGATTCACAATACTTTGGTTTGTGGGGAGGGGGTCTATGTGGATCATGGGTCATGGTGCAATATCCTGGAACTTGGAAGCCTTGAACCCCTGCAAGGCATTCAGTGGTGCATCTGCTCCATTGAATGATTGCTATTATGCCCCATCTCTGAGGTGAGATGATATGCGGGGGTCTTTACTGAAGGCCTGCCAAGGGTGGCAAATTGCATTAGGACATCCCTGATTCCAATATCACATGTGTGGATGTGTTATACATATGTCTGGCCCACAGTAGCAAATGCTGTCTAATACAGGTGTGATGTGTAATGACCTAGGAAGAGAAGAAGGGGAAAAGATTGTATAAATTTAGATGTGAACACCTTACAGTGGATGTTGAAAGTCATTGATAGTGTGATAAGAATTTATTGTAATGTAAAGGACACTGCCAAATTGCTGACCACAGTATATATAGCCCAGTTTAGAAAGGCCCTCAAATTCAACCTATTCATCAAATACTACCCAACATAAAATAAAACTTACAGTCCCACCGCAAACGTAATCACAGATTTCTCATTGTTACTAACATTCTGGCTAAATTGTGTAAATAGTTTGAGTATGTTATCTAGTTAACTGATCATATACTCCATGTAGATAGTTCTCCCATTTTAATTGTTTTTTCCAAGTTTATGCTCCTGTTATATGTAACACCGAACAGCTTGTTGTTCTGGTTTTTGTTTTGTTCTCTGTAAACCGCGCTGATGCCGAATAGTGCGGTATATAAGAAATGTAAATAAATAAATAAATAAATATAGAATGGATGGCGGTTAGGGATCCTCAGATGTAAGACTGTTCTGTGAAATAGTCTGACAAGCATGGACTGTGCCCCTGTGCCTCTGCATCCCTGTCCTGGCTCTTTTTAGGTCATGTGAGCTCCATAATGTTGCTGTCATTTGATTCCTTGTGTGCCACAAATCCTGGAAACCCTATGGGTCACGTTGCCCTGCAGCAGCTTCCCCACATATTTGCATTAGGTGCTCTAATAAACAGACAGTATATGGGACATACATGCATACACTGCCTGACAAGTTAAGTAGGCCATGATGCAAGGAGATGATAGTGACTATTTGTATGTGTAGCATGCAAATGCCAAATGCTGTGCAACCAAATAGGGACTGGCCACATTGGGGATATTAGCCCAACAGCTGTACTGTGACACATGGTATCAAAGACTCACCCACATGAATTGACTTCACTGTTGTCCAGTCATATCTGTGAAATATGACCTGTCTGCCACACTGTGCATATGAAGCAAAGAAAGGATGTGTGAATGTTTGCAGATCACCATCACAGGAGTGAGATGTGGCAGTGTGTACTGCATATATGTGAAGGAGGCAAAGTCCTTGGTCTGCAGGTATCATGCACTATCACTGTCATGTCAAATTCTGATGTCCTGGACAAATATCCTGCAGGAGCATGCCAAATTGCAATGTGCTGCATGAGCCGCCATACAGTCATGCAGTCTGCAGGGCATGATTGTGATGTCTATACTTGGAGACACAATGTACTTTCCAAACAAACTATGAAGGCATAGCTTCCTCCACAGCTTCCCCAAGCACACAATGGATGTCTCAAAGAACTCCTTACACCCTCCTTAGAAAACCTAGAAACCATCCTAAATACAGTCAATGTAACAACCTCACCATGGATCTATGCTCAGTAAGCTGGATAAAGCTTACCCGATCCAACATAGCACCATTCCTTAAAAGGATAACACAATACTCCTTCGAGCAAGCCTACCTACCAGCTTGCCTCAAGAACGAGTTGATCAGACCCGTTCTAAAGAATCCAAAACTGAATGCAAGAGACCAAGCTTCCTACAGACCATTCACCAATCTGCCATTTCTAGCTAAAATAATTGAAAAAGTAGTCCAATTACAACTGCAGGAGTACATCAACACAAACTACCCACTAGACTCACAACAGCACGGCTTCAGACCATATAATGGTGTAGAAAAACTCATCACTTCCCTTTTGACATCACAAAAGGCATTCAGAACCTGCGACAAGGATTTGTCCTGGATATTAAAGCTGCATTTGATTGAGTATCGCACAATCTACTATTCATATGTCTACAAGAAATTGGAGTTCTGGGATCTGCATTAGAATGGTTTTGCTCCTACCTGACACAGCGTCAACAACATGTCAAAATAGCGAACATTAAATCTTCCCCATTCACGCTAACCCAGGGCATCCCACAAGGATCAGCACTGTCATCCTTACTATTCGACATTTACCTACAGCCAGTCTGCAGCATTATGCAAATCCACAACATCCTAAACCACATCTATGCTGATGATGTCATGATTTACATGCCATTCTCCACCACAAAAACTGTTACACTCCCTTAATAGATTGCTTCAATGCAATTTCCAACTGATTGCTACAACACAATCTTGAAATAAATTACAAAAAACGGAAGTACTCTTCATAACAAGGGACAAAAATTTCACACCACCATCAGTACTAAAGGTCAACAACACAGAGCTTGAGGTTAAAAAAAGAGGTCAAATACCTAGGGATAACGACCAACAATTCACACTACAAAAGCACATCAACAATGCCATCAGAATGGTCAACCAGAAGATAAAAATCCTCCAGCACCTATGACCTCTGCTCGAAGTCAATGACTTCAGCACAGTCCTTCAAGCTATCATATTCCCACAATTTCATATTACAGGGTCTTCTTAAATATGTATACAACCATTACTAATGGCACATCACACAGCAACCAGACTTCTGGAAAGAGTATCAAGAACGGAACATATAACCCCCATTCTAAAAAAGTTACACTAACTTCCTCTTTCATACCACATAAGATACAAAGTAATAATGACTGTTTTCAAAGCCCTTCACAACACGACAGCCACACGCCTGCAAAACATGCTGAAAAAACCTTCACAGAATAGGAGCAGGAGACTAGGTGCTCAAAACACTGAAATTTAATTAAACAACCTGTGCAAGAGCCTTCTCACTGTATGCACCCAGAATCTGGAATAACTTTCCCACAAAACTAAAAGACATAAAAGACATTTACCAATTCCAAAAGGAACTAAAAACACTATTATTCAAAGAGCACTTTGAGGACAAAACATAAACCAACTTCACCCGAAGCCGTCTTCTGCTCTTACACTTGGATATGCATACATTGAACTTTTGACAAACAGAATCCATTACCACGATGATTCACACAAACCCAATCATCTAATTTCAGTGACTTGCAAACATCAATGTACCATATACACACAACCATTATCACAACCTACCATTTTTAAAAAGCTCACTTCATGTTAACATTCCTTATTCAATGTCAAAGTTATCATTCCATGTTATTATTCCCTGTCCTATGTAACATTAATTTAAATTGTTCCATGTAAACCACATTGACCTTTGGAAATGCGGTATATAAAAAAATGCTAAATAAATAAATTAGGCAAGACTCTAAGCATATGTGTGTCCTGATGTCAGTAAGGAATCCTGCAGATGCAGAAACCTCTGTCCTATACTGATACCTGGAATGTGACAGAATAGTCTGTGGTCTCCTCAAATGGAATGGAGATTTGTGCTGTCTGTGGGCACCATGAAGCTACTGGGAATCCAACATATGTCCCTAGTGAAGCAGCCTGTGGTAAAAACAAGAGGCAAATCAACATATGCGATCTATGCATTCAACGATTAGAGTTGCATCGTTGTAGGGAGCCTGGACTTGTATGCCTCAAGGAATGGCAGTCAGTGAGATTATCATGTCTGACCACAATTACACCTGCTATGTTGCTCCATCATCTGTGAAAAACATGTGCATCACTGTTGGTTGTCTGAAATGCACAGTTCATAGAGGAACCATGTAACACTGTGCATTGCTGGGCTGAAGGCATCTAACTGATTGTTCATACATCCCGATAGGAGCAATGTGCAGTTGTGTACACACATCATTTGATATGGAGTTTATGTGCACTCATTGTACATTTGACAAACCTGGATGGTCAGATATATGCCTGCTACCTATCATTTGCTGTCTGTGTGCAGTTTCAATACCTTGCATTGGGCAGTGCCATGAGTGAGTAGGAGAGTATGTGATGCAGTGTCATATGTATCACATGTCAGATGCAGCACTTTGTGAATCAGAGGAGGCATTGTAATAAATGATGTGGTGTGCCTAAGGGACACTGTCCTCTGACTTTGCAAGGGATGGCCAGGTGAATGCATGCATGGTGATGGGCTGCTGCAAAGGATTGTGAAGGTGTGTTTACAGCAGATGTCATGCCAATCTTTCAACATGCAGTAACGGTATGCCATATTGGGTCCAGGAAAATGCTTGTCATGAATATACTGCTGAGTTAGGAGTGAGTGGACAGTCAAGGTATCAAGGGTATATGAATTTACATGTGTGCCAAGTTTGTTAAGCAGGTGTCATGTTTGCAAGTACACATGTTGGTACACTTACATACATTTCAATCACAATGACTGGATCATGTCAACATACCAAGACAAACCACCCATCTGGGCAGCAGCAGAATGGGACAGTGTTGACGGCGGAGGATCACATTTTTGTGACAACGGCAACAACACCAAACTTAAACTGCGCGGAAGAAAGGCCCGGCAATCTACTTCTGTATCTTGCCATGAAAACCCAATGGATAGTTACAACAAAACAAATTGTGCTATGGTGCTGGAAGATGAGACCCCCAGGTCAGAAGGCACTCAACTAGCTACTGGGGAAGAGCTGAAGACTTTTCAGAGTAAAGCCAGCATTTATGATGTGGTTGGATCAAAGCCCTCGGGAAGTCTGACTGCTGATGTAGCTGCGCATGAAATGAGAGTCCGAAGCTGTAAAGATGTCTTACACATTGGAACATGGAACGTACGAAGCATGAACCAAGGGAAGTTGGAGGTGGTCAAGAATGAAATGGAACGTGTACAACTTGATCTGTTGGGTGTCAGCGAACTGAAATGGACTGGCATGGGGCACTTTGCATCAGATGATCACATGGTCTACTATGCTGGAAATGAAAGACAAAGAAGAAATGGTGTTGCATTTATAATAAAGAAGAAACTTGCAAGAACTGTAATGAAATACAATGCAGTCAGCGAACGCTTAATCTATATTCGTCTACGAGGATTGCCTATCAACACAACTATAATTCAAGTATATGCCCCAACAACAGCTGCAGAAGAGAATGAAATTTAAGAGTTCTATGAACAAGTACAAGCTGAAATTGACAGAACATGCAAACAGGATATCCTGATCGTCATGGGTGACTGGAACGCAAAGGTTGGCAACAAAGAAGGCAAAGTAGTTGGAAAATATGGACTTGGCAACAGAAATGAAGCTGGAGAAAGACTGATAGAATTCTGCAAGACCAATGATCTATTCATCTCAAACACCTTCTTCCAGCAACACAAGCGGCGACTGTACACATGGACTTCACCAAATGGATTATATAAAAATCAAATTGACTACATATGTGGAAGTCAACGATGGAAAAGCTCTGTAACATCAACAAAGACAAAACCTGGAGCTGACTGTGGTACAGATCATCAACTACTAGTATGCAAACTCAAGCTAAAGTTGAAAAAGAGCAAACCACTCATGAATGCAGCAAAATATGACCTTGAGAATATACCACTGGAATTTAAAGACTGCCTGCAAAATCGATTTGCTGCTTTAGATACAAATGACAGAGCTCCGGAAGAGTTATGGAATGACATCAAGAAGGTTGTGTTGGAAGAAAGCGAGAAGTCTCTACAAAAGGTGAAAAAGCAAAAACGGCCAAAATGGATGACGGAAGAAACTCTGAAAATTGCCCAGAAACGCTGAGAAGCTAAAGCCAGAGGAGAAAGAAAGACAATCGCAGAACTCAACAGAGATTTCCAACGTGCAGCAAGACAGGACAAGGAAAAGTACTACAATGACACTTGCAAGGAAATAGAAGCAGAAACTATTAGAGGAAGAACAAGATCGACTTTCCTAAAGCTACGAGAGTTAAAGAAAAAGTTCCAGCCTCGAATTGGAATGTTACAAGATGCTCAAGGTTCTATGTTGAATGATGCTGAGAAGATCAAGAAAAGGTGGAAGGAATATACAGAGTTTTTATATGATAAAGATCAAGTGGACCAACAGCCGTTTCAACCTGTACCTTATGATCGGGAACCATTGGTGATGAAAGAAGAAGTTGAAGCAGCATTGAAGGCCTTATAAAAGAACAAAGCACCAGGCATTGATAGCATTCCCATAGAAGTATTGCAGCAATCTGATGCAGCTGTTACTGTACTCACAAGGCTCTGCCAAGAAATATGGAAGACAACATCATGGCCAACTGACTGGAAAAGATCTGTGTTTATACCAATACTAAAGAAAGGTGATCCAACTGACTGTGAAAATTATGGCACAATCTCTCTGATCCCACATGCCAGCAAGATTCTACTGAAGATTATTCAAAAGAGACTACAACCATACCTGGAACAAGAACTACCTGAAGTGCAAGCAGGGTTCAGGAAAGGGTGAGGAACGAGAGACATCATTGCGGATGTGAGATGGATCCTTGAAAAGACTAAAGAATACCAAAAGGATATCTATTTGTGCTTTATCGACTATAGCAAGGCTTTTGACTGTGTAAACCATGAGAAACTCTGGGCCACATTAAGAAGCATGGGTATACCAGAACACCTGATCGTTCTCTTGCGCAATCTGTACATTGATCAAGAAGCAACAGTTCGAACGGAAGAAGGAGAAACAGAATGGTTTAAAATAAGCAAAGGTGTAAGACAAGGCTGCATACTTTCCCCCTACCTGTTTAATTTATATGCAGAACAAATCATCAGAGAAGCAGGATTGTATGAAGACAACAGAGGTGTGAAGATTGGTGGAAGACTCATCAACAACCTTCGCTATGCTGATGATACCACATTACTGGCTGAAAGTGAAGATGATCTGAAACATTTGCTTCTCACAATCAAAGAACATAGTCTCAAAATGGGCCTGCACCTTAATGTAAAGAAGACAAAGATCATGACAACTGGCATAATCAACAGGTTCATCGTTGAAGGAAAAGAAATTGAAACTGTGAACAACTTTAACCTACTTGGATCAACTATCAATAAAGAAGCAACAAGCAGTCAAGAAATCAGACGACGCATTGCTCTTGGCAGAATGGCTATGAAAGACCTAGATAAGATTCTCAAGAGCAGAGATGTCTCTCTCCATACAAAGATTTGACTTGTTCAAGCCATGGTATTTTCAATAACATCATATGGATGTGAAAGCTGGACAGTGAAAAAGATAGACAGGAAGAAAATTGATGCCTTTGAATTATGGTGCTGGCGGCGAATACTGTGTATACCATGGACTGCCCGAAGAACAAACCAGTCGGTACTAGAGGAGATCAAACCTAAGCTTTCTTTAGAAGCTCAGATGACAAGACTTCTACTTTCATACTTTGGACACATCATGCGAAGAGAGAGATCATTAGAGAAAGACATTATGCTTGGCAAGATAGAAGGTCAACGCAAAAGAGGAAGGCCAGCAATGAGATGGATCAATACAATAACAGCAGCCACGGGTACCAGTCTGTCAACAATGAGCCGCCTGACTGAAGATCGAACACAATTTAGGACAACTATCCAGAGGGTCGCCATGAGTCGACTCCGACTCGACGGCACTTAACAACAACAACAACAACCTGTTGATGTATGTCCCTGTATGCTGCAGCTGCCAGCTGCCAGTATGCATTCACTTATTAAAAGGTACATTGAATGGACACCATTATGTGTGTCTCAAATTAGTGCATATCACATCACCAGATACTATTTGCCATATATGTGAAACAGTGAACAGACATGAACCCAATGAAGAACGCATAGAAAAATATTTATTTCTACACTATGTACAGCCACTCTGACAGATTAACACAAATATTTTAATGGGAACATGTGGGTGGGGTAGTCAAGAAAAGGAAAGGCCATACGAGGTGTCATCCAAAAACTATCAACATATGTTGTGTTGCTGCAGAACAACATTTGTTGTACCACAATGATATCAGGCATGCACTGATACAGTTATGTGATGTGCATTTGCAAAATGTGGCATGCCTGCAACACAACAGTGCATTGCAGTAATCCTATGATGTTGGGTATTCTGTCAAAGCAGTCTGTGACATAGATGATGAGTGTGAAAAAGTGAACTGCCAATTTGAGTTCAACTCTGCGTAAGTTGTGGAGATGCCTGCAAAGAAATGTATGGAAAGTTACATCCAGTGTATGGGGATGAATGCCAGAGTTGTGTCCCACTCCATGACTGGTCCAAATGTGTTCAGGATATTTGCCAAAGTCAGCACACTGATGAATGTTCTGGAAGGCCACACGTGAGCAGGGATGAAGACAAAGTTGAAGCACTGTGTGCTGCATTATGCACTTGTTGAGGATATGGAAAGCATTGTCTGCTGTGCAAAGTACAGTCATATTGTCACTTTGTGGATGAGATGTGTGTCTGAAGAGTTTCTACAGTATGCTAGGTTATTGTGAATGTCTCTGCTCATGGAACTTTCAAGAACCTCCCAGGATGTGGTGGGAAGAGGTGAAGTAACATAGTAACATAGTAAATGACGGCAGATAAAGACCAGCATGGTCCATCCAGTCTGCCCAGCATGATGGCAAGAGTAGGTGCACCTGCCGCTCTGTGCAGGCCACCCATCCCCACGTCCCTGTTTAGGGGTGAACCCACCACCCCATGCAGGACACCCCTATTTGTTGAGAAATTAGATGGTTCAGTTTATTTTGATTTTATCCTGTTGCTGTAGAGTGATCCACTGTGTCTGTCCCATGCCATTTTGAATTCCGTCACTGTGTTTGCCCCCACCACTTCCATCAGGAGGGCATTCCAAGCATCCACCGCCCTTTCTGTGAAAAAGTATTTCCTGACATTGCCTTTCAATTTACCACCTTGCAGCTTCCTGTTATGCCCTCTAGTTTTACAGCTTCCCCGTCTTTGGAAGTGGTTTGTTTGTTCATCGTTAACTCTTTAAGTATTTAAAGGTCTGACTCATATCTCCCCTGTCCCTCCTCTCCTCCAAAGTGTACATGTTTAGGTCTTCAAGTCTTTTCTCATAAGGCTTCTGACGCAGGCTCCAAATCATTTTGGTCGCCTTCCTCTGAATAGTTTCCAGTCGTTTTACATCCTTTGCAAGATACGGTCTCCAAAACTGAACACAGTATTCCAAGTGAGGCCTCACCAATGACTTGTACAGTGGCATAAGTACTGTGGTGAAGCATGCCCTCCAGAGGAGATGGAGATTGAAGAAAATCCTGAAAAGCGAAAGGATTTATACAGGATTTTCAATCCTAGAAGGAAAAAAACACACTGCTCTGCTGAGCTGAGCACAGACACCAGCCCAGGGGAGGAGTTAGGCAATGCTGATTGGGCACACCCAGGGGTTGGACAAGGTGTGCCGGGAAAAGAAACCCTTTTTAAAGCTTTGAACAAGGCTGCTAAGCAGATTACATGTGGCTCTAAGATTACATGTGAGAGTGGGTCCGAGCCAAGGAAGCAGTATGGCTGGAAGAGTGGGTCTGAGACCAGGAAGCAGTTTGGCTGTACGAGTGAGTCTGGAAGATTTGAGAGTGTTTGGAAAGGTTCTGCAAGGAGTTCTAAATGTGCTGTTAAGAGGAGTCCTGTGAGGAATGGACGGAGCCATGTTTTAGAATCCTGGGAGAAGACAGAACCCTGGAATAGAAAGCCTCCAAGGCAGGCACACTTTGAAGAAAACTCATTCTACAGGATAGAGCCTGGATCTGGAAAGCCCAGAAAATCCCACACCTGGAAAGCTCTTGAGCTACCAAAGAGGAGAAGAGCCTGGCAGAAAGAAGGCAGTTCTGATACAAGCCAAGATAGAGAAGGTAAAGCACAACTTCCTATTTTTAGGGCTTTCTTGAAGGAACCTGATCATTGCCCTGAACTGTTTAAGCCGAGAGCTGCAGTGGGAACAGTTAGTGACGGGGAGAAGAACATAGTATTTGCTGACAACTGCCAATCTGATCAAAAGCAGGCTGAATTGCTCTTCCAAGAATTTAAGCAGTTTCTAGAACTGAAAGCAGGAAAACAGCAAAAGCTTAATGAAGATAGTAGTTCTGTTAAGTCAGAGGATTTGATGCAGGTAGAAAATGATTTACCTACCGTAGGCACTGACCCTTGTAGCATGGACTGCTCTGTAAGCTGTAAAGAAGAGTAGTATAAAAGAAGCTTTGCACATTTGTATAAGAGGAATACAAATGTTGCTGTTTCTGCTGCCTGTGCCGTGAAGAGTTAATTATTTGCACCTGTGTTCTGAACCCACGCTGTGAGAAGAACAGCTGGTATTATGAGGCTGCAATGTTCATAAGCTACCACTCGAGGCAGAGCTGAGTTAAGCTCCTCTATAGATAAAAAGCTGAAGTTAAAGCTAATTCTATTTCAGTTGACCTAAGTTCCTGATTACTTCTGTTTGTGTTATAAGTGCACCCTTTACGTTTATGTATTTGAATTTTGATGCGCTGGAGAAACATCCCCAATACAAATAAATATTTCTTGCAAGCCTTACCATCTTTGTCGCAACTACACTTTATTCCTGAGAGAAAAGAGAGTGAACTACAATACCCAACATCCATAGGGAACAAGTTTGCCTCTACTCCCAAGGGACATTAAGGCCACTCCTGCCTGTTAGCTCCAGGGCGCAGGCAGGAGCATCGCAAGTGGCGTCGTTTTGAGGATTCTACGCATGTGCTAAAGGTGCCACGTGGAAGACCTACAGGAGGCAACTGCCCAGGAGGAGCCCAGCTGCAGACTATCCGGAAGGGAAGGAGTGACAGCATCGGAGGGCTACTGGCTGCAATGTGATTGCTAAAGCCTGAAGCACCACCTAAGCCAGGTAAAAAGTATCCACCCGGGAGAGGTCAGGATACAGGGCAAGGGGTGATTGCTGGGCCTGGTTTGAAAAAAAAAAAAAAAAGAGGGTTTTTTTTTTTTTTTTGTGATATCGCACTTGGGTTTTTCTTTGTGTTTGTGTTCACAGAGGTTCCAAGGATGTCTCTGGATACCCAAGAAGTGTTTAGGTGGATGGCCACACAGCTAGAGAGGCAGAGAGACTTGACCTTGGAGGCCCAAGAAAGAAATGCTGCAAGCCTTCAAGCGCAGCAGAAACCATTATTGGACATGTTACAAGCATGGGTTGCCGAGCAGAGGAAGCCGTCGGAGCCATCAAACACTCCACCAGGTTTTCCAGCAGCAGCTGCGCTTAGTTTGCACCCAGGGACGATGTTCAATTTTGGACAGTTTAAGGATACAGATGATATTGATGATTATATAGAGTGCTTTGAGAGAGTGGCGCATTTAAGTGCTTGGCCGAAAGGGCACTGGGCCATCCGTTTTGCCGTGTCCCTTACTGGGGAGGCCATGGCCACATATAGAAGTATGCCACCTGATCTCACTGGGGATTATGATGAAGTTAAGAGAGCGGTCAGGGAGAGGCTGGGCCTCACGCTGCTAGTTTATCACAATCTCCTACGAGCGGTAAAGTTGAAACCAAATGAAACCCCAAAAGCCTTGTGTTATAGGATTCGCATGCTGATAAACAAATGGCTTGATCCAGGGGGTAGGTTCAAAGAGTCCATCATTGATAGTCTCATATTAGAGCAGTATATGAGTGCTGTACCCACCGAAGTACGTACCTTCCTGATTTTACAGAGCTGTAAAACCCTGCAAGAGGCTATTGACCTCACGGAGCGCTTCATGGAAGCCAAGCTAACGGCCCATGAAGGCGGCAGCGTTTCTAAGGGGACAGCGATACGGGAATCAGAAAGGAAGTGGAAGTTAAGTGATGAGACAGGAAGAATGTGCATGCCAACTATGAAAGGTACGATTTCGCATAGGAAATGTTTTAAATGTGGTTGAGAGGGCCATGTACAGAAAAATTGTTATGTAAAGACAGCTTTAGTAGCAGTGAATGCACAGAAGGCCAGAGAAGGTTTTCTAATTGACATAGAGGTGCAGGGAATTGCCACCACAGCGCTACTAGACTCCGGCGCAGAGCAGACAATGCTGTCTAAGGCGCTGTGGCAGCAAATTGAAGCATCGGGGGTAGCAATTCAGCCTGTACACACAGTAAAAATTCGCTGCGTTCATGGAGGCACTTCATTATACCATGTATACAACCTCCAGGTGAAAGGGTTGGGGAATAATAGGAAAATCCCCATAGCAGTAGTACCTAAGCTACTGAACAATATAGTTTTAGGAAGAGACTGGCCCCACTTTCATAAGGATATGAAACAAGGCCTGACCTCTAAGAAAGCCATGGTATCTACAAGAGCCCAGGTTAAGGTCGCAGAAAAGGGAGAAGATCCTACAGATGAATTCTTAGGAAGTCTTCCCTCACATGAGGACCTAATAACCACCCCAGGAGAAAAAATTAAAAGAACTAAAGCAGAGAAGCTTAGTGAGAGACGTGATCGCTCTCAGCAGAGGGCAGAAACACAGGCTGGCCAAGAATTACCATGGGTACCAGGAGAATTAGTTGGGAAATTCCCGACGTTCCCCAATGAGCAACTAGCCGACCCTGCTCTGAGTCAGGCGTTTAAATGGGCCCAGAGTGATAGGGATACCCTACCAAGATTTTTCCTTGATACTGGGATACTTTACAGAGAGAGCAAGGATCCCTATACAGGCGGTACCCGCAAACAGGTAGTGGTGCCCGCAACTTTTAAAAATTTAGTTTTGCGGCTGGCCCACGACCATCCTGTCGGAGGGCACAAGGGCATCCAAGGTACTTTGGATCAAATCTTGGCAAGATTCTATTGGCCGGGTGTTTTTAAGGAAACCGCCAAGTTTTGCGAAGCCTGTCCAACATGCCAGCGAGTTTCTGCAACCCATCCTAGAGAGGTCCCGATGATATCTTCCCCGGTTATTACTGAACCGATCCATAGAATGGCTATGGACATTATTGGTCCTTTAATTAAAACTCCCCGGGGGTTTCAGTATATTTTAGTGGTCATTGACCAAGCAACAAGGTTTCCTTGGGCCATGCCACTACGCAGTATATCAGCAAGGGCCGTGGCGGGTGAACTTATAAAGCTCTTTTGTGAAGTTGGTTTCCCTCGCGAAGTCCTCACGGATCGAGGAAGCAACTTCCTTTCTAAATATTTAGCACAGGTTTGGGAGGCGTTTGATATCCGCCATATTAAGACCTCAGCCTATCATCCCCAAACCAATGGTCTCGTAGAGAGACAGAACCAGACTATTAAAAGAATGTTGCACCGCAGTCTGGAAGGAGATATGGCCAATTGGGGTACAATGCTCCCGTTCGTCCTCTATGCATGTAGGGAGAGGAAACAATCTTCCCTAGGGACAGCGCCATATGAGCTAATGTATGGTCGATCACCCCGTGGGGTATTAGATATCCTAAAAGAGCAGTGGGTAGAACCCAACATACAAGAGGTAGGAGCACCTGAGTTCCTAAAGGATTTAAAAGACCGCTTACGCCGCACCTCACAGGTCGCGGAGGTAAATTTAAGGGGCAGTCAAACAAGGCAGAAGTCCTATTATGACCGTGGCACACGGCCGCGCCAGTTGGCTGTAGGAGACAAAGTTGTAGTGATGGTAGCAGGGCCAGACCCTAAATTTGAGAGCCAATGGAAAGGGCCTTGTAGGGTAGTCCAGCCAGTGGGTCCAGTCTCTTATCTTGTTGAAAATAGGAAAGGACGCCAACAAGTCTACCACAACAACCTCTTGAAGCCTTGGCATGATAGGGCAGCTTTAGCTCAGGTAGCCACCATAGTCCCCAACATTGAAGTTGTGGAAAAGACACAATACATTGCAGAATCTATGAGTAGAATCACGTGCTGTGCCCCTGGTCAGAAGCCAGCCTGTGATATCTTAAGGGGGGGGGGGGGGATCTGTGGTAAAGAATGCCCTCCAGAGGAGATGGAGATTGAAGAAAATCCTGAAAAGCGAAAGGATTTACACAGGATTTTCAATCCTAGAAGGAAAAAAACACACTGCTCTGCTGAGCTGAGCACAGACACCAGCCCAGAGGAGGAGTTAGGCAATGCTGATTGGGCACACCCAGGGGTTGGACAAGGTGTGCCGGGAAAAGAAACCCTTTTTAAAGCTTTGAACAAGGCTGCTAAGCAGATTATATGTGGCTCTAAAATTACGTGTGAGAGTGGGTCCGAGCCAAGGAAGCAGTTTGGCTGGAAGAGTGGGTCTGAGACCAGGAAGCAGTTTGGCTGCACGAGTGAGTCTGGAAGATTTGAGAGTGTTTGGAAAGGTTCTGCAAGGAGTTCTAAACGTGCTGTTAAGAGGAGTCCTGTGAGGAATGGACGGAGCCATGTTTTAGAATCCTGGGAGAAGACAGAACCCTGGAATAGAAAGCCTCCAAGGCAGGCACACTTTGAAGAAAACTCATTCTACAGGATAGAGCCTGGACCTGGAAAGCCCAGAAAATCCCACACCTGGAAAGCTCTTGAGCTACCAAAGAGGAGAAGAGCCTGGCAGAAAGAAGGCAGTTCTGATACAAGCCAAGATAGAGAAGGTAAAGCACAACTTCCTATTTTTAGGGCATTCTTGAAGGAACCTGATCATTGCCCTGAACTGTTTAAGCCGAGAGCTGCAGTGGGAACAGTTAGTGACGGGGAGAAGAACATAGTATTTGCTGACAACTGCCAATTTGATCAAAAGCAGGCTGAATTGCTCTTCCAAGAATTTAAGCAGTTTCTAGAACTGAAAGCAGGAAAACAGCAAAAGCTTAATGAAGATAGTAGTTCTGTTAAGTCAGAGGATTTGATGCAGGTAGAAAATGATTTACCTACCGTAGGCACTGACCCTTGTAGCATGGACTGCTCTGTATGCTGTAAAGAAGAGTAGTATAAAAGAAGCTTTGCACATTTGTATAAGAGGAATACAAATGTTGCTGTTTCTGCTGCCTGTGCCGTGAAGAGTTAATTATTTGCACCTGTGTTCTGAACCCACGCTGTGAGAAGAACAGCTGGTATTATGAGGCTGCAATGTTCATAAGCTACCACTCGAGGCAGAGCTGAGTTAAGCTCCTCTATAGATAAAAAGCTGAAGTTAAAGCTAATTCTATTTCAGTTGACCTAAGTTCCTGATTACTTCTGTTTGTGTTATAAGTGCACCCTTTACGTTTATGTATTTGAATTTTGATGCGCTGGAGAAACATCCCCAATACAAATAAATATTTCTTGCAAGCCTTACCATTTTTGTCGCAACTACACTTTATTCCTGAGAGAAAAGAGAGTGAACTAGAAGAGATCACGTGATGCGGTGAGGGAAGCAGACGTGTGCTGCTTGCGCTCCGGTCTCCTTCAGCCTAACCGTGCATTTATTGCCGATCCCAGAGCGGAAATTAGGCTATAAACGTTATTAATTTGGTTATATAACCGATCTCTGGCTGAAGTTGTTCTGGGAGATCATGGAAAGGATGGCTGCAGCCGTAAAAACTGCTCGGAGGGAGAAGGACCGTGGCACTCCAGCGCCTAAAATGGCCGACGCCATGACCATGCTGAAATCGCCGACCTCGCCAGCCTTCCTAGAGGAGGTTTCTGCAGCAGTGGCGGAGGCCCTATCTACGCAATTCACAGCGCTACATGAAAAAATGGATACCCTGCAAGAATTGGTGGGCGCCCTGGGGAGCAGACTCCAGGAAGCGGAGGATCGCATCGGGAGGGCTGAAGATGGCCTGGAGACCCTAACGCAGAGTGTGCAGACTCTGAAAGCTCAAATACACGCGCATGAACTAAAAATGGATGACCTAGAGAACTGATCCAGGCGGAATAACCTGAGAGTGATGGGCATTTCCGAGTCGATAGCGGATAAGGACCTTAAGCAATACTTGGAGTCTCTGCTCCCCCAGCTATTTGAGGGTATCGAAGATCATGGTAAACTGTTCATTGAGAGAGCGCACCATGTGGGAGGTAGGCATGTGAGGGACTCGCGGCCGAGAGTGGTGCTCGCAAAATTTCTACAATACCCTCAGAAGGAGGCTATATTACAAGCTGCTAGGCGGAAGGGCGAGATACTGCATGATAACCTGAAGCTTCGCTTCGTGCAGAATTATTCTGCGGCAGTCAGCCAGCAGCGGAGAGCCTATGCCCCTCTCTGCCAGAAGTTGATCAGCTTACACATTAAATTTTCCGTGCAGTATCCTGCGAAGCTGCACGTGTTCCATGAGGGTGCCCGTCGATCCTTTGATTCTGCGGCTGAAGCAGGTCCATACATCGAGGGCCTTGGGAGAGAGGAGCGACAATCCCCGTCCCGAACCTGAGAAGTTTTGCCAGCTCAAAGTTTTCTCTGTTTCGCCTGTGTTGAGAGGTGTATATCCTAATGGAAGAGACATGAGGGGACCTCGTCTGTTCCTGACCTTTTGAGAATGTGTCCTGGACGGAGCGGCCCTTTCCCCAGGTGGCGTTTGCGGTGGTGAGTTGGCTCGATGCCTGTCCTGGGGAGGCCAACAAAGTGGTGCGTTCCTGGAGCCGGCAGGCCCCAGCTTATGGCCTGGATTACACCCGACTGGGGAAGGCGATTTGTTACAGCTCGGGTGGACAGAGTTGACCCTGGAGCAGACATTTTCCCGCCAGGCCGGCGCATAATGTTCTTTTTGAATTGCCCTTTAATCAAAGTTTTTGTTGTCTATGCTGTTCTTTTCTGTTATCTTTGCACTGGGTTTTTTGTTTTCCTTTTTTCCCCTCGGGATGTAATCTTACCTGGGATACAATAGGGGGGTCATTGGACTGGGGGTTTGGGGCGGGGGAGGGGGGGCGGGGGCGCGCCCCTTCCTCCTGGGCTAGTGCCGGGCCTGTGGTAGATGGAATGCGGTTAGGTAACTATGAGGATGGCACCGCCTTGTTAATGTGTCGGGGGATGCGTGGGGTATAGCTCACTCATGGCAGGGCATGTTACTCTACTCCCACGGGGCCGTACCCTGGGGGCCGCGTGGTCTGGGGCCCTAGGGGTGGGGGGTGAGATGATAGGGGGGTTGCCCGGTGGGTTGGGCTTCCAGAATACATCTCAGAGGCCTACCCTGGCGGGTTAGTTATCCCGTAGGTAGCTCAGGGGGTTGGGGAGTCCCCTCCTGGGGTGATTTATTTTATATATATTTGTAATTTTTATTTTATTTTCTATATATCTCCCAGTGCCTGAAGTTGTGCTGTTTGAGGTAACTGTGTTGCACTCTACACTCTTTGGGATGGGTTGCTGGCTAAGGGCAAACAAAAGTGTTTTCACTTGCAGTAGTGGGAGATTGAGAGCAGTGGTTGAGTGCCTGTGTCTTGGGGCTGGAGGAGACCGCACGCACTCACTGATCTCAGGGAGCGGATTCTATTCTACCTCGTAGGAGGGAGAGTAGAAGATAAGTAGACAGAGGATGGCGGGAGGGGGGAGCTGGGGGGGGGTTGGGGGGGGAAGGGGGGTTGGGACTCAGGGGCAAAATTACACCCATGACATGGTGCACTTATTTATGCTGAGATACGAGCATGTCTATAAGGGGGAGCCTCAGGCTGGGGGGGCGCCCTCGAAGACCTTCGATATGGTTCTGATGCGATATTGTGCAAGTATTCAATGCCTCTTAAGATAATCTCCTGGAATGTTTGCGGCCTGGGTAGCCCGATCAAGCGCTCTAAAGTCCTGCAGGCGTTAGCTAGGCAGAAGGTGGACATCGCTATGCTCCAGGAAACCCACCAGACTGCCGAGGAGCATCGTAAGCTGTGCCGGGAGTGGGTGGGGCAGGTATGGGGCTCCCCTGCACATGGGAAGAAGGGGGGTGTAGTACTTTTGATACATAAGTGAATTAGGCTGGAGGTCGAGCGAGAACTTGGGGACTCATCGGGTAGATTTATAATTGTGCAGGGGGTTTTGGAGGGGCAACCCGTTATTCTGGGTAATCTATACTGTCCGAATGTTTTGGACTTGAACTTTTATTCCCGTCTTGCTTCTAAGGTTGAGACGCTGCCGGAGCTCCCCTTAATTCTGGGAGGGGACTTTAATGGTGTTATGGACGTGGCACTAGACACGTCCAGAGGTGGGGGGCCTAGGGATAGAATGCAGTCGGCCTGTGCGCTGCTATGACTCAGTTCCAGACTGGGGCTAGTGGACCCCTGGAGGTTATTACACCCCGCGGAAAAGGACTACACACATCAATCTCGGGCACACGGCTCTAGTGCGCGTATAGACTATTTGTTGATCTTCACGGGATTGTTTGCGAAAGTCCAGGATGCGCAGATAGGGCCCATAGAGATATCGGACCACGCGCTTATATGGCTAGAGATTCACTGGAACGGGACTACCTCTCGGACATCTTGTTGGCGGTTCCCCCTTGAGCTCTATAGGGTTATGCAATTCCGGTCATTTCTTCAGCAGCGATGGCGGGAATTTGAGGCCGATAATAGTATACACCAGGAGGACCCCAAGTTGGTCTGGGAAACGGCGAAAGTTGTTTTACGAGGGGATATTATTGGATTTCTTGCTCGGAAGCGGAGATTGCTGGCGGAACGTATAATTCACTTGGAGAAATTGGCTACGAAGCTGAGACGCCAATGGGCGCACAATCCTTCGCCGGGGCTCAAACGGCGGGTGTGGGAGAGTCAAACGGAGCTTAATGAACTCTTACACCAGCGGGCCAAGAAGTCTGTGTTGTATTACCGGTATCAGCTCTACCGTTATGGAGATCGACCGGGGAAATTGCTGGCTTGGTGTATACGAGGTCCTCGGAGTACGAAGTTGGTGCCTGCGCTCAGGGATGATCAAGGGATGCTTCATCGGGAGAGCCCAGAGATAGCGCGCATATTTTGTTCTTTTCTTCAGCAATTGTATACGGCGGAGTCACCCTCCTTCCGACAGATGACTGACTATGTTGGGAATTTAGATTTGCCTCAACTGTCGGAGGTGCAAAAGGCGCAGCTGGACCTGCCAATAACAGTGGCAGAGATGCAAGCGGCTATATCCAAGGCTAGTTGCTACAAATCACCCGGGTCAGATGGGCTCGGTGCTGAATTTTATAAGATTCTCAACGAGCTGCTTTCCCCAACATTAGTAGCGGTGCATAACCTGTGGGTGCAGCAGGGGTACTTTCGCTGGGGGAAACAATCACGCCCACATTGTTCTCATTCCGAAACCAGCCAAAGACCCCCTACAGGCAGCATCCTATCGCCCTATCTCATTATTTAACTTTGATCTTAAGTTACTGGCTAAAATTTTGGCTGACCGCCTTGTGGGATATCTGGGGCAGCTAGTCCACGAATCTCAAGTAGGTTTTGTTAAAGACCGCTATGCCGTCCGGAACTTGCGCAAAATCCTCACAGCCCTAGAATGGGTCCAGCATAAACGTCTGCCGTCCTTATTAATTAGCTTTGACGTGGAAAAAGCTTTTGATAGGGTTGACTGGCAGTATTTGATGTATCTTCTCCCGCGTTATGGCATAGGGCCTGTGTTTTGTAAAATGATTGCAAGTTTATATGTGGATCCAACGGCTACGATCATGTGTAATGGGGTGCTGTCCGAGGCCTTTTCGTTGCAACGTGGGACACGCCAGGGGTGTCCTTTATTCCCGTTACTTTTTGTCTTGTCACTGGACCCCCTCCTGCGTAAGGTGGAGGGGTCTCGAGAGATACGTGGGGTACGTATCGGGGCTTACGACTTTAAGATCTCCGCTTTTGCGGATGACCTCTTGGTTCACTTGCTGTCGCCTGAGGCATCGCTGCCCAGTTTATTACGGGAGTTCCGGATTTTTGGGCAGTTCGCGGGCTTTCGTATCAATGAGGAAAAGTCCGAAGTCTTGGATGTTTCAGGACAGCTGCGGGGTAGCTGGCCGGGGGTGTTCCCTTTAAAATGGGCAGGAAATCAATTTGTGTACCTGGGGATAGTACTGCCCAGTCGGCTTTCTCTACTCTACGGGAGTAACCTGCATCGGATGATGACTAAAGTGAGCGCCCAGCTGCAAGCTTGGCGGGCCCTTCCCCTATCTCTTTCAGGGAGAATAGCGGCGATTAAAATGGTAATCTTGCTGCGCTTATTGTATTGGATGCAGACTCTCCCGGTTTGGTTGCTACGATGGGATATACGGCGTTTTGAAGCGGAATTTCGGGGGTTCCTTATGGTTGTCTGGTGGGGAGTGGGAAGTGTGGGAGCTGGGGGCTTCCCGATCTGGGCGCCTACGCACTGGCATGCCAGGCCCGACATCTGGGGGACTGGCTGGGTGCTACAGAGCTTTATACGCCCAGGGCGTTGGAGGAGGCCTATGTGGCTCCCCACTCCCTCCAGGCCATACTGCATTTGGAAAACCGTGTGCTGCCGCCTCACCTGGCGACAAGTGTTTTATTGGCGCCGGTGCGGCGGACGTGGAGGCAGCTTAATCTATATTGGGGGCGCAATTGGCAGGTGTCGAGTTGGTTGCCGCTGCGGGGTAATGTTTGTTTTACTCCGGGTACCGAAGGAGTCTTGTTTCGATCTTGGGAGGAAAGGGGCATACGAAACTTGGGACATGTGGTTGATCCTGCTGGGAAATCCAAATCTTTCCAGTTCCTATGTCATGAGTATGACTTGGGGCCGAGGCATGTGTTCGCGTATCTGCAGATTGCCCACTATGTAGGCTCCCTTCCGGGGGCGGAGTTTCACGCAGATCGTTCTGCACAGATCTTGGAGTTTTTTGACTTAGGGGGGGAGGGGAAACCTTCGGTACGGGTCTTCAGGGCCAGGCTGGAACAGTATCGGAGTCGCCCGGATTTCTGCAGTGTTGAGCAGGCATGGGGGGCGGAGATGGGCCGGGAGATTCCCCCGGGAACAGTTCTTGAAGCCCTTCGCAGAATTGGGACCTTGGCTGAAGGTGTCCGCTGGAGAGAAATGCAAGCTAAATGTATAACGAGGGTTCATTTTTCACCAAGAAGGGCCCTTCAATGTCACTTGACTTTGGATGGGAGTTGTCCACGATGTGCGGAACCTCAAGCAACCTTATTGCACATGTGGTGGGGTTGTTGGTTGATTCGACCATATTGGAGGCGCATTTGTGCTTTCATGACGAGTCTTTTGGGACAGCAGGTGTATTTGGATGCAGCCCTGGTCACGTTAGATTTATTGAGTCGTACTTCCCCGAAGGGGAAATGGGGACGAGGATTAGTGCGGAAGGCATGTCTGGTGGATAAGGGACCCCTCTTACGTCGGTGGCGGGAGAGTGGCCCTCCCTCCTTTTGGGAGTGGCGAAATTCCTTTCATCAACTGATGCTCCTGGAGCGTAGGGGCGCTAAGGACAATGCTAAACGATGGTCTGCCTTCCTCCTGCTTTGGGACCTGTATATTTACCAATTAAGCCCCCGGTGCCGCAACGTAGTCCTTCAATTGGGCAGTTAGTCTGTAGCCTTAAATGTGGGTAGGTCCCAGTGGCAGGTTCGTTTAGTCCTGCCAGTGGGATCGGAATGTAACATGGTCATGGGTGTGATGGAGGGGGTGGGTAGAGGGGGGATGGGGTTTGAGGGAGGGGGGTGAGGTCACATGGAAAATGTATCGCCATCATGGTTCCCTCCTGGGGATCAGAGTCAACCCCAGGAGGAGTATGTTGACTGTTATATTATTTCTGTTTGTATTGGTAGTTTAAATAAACTTTCTAAAAAAAAAAAGAGAGTGAAGTACAATACCCAACATCCATAGGGAACAAGTTTGCCTCTACTCCCAAGGGACATTAAGGCCACTCCTGCCTGTTAGCTCCAGGGCGCAAGCAGGAGCGTTGCAGTACCTCTTCCTTTCTGCTGATGATTCCTCTTTGTATGCAGCCCAACATCCTCCTGGCTTTTGCCACCGCCTTGTTGCACTGTTTTGCCACCTTGAGATCTTCAGAAATAATCACACCAAGGTCTTTCTCCTGATCCATGCACACCAACCTCTCACCCCCTATCGCATACATTTCCCTTGGATTTCTGCTACCCAAGTGCATGACTCTGCACTTCTTTGCATTAAATCTTAATTGCCAAGCATTAGACCATTCTTCCAGCTTTTGTAGATCTTTCCTCATGTTAACCACTCCCTCGGGGGAGTCCACTCTGTTGCAAATTTTCGTGTCATCTGCAAAAAGACAAACTTTTCCATTCAGTCCTTCAGCAATATCACTCACAAATACATTGAACAGTGCCGGGCCCAGGACCGACCCATGGGGCACCCCGCTAATCACCTTCCCTTCATCCGAGTGAGCTCCATTTACCATCACCCTCTGTCGTCTGTCAGTCAACCAATTTCTGATCCAATTTACTATCTTAGGATCCATCCCCAAGCTACTGAGTTTATTGATAAGCCTCCTATGAGGAACAGTATCAAAGGCTTTGCTGAAATCCAGTTAGATGACATCCATCGCATGCCCCTGATCTAGCTCCCTGGTCACCCGGTCAAAGAACTCAATCAGATTTGTTTGGCAAGATCGTCCTTTGGTAAAACCATGTTGCCTCGAGTCTTGCAACCTGTTGGTTTTGAGAAAGCTCACTATTCGCTCTTTCAGGAGCGCCTCCATTACTTTTCCTGCCACCGAGGTAAGGCTCACGGGCCTGTAGTTTGACACTTCTTCCCTGTCACCACTTTTGTGTAGAGGTACGCAATACTGTTGGGGTCACTCCCCAGGGTGGTAAACACTGTCAGACACCAGACCTGAAGCACACTCCACAGACATCAGAAAGGTTGCTATGATGCAGCTCAATCAGCAAATTGTGCTTAACTTAGGAATTGCAATCTGCCAGTGATCATAGCAACCTTTTGATAGATGTGTACCGTATTCCCAAGTGTAGGGTGGCATTGCTAAGGTATGCAAGTGCTAGTATTGGGAGATGCACGCAGGGCCCAACATCCTGCCTCTCCAGGAGGCTTTGGATAATGGAGCCTGTGGGTGTGGGTGTGTCTGCTCCTGTTGGCCGCTGCTCTAGGGCAGAGGTTCCCAACTCCTGGTGGGCCAAACACTGTTCGGGTTGTCATGCTGTCCCTAATGAATATGTATGAGATACATCTGCATACCATAGGGGCGGTGCATAGAGATGCAGCACAGCCATATTTTTTAGGGACAGCATGGAACCTGAATGGTGTTTGGCCCCCCAGGAATGCATTTGGTAGACTCTGCTCTAGGTAATGCACATGTTTATGGTGTCTGTGCTCTGTAGGGTAAAATGTAGGTGTTTTGGGTATGTTTACGTTATCTGCAATAAAGGTTCTGTCTGTATTACCACGTTTTAGTAGTGGGTAAAATATGGGGACTGGGTTGGCAAGGACCACAGCTGGGACTTGAACCTGTGACCTTATGCTCCTGAACACACTGGCTGTGTGTACTGCAAAACCATGTTGCCATGTAGACAGTGCATTCCCTGGGGACACCATGACTGTTCGTTAGACAGGGCTAGGCCATGGTCTGCTTTGGGCAGCTACCACTGCCCCCTCCACCACCAGTACCCCTCTGCCACCACGCTGACATGCCCTTCTGCTGGTGGTGCTGGTGGTGCGCTGTCTCAGGCCATCCAGTATGCAGGTAGGCGACTGCCTATGGTGCGGGTTCTGGGGTAGGGGTGCCTGCATAGCTGTCCACGCTTCCCTCCAGCACCGCCTGCCAATGTTCTGTGCCCTTGGGGGTACTTGCTGGGTACTATCCCCTGTGACACTGTGGGAAACACACTCGTGCCCATGTTGGGCCCTCATCAGTTGCTGTCTGGCTGCTCTACTGTTTCAGCATTCCTATGGGCCACCTAGGCATCACCCTAGTCTGCACTCTGGCCCAGCTGCACCACAGCATGTGCCGCCTGCAGCCCTCTGTGTCCCCTTTTCCAGCATATGTCCAGTTGCCCATTCTGACATGCCCGCCCTGCTGTTGCAGAACATGTGCGTGCCATAGGAAACCTGTCCGATGGGGAGGGAAAACCCTGATCAGCGCTATTTCACTGTGGGCTCATTCACCTTGTATGGAGACGGAGCATAGACCCTTCCAAAATTCATATCTTTATTTTGGAGCTTTCTCGGGAGTGTTTTTGGATGTTTCCCATTAATATCACTATTGCCCAGCTTGGTTATGTTTTTTTTATATTTTCTTCTGGTCCTTTTCACTGTTTATTTGCCCTTTTGTTCCGTGCACATGTATCACACATCACTTTTTGTAGGTTTCCCTGGTTTTGCTGTACATTGCTGACGGAAATGGTTTCTTTTCCCTTTAAATCTGCTCTAACGCCAGGGTTTCACTGGCGTTAGTTTTCAGCCCCGGATTCCAAAGCGTTAGTGTGCAGGGAGCCTCTCCCCTCCCACTCTCCACCCATTGACCCTCTCTCTCCGCCCCTGGGGAGCCTTCCTCCGCCCTCCGGGAGCCTATCTCCACCCGCAGCGCTCATTTGCGCCACTGCACGCGTTATCGCGCGTGCTAAGGTACCTTTTCACCCGATAAAGCGCCATTATTGTGCGATAAGGTACCTTATCGCGCGATAATGTCGCCGGGCGCACATTAAGACGATTTAGTAAACATACCCTTAAGTGTTGGATGGATTTTGTGATAAACAATGAGCTTCTATTGATCGTTTTAAAAGTTAAAAGTTTCAACAGCGACCGCTAGGGATAATAACTCCATCTGCTTCATCACTACTATGTAATGATTATTGAAGGTAATTGATGCTATTAGGCACATCAGTTGGACATGTTACAAGTCTGAAAAAAAGTGCCGAAACAGTCTGAGACCTTCAAAGTTAGTTAGTAAAAATAAAATGTTCTTGAATGACCATAAGAGATAAACTGAAGAAGATTTTTGTCCTCTATTGTTAGTATTGAGCGCTTTTCTAAGAATAGTTATGTTATCTTATCTGAGTCAGCATCATGGGGTTGGCAACATTCCTTTTCACCAATAGACTGTAGTGGTGGAAGTAGCATGTTGGACAGATGAGCACAAACATGTGACCTTAGAGCAGTAATGGCATCCCTGTCCCTAATGTCTTTCTGTAATTCTCTATGACTGCATCCCATTATACAGGTGTGAAATAGTCCAGTTGTGGCTGGCTATATAGCTATTTCATTATGGGCCTAAGCAGTGCATTGTTATCCGGTTTGCCACTCACTGAATTCTTCAGATATAGTTTCTTAATGCATCTTCCCAGATTCACATTCCGACTGTTGGGATATGACATATCTCCAACTCATTTCCTGCATCCATTACACGAGTCAAATGGCAGTGATTTTCTGTGGTGGGGTAGCTCTCCACAACTATAATCAACATGTACCTACTGATCTTGACCCTTAGACAGTACAATGACCATATATGTTAGCATACACCTCTCAGTCCAATGCAGTGACAGCTATTCCTCCACATAGATCTGGATTTCAGAGAGGACAAAAACAGCTATTTATTTTATTTATTTATTTAGACAGATTTGTATACCACTTTATCCTACAATCAAAGTAGTTACATCACATAGGAGGGTACATTTAACATGAGGGTATTTAACAACATTTAGACAGCACAATTTGGGCTATGTAGTAGACATAAGAACATAAGATATGCCATACTGGGTCAGACCAAGGTCCATCAAGCCCAGTATGCTGTTTACAACAGTGGCCAATCTAGGTTATAAGTACCTAGTAGTTTCCCCAAAAGACACAGGTTCCACAATGCTTGTATTGGGTCAAGCATTGATATCCTGGGTCCCTTTTTAATAATGGTTTATGGACCTTTCCTCCAGGAACTTGTCCAAATCTTTTTTAAACCCAGCTACACTAACAGCCTTTACTACATCCTCCGGTAACAAATTCCAGAGTTTGATTACACGTTGAGTGAAAAAATATTTTCTCTTATTAGTCTTAAATAGTTTACCCTGTAGCTTCATTGCATGTCCCCTAGTCTTTCTATATTCCGATAACGTAAACAATCGATCTACGTTTACCCGTTCCACTCCGTTCATTAATTTATAGACTTCTATCATATCTCCCCTCAGCCGTCTCTTTTCCAGGTTAGAGAGCTCTAACCTTTTTAGCCTTTCTTCATAGGAGTATACTTCCATCCCCTTTCCATTTTGGTGGCTCTTCTCTGAACCTTTTCTAATAACTCTATATCCTTTTTAAGATACGGTGACCAGAACTGCACACAATATTCAAGGTGCGGTCACACTATAGAATGATACAGAGGCATTATAATATTCTTTGTTTTATTCTCCATTCCTTTCCTTATCATACCTAGCATTCTATTTGCTCTCTTGGCCATCACTGCACACTGGGCCGAGGGTTTTAACATGTTATCCACAAGGACACCTAAATCTTTTTCTTGGGTGATGGTTCCTAATGTGGAACCTTGCATCGTGTAACCATAGTTTGGGTTGTACTTTCCTAGGTGCATAACTTTGCACTTGTCCACATTAAATTTCATCTGCCACTTCGATGCCCAGTCTTCCAATTTATCAAGAGTCTCTTACAATTTTCCACAATCCTCATGGATTTTAACAATTTTAAATGGTTTTGTGTCATCTGCAAATTTGAAAACCACACTCATTCCCATTTCCATGTCATTTATGAATATGTTAAAAAGCAGCGACCCAGCACAGATCCCTGGGGTACACTACTATTCACCTTTCTCTAATGGGAAAATTGGCCATTTAGCCCTACCCTCTGTTTTCTATATTTTAACCAGTTCCTGATCCACAATAGTACACTGCCTCCTATCCCATGACTTTTTAGTTTTATCAAAAGTCTCTGATGAGGGACCTTGTGAAAGACTTTCTGAAAGTCCAAATACACTATATCCACAGACTCACCTTTGTCTATCTGTTTATTCACACCTTCAAAAAAACATAATAGATTAGTAAGACAAGATCTTCCTTGTCTAAGGCCAAGTTAGCTGTCTCCCATTAAGCCATGACTATCTACATGTTCAGTAATTATGTTCTTTATGATGGTTTCTATCATTTTTCCCGGTACTGACATCAGACTCACCGGTCTATAGTTTCCCTTATCATCCTTGGAACCCTTCTTTAAAATTGGTGTTACATTGGCCATCCTCCAATCTTCAGGTATTACAGATGATTTTAATGATAGTTCACAGATTATTAATAGCAGGTCTGCAATCTCATATTTCAGTTCTTTCAATACCCTTGGATATATACCATCCAGTCCAGGTGATTTGCTACTCTTCGGTTTATCAAATACTTGTTATACATTTTCCCGGTGTATCGATATTTCTTTCAATTTTTCTGCAGTATCACCTCTAAATACCACTTTAGTCATGGGTAACATCCTTACATCTTCCTCAGTAAAGACCGAAGCAAATAATTCATTCAGTCTCTCCACTATGGCCTTGTCCACTCTTAGTGCCCCTTTTACCCCTCTATTATCTAATGGTCCAACTGACTCTCTCACAAGTTTTTTGCTGCAAATTTACTTGAAAAAGTCTTTATTACGTGTTTTTGCTTCCACAGCAAGCTTCTTCTCAAGTTCTCTTTTTGCCTGCCTTATCAATGCCTTGCATTTAACTTGCTAGTGGTTGTGCTGTTTCCAGTTTTCGTCATTTGGCTCTTTTTTTCATTTCCTGAAAGATGCTTTTTTGGCAACAATAGCTTCTCTGACCTCCCCTTTAAACCATGCTGGCAGTTTGTTGGACTTCCTTCCACTTTTCTTAATGCGTAGAATACCGCTAGTCTGGGCTTCCATGATAGTATTTTTAAACAACACCCAAGCTTGATGTAAGTAACCTTTGCAACTGCTCCTTTTATTTTTTTCTATTTTCCTCATTTTATCATAGTCTCCCTTTCAAAAGTTAAAAGTTAGTGCTGTGGATTTTATTACCATCCCTCCTCCATTAATTAAATCAAATGCGATCATGCTATGATCACTATTGCCAAGTGGCCCCAACACCCTTATGTCTTGCACCAGATCTGTTGTTCCACTAAGGACTAGGTCCAAAATGGCTTCCCCTCTAGTCAGTTCATGAATCAGCTGCTGCATGAAGTAGTCATTTATTTCATCTAGAATCTTTATCTCCCTAGCATGTTCTGCCGTGACTCTGACCCAGTCAATACCGGGGTAATTGAAATCACCCATTATTATTATTACTGGCCTGTAACTTTTGTTAGCTTCCCTGATTTCTTTGAGCATTTCATCATCCATTTGTTCATTCTGCCAGGCGGTTGATAGTACACCCCCACTGCCATCACCTTCCCCTTTTTACATGGAATTTCAATCCATAGAGATTCTACAGAAGATTTTGTTTCCTGCAAAACTTTAATTCTTTGTGACTCAATGCCCTCTATAACATAGAGCGCAACCCCTCCACCAATTTGATCAAATGTATCATTACGATATAGTTTGTACCCAGGTATCACAGTGTCCCACTGGTTGTCCTCCTTCCACCATGTCTCTGAGAAACCAATCATATCTAACCTCTCATTTAGTGCTATATATTCTAACTCTCCCATATTATTTTTTAGACTTCTATCATTTGCATACAAGCATTTTAGAGATTGTATTTTACTCATATTAATCTGGCTATCGGTAGGCAGGGGTAATTTGGAGTCTTTAAGCTCTGTCTGCTCTGTACTCAAGGGCATTTGGGCTACTCTTGTCTTTATTGGAACCTCTCTGCTGATATGCCCTAACTTCATTCTTTTGCTAGTACCTTCAAGGATACATTGTTCCGAACCAAGCACTCTTGGGTGACTGTTGGCCCTCTCCTATTATGTAGTTTAAAAGCTGCTCTATCTCTTTTTTAAAGGTTAATGCCAACAACCTGGTTCCATCCCGGTTAAGGTGAAGCTCATCCCTTCGGAAGAGCCCCTCCTTTCCCCAGAATGTTCCTCAGTTCCTAACAAATCCAAAACTCTCATCCTTGCACCATCGTCTCATTCATGCATTGAGACTCTGGAGTTCTGCCTGCCTTTTGGGTCCTGCGCATGGAACAGGAAGCATTTCAGAGAACGCTACACTGGAAGTTCTGGATTTAAACTTCCTACCTAAAAGCCTAAATTTAGCCTCCAGAACTGCCTTACCACATTTTCCTATGTCAGTGGTACCGATATGTACCAAGACAGCAGACTCCTCCCCATCTCTATCTAAGACCTTATCTAGATGGCACGCGAGGTCTGCTACCTTCACACCAGGCGATTCTCACATCCACCAGCCACCCAGCTATCTACATGCCCAATGATTGAATCACCAACTATAATGGCTGTCCTAACCCTTCCCCCATGGGCACATGGCCCTGGAGAAACTTCGTTGGTGCGAGAGGGTTTTATATCACCTGAGAAGAGGTCCTAGCTACAGGATCACTTCCTGCCACACCAGGGTAATGCTTTCCTGTCACATGACCTCTCTCCTTCATGGCAAAAGGGATGCTGCCAGACTTGAGGTGGGACTTCAGGACTATATCCCTGTAGGTCTCGTCTATGTATCTCTCTGTCTTCCTTATGTCCTCCAACTCTGCTACTCTAGCCTCCAGAGATTGGACTCGTTCCCTGAAAGCAAAGAGCTCCTTGTACCTAGTGCACACATAAGACCCCTCACCAACTGGGAGAAAATAATACATGTGATATTCAATTCAAAAGACTGGAAAGCCCCCATCTTGCTGCTGGACTGCTTTCTGCATCTTAGTTTTAAGATTGTGTTTAGGTATCTAGTAAAGTTGCTGGCTATACATATGCCATCATTCCATGCCTCTGTGAACTCTAACAACATCCTTGTGACTGTTACACTCGGTGCCCATGGGAAATGGGTGAGGCTGTCATGTAGGCCCTTTGATGTAGCACATGCTGACACTGAGTAGGCCCACATATCTTCTGGAAATGTGAACATAGGTTTTGTGTAGCAATACCAACTACAAAAGGCATATTCTAGATATGTATGGTACTGTTCCCTTCCCACCTCTACCCCCACCCCAACATTCATTTCCAGGCACTGCCTTCCCATATGGTGACAGTTGATGCAGAGACCAGCATGACATCCTGTGGCACATTTCAGCAGATGGAATTGTGCACGCACCATTCAGAGGTCAGTGTCCTACAGTCACAATCAGGCAAAGAAGTGCATTTTGACTCTCTTTTGGAGTAATAGATAATGAATTGCTGAATGCTTAGATAAATAATCAGTGGACAGTGTTGAGGTAGCATATATTGTGTGCACACTGGCATGGTATGGACCTGCCTGTATATGCATACTATGCATGGAGCAAAGAGTCCCTCATATTGCACTCTGCAAGTGCAGAATAGGAGAAGAGCAATGTGTATGCAGGTAAATCGCAGATTCTTTCCAGGATCACCAACTAAGTGACTGAATTTGGACATTCATAGAGGCCAGGCCTCCACTTGAGCCTAGTTCCCTATAGGCTGCAGCTACACCAGATGGGCTAACTGTATTGCCATCGGTACAGCTCTTATGACAGTTGGCATTAATCAGTCTTCTCACCTTCACAAACTGGTGTGTCCTGAGGCCTGGAGGCTCAATCAGAGGTGAGAGATGCAACACACACACGTGTCCCCCCTGCTCACTCCAGTCAAACCAGCAGACAATATGGGAGCTGAACAGCAGTGTCATGTTGGGAGGTAAGGGTAGGGGAATGCTGCAGGGATGGGCCTTGATGATTGTGTAACTGGGAATGCATAACAGCATCGCAGCCACAGGTTGCAGATACTTACTGCAAACTAACCTTCTGCTTTTAAATGGTGTCTCACACAGTGTGCGGGGTTGCTGTATAGCTGACCTGTAGCATGTTGTATGCACAGACATACCGCCTAGGCAGCACATGCATTGCTACAGCTCACACGTCTCTGGAGACACACATACACATGAACCCACTGTCCAAAACTGGTGCAGGTTGGCATTCTTACCTGCCCCATAAGCCCTTTGATGCTCTACCATTGTCAATGCCTGCTCAATGTGCAGATGCTATTAGCATGCTCTGCAATGCTTGGGTGCTGTCACGACTGCTCAGCGTGCCAGTGCTATTAGCATACTCTGCCACCCAGTAATGGGTGGTGTAGCTTCTCAGTGTGTCCTTGATGAAATGTTGAAGGTTGCACATGATGATACAATTCTGGAAATGTAGGATAAAGTTAACACACCTGGACATACCATTCCTGATCCAGCAGCTGGTCTTGGACCCATAACCTTTCTCTCATACACACACTGGCTATGTGTTTGGAGCCATATGTGGTCATTGTCAGAATGCATGAGGGCATGAGCTGGGGTATGTCTATGTCTGCTTAGATCTCTGCATGCTCTGTGCCATACTTGTGTGACAAGGTATATTCAGCAGGTTTGGGAAAAGAATATCTTGTTGAATTGTCTTGCTATATTGCTGGTTCAACTGACATTCATGTCTTACATATGGGATCTGTCCAGTCAATGAGGCAGGCCATGATACATGAACACACACATTTCAGACCATGGGTGTCCTAGCAGAATGACCAACGTACCCATTTCCTGGTGTTTGCTTGGGATGGGGGGTGGCAGTCATGGAATAATCTCATATTTTCCAGACCACAGCAGCTAACTTAGATTTACATGTGGCTCAAATGGTTCTAATTGACTAAAGATTGACTTATGGAGGGATCACTGGTTCATACACAGATTATGACCATTATTTGGCAGGTGAGAGGGCAAGGTGGTCATTTTTCCTCTGACATGGCTGTTATCATATTGCATAGTATTCCTGACTCAGTGGAATATTCCCCTCCCCAAATGCACATATCTACTCAATATGTGCAGGTGGAGGGCATCCTGATCAGAGGGCCAGTCCATCCACTCGGAAAACTAGCTGGGTGCCAGGGTCCACCGATCATGGTGGACAGCATGCTGGTACATCATGACACAGCTGCTGCTTCAGTGCTGTTGGCGGCCTTAGTGAAGTTGCACACATGCAGCTAGTCACACCATGCTGTTTCTGTCCCCCTCCACCGGGGGATGTACTGCTGCCTTAGACCTCAGAAGGGAGGGATCACCATGTGCTCCACTGTATCTACTGATGACATGCTTGCCATCCTACTGACAGTGGCAATTGCAGCATTGCAGCTGACCCACAGGGCTTGCACACAGATTTCGTCTGCAGCAGACCGCAGCCGCTGTGACCATCACCCGCACCCTCACACAATGCTGACATGGCAGCATTGTGGCAGTAGGGGTGGCATGACTCCTTTTTGACTGCAACAGCATGTATGTGTGCTGCTACTGTCACAGTGGAGTCATACCAGACATCACAGATGTACACCCTAGGCAGCAGCGTTGTCAGTCTAGTGGACCAGCCAGCCCCACTGCATCACCCACATGACACCTCCTTTGCCAATTTGGCACCAACAACATAGTGCCCTTTATTAATTAGCCACCATACTGTTGCTGCCATGGAGCACTACTTCACTAATTTGAGAACTATGGTGGGTGGAGCACATTGCATACATTGAAATAGGCTCTCTCCCCTCAGTGCCAGGAATTCTAATGCATGGTAACAGAAACCAGCATTAAAGGAGCAACACTATCCCAGCCCAGTCTCCATCCCATCAATGCCCACTCTCCACCTCCTTTCAACTTAACGCTATGGGCCCAGCTTCCATAAATTAATCTAGTGTTATCATCACTTTCTGCAGCGTTAACTATTCATGGGCACGGATAATGCCCGTTAACGGCATCTTTACTCCCTTACCGCTCTTTAGTTAACATACCACTTAACTTTTAAAAATGAACACCAAAACCCCTTTGAGAGCTTTCAGGCAGAGTATTACCTTGTTTCCCTCACTTGGTTTGCAGCTTGTCATGCTTTGAGGGCTTGTGGGCATCAGTGATGCTGAGAGCTAAGCTATCAGTAGCTTAGCTACTGGCAAGGTCTCCCGAGATAGACAGGTCTCAGCTGAGATGCAAGACTAAGACAAACCACCCATCTGGGCAGCAGCAGAATGGGACGGTGTTGTAAGCGGAGGATCACATTTCTGTGACAAATGCAACAATACTGGAATTAACTGCGCGGAAGAAAGGCTTGGTAAATCTACTTCTGCATCATGCCTCGAAAACTCAATGGATAGTCACAAACCAAATTGCACTGTAGTACTGGAAGATGAGAGCCCCAGTTTGGAAGGCACTCAAATGGCTACTGGGGATGAGCTGAAGACTTCTCAGAGTAAAGCTAGCATTTATGATGTGGTTGGATCTGCTGATGTAGCTGCGCATGAAAAGAGAGTCAGAAGTTGCAAAGATATCTTACATATTGGGACATGGAACGTATGAAGCATGAACCAAGGGAAGTTGGAGGTGGTCAAGAATGAAATGGAATGTGTACAACTCAATTTGTTGGGTGTCAGTAAACTGAAATGGACTGGCTTTTGGCACTTTGCATCTGATGATCATCTGGTTTACTATGCTGGAAACGAAAGACAAAGAAGAAATGGTGTTGTATTTATAGTTAAGAAGAAACTTGCAAGAACTGTAATGAAATACAATGCAGTCAATGAATGTTTAATTTCAATTTGTCTATGAGGAAAGCCCATCAACACAACTGTAATTCAGGTATATGCCCCAACAACAGCTGCAGAAGAGGAAGACGTTGATGAGTTCTATGAACAAGTACAAGCTGAAATTGACAGAACATGCAAACAGGATATCCTGATAGTCATGGGTGACTGGAATGCAAAAGTTGGCAACAAAGAAGAAGGGAAAGTGGTTGGAAAATATGGACTTGGCAACAGAAATGAAGCTGGAGAAAGACTGATAGAATTCTGCAAAGCCAATGATCTATTAATCTCAAACACCTTCTTCCAGCAATACAAGCGCCGACTGTACACGTGGACTTCACCCAACAGATTGTACAGAAATCAAATTGACTACATCTGTGGAAGATAATGATGGAAAAGATAACATCAACAAAGGCAAAACCTGGAGCTGACTGTGATACAGATAACCAACTACTAGTATGCAAACTCAAGCAAAAGTTGAAAAAGAGCAAGCCATTCATGAAAGTAGCAAAATATGACCTTGAGAATATACCACTGGAATTTAAAGACTGCCTGAGAAATTGATTTGCTGCTTTAGATACAAATGACAGAGTTCCAGAAGAGTTATGGGATGACATCAAGAAGATTGTATTAGAAGAAAGCAATAAGTCTCTGCATAAGATAAAAAAGCAAAAACAGCCAAAATGGATGACTGAAGAAACTCTGAAAATTGTCCAGAAATGCAGAGAAGCTAAAGCCAGAGGAGAAAGAGAGGCAATGACAGAATTCAACAGAGATTTCCAACATGCAACAAGACAGGACAAGGAAAACTACTACAAAGAC
The DNA here is from genome assembly GCA_033557465.1 of Ichthyophis bannanicus. Classification (NCBI taxonomy): domain Eukaryota; kingdom Metazoa; phylum Chordata; class Amphibia; order Gymnophiona; family Ichthyophiidae; genus Ichthyophis; species Ichthyophis bannanicus. The sequence continues at coordinate 1,358,342,919 of CM066033.1, read as the reverse complement.
ACATGCAAGGAAATAGAATCAGAAGCTATTAGAGGAAGAACAAGATCGGCCTTTCTAAAGCTACGAGAGTTAAAGAAAAAATTCCAGCCTCAAATTGGAATGCTACAAGATGCTCAAGGATCAATGTTGAATGATGCTGAAAAGATCAAGAAAAGGTGGAAAGAATATACAGAGTCATTATACCATAAAGATCAAGTGGACCAACAGTTGTTTCAACCTATACCTTATAATCAGGAGCCACTGGTGATGAAAGAAGAAGTCGAAGTCGCATCGAAAACCTTATCAAAGAACAAAGCACCGGGCATTTATGGCATTCCCATTGAGTTATTACAGCAATCAGATGAAGCTGTTACCATACTTACAAGGCTCTGCCAGGAAATTTGGAAGACAAATTCATGGCCAACTGACTGGAAAAGATCCGCGTTTATACTAATACTGAAGAAAGGTGACCAGACTGACTGTGAAAATTATTGCATAATCCCTCTGATCTCACATGCCAGCAAGATTCTACTCAAGATCATTCAGCAGAGACTACAACCATACCTGCAACGAGAACTGCCTGAAGTGCAAGCAGAGTTCAGGAAAAGGAGAGGAATGAGAAACATTATCGCGGATGTGAGATGGATCCTTGAAAAGACAAAAGAATACCAAAAGAATATCTATATGTTTTTTTACTGACTATAGCAAGGCTTTTGACTGTGTAAACCATGAGAAACTCTGGGCCACATTTAGAAGCATGGGTATACCAGAACACCTGATCGTTCTCTTGCACAACCTTTACACTGATCAAGAAGCAACAGTTTGAATGGAAGTAGGAGAATCAGAATGGTTTAAAATCAGCAAAGGTGTACGACAAGGCTGCATACTTTCCCCCTACCTGTTTAATTTATATGCAGAACAAATCATCAGAGAAGCAGGACTGTATGAAGACAAATGAGGTGTGAAGATTGATGGAAGACTCATCAACAACCTTCGCTATGCCGATGTTACCACATTACTAGCTGAAAGTGAAGATGATTTGAAACATTTGCTTCTCAAGATCAAGGAATATAATCTTAAAATGGGTCTGCACCTTAATGTTAAGAGTCAAAGATTCTAACAACTGGCAAAATGAATAAATTAATCGCTGATGGAGAAGAAATTGAAATAGCTGACAACTTTAACTTACTTGGATCAACTATCAATAAAGAAGCAACAAGCAGTCATGAAATCCGACAATGCATTGCTCTTGGCAGAATGGCTATGAAGGACCCAGACAAGATTCTCAAGAGCAGAGACGTCTCTCTCCATACAAAGATTTGACTTGTTGAAGCCATGGCATTTTCAATAACATTGTATGGATATGAAAGTTGGACAGTGAAAAAGAAAGACAGGAAGAAAATTGATGCCTTTGAATTTTGGTGCTGGTGATGAATACTGTGTATACCATGGACTGCCCGAAGAACAAACCAGTCAGTACTGCAGGAGATCAAACCTAAGGTTTCTTTAGAAGCTCAGATAACAAGACTTTGACTTTCATACTTTGGGCACATCATGCGAAGAGAGAGATCATTAGAGAAAGAGATTATGCTTGGCAAGGTAGAAGGTCAACACAAAAGAGGAAGGCCAGCAATGAGATGGGTCGATACAATAACAGCAGCTATGAGTGCCAGTTTGTCAACAATGAGCTGCCTGACTGAAGATGGAACACAATTTAGGACAACTATCTAGAGGATCGCCATGAGTTGACACATACTTGATAGCTTGATGGCACTTAACAACAACATTACCTTGCTTGCAATGGAGTCCATCAGGAATGCTTATGATATGTGAATAGTTGCCAGTGATGCAGGCAGATTGTGCCAAAACTCAGCCGTGTCGGGCATAATAATGATTCATGTAGTTATTCTGTTGACCCCTGCTTCTTTCTTTGTTGCAAAATAAAAATGTTTTCCATGCAAATAAAGTAGAAATCATTGTTTATTTTATATCTTACTAATATTATTTTCCTATGATTTCGATTTTACTATGAATGTAAAGTTAATAATTCCTTCAATGTGTTGCAACTCATGTTAAAGTGCACAGGTGGATATTGTTTTCACCATAAATGATCAATTATACTTACTCTGCTGGAGATGATCCAAGGGCATCTTTTTGAGAGAGAAGCAGGTGCAGATAAACTTTTATAGGACGTCAGTTGTATTCTCCTATTATATAAAACATTTAATTAACAAGCTTTTAAACAATAAGGCACTTGAAAAGAACTAAAACAATTGCTCATAAATGAATATTCCAATTTGTGAACTTGGTTGCTTTGTGGAGCTGAAGCACAATGAAAAAGATTGCTATACATTTAAAGCTAATTTTTAATTTACTCAAGGTTTTCTTTTAAGTAATTATAAAATTAGCAAAATGTGTTCAATTGAATGTGAAAGGAAAAAAAGAAAAACATGTTTCTTACCAAGGATCTAGAAACAGTAAAAAACCTTTATTCCACAGATATAAAAAGGGGTCAATTAATGACAACCTCATCAGAAAAATATAATCATGGCATACAATTGCAGGTGATGGTTACTGCTTCTTGCCATGAAAGCAGCAGCAATTATAATTTAAGAGATTTTCGTTGGCAGGTATTTATGAGCATCAAGAATAATTGTAATTAAGATCAGCTCTTCATGTATAACCCGCTGGTAATCCAAACAAACTGAACGCAAGTCACCAGATAGCAGGAAATTCAGCACCTTCCTGCAGCGAATACAAACATGCCAATTCTGCCAGTCTTTGCTTGGGTTGCAATGTTTCTGTTTAGCAGCCTAGGACAATTTTCTTGAATTTTGGATGCGAATCAGTAAAAATCCAGTTGTATGATATAAAAAATATTTATCATTGCTAGTGGAATTTCCCATCTTAAAGGATTGGTTAAAATGTTCTCCCACAGAAATTTCCCCCCATTTCTTTGACCTCTATCTGATCTCAGCACTCTACCTCTCTCCCAATATTCTCATCCTGCCACCTCCCCAGCATTCTCTTATCCCCTCCTTCCCAGCCAGATCTTTGTACACTTTTCCCCCCAGTTTCCCGAGCCCTCATAAGAACATAAGAACTGCCATACTGGGTCAAAACAAAGGTCCACAAACCCAATATCCTGTTTCCAACAGTGGCCAATTGTGATGCTTCTGGCTGCGACCCACTGCTCTCCTGTCCAAGGTACCCCAGCACTGTAGGGGAATTCCAGGAATGCACAAAACAAAACCCAGTTTATTTCACCAACCAGTTCTCTCCCTGAGGATCCTGCATTTCCTGGGTCCAGTGGCCTCAAATTCCCACTAGTTTCTGTAACCCTTCCAGGATTCTGTCTCATGAATAGTGGGGATGGACATCCCAACGGGACATCCATCCCCGCCATTCATGCCCTCCCCGCAAGTGTCTAACCTCATCGCCGGTTGTATGGGGAGGTTAGATGGGGGTGGGGAAGGGGAGGATCGTGGCAGAGTTAGGGATGGTGACTTGTGCAGGGAAGTCTTGAAGGACTAGAAAAGGGGACTGTTACTTCTGGAGAGTGATCTGCAATTGTGAGTATATACTTCTGGGCATTTTCTGAAAGGAATCTTTCTATTAAAAGCTAATTAATCTGTGAACCCACTATTTTTTGTTAAATTAGTCAGGGCCTAGTAGCAGCAGTTTAAGTTTAAATTTAAAACACAGAAGAGAGCTTTCTGGTTACATTTCATACCCAGCAGAGAGCTTGTAGTTTTAATTTAATAGTAACTCAGGGCCTAGTATCAGCAAAGTACTTTTAGTTTAAATTTAAAACACAGAAGAGAGCTTTCTGGTTAAATTTGGAACCCAGCAAAGAGCTGTAGTTTAAATTTAATAGTCACTCAGGGCCTAGCATCAGCAAAGTACTTTTAGTTTAAATTTAAAACACAGAAGAGAGCTTTCTGGTTAAATTTGGAACCCAGCAGAGAGCAGTAGTTTAAATTTAATAGTCACTCAGGGCCTAGCATCAGCAAAGTACTTTTAGTTTAAATTTAAAACACAGAACAGTGCTTTCTGGTTAAATTTGGAACCTAGCAGAGAGCTGTAGTTTAAATTTAATAGTCACTCAGGGCCTAGCATCAGCAAAGTACTTTTAGTTTAAATTTAAAACACAGCAGAGAGCTTTCTGGTTAAATTTAGAACCCAGCAAAGAGCTTGTAGTTTAAATTTCATAATAAGTTGGCGCCTAGCAGCAGCAAAGAGCTATAATTTAAATCAAATAAGAATGTAGATTAGCACAAAAGGCAAAACAGGGTCAGTACTCTTTGAACAGCAAATAAAGTCTTCTAGAGACCTTTAGAAAGAGGCCTTCTACCTAGGGGGCAAGAGACCTGTGAAACGTTTTCAATAGGTGTTAACACCAGGTGGCAGGTCAAAAGGACATTTTGAAAGACTCCTTCTATCCAAGCAAGGACTGTTAATCATTCAGGAAGTTGGTCACAGCTTACCTCAGCAGCACAGGCATAAATAGTTCAACCAGAGCTCTGTGATCCTCAGTCTTGAAGGACTAGAAAAGGGGACTGTTACTTCTGGAGAGAGATCTGCAATTGTGAGTATATACTTCTGGGAATTTTCTGAAAGGAATTCTTTCTATTAAAGCTAATTAATCTGTGAACCCACTATTTTTTGTTAAATCAGTCAGGGCCAAGTAGCAGCAGTTTAAGTTTAAATTTAAAACACAGAAGAGAGCTTTCTGGTTACATTTCATACCCAGCAGAGAGCTTGTAGTTTTAATTTAATAGTCACTCAGGGCCTTAGTATCAGCAAAGTACTTTTAGCTTAAATTTAAAACACAGAAGAGAGCTTTCTGGTAAATTTGGAACCCAGCAGTTAGCTGTAGTTTAAATTTAATAGTTACTCAGGGCCTAGCATCAGCAAAGTACTTTTAGTTTAAATTTAAAACACAGAAGGGAGCTTTCTGGTTAAATTTAGAACCCAGCAGAGAGCTTGTAGTTTAAATTTCATAATAAGTTAGAGCCTAGCAGCAGCAAAGAGCTATAATTTAAATCAAATAAGAATATAGCTTACCTCAGCAGCACAGGACAGGGTACTGTGTAGCAGCCCTCCCTCCCTCCCCACACCCACCCACCCCTGGGATAATCGTAGCTTTATAGGTACTTACACATCTTAAAAGACAGGAGGTGCTCTCAGGTGAAGCTCGTTACCCAAATCAGTCATACACTAAGGACCTGAGATTAATTAAGCTTCAGGTGAGCAAGGTATATTAAACGTATTAGGTACAGTTTTATTGGTATAAATAACCATAGCAACCCTTAGTAAGTAAAGAACTTAAAGATCTAAACAAAAACTTAAAACTAAGATGCAGACAGCAGTCCAGCAGCGAGATGGGGGCTTTCCAGTCTTTTGCATTGAGTGTCATATGTATGATTTTCTCCCAGTTGGTGTGAGGTCTTACGTGCGCACTAGGTGCAAGGAGCTCTTTGCTCTCAGGGAATGCGTCTGTTCTCTAGAGGCCAGAGTAGCAGACTTGGAAAACATAAGAAAGACAGAGAGGTACATAGACGAGACCTACAGGGATATAGTCCTGAAGTCCCACCTCCAGTCTGGCAGCATCCCTGTTGCCATGGAGGAGAGAGGTCACGTGACAGGAGAGCATCACCCTGGTATGGCAGGATGTGATCCTGTAACTAGGACCTGTCCTCCAGGTGATGTAAAACCCTCTTGCACTGAGGAAGTTTCTCCAGGGCCATGTGCCCATGAGGGAAGGGTTAGGACAGACGTTATAGTTGGTGATTCGATCATTAGGCTTGTAGATAGCTGGGTGGCTGCTGGACATGAGGATCGCCTGGTAACATGCCTGCCTGGTGCGAAGGTAGCGGACCTCACGCGCCACCTAGATAAGGTCTTAGATAGTGCTGGGGAGGAGTCTGCTGTCTTGGTACATGTCTGTACCAATGACATAGGAAAATGTGGTAGGGAGGTTCTGGAGACTAAATTTAGGCTTTTAGGTAGGAAGTTGTAATCCAGAACTTCCAGGGTAGCGTTCTCCGAAATGCTTCCCGTTCCACGTGCAGGACCCAAAAGGCAGGTAGAGCTCCGGAGTCTCAATGTGTGGATGAGACAATGGTGCAGAGATGAGAGTTTTGGATTTGTTAGGAACTGGGGAACATTCTGGGGAAAGGAGGGGCTCTTCCGAAGGGATGGGCTTCACCTTAACCGGGATGGAATCAGGCTGCTGGCATTAACCTTTAAAAAGGAGATAGAGCAGCTTTTAAACTAGATAATAGGGGAAAGCCGACAGTCGCCCAAGAGCAAATGGTTCGGAAGAATATATCCTTGAAGGATACTACCAAAAGCAAATAGGTTCCAAAAAAGAGTAAAGCAGCCCAAATGCCCTCGAGTATGGAGCAGACAGAGCTTAAAGATCCCAAATTACCCATGTCTACCAATAGCCAAATTAATATGAATAAAATACAGTCTCTAAAATGCTTGTATGTAAATGCTAGAAGTCTAAAAAATAAGATGGGAGAGGAGGACAACCAGTGGGACACTGTGATACCTGGGTACAAACTATATCGTAATGTTAGAGCTGATCAAATTGGTGGAGGGGTTGCGCTCTATGTTAGAGAGGGCATTGAGTCAGAAAGGATTAAAGTTTTGCAGGAAACAAAATTTGCTGTAGAATCTCTATGGATTGAAATTCCATGTAAAAAGGGGAAGGTGATGGCAGTGGGGGTGCACTATCGACCGCCTGGCCAGAATGACCAAATGGATGATGAAATGCTCAAAGAAATCAAGGAAACTAACAAAAGTTACAGCACAGTAATAATAATGGGTGATTTCAATTACCCCGGTATCGACTGGGTCAGTGTTATGGCAGGACATGCTAGGGAGATAAAGTTCCTAGATGACATAAATGACTGTTTCTTGGAGCAGCTGGTTCATGAACCGACCAGAGGGGAAGCCATATTAGACCTAGTCCTTAGTGGAACACCAGATCTGGTGCAAGAGATAAGGGTGTTGGGGCCACTTGGCAATAGTGATCATAGCATGATCGCCTTTGATTTAATTAGTGGAGGAGGGCTAGTAAGGAAATCCACAATACTACCTTTTAACTTTCGAAAGGGAGACTATGATAACATGAGGAAAATAGTTAAGAAAAAACTAAAAGGACAGTTGCAAAGGTTAAAGACTTACATCAAGCTTGGGAGTTGTTGAAAAATACTATCTTGGAAGCCCAGACCAGCTGTATTCCACGCTTTAAGAAAAGTGGAAGGAAGTCCAAAAAACTGCCAGCATGGTTTAAAGTTGAGGTCAGAGAGGCTGTTGTTGCCAAAAAAGCATCTTTCAGGAAATGGAAAAAAGAGTCAAACGACGAAACCTGGAAACAGCACAAGCACTAGCAAGTCAAATGCAAGGCATTGATAAAGCAGGCAAAGGGAGAATTTGAGAAGAAGCTTGCAGCGGAATCAAAAACGCGAAATAAAGACTTTTTAAGTACATTTGTAGCAAAAAACTTGTGAGAGAGTCAGTTGGTCCATTAGATGATAGAGGAGTTAAAGGGGCACTAAGAGGCGACAAGGCGATAGCGGAGAGACTGAAGGAATTCCTTGCTTCGGTCTTTACTGAGGAAGATGTAAGGATGTTACCCATGACTGAAGTGGTATTTAAAGGTGTGGAAGAATTGAAGGAAATATCGATACATCGGGAAGATGTATTACAACTATTAGATAGACTTAAGCGTAGCAAATCACCTGGGCCGGATGGTATACATCCAGAGGTGTTGAAAGAACTGAAATATGAGATTGCAGACCTGCTATTAGTAATCTGTGAACTATCATTATAATCATCTCTAATACCTGAAGATTGGAGGATTGCCAATGTAACACCAATTTTTAAAAAGGGTTCCAGGGGTGATCCGGGAAACCACAGACCGGTGAGCCTCACGTCAGTACTGGGAAAAATGGTAGAAACCATCATAAAGAATAAAATTACTCAGCATGTAGATAGTCATGGCCTAATGGGAGACAGCCAACATGGCTTTAGACAAGGAAGATCTTGTCTTACTAATCTGTTATGTGTTTTTGAAAGTGTGAATAAACAGGTGGACAAAGGTGAGTCGGTTGATATAGTGTATCTGGACTTTCAGAAATCCTTTGACAAGGTCCCTCATCAAAGACTTTTGGGAATACTAAAGAGTCATGGGATAGGAGGCAGTGTACTACTGTGGATCAAGAACTGGTTAAAAGATAGAAAGCAAAGGGTTGGGCTAAATGGCCAATTTTCCCAATGGAGAAAGGTGAATAGTGGTGTACCCCAGGGATCTGTGCTGGGTCCGCTGCTTTTTAACATATTCATAAATGACCTGGAAAGTGGAATAATGAGTGAGGTTATCAAATTTGCAGATGACACAAAACTATTTAAAGTTGTTAAAACCCAAGAGGATTGTGGAAAATTGCAAGAGGATCTTGATAAATTGGAAGACTGGGCATCAAAATGGCAGATGAAATTTAATGTGGACAAGTGCAAAGTTATGCACCTAGGGAAGAACAACCCAAACTATGGTTACACAATGCAAGGTTCCACATTAGGAACCACTACCCAGGAAAAAGATTTAGGTGTCATTGTGGATAGCATGTTAAAAGCCTCGGCCCAGTGTGCAGCGGCGGCCAAGAGAGTAAATAGAATGCTAGGTATCATAAGGAAAGGAATGGAAAATAAAACAAAAGGTATTATAATGCCTCTATATCGCTCCATGGTGAGACCGCACCTTGAGTATTAAGTGCAATTCTGGTCGCCGTATCTTAAAAAGGATATAGCATTATTAGAAAAGGTTCAGAGAAGAGCCACCAAAATGGTAAAGGGGATGGAAGGATTCTCCTATGAAGAAAGGCTAAAAAGGTTAGGGCTCTTTAACCTGGAAAAGAGACGGCTGAGGGGAGATATGATAGAAGTCTATAAATTAATGAACGGTGTGGAATGGTGTGGAACGGTGTGGAATGGTGTGGATTGACTGTTTACGTTATCAGAATATAGAAAGACTAGGGGACATGCAATGAAGCTACAGGGTAAACTCTTTAAGACTATTAAAAGAAAATATTTTTTCACTCAACGTGTAATCAAACTCTGGAATTTGTTACCGGAGGATGTAGTAAAGTCTGTTAGTGTAGCTGGGTTTAAAAAAGGTTTGGACAAGTTCCTGGAGGAAAGGTCCATAAACCATTATTAAGAAGGGACCCAGAATATCAATGCTTGACCCAGTGCAAGCATTGCGGAACCTGTGTCTTTTGGGGAAACTGCTAGGTATGTATGAACTAGATTGGCCACTGTTGGAAACAGGATACTTGGCTTGATGGACCTTGGTCTGACCCAGGATGGCATATCTTATGTTCTTATGTTCAACTCTGAGGTGGAATAACTTCCCTGGACGTCTTTTTTCGGGCACAGATGGGGCAGGGAGGCCCGAGGACATTCCCTGCAGCCCGATCATGGCCTTAGGAGGCCGGATAAGGAGTCAGGCTGAGGGGCAATCCCTTGTTCAGCTGGTGGCAGGGATCGTGGCTTTACAATGGAACCGCGGTGCCATGGCACCGGACACCATGGCACCGCGGTTCCATTGTAAAGCCCTGACTGAGTTGCGCTTTCTCTATACATGCAGGCCAGGCTGAATCGCAATCCCGGCCTGCACGTACAGGGCTGTTCATGATTCTTGTCCGCGGGCGAGACGTGCCCCACAGGATCAGAATCGCAACCCCCTCTGCATGTCCGGTTCAAACCCCCTCTGTATGTCCTGTTATTGAATAACATCTCCTTCACTATCCACCTTAAGGGAAAAAGCCCAGTTCTACCCAGGAATATCTATTTGTGCTTTATCGACTATAGCAAGGCTTTTGACTGTGTAAACCATGAGAAACTCTGGGTCACATTAAGAAGCATGGTTATACCAGAACACCTGATCGTTGTCTTGCGCAATCTGTACATTGATCAAGAAGCAACAGTTCGAGCGCAACAAGGAGAAACAGAATGGTTTAAAATAAGCAAAGGTGTAAGACAAGGCTGCATACTTTCCCCCTACCTGTTTAATTTATATGCAGAACAAATCATCAGAGAAGCAGGATTGTATGAAGACAACAGAGCTGTGAAGATTGGTGGAAGACTCATCAACAACCTTCGCTATGCTGATGATACCACATTACTGGCTGAAAGTGAAGATGATCTGAAACATTTGCTTCTCACAATCAAAGAACATAGTCTCAAAATGGGCCTGCGCCTTAATGTAAAGAAGAAAAAGATCATGACAACTGGCATAATCAACAGGTTCATCGTTGAAGGAGAAGAAATTGAAATTGTGAACAACTTTAACCTACTTGGATCAACTATCAATAAAGAAGCAACAAGCAGTCAAGAAATCAGACGAAGCATTGCTCTTGGCAGAATGGCTATGAAAGACCTAGATAAGATTCTCAAGAGCAGAGATGTCTCTCTCCATACAAAGATTCGACTTGTTCAAGTCATGGTATTTTCAATAACATCATATGGATGTGAAAGCTGGACAGTGAAAAAGATAGACAGGAAGAAAATTGATGCCTTTGAATTATGGTGCTGGCGGCGAATACTGTGTATACCATGGACTGCCCGAAGAACAAACCAGTTGGTACTAGAGGTGATCAAACCTAAGCTTTCTTTAGAAGCTCAGATGACAAGACTTTGACTTTCATACTTTGGACACATCATGCGAAGAGAGAGATCATTAGAGAAAGACATTATGCTTGGCAAGATGGAAGGTCAACGTAAAAGAGGAAGGCCAGCAATGAGGTGGATCGATACAATAACAGCAGCTACGGGTACCAGTCTGTCAACAATGAGCCGCCTGACTGAAGACCGAACACAATTTAGGATAGCTATCCAGAGGGTCGCCATGAGTCGACTCCGACTCGATGGCACTTAACAACAACAACAACCCAGGAAAATACCCTTGTTCAACGTCGTTGAGCCTTATTTCAGAATAGCAGTCCCTGCTACTGGCAGTTTACAGTACTCCATTTGCTCCCGTCCTCCCACTGTAGGCAGGGTTTGAAGTCATTTTCAACCAACAGTTCATTATCAACCAAAAATAGCCTTTTCCAAAAAGCACAGTGTTTCTGGGCTTCAAAGCAGCCTGCCTGACTCCACCCTTGTGAGCCCACATTTCAGATTTTTTGTATATGGCTTCTGAATTGGGTTACCACCCACTGTCAGACTGCTACAACACTTAGGTCCAAAAATGAAAGCAGAGTCCTCTTCAAAACTTGGCTAAACAAACACCTAACAGCTTAGTCAAAAGCCTTTTCAATCATGAAGCCAGGAGTTTGTCAACAGTTAAGAAATAAAGCGAGGCTTTTCCACTGCTTAAAGAGGCTGGAAGGCAGGCTGGCTGCTATTTTCCAGTGGAGTTTCTCCCTGAAACTGAACTCCTGGTCTGCTCCCAGCCTTTTATACTCTGTCTAGCCCCACCCCTTCTGCCTACACCCTCATTAGTTACCTGGGAAACTAAACTTCCCTTTTCCTTAGCAGGGCCGACCCATCCATTGTGCGAGAATGTTGTTAGCACAGGGACCCATGCTTCAGGGGGCCCTGTGCAAACTTCATTCACACACAATGGACGACTTCAGTGTGAGCCGGGGAAGCAGCGCGAGGCCCCTGCTCACCTCTGCACAGCCGCCAGCGTGAAAAGCGCCGTTTTCCCTCACGGTGGTGGCTGTGTTACTGTGAAGTGCGCGAGTGCCGGGAAATGCCCTTTAATTTTTCCCAGCATTCAGCGCGCTTCACAGAAACACAGCCACCAACGTGAGGGAAAATGGGGCTTTTCACACTGGCAGCTGTGCAGAGGTGAGCTGGGACCTTGCGCAGGCTTTCCTGGCTCACCTATGAAGCAGCTTAGATAGGCAGGGGGCTCTTCGGTGGGTGTCTTGGATAGGACAGGAAATGGTCCATGGGGAGCTAGGATTGGAAATGGTTTGATGGAGGAGTTCGGATTGGAAATTGGCTGATGGGAGCTGGAATAGGACTTGAAATGGTTGATGGGGGGGGGGGGGGGTGGGGCTAGGATTGGAAATGGGCTGATGGGGGATTGGACTGGAAATGGGCTTATGGGGGGGAGCTTGGACTGGAAATAGGCTGACAGAGGGCTGGAATAGGACTGGAAATGGCTGATGGGGGGCTAGGAAGAAAATGGGCTGATGGGGGAGCTTGGACTGGAAATGGGCTGATGGGGGGATTGGACTGAAAATGGGCTGATGGGGGTGAGCTTGGACTGGAAATAGGCTGACAGAGGGCTGGAATAGGACTGGAAATGGCTGATGGGGGGCTAGGAAGAAAATGGGCTGATGGGGGAGCTTGGACTGGAAATGGGCTGATGGGGGGATTGGACTGGAAATGGGCGTATGGGGTGAGCTTGGACTGGAAATAGGCTGATGGGGGGGATTGGACTGGAAATGGGCTTATGGGGGGGAGCTTGGACTGGAAATAGGCTGATGGCTGGAATAGGACTTGAAATGGCTGATGGGGGGGCTAGTATTGGAAATGGGCTGATGGGGGGATTGGACTGGAAATGGGTTATGGGGGAGCTTGGACTGGAAATAGGCTGACAGAGGGCTGGAATAGGACTGGAAATGGCTGATGGGGGGCTAGGAAGAAAATGGGCTGAGTGGGGAGCTTGGACTGGAAATGGGCTGATGGGGGACTGGACTTGAAATGGGCTTTTGGGAGGGGAGCTTGGATTGTAAGTAGGCTGATGGGGGCTGTAATAGGACTGGAAATGGCTGATGGGGGTCTAAGATTGGAAATGGGCTGATGGGGGAGCTTGGACTGGAAATGGATTGACAGAGGGCTGGAATAGGACTGGAAATGGCTGATGGGGGGCTAGGAAGGAAATGGGCTGGGGGAGCATGGACTGGAAATTAGCTGATGGTGGCTGGTATAGGACTGGAAATGGTTGATGAGGGGGCTAGGATTGGAAATGGGCTTATGGGGGGCTAGGATGGGACTGAAAATGACTGATGGAGGCCAGGACAGGAAATGGGCTGAGTGGTGAGCTTAGACTGGAAATGGGCTCATGGGGGTCTGTAACAGGACTGGAAATGGGCTGACAGAATAGTTAGGATTGGAAATGGGCTGAGGGGGGAGCTTGGAATCGAAATGGACTGATGGAGGGCTGGAATAGGACTGGAAATGGTTGATGGGGGGATGGGAAGGAAGTGGGCTGATGGGGGAGCTTGGTCTGGAAATTGGCTGATGGGGGCTGGAATAGGACTGGACATGGCCGCTGGGGGGCTAGGATTGGAAATGGGCTGATGGGGATCTGATATAGGATTGGAAATGACTGATGGGCGGCTAGGACTGAAAATGAGCTGATAGAGGCTAGGACTGGAAATGGGCTGATGGGGGGGGCTAGGATGGGAAATGGACTGAGGGGGGAGCTTGGACTGTAAATGGACTGAAGGAGGGCTGGAATAGGATTGGAAAAGGGCTGATGGGGGTAGCTTGGACTGGAAATAGACTGATGGGGGCTGGAATAGGACTGGAAATGGCTGATGAGGGGCTAGGATTGGGAATGGGCTGATGGGGGGGGAGCTTGGACTGGAAATGGATTAATGGGGGTCTGGAATAGGACTGGAAAAGGCTGATGGGGGGCTAGAACTGTAAATGGACTGATGGGGGGGGTTAGGATTGGAATTGGACTGAGGGGGGAGCTTGGACTGTAAATGAACTGATGGGGGCATAAAATAGGACTGTAAATGGTTGATGGGGGGCTAGGATTGGAAATGGGCTGAGGGGGGAGCTTGGACTGGGACTGGGCTGATGGGGGCTGGAACAGGACTGGAAATGGCTGTTATGGGGGCTAGGACTAAAACGGACACACTAAAACGATCACTGAACAAACAACACGACTTGTTCGCTCTCATCAAGAATCTAATAAAGGAACCAGCCCCCGAACAACCGAGTGAGATCCACCCCGAAGAATTTGCGGATTACTTACAATCAAAGCTTTGCCAGACCAATAAGCCCCCAGCACCCACCGTCGCACTCGAGCCAAGCTATCAAACACCCCTGACCATCTTCTCCACGCCACCCAAGAAGCACATTGAAGACACTATTGCTGCGATCAACACTACTACTGCACAAACTGACCTCTGCTCTGCCTTCTGGATAAAAGAGCTACGGTCTGACTTTAGCCCTTTTATAGCCAGGCTCATGGACCGATCCTTCACAACAGGCACATTTCCACAATCCCTCAAACGCACGTCCATCAGACCGCTGCTAAAAAACAGCAAGCTCGACCCCCAGAAGGTAGACTCATACAGACCGATATCGAGCATACCACTACTGGCCAAAATAATTGAAAAAGAAGTCCAAAGACAAATTCAAGAACACATCGAAGCCTCCGCTCTGCTGGACCCCTGCCAACACGGTTTTAGAGAGTCTCATGTTGTTGAAACGCTCCTTACCACACTCTTCAGTAACATAATTGCTGGAATTGATAACATCCATCAAGGGTTTGTTCTCATTTTCCTGGACATAGCAGCCGCATTTGACTCAGTAAGCCACGAGCTCCTCCTGGGGTGTTTCAAGGAGAAGGGGATCTGTGATATAGCACTAGATTGGTGCAAGTCATACCTCTTGGACAGATGGCAGCACGTACGATCAGAGGCTTCAGCATCGGAACCATTCCACCAGAAGCAAGATGTCCCACAAGGATCCTCCCTCTCCGCCCTGATGTTCAATATATACATGCAGCCCATCTGTAACCTCATCCGGTCTTTCAATGTTAACTGCTTGATATATGCTGATGATGTTCTACTTTACATGCCATTCTCGACAGAGAACCTGGACCTCTCCCCACAGTATCCAACTGGCTCCAAATCCAAAACCTCCGAATTCAGCACAAGAAAACAGAGGTCCTATTCGTCACGAGGAACCAAAACTTCACCACGCCACCCTATCTAAAGGTCAAGGAAGCAGAACTTCATACCAAACCCACGATCCGGTACCTCGGAGTCACCTTACACCAGCGCCTGGACATGAAGGTGCACATAAACAACATAGCGAGAGCGGTATATCATAAGATCAGATCTCTCAGGCACCTACGCTTCCTGCTGGAACCGGATGACTTCCGGACAATCTATCAAGCGTTGATCATACCACACTTTGACTATGCAAATTCAATACTGCACGGACTCCCTCAATCCACTCTGAACCCGCTAGAGATCGCAATGAACTCTGCAGCAAGAGTTCTACATGGAGCATCCAGGAACGACTACATGACGCCCATCCTGAAACATCTCCACTGGCTCCCTATACATGGCAGACTCGCATTCAAAACCTTACTACTGACTTTCAAAGCCATCAATGGGCTCTCCTCCACATCACTAGCAGAGCTTATACAGACCATCCCCCCAACAGGTCCAGAAGATCAATAGCGGCCAACACACTGATAGTCCCGAAAGAAATAACCTAATGCACCCAGGCAACAGCAAACAGGGCTTTCAAATTCTGTGCGCCCAGATGCTGGAACACCCTTCCACCCAGCATATGGGCAATCCCTAACCTAGCCCAGTTTAGGAAGGCACTGAAGCACCACCTCTTCCTCTTGTACTACCCGGTAGACAGTGCTACAATAGCCCCTTCCACTATCTAGCCCGTGCAGTACAACGGAATCTTACCAAACAAGATACCCATGACTACCACTAGCGAGCTCCAATTTGTCTTGTAGTCTAGATGTAAATAGTTACCCAGGTTATCCAAGTTTTAATACCTGTTCCTTTGTAAACACAGATCAGCCAATGAAAGTGTAAGTTTTATGTTCCATGTAAACCGTGCTGATGTTGAATAGCGCAGTATAAAAGAGACGGTAAATAAAATAAATAAATAAATAAATAAATAAATAAATAAGGACTGAAAATGGGCTGATGGGGTGGGGAGCTTGGACTGGAAATGGGTTGATATAGCAGAAGTCATATTCTGATAGGAGTGGCTTGAGGTTCCTTATGGTTTTTAGCTTAAAGTATATGCTCTGGTAGTGCCAGATTGGCTGTGGAGAGCATGGTTTAGAGACCTGATGAGGCTCCTTCAGGCACCCCCTGTTTGGCTGCCTCCATCTCAGGAGTTATTGTAGCAGGGAATGATCATCCTGGAGGACCCGGCATCCTTCTCACTTACAACAACTACTACTACTACTACAACTACTGCTATTAATTATTTATATAGCTCTACAAGGTGTAAGCAGCACTATACAGATACATATAAAAGAGGGTCCCTGCTTATGGCATGGCTCTTGAAAGGAGACTGTTAGAGCGTAAGGGCTGCTATCCAGCAATGATCTCTACTATACTTGGTGCCTGAAGGAGGTCTCCCAAGCTAGCATGTGTATGGATATGGTGCCTCTTTGAGCTCTGGTGCAGAACATGGAATTTGTCTCCTTAGGTAGCTAAGGTGTCCTCCCTGTTGACTTTTCTGCAGGATGGCCTAGAGAAGGGCCTGTCACTTAGCTACCTGAAGGTTCAGGTGGCAACTTTGGCCTGTTTCCATGGTCTGATGGCGGGCAAGTCCTTGGCCTTGCACCCGGACGTCTCACATTTTCTCCAAGGGGTTGGCATCTGCATCCTCCCCTTTAGTCTGTGATCCCTTTCTGGGATCTGTCTCTGGTGTTCAGGGCCCTGTTTGCGACCCCCTTTGAGTTGTTGAAGCATGCTATCTTGAAGAATTTGATGTTCAAGAACTGTCTTCTTGATCGTGATTTGTTCTGCAAGACGGATCTCCGAGCTACAGGCGCTGTCTTGCCGAGGTCCTTATCTGTCCATTTCAACAAGGCTATTTCCATTTGGCCTGTGCCTTCCTTCTTGCCTAAAGTGCGGTCTCCCTTTTGCATGAACCAGATGATTTGCCTGTCCTCCTTCTCTAAGGAGCAGTGTCGAGGGAAGGATAAGTATCTTCAACTTATGGATTCCGAAGAGTGCTTCTCCGGTACTTGGAGGTTATGAATTCCTTTCGTAAGTCAGACCATCTTTTAGTGTTGTTTGTTGACTTGCGCAATGGTTAAGCGGCAGCTCAGTCAACATTTTGGGCACTGGATTAAGGAGGCTATTGCCTTGGCATATCTGTTACGGAACCGGCTGGTCCTGGAGGGTTTGCGTGCCTATTCTACCCGAGCACAAGTGTCCTTGTGGGTGGAATGGAACTTGATAGCCCCTATAACATTGTCAAGCAGCAACATGGGCATCATTTTCCACTTTTGTCAAGCATTACTGCTTGGATGTCCACCCATGGGCGGACACGACCTCGGCTCAAGAGTTTTGCAAGCTGCTGTGTCTTCTTCCCACGCAGTGGTGTTGTAGCTTTGCTACATCCAACTTGTCTGGACTGGTCTAGCAGGATGATATGGAAGGTGACATTTTACTTACCAGTTAATGTCCTTTCCTTGAGTCCTGCTAGACTAGTCCAGGACCCACCTCTGAAACCGTATTGCTCTGTTCTTCTGTTGCAGTACCCTTGGGTCTGCCATGAGTTTTATACTTGATTCTACAAACCCATCTTCTACAGCAGCTTTATATTTTGTACCTTCCTTTATATAGTTCTCTACTATTGATAACTCATTGTTGCCCACATTTGAAGTTGTGTAAAACATGCTCTGTATCTCCCTTGTGCTTTGGGATGAATACTGAAGGGAAAGAGGCATGGGAGTGATGTCATTGAAATCTGTGCTTTTCATTGGTCTTTGTCTCCACCAATCTGCTGGTAGGGGAACACAACCCACTTGTCTGGACTGGTCTAGCAGGACTCAATGAAAGGACATTATCTAGTAAGTAAAATGTTACCTTTACATAATGGAACCTGGGCTACTTTAACCTTTATTGTAACCTCACTATCCAAATGCCCTTCCTTATTTTGTTGGAATCTGAACCATGCATTACTGGACGACTGTTGGCTTTACCCCATTATCTAGTTTAAAAGCCGCTCTCTCTCCTTTTTAGCTGCATTTCTCGAAAATGCTTTTGAATATGCTCCCGTTTCTTTTTCTTTTTCTTAAAACTCTACTCTTGATCTATTTCAGAAAAGTGAGCTCCCTCATTGAGGGTCCTCTTATTGATTTATTTATGTTTGGTGATGATACATCATGATAAAGTCCTCTTGAGGTTGATAAAGGTGGGATGGAATGCTTTACAAGTATTAAAAACTCACTTCTTCGAGGCTGCTTTTGGATCCTGATGCCCCTTACTCTCCTGTTCACATATGCTTATCTTGCCATATTCTAGCCCCTAGTTTTGTGATGTTATTTGTCTTGATTAGATTGTAAGCTCTTATGAGCAGGGACTGTCTCTTACATCTACACGTGTAGTGCTGTACAAATGATAAGTAGTAGTGGTGTCACAATATGGCTTTTTCTGTTTTCCCAGTAGAAGGTGTACCCGCTGGTGGACTAGGGCTCAGGGGAATCCTGGGAGTTGGTGCTGTTCTTTAGTTTTTACACTGGTGCTGAATGTTTTGTGCAGGGCTTACAGTAACTCTGTTGGCTGACATTACTACAGTGCAGGTAAATATAATACACATTTCACAGTAAGTGATAGTTTCACTTCTGTATGTGTATTAATGTGCTATTTTTAAGTAGCTAATTAGATCATTCCCTTTCACAAGAAATCTATTAGCATAAATACAGATATGTGTTCATATAATATTCAATATTCATTTTCAAAAGTTAATTATATGTATAGATGTGCGGTGGGGGATTGGGGTGGGGTGAAAGGCTTGAGGGCAGTGGTTTGGAAAGGTCAGTTGGCACCATGGCACCAGAGTAGTCTGCTACAATTTTAAAAGCACTTATCCAGATAATTGCAGGGATCACTTATGCTCTGCCCGGAATGATGTGGACAGTGGCAACGTTCAGCCCAGTATCCAGATAGTCAGTATGGATTACCGTGACAGCAAAAAGGCTGTCCTAAGTTATCTTGATAGTCTGTCTCGATAGTGAGTTGAATATCACCACTATCCACATTATTCTGGCACTTACTATACTATGGGGCCCTTTTACTAAAGGGCGCTATGGTGCAACACCATAACATTCAAAGCCATGGTCGCTAGGTACAATACCACCGCATTAACTGTTGGGGGCATAAAAAGCGTGTTTCTGGCATTTAACATGATGCACTCTGCCATAACGCAGCCTAAAATTAGTGTGGTTTCACTTACTGCGCTAATGACCTGCCTTGCAGATAGCTCAAGGCACGCTCACTGCAAGGCACTCGTCCCACCCACTCTTCATCCCAACCCACCTACTTACCACCCCAAAACACAGAGCGCAGTTACCATGGAAGTCAGGAACTATGCTGGCCCCACACTAAAAGTTATCGCGGGTCACAGCATGGGCTTAGCGCGCGCTGTGATCTGTGCTAATTGCTTAACAATGACTCCTGGCCACCCAGCAGCTCCTGGGTTTTCATGGTAGTGTGACCGGAAGTAGATTGCAAGATCTTTCTTTAACTAAAGTGCTTAACACACTTTATATTGAGCAATAGCCTTTTTCTGAATAGCTGCACTAAATATACGTATTTTATTTAACCACCATGACTGGTAATTAAATAAAACACCAACCATAGTGGTTGAATATTGACCTACAAATGTTTTCAATATAAGTAGCAGTTTGAAAAAAAGAGACCGCTGTTAACACATGGTGCTGTCCGTGGTACTGATTTACCTGGTACTTAACTTAAGAATGAATGGGGAATTTAGCTAAGCCTTTAGAGAAGTTTACAGTAAGCCTGTAAATGAAGTTGATTTAAAAATCAGCAGAAAATGAACCGGGCCTGCTTTATGTTTGAATGTGTTGGGAGGATATAATGTGTTGAAAGTGAAGCCATTGAACAGAATATTAAAACAATTAGAATTAAAAATAAAATAAATTGAATATCTGGAAAGGGCGCCTACTAGAGCCAAAATCAGTAGCTATTGAACAGAAAACACAGATAAAGTATCAATTTTCTCAAAGTATTTATATCTCTGAAGGAGAGTGAGGCTTAAAGAAAAACAGGCCAATATTGAGCCCGTAGCTGTAGAGATTTTTTTAAAATGATGGCGGCAGTGGGTAAAAAGTCCATATACTCAGCTGCAGTTTCTGATTAGTGGCCACCCCTAAACATCTGGATGGTGAAGTGAGTGCCTGCCATTATCCAGACAGAGGCTCTGTTGAGCCACTATCTGATGGATTATCCGCATAGCTACCTTGTTAACTCAAGTCTGTCGCCTGGCTCTGCCTCTGGACCACTCTGATCTGAGGGTCCAGCATCAGTCTCCAGCTGGTGCCACTGAACAACTTTTTCAGTGGGACTTATCTGGCTAGTAGGTACAGCTAAATGGATAAGTCTTTTTAAACACGGACCCGAGGGTTTTAAAAATTGGTCTTTGAAATGGAATCTGGATGATACAATGAGCAGGAAAATCTTAGAGTGGTAGGAAACATGATGAAACCTAACGGTGTTGAAAGATGGGAATAAGTTTGTCAGGCATTGCTGTATACTCCGTGTCACCATATTAATAGTTAACGTTCAAAATAATTTCTTTTGTCAGACTCTGCTCTAGAGACAACTTATCTATTGGTTCTGTTCTTTCACTAGAGTCCCTTTTATTGTTAAATATATCTAAAAAGTATAATATTCAGTTCAAATCAATTCATATTGAGATTTTTATGTCCCCTTTTAAGCCCCAACACAGTGCTATGTTTCGGACATTTAAAAACATAACTTGAATGTCCTGCTGCAGAGGTTGGAAAACATCTATCTGCTAGCTGTCACACCAACGTCACTCTGCTCGAAAAACAAGCCAACCATTCTTTTCATTGAATGAGTCTGCCTTTATTTTTTTCAGCATCTGGGTATCTGCAGCCGAATGTCTTAGTGCTCACCACTTTCAACAGCTTTAACCTTTCCACCACTCACATCTGGTATTTAAAGTTCCTCCGACATCACGTGTCCTTATTATGCCTTCCCCACAGCAGTAAAATCTCCCGTCCAAGATTTACAATAATGATGTCCATTCAGTGTCAGAATTCATACCCTCGGTGTTCACTGATGGTAATTCATAAACCCAATGTTGTTCATAAAAATTCAATTTTTTCCATCAATCACCTCCTCTCCACCATTTTGGAATATAGTCAATAATTCCCTAATGAATCATATGGAAAGAATGACCCGATTCTTTGCATTGTCTATCTCCATCATCAAACTTATTTATTTTATTTATTTACAGTTCTTATATACCGCGCTTTTTGGTATCAGTGCGGTTTACAAATAATAGAAATTTGCATCAGAACAGGATCTTTTGCTTACATTGAAACTTGGTCAGGTGTTCCGATGACAAGAAGGAATAAGTGAGAATTCACAAGCTCACAGGGAAGGAAGTAACAGAATTTGCAAAACAAAAGAAAAACTCTTCAAAGAATTAGATAAACAAAACAAACAAGTGGCAAATGCACAACTACAGTGGGAAATACAGAGTGCTACTCCAGGAACTCTTTGTCGATCAAGAATGGACACATGAATGGTTAAGGAAAGGTGTGCTGAAACTGAAGGATGAGATGCTGATAGTTGCAGCCCAGGATAGTGGATTACAGATCAGATGGTTTACAGCAAGCATTGAAAAAATGGGCAAAACAGACATCTGTCAATTCTGTAGGAAAGATCTGGAAACAGTGACTCACCTCATAGCTGGTTGTGAAGTTCTGATGGTGGAAAATTTCTATACAGAAAGGCACAACAAAGTAGCATGCCTCATACATTGGAAACTCTGTAAACACTACAACATCACTATGCCTGGAAAGCACTGGGATCATGACTCTAAAAGAATTACAGAGAATGAGAAGATTATAATCTCCTAGGACAGTGTTTTTCAACCTTTTTTGTGCAAAGGCACACTTTTTTCATGAAAAAAATCACGAGGCACACCACCATTAGAAAATGTTAAAAAAATTTACCTCTGTGCCTATATTGACTATATATAAAGTAATTCTCTTGAATAGGAATCAAACACTCACACCAACCCCCCTCCCCTGCTGGTTCACACCAACTCCCCTCCCCTGCTGGTTCACTCACACCACCCCCCCCCTCCACTGCTGGTTCACTCACCCACCCCCCTGTCACTTACTCACCCCTCCTGCTGGGTCACTCACTCACTTACCCCCCCTCCACTACTGGTTCACTCACACCATCGCCCCCCCTCCTTGCTGGTTCATTGCAGCTAAAGTTAATTTGAAAAGGAAAGACAGCCTGTGAGGAGCCCGCCCCCATGACATCACTTCCTCGGGCTCTGCATGATCGGAGGGCTCCTGACACAGTTTCTCTTTACTTTTCAATGTAAGTGTAGTGCAGCCGCTGCTCTGTACAAAGCAGAACCAGCGGCTGCACTGCTATAGGGAATCGCGATCGCGTTCGCGCCGTGGACTTCGGCACAAAAGCCGGTTTTTTGCTCTGGCCGCTCCCGATCTTGCGGCCAGAGCAAAAAAACCGGCTTTTCAATGGCCGGTTTTACAACTGTGCCGGCAGCCGGCCTGGCCATGGAAAAACCGGCCAGGCCGGCTGAAAACCGGCCGGTTGGCAACCCTAATTTGTGAGCCGAGGCCACATGTTACGGATGAAATTGGAATTTTTCCCACGGCACACCAGACAATATCTCACGGCACCCTAGTGTGCCGCGGCACAGTGGTTGAAAAACGCTGTCCTAGGATACTTTCATGCCGACCGATAAAAATCTGGATGCGAGGAAGCCAGATAGTGGTAAAGGAGAAAAATACAAGAACGGTATTGATTATAGAGGTATCAGTTCCAAATGACTACTCTGTGAATCATATTGAGAGGGAGAAAATATTCAAGTACCAAGAAATGCAGCGAGAGACCAAGAAAATGTGGCAGAAAGATATTAAGTTATTTCCTATTGCATTGGGTGCCACAGGCCTAATTAAGAGGAATTTCCAAGCACACCTTGATTAATTACCCATACACGTAACATCTTACGATGTTTGCTTCTCTCTGATCAGAGAGGAGCAGTGCTTTTTACAGTGCTCTGCTAGAAAAGTGGATTTTGCCTCCTGAGACACCTTGCTGTGAGTTCTAGCTGTTTATTTAACTATTTATTGTTTGTCTAACTTTATTTAATTATTTATTGTTTGTCTTAGTGGTGTGCTAGTTCAGCTTTCTCAGCTGTAACTTACCTTGCCTCTCTCAACTAACTGGGCTTTGTGTGGTAGCCAGGTTAACTGTTCATTTTAAATTAAATCTCTCTCCCCAGACCCTGCTGTGTGTTAAACTTTTTTCCTGCCCTAGCCTGCCTGAGTGAATCCTCCCCTCCCCCCCCCTGCTGAGGTATTGTGTAGCCTTCTTCCTGTTTCCTCCACGTGTGCATAGTCTGTTTTTAGTTTGCTTCTCTATGATCAGAGAGGAGCAGTGCTTTTTACAGTGCTCTGCTAGAAAAGTGGATTTTGCCTCCTGAGACACCTTGCTGTGAGTTCTAGCTGTTTATTTAACTATTTATTGTTTGTCTAACTTTATTTAATTATTTATTGTTTGTCTTAGTGGTGTGCTAGTTCAGCTTTCTCAGCTGTAACTTACCTTGCCTCTCTCAACTAACTGGGCTTTGTGTGGTAGCCAGGTTAACTGTTCATTTTAAATTAAATCTCTCTCCCCAGACCCTGCTGTGTGTTAAACTTTTTTCCTGCCCTAGCCTGCCTGAGTGAATCCTCCCCTCCCCCCCCCTGCTGAGGTATTGTGTAGCCTTCTTCCTGTTTCCTCCACGTGTGCATAGTCTGTTTTTAGTTTGCTTCTCTATGATCAGAGAGGAGCAGTGCTTTTTACAGTGCTCTGCTAGAAAAGTGGATTTTGTCTCCTGAGACACCTTGCTGTGAGTTCTAGCTGTTTATTTAACTATTTATTGTTTGTCTAACTGTTTATTTAATTATTTATTGTTTGTCTTAGTGGTGTGCTAGTTCAGCTTTCTCAGCTGTAACTTACCTTGCCTCTCTCAACTAACTGGACTTTGTGTGGTAGCCAGGTTAACTGTTCATTTTAAATTAAATCTCTCTCCCCAGACCCTGCTGTGTGTTAAACTTTTTTCCTGCCCTAGCCTGCCTGAGTGAATCCTCCCCTCCCCCCCCGCTGAGGTATTGTGTAGCCTTCTTCCTGTTTCCTCCACGTGTGCATAGTCTGTTTTTGGTTTGCTTCTCTCTGATCAGAGAGGAGCAATGCTTTTTACAGTGCTCTGCTAGAAAAGTGGATTTTGCCTCCTGAGACACCTTGCTGTGAGTTCTAGCTGTTTATTTAACTATTTATTGTTTGTCTAACTGTTTATTTAATTATTTATTGTTTGTCTTAGTGGTGTGCTAGTTCAGCTTTCTCAGCTGTAACCTACCTTGCCTCTCTCAACTAACTGGGCTTTGTGTGGTAGCCAGGTTAACTGTTCATTTTAAATTAAATCTCTCTCCCCAGACCCTGTTGTGTGTTAAACCTTTTCCTGCCCTAGCCTGCCTGAGTGAATCCTCCCCTCCCCCCCCCCTGCTGAGGTATTGTGTAGCCTTCTTCCTGTTTCCTCCACGTGTGCATAGTCTGTTTTTGGTTTGCTTCTCTCTGATCAGAGAGGAGCAGTGCTTTTTACAGTGCTCTGCTAGAAAAGTGGATTTTGCCTCCTGAGACACCTTGCTGTGAGTTCTAGCTGTTTATTTAACTATTTATTGTTTGTCTAACTGTTTATTTAATTATTTATTGTTTGTCTTAGTGGTGTGCTAGTTCAGCTTTCTCAGCTGTAACTTACCTTGCCTCTCTCAACTAACTGGACTTTGTGTGGTAGCCAGGTTAACTGTTCATTTTAAATTAAATCTCTCTCCCCAGACCCTGCTGTGTGTTAAACTTTTTTCCTGCCCTAGCCTGCCTGAGTGAATCCTCCCCTCCCCCCCCGCTGAGGTATTGTGTAGCCTTCTTCCTGTTTCCTCCACGTGTGCATAGTCTGTTTTTGGTTTGCTTCTCTCTGATCAGAGAGGAGCAATGCTTTTTACAGTGCTCTGCTAGAAAAGTGGATTTTGCCTCCTGAGACACCTTGCTGTGAGTTCTAGCTGTTTATTTAACTATTTATTGTTTGTCTAACTGTTTATTTAATTATTTATTGTTTGTCTTAGTGGTGTGCTAGTTCAGCTTTCTCAGCTGTAACCTACCTTGCCTCTCTCAACTAACTGGGCTTTGTGTGGTAGCCAGGTTAACTGTTCATTTTAAATTAAATCTCTCTCCCCAGACCCTGCTGTGTGTTAAACTTTTTTCCTGCCCTAGCCTGCCTGAGTGAATCCTCCCCTCCCCCCCCCCCTGCTGAGGTATTGTGTAGCCTTCTTCCTGTTTCCTCCACGTGTGCATAGTCTGTTTTTGGTTTGCTTCTCTCTGATCAGAGAGGAGCAGTGCTTTTTACAGTGCTCTGCTAGAAAAGTGGATTTTGCCTCCTGAGACACCTTGCTGTGAGTTCTTGCTGTTTATTTAACTATTTATTGTTTGTCTAACTGTTTATTTAATTATTTATTGTTTGTCTTAGTGGTGTGCTAGTTCAGCTTTCTCAGCTGTAACTTACCTTGCCTCTCTCAACTAACTGGGCTTTGTGTGGTACCCCCCTCCCCCCTCCCCCCTGCTGAGGGTTCAGGACAGGGTACCTTGTAACTGCCCTCTTTAATAGGACTTATCTCCCTCCCTCCCTCCCCAGCACCCACCCACCCTGGGGTAATTGTAGTTTTATAGGTACTTGCACATCTTAGAGGAAAGGGGCTGCTCTCAGGTGCAGCTCGTTATCCAAATCAGTCATACACGGAGGACCTGAGATTAATTAAGCTTCAGGTACACAAGGTGTATTAGGGGTATTAGATACACTTTTATTGGTATAAGCATCTACACCAATCCTTATTATATACAGAATTTAAAAGATCTAAACACAAGCTTTAAACTAAGATGCAGACAGAAGTCCAGCAACAAGATGGGGGTTCTCCGGTCTTTTGCATTGAGTGTCACATGTATGATTTTCTCCCAGTTGGTGAGAGGTCTTACGTATGCACTAAGTGCAAAGAACTCTTTGCTCTCAGGGAACAAGTCCGTTCTCTAGAGGCTAGAGTAGCAGACCTGGAAGACATAAGAAAGACAGAGAAGTACATGGACGTGACCTACAGGGATATAGTCCTGAAGTCCCACCTCCAGTCTGGCAGCATCCCTGTTGCCATGGAGGAGAGAGGTCACGTGACAGGAGAGCATCACCCTGGTGTGGCAGGAAGTGTTCCTGTAACTAGGACCTGTCCTCCAGGTGATGTAAAACCCTCTCACACCGAGGACGTTTCTCCAGGGCCATGTGCCCATGAGGGGAGGGTCAGGACAGCTGTTATAGTTGGTGATTCAATCATTAGGAATGTAGATAGCTGGGTGGCTGGTGGACGTGAGGATTGCCTGGTAATATGCCTGCCTGGTGCGAAGGTAGCAGACCTCACGCACCGCCTAGATAAGATCGTAGATAGTGCTGGGGAGGAGTCTGCTGTCTTGGTACATGTTGGTATCAATGACATAGGAAAATGTGGTAGGGAAGTTCTGGAGGCTAAATTTAAGCTTTTAGGTAGGAAGTTGAAATCCAGAACTTCCAGGATAGCGTTCTCCGAAATGCTTCCTGTTCCACGTGCAGGACCCAAAAGACAGGCAGAGCTCCGGAGTCTCAATGCGTGGATGAGACAATGGTGCAAGGATGAGGGTTTTGGATTTGTTAGGAACTGGGGAACATTCTGGGGAAAGGGGGGGCTCTTCCGAAGGGATGGGCTTCACCTTAATCAGGATGGGACCAGACTGCTGGCATTAACCTTTAAAAAAGAGATAGAGAAGCTTTTAAACTAGAAAATAGGGGAGAGCCGACAGTCACCCAGGAGCGCATGGTTCGGACAAAGGTATCCTTGAAGGATACTACCAAAAGCAGTGAGGTTCCAAAAGGGAGTATAGTAGCCCAAATGCCCTTGAGTAAGGAGCAGACAGAGCATAAAGATTCCAAATTACCCATGCCTACCAATAGCCAGATTAATATGAATAAAATACAG
Source organism: Ichthyophis bannanicus (assembly GCA_033557465.1). NCBI lineage: Eukaryota > Metazoa > Chordata > Amphibia > Gymnophiona > Ichthyophiidae > Ichthyophis > Ichthyophis bannanicus. The sequence goes on along the minus strand of CM066033.1, from coordinate 1,358,315,831 downwards.
TCTCTAAAATGCTTGTATGTAAATGCTAGAAGTCTAAACAATAAGATGGGAGAGTTAGAATATATAGCACTAAATGAGAGGTTAGATATGATTGCACTCTCAGAGACATGGTGGAAGGAGGATAACCAGTGGGACACTGTGATACCTGGATACAAACTATATCGTAATGATAGAGCTGATCAAATTGGTGGAGGGGTTGCGCTCTATGTTAGAGAGGGCATTGAGTCAGAAAGGATTAAAGTTTTGCAGGGAACATAATTTGCTGTAGAATCTCTATGGATTGAAATTCCATTTATGAAGGGGAAGGTGATGGCAGTGGGAGTATACTATCGACCGCCTGGCCAGAATGAACAAATGGATGATGAATTGCTCAAAGAAATCAAGGAAGCTAACAAAAGTCACAACAGAGTAGTAATAATGGGTGATTTCAATTACCCCGGTATCGACTGGGTCAGTGTCACGGCAGGACAAGCTAAAGAGATAAAGTTTCTAGATGGAATAAATGACTGCTTCTTGGAGCAGCTGGTTCATGAACCGACCAGAGGGGAAGCCATACTGGACCTAGTCCTTAGTGGAACGCCAGATCTGGTGCAAGAAATAAGGGTGTTGGGACCACTTGGCAATAGTGATCATAGTATGATCATGTTTGATTTAATTAGTGGAGGACAGATAGTAAAGGAATCCACAGTACTATCTTTTAACTTTCAAAAGGAAGACTATGATAGAATGAGGAATACAGTTAGGAAAAAACTAAAAGGAGCAGTTCCAAAGGTTAAAGACTTACAGCAAGCTTGGGTGTTATTTAAAAATACTATCCTCGAAGCCCAGACCAGCTGTATTCCACGCATTAAGAAAAGTGGAAGAAAGTCCAAAAAACTGCCAGCATGGTTTAAAGGTGAGGTCAGAGAGGCTGTTGCTGCCAAAAAAGCAACCTTCAGGAAATGGAAAAAAGGGCCAAATGATGAAAACTGGAAACAGCACAAGCACTGGCAAGTTAAATGCAAAGCATTGATAAGGCAGGCAAAGCGGGAATTTGAGAAGAAAATTGCTACGGAAGCAAAAACACTAAATAAAGACTTTTTCAAGTACATTCGTAGCAAAAGGCCTGTGAGAGAGTCAATTGGACCATTAGATGATAGAGGGGTAAAAGGGGCAGTAAGAGGAGACAAGGCTATAGCAGAGAGACTGAATGAATTCTTTGCTTCGGTCTTTACTGAGGAAGATGTAGGGATGTTACCCAAGACTGAAGTGGTATTTAAAGGTGATACTGCAGAGGAATTGAGAGAAATATCACTACACCGGGAAGATATATTACAACTATTTGATAAACTGAATAGTAGCAAATCACCTGGACCGGATGGTATACATCCCAGAGTGTTGAAAGAACTGAAATATGAGATTGCAGACCTGCTATTGGTAATCTGTGAACTTTCATTAAAATCATCTGTAATACCTGAAGATTGGAGGGTCGCCAACGTAACACCAATTTTTAAAAAGGGTTCCAGGGGTGACCCAGGAAATTACAGACCGGTGAGACTGACGTCAGTACCAGGGAAAATGGTAGAAACCATCATAAAGAACAAAATTACACAGCATGTAGATAGTCATGGCCTAATGGGAGACAGCCAACATGGCTTTAGACAAGGAAGATCTTGTCTTACTAATCTGATATGTTTTTTTGAAGGTGTGCATAAACAGGTAGACAAAGGTGAGTCGGTTGATATAGTGTATCTGGACTTCCAGAAAGCTTTTGACAAGGTCCCCCATCAGAGACCTTTGGCGAAGCTAAAAAGTCATGGGATAGGAGGCAGTGTACTATTGTGGATCGGGAACTGGTTAAAAGATAGAAAGCAGAGGGTAGGGCTAAATGGCCAATATTCCCAATGGAAAAAGGTGAATAGTGGAGTACCCCAGGGATCTGTACTGGGTCCGCTACTTTTTGACATATTCATAAATGACCTGGAAAAGGGAATAACTAGTGAGGTTATCAAATTTGCAGATGACACAAAACTGTTTAAAGTTGTTAAAACCCAAGAGGATTGTGGAAAACTGCAGGAGGATCTGGATAAATTGGAAGACTGGGCATCCAAATGGCAGATGAAATTTAATGTGGACAAGTGCAAAGTTATGCACCTAGGAAAGAACAACCCACACTATAGTTACACGATGCAAGGCTCCACATTAGAAACCACCACCCAGGAAAAAGATTTAGGAGTCATCGTGGATAACATGCTAAAACCCTCCGCCCAGTGTGCAGCGGCGGCCAAGAAAGCAAATAGAATGCTAGGTATAATAAGGAAAGGGATGGAGAATAAAACAAAGGATATTATAATGCCTCTGTATCGCTCCATGGTACGACCGCACCCTGAATATTCTGTGCAATTCTGGTCACCGTATCTTAAAAAGGACATAGCGTTATTAGAAAAAGTACAGAGAAGAGCCACCAAATTGGTGAAGGGGATGGAAGGCTACTCCTATGAAGAGAGGCTAAAAAGGTTAGGGCTCTTTAACCTGGAAAAGAGACGGCTGAGGGGAGATATGATAGAGGTCTATAAATTAATGAATGGAGTGGAACGGATAAACGTGGATCAATTGTTTACGCTATCAGAATATAGAAAGACTAGGGGACATGTAATGAAGCTACAGGGTAAACTATTTAAGACAAATAAGAGAAAATATTTTTTCACTCAACGTGTAATCAAACTCTGGAATCTGTTACCGGAGGATGTAGTAAGGGCTGTTAGTATAGCTGGGTTTAAAAAAGGTTTGGACAAGTTCCTGGAGGAAAGGTCCATAAATCACTATTAAAAAGGGACCCAGGATATCAATGCTTGACCCAGTACAAGCATTGTGGAACCTGTGTCTTTTGGGGATATTGCTAGGTACGTATGACCTAGATTGGCCACTGTTGGAAACAGGATACTGGGCTTGATGGACCTCGGTCTGACCCAGTATGGCATGTCTTATGTTCTTATGTTCTTATGTTCTTACGAACTCAAGAGGGAGGCTCTCTTTGGCACAATGCAAGTACTATGCTGAGCATAACCATGGGCATGCTGTACAGGGTCTCTGACATCCTTTCTGCCTTACCCCACTACCACCGCCTGCCCAGAATCACCCCACTCTACTCGCTTACTGTACTGAGCTTTATTAATGGGATGCAACAGACCACAGCTTGTGGATAACATAACTGTAATAACAATACAGTGATCATAACTACAATAATCATGGTAAAAACAATAAACAACAATAACCATAACCATAACAATGTTAACACTACCCTACCAGACTTTATGGAGGGGTATCACACCCTTATTATCTGATTTGAGACCATGGCCAAGCATTCTCATGTTTTTCCTCCACTGCCAACTGCTCCATGTTGGTGCCTAGGTGTCCCACCTTTGCATTTTACCTATTTCTGGTAACTAAGACCAGGCACCCCTGGCCCTGGTACCTGGCCTCCCCATTACCGGGCCCTGACACCCCCACATGGCAAATGTACCCTCCTCTTACACTGTGGTACCTCCTCCTTTTGGTGAGGTCCCCTTCCACAGAAGGGGTCATGGCCCAACTCACCCCATAGTAAGAATCAAACTGATGACCCTATGCAAGTCTGCATTGAAAATTTCAAGACTAATCGCATTCAGGTGATCCGCATCCCCCCAGTAAATCACTGAACCCCCAGCTAAGATGTCTTCATGTTTAATCACTTCCTCCCCAGGGCCTATACAAAGTTATCCACCTCAGCATTCAGTTTCCTCCTACTCTTCTGAAAACCTTCCAGCCAGGAAGCCCTGGCCCATTTCTGATGGGGGATGTTCTGGGACCAGATGACTCCCTCTCCTAGCTCGGCATGTATCGGCAGGTCTCTTTTAATCTTGATGATCAGGTCTATGCCCTTTGTGGACAATAGATCATTGCCACCTAAATGCAAAACTATGAAATCCAGCGAATAGTTGATCTGCCATATCCCATGAGTGTGCAACTGGTCCCGCTCCATCCCCCTCTCACCTAGCCACTGTATCTTGATGGCATCAGAGTAGAAGCCAAGATGCTTTCTGAGACTGCTTCTCACCCAGTATATGTAAGAGTGACCAATTATCCATACTGTAGTCCCTCTGTGACCTAGTGAGTAAATGAAAAAGGGCAGGGAAGGAGTTAAAAACAAGTGCATCTACCTGATGTACAGCTTGTACCTGTCCGAGGCCTATCTCCCAGTGGCTCGGATCTTACCGGCCCCAAACTCAGTCTGTGTGCTGCCATAGCTGCACCTACCCTGAAAGAGTGAAGAGTAAGGCTTGAGCCGTCAAAACCCGCCTCCCCTAACGCCCTAAGCCACAACGCCTTGAATTGGAATTGTGAGAGACAAGACCCATCAAGGTGCCACTAATAGTGCACCCCCCAGTGGAGGGCGTATTTGCAAGTACTCTCTCATGGCCCACACCGGGCATAGCTCCCTACTCTCATGGCGTTAAGCTGTACCATTTTTAATTTCCCCCTTGGACTAACTTGGACTTGCTCAGTGAAAAAGGACTAACTTGGACTTGCTCAGTGAAAGGCCTACCCTGTCACCCACCACAGTGATGTCCTCTACCCTCAGGGTGCTGCCTGTTGCATCTGATCTGGACTGGGATATCACCTCACTCATCCAGAAGGCACCAAAAAAACATAATCAGCAGGGTCAACCAGAAGAGCTTCTCCTCGAAGCCATCCCTGGGCACTTTCACTGCCTTTAGGCTAGCGACCCTCAGCATGAGCAGGGTGACAGGCTTGTGCCCGTCAGGCCTATGTGCGGCCTCCTTAGCCTAGCCTCCATGAAGTGTTTCATGACATCCTTGTCTCCCTTGAGTTTTAGGAAAAAGGCCACGCCCACCAGCATCAACCTAGCGTGTCTGGGCGAGGTTCCTTCCCCTCACAACCAAGCTAAGAATTCCAGCAACAGACTGTGGCTTAGTTCCACCTCGGGGTTGAATCCCCGCTATACCGCAAAGCTCCGCAGCCATGTCCATGCCCTCCAGTATGCCTTATTGTGCTAGGCAACAGCGATGCCATCAACAGTCTGCCGGCGGTCAGCATACAATGTTTTACATTCTTGCTGGCATGGTGGTTGCACTGGGTGGCACAATCAGGGTGAATCATCAGAAGAGGTGTAGCTGGAAATGAGAAAGATCATCAGTGATCTTGTTACGTTGCCCTGGTACATGGCTGGCCGTGATAAACGCAGTCAGATCCAGACCCAGGAGAACTAATCTCCTAACCAGCCTCATCACTCTCCCCACTTTCAGACTGTTTGTTTATGGCATACACTACCACTACGTTGTCGGAGTGAAAGATTATCCGCCTAATCTGAAGTAGGGCTTCCAGCCGACTAAAGCCTCTATGATCGGGAACATCTCGAGGAATGTGATGTCCTTGGTTATGCCTTGGCTCCATCACTCCTCTGGCCACTGATCGTGGCACCACTGCCCCTTGAAATACACCTCAAACCCTGTGCTACCTGCTGCATCTGTGAATAACTTCAGCTCCCGGTTGGTAGTGGGGGCTTCCCTCCAGATTTTTCTGCCATTATACTGCACCAGGAATTCCCACCACATGGCCAGGTTCTCCTTCATACTAGCAGTAACCTGAACTTGTGAATGCCCCTAGTGGAGTCTGACAGCCACCTAATGAAAGCCCTATCTATAGGCACAATCCTGCATGCAAAGTTTAGGTGCCCAATCAGCGACTGCATCTGTTTAAGGGTGACTTTCCAAGCTGCACCCACCATCTACTGTTTTCATGGTAGCCATTTTGCCAGCTAGGATGGATGTCACCATCTCCTTAGTGCCTATTTCGATCCCCAAGAAGGATAGCTGCTGGGTGGGACCTTCTGTCTTATTCTCTATGAGTGATCTCCCTTACTCCGCTGCCATACACTGAAAGCTTTTCAGGATTCATCCGCAGGTATGCCGGTTTCCTCCAACAGCAGAAAATCATCCAGGTAATGTATGATCTTACCTCGACCAATCTCCTTTTCTGCTATCCATTGCATGATGGAACTAAACTCAAAAAATACACAGAACACGGAGCATTCCATGGGGAGGCACTTGTCAAAGTAGTAACGGCCCTGGAACCGGAAACTAAGCAAGTGGAAGCTATCAGGGTGTATCGGCAACAGCCTGAAGGCTGCCTCCACATCTGTCTTAGTTAGTCACACCCCTTTACTCTGCTCCCAAAACAAGTCAAGGTCCACTGAGGCATACTTTACGGAACAGACCGATGGGTCCAGCTGGTCATTAACCGACTTCCTGTCCGGGAATGACAGGTGGTCTATGAGCCGACACTCCCCTGTTTTTCTTTGGAACCAGGCCAAAAGGCAAGATTATCAGATTGCAAATAGGTCTGTTCCTGATGGGGACAACTATCCTGCCCAGAGCTCACTCCTTATCGATTTTCTTCTGCACTGCCCCTTGCCTTTCCAAAGCTGATTTCAAGTTACCTGATGTCCGTGGACCAGTGGGGTCACTGTAAGGTAGTCTAAAACCGTAAATAAAATCTTATACTAACCAATCCGCCTTTTACCTGTCATAACCCTGTAACTGCTGCTGCAGGTACTAGGCCAATGGCTGTAGCAACCCACCCAAAAATACTGCTCTCATTGCAGATACTGGGGTTCCTCCTCTTGTCTCATCCCACATCAAGACTGGGGGTGTTCCTCCCCACAAGTCGTGCCTGTATTTACTGGCATTATTAAATCTACATGAACCCCTATTAAAGAGCCTGCACACTCCCTGACAGATGCTAGGGGTGGACTGGATTGGCCTGCCGCTCTCCCAAATGCCGAGCCTACCCTTGCCTCAAAAAGGCTGCTGCAGCCCTGAATTTCTACCAGGCTATCCCGGCATGGGAGTCACAGCCGCTCTATTACCCCTCTGCCCTTGGGTCATAAACCTGATACAGAGGTCGATATCATTCTGGTCCTAGCTGAGCCCCTTGTTCTCAGCCATGTTTCTACAGAACTGCTCATCATACTCTAGCAAGACGTTACCTCCATATACTCTGTAGGCCTCACAAATACTGTCCTGGTACTTGAAGAGACCTTGGCACGTTCAGGATGCTTTTATCCTACTATGCTGACCAATATAAGGAAACCTGCACAACAATTTTCAATCATTCTCGGTATGCTATCTAACTTTCTGCTGGCTAGCTTATATTTGCTGTGATAGCCCGTACACTCAAAGTTAATATCACACCGCCTGATAAGCAACATAAACATGTGCACATATTCACCCCTCCATATCTTTTCCTTTTGTGCTATGGGTACATGGCTGTCCAATGGGCTGGTCAGGCAGACATATTCCACCAGGTACGCTTCGGACACGAGTACCCCATCACCCCCTTGTGTCTCTATCCCTAAGCTCACTGGTCCCCTTTGCGGCTCTGCCGCAGGTACCCTTGCCCCTGGGGTGTCTGTGCGCCCCCTCTGGGGCACCAACTATGCCCAGTGGTGCACCTAACGCCCCTGGCACTGCAGTTGGGGCTATGCTGGTGTCTTCAATAATTTGCACCAGTTTTTGCAACAGCCCCAGGATACCTGCTGTCTGCCCATCCCTACCTCTGCTCTGGTCCCCCCACTCCCCATTCCTGCTTTGCTGCTATGACACACTCTTTCACCTCCTCAGAATTCTCCCCTACTCGGGGCCCTCATGTTTGGCTGTCTGCCTCTCCTTACTCCCCCCCCCACCATCACACATCCCACCAATCACACCCACCAGTCATGCTACCCTACCACCCTATCCAGCCTACCCACCTCCCCTCAGCATCCCAACATTGTCCTGCATTACAGACAGTAAATGTTCATTCTCACCCACTTCTCCCTGTCCCCCGGATGCCATTGTGATCCCTGGGCATCGCTGGTACTGAGTCTTGTGGTACCTCAAGCGAACTAAGTAGATCCTGCACACATCCCTCTCCATGGACTGCAGCCATGACTCTGACTGTTGACGAGGTTGCACAGCCTGGGTGCCTCAGGTCCCTCATCACCAGGTGGCGGCACTGCTGTATTTGTACCACTGTCGCTCATGTAGTCACCCCTCTGTTCAAGCTCAGGCACTTGGCACCCACAATCAGGGGCAGTATCTCACCTTATGTCCCTCCTCCTTGTGTCTGTCATGCTGCTGCTGTTCCTGGTGTTCCACTTCTGATTCCCTGACTTGCCCTGTGCTGCACTATGCCTGCAATATGCCGAGATATTGCAGCGCTCCCTGAATAAGCCACACGAACTCTTCAACTTAGTCAAGACCCTAACAAAAGAGCCTTCCCCTACTCAACCTAGCCTTCCCGACCCACAGGAGTACGCTGAATACCTGCGCGATAAAATGAACCAGAACACTACGACCACAGACCTCTCCACCACCAGCGGGGTACCCCACCCGACCCCTTCACCTTCCTTGACACCAGCCACAGAGGACACCCAGCACATCATCACGGCCTTTTCGGCCCCGACAGAGAAAGGCATTCAAGACATTATCACAGCCATAAACTCAACCACAGCACCTAATGACCTTTTTGTCCAGCATTTTGGATAAAATCACTGCGTGCTGATCTCAGCCCTTTCCTGACCAAACTCATAGAGCTTTCATTCTCCACTGGGACCTTCCCTCAGAGCTTGAAGCAAACAGCTATCAGACCGCTACTAAAAAACAACAAGCTGGACTCTGCCAAGATGGACTCCTACAGGCCAATATCGAGCATCCCCCATCTGGCAAAAATTATTGAGAAAGTCGTCCAACGCCAGCTCCAGCACCACATTGAGTCTAGTGCACCCCTCGACCCGTGCCAGCATGAATTCAGGGAGTCACATGGCGTCGATACCCTATTGACCACTCTATTGAACTCATTGACCATCGAGTTGGATAATATCAGACAAGGGCAGACTCATTCAATGAAAAGAATGGTTGGCTTGTTTTTCGAGCAGAGTGACGTTGGTGTGACAGCTAGCAGATAGATGTTTTCCAACCTCTGCAGCAGGACATTCAAGTTATGTTTTTAAATGTCCGAAACATAGCACTGTGTTGGGGCTTAAAAGGGGACATAAAAATCTCAATATGAATTGATTTGAACTGAATATTATACTTTTTAGATATATTTAACAATAAAAGGGACTCTAGTGAAAGAACAGAACCAATAGAGAAGTTGCCCTGATCTTCATGGACATTGCTGCAGCCTTTGACTCCGTTAGCCACAAAATACTCTTAAGATGCCTCAAGGAGAAGGGCGTACACGGTTCAGCGCTAACCTGGTGTGCATCATACTTAGTAGACTGATGGCAGCATGTTCAAACTGGCTCCACTACCTCCACACCTCTCCCACAAGAGAAAGGCATGCCACAGGGATCTTCGCTTTCAGCCCTACTGTTCAACGTTTACATGCACCCCATTTGCAACCTCATCTGCTCCTTCAATATCAACTGCCTGGTCTACGCCGACGATGTTTTGCTATATATGCCTAGCTCAACAGAACATCCAGACCTCTCTCCACTATCCACCTGCTTCGATGCTGTCACAGACTGGTTACACACGTAGAGGCTTAGAATAAATTTCAACAAAACTGAGGTCCTATTTGTCTCCAGGAACCCAGCTTTCACCCCGTCCACTTAGCTGAAGGTACGGGATGCAGAGCTCCTTAGCAAGCCCACAATACGGTCCCTAGGGGTCACGCTAGACCAGCAGCTCAACATGAAAGCCCAGATAAGCAACATGGTCAAAACGGTCTACCACAAAATCCGGACACTCCGTCACCTGCGACAACTGCTCGAGCCAGAAGACTTCCGGACAGTCTACCAAGCCCTAGTAATCCCACATTTTGACTATGCTAATGCAATACTCCACGGACTCCCGAAGAGCACGCTCAATCCTCTGCAGCTGGCAATGAATGCAGCCGCCAGATTCCTGCACGGAGCTTCCAGGAGAGAACACATAACCCCAGTTCTGAAACATTTGCACTGGCTGCCGATCCACTGTAGACTCTCCATCAAGGTTCTACTGATGACCTACAAAGCCATCAACAAGTGCTCCTCCACCTCTCTCACAGATCTCATTCAGACCACCCCCCTCAACAGAGCTAGGAGAGCAGCCACCACCAACACTCTGTTACTCCCAAAGGCGGTTACAAAGTGTTCACAAGCAACAAGAAAGAGCCTTCGCATTGTATGCACCCACATGCTGGAACGCCCTGCCTCCGGCCATCCGTGCCATCACTGACCTTGTCCAATTTAGAAAGTCACTAAAGCACCACCTTTTCCTCCAGCACTTTACCGACTCAGATGCCGCCTCACAGCCAGTCACACTCGGGAACCAGGCGGACACCCCCAATGCAGCTGCTACGCACATTTGCAGCCCCACCCTCTAGATCCCAATACTCTCGACTGGAACAATGCATACATATCAACCTGCCAATCTGTATATAGTTAGGTCAGCCTGTAAATAGTTGAGCTGCTCTCGTAGCCGGTGACAGTCAGTTTTTGTCTAAACATAGTTTTATTTATTTATTTACATTCTCTTATATACCGCGCTATTCTGCATCAGCGCGGTTTACATTGAACAAACTGAAATTACATTGAACAGGGTATTATAACTTGGAGAAAACTATTTTACAGAGAACATGGGCTATGGAGGGTTAAGTGGCTTGCCCAAGACCACAAGGAGCACCTGTGGGACTAGAAACCCCAGTCCTTCCAGCCCAAGGTTGCTGTCCTCTAGTGGGATTTGAACCCCCGACCTTCCGGCCTGAAGTACATTGCCCCAACCACTAGGCTACTCCTCCACTCCTCCACCCCTGTTAGCCTTGTTAGAAGACCCCTGTTCATTGTAAGTCCAGTGTAGGTTCTGCCTGCACTGCACAAATTTTTGTTTATATGTAAACCACACTGATTCTAAAGAGCGTGGTATATAAGAGATGCTAAATAAATAAATAAATATGCGTGCCCCTGTTATCTGGGTTTACGTGGTTGTGCACTCTGCAGCAGCTGGCCAGCCCTTTCTTCTGATGCAGCGGGGGGGGGGGGGGGGGGTTTAGTTAAGTGTTTTGTTTTGTTTTCTTTAATTTCCTCATAGCCTAAGGCCCCATCCCCAGCAAGGCAGCTAACATTGGTGCTGGCTGTTTGTAGCTGCTCCCCTTAGTGCACTCATCTGGGTTTATCGACGGAGCATGTGGGCCGCGAAGGGAAAGCCAGGAAAACCAGGCCCCAGCAGCTGTGCCAGATTTGGCCCCCCAAGCAGAGTGGCCGTCCTCGCTTCCTCCTTCATGCCCCGGCCTTCATGGCTTTGCTCACTGTGCCAAGCTCCGGGGTTATAGACAAGATGCTGTGCCACTTTTTCACCTCTTCTCATGCTGCTCATCGCCAAATGCCGGCCCCCACATGCTGCCCTTCATTCTTCCGGGCTTGCGGCTCTGGCACAGAAGCAACATTTTGTGACTTACAGCTCTGGTGAGAACAGCGAGACCCTTGTGGCTTGTGGCTCTGGCGAGCAAAAAGAGGAGGGCTAACTGCTCAGCTGGAGCCTATATCCAGCCATGACTCTTCCTCCCCTTGCCACTCGCCTATCTCAGGCTGTACACCAGGGATCCCGTCACTGCCCAGCTGCCCGGTTATGGGCCAGGCACCCCTTTGTGGCTGGCCTGACATTAGCAGTAAATTCGAGAGACAGAGATCATACACCACATGCCCTGGCTTAGAAGTGAGGTTCATGACTGTCATAGTATGCGCAAAACTCACCCATTTGGAGAAACTGCCCCTGCTACCATTGGAGCTGATCTCGTATAGGTTTTTAATCTTGGCTTATGTTCCTGCAAAAGAGGATTAAAGGCCCTACTGGTTCTTCCTCCACATATTTTAGGAAAGCCTGTCACTGATTTTAAATTGAGAGCACCTTGCTGTGCCATTTGGTGCTTTCAGTGTTCATTTGCCTTATTTTATACTTACTTAGTTATGCCAAAAGGTGCCGGTAAGAGAAAGAAGAAAGGCAAGTCCACCAAGTAAAGTCATAATTTTAATAAGAGTCTAATAGCATGCACCTAATGGAGTCTAGAGGAGTAGCTTAGTACTCACAAGATACAGATTCAGCCCCCCCCCCCATTGAAACTGTGACCTTGGGCAAGTCATTTTATTTATTTATTAACATTTCTTATATACCGCACTATTTGACATCAGCGCGGTTTACAAAGAACAAAAACATCCGACAAATTGCATATGTCTGGTCATTACAATTAACAGGATATGGAACTTGGATAACCGGGTAAACTATATACATAATTTTACCCTCCATTGCCTCAGAAGAAAAGGCCTGGCAATCTACTTCCAGTCATACCCTGTCGAGAAAACCCAGGGGCTGCTGGATTGCCAGGAGTCAGCACCGACTTGACAGCACTAAAAGAAATGGAGTGTAATAGTATGTGTGTTCTGTAGTTAGTTGCATATATTCATATTTGTGTTGTATTTTATGTTGATATGTTATCCTTTAATTGTGCTCATGATACTGTATAGGTTGATTGTTGCGCAGTTTGATCTGTGGAGGGTAATTCTATGAGATGCAGCTAGATTTCCGCACGTGTTTATGCGCATAAATCATGGTAGTTTAGTGATGTATATGAATAAATGACCACTTACACAGAGATCAGTCAGTCGCAATTCTGAAAGTATGCGCCATAGACTGATGGCATGCGCTTTCTCTGTGAGTGTACAGAGGGGCAAAGTTTGGACAGAGCGCCAGTTTACACATGCACTTTATAGAAGATGGCCCAATGCGTGTAAGAATGCGTGGTCATTTGCACTTGTCCTAGAGCTGTTGTAAGTGATTGCATCTTCATCTAAGCACATTTGCAGCCACTTATGCTAGTATGCTGTAAAATTAAATCCACGTGCATTCGACTTTATAGAACAGGCGTCAATAATGCCTGTAAGTATTCAAGTAAATCTAGCCACAGCTTAAAGAATGACCTCCTTATGGACTAAACAGGATAGACGTTGGAGAAACAAAGAAATATAATAATTGGGTTTGGGGAGAGCAGCTGAGCCAGGAGTCACTGTGCTTGCCCGTTGTGTGGGGGCTGTTGATGCTTGTGGAGGAGGTATGAGTGGTGCCGGTGGAGAGATTACTTCCTTTGGGCTATGCAGCAAAGATGGGAAGGGAGATTTGAGGATGTTCGGCTGCTCCTCATTACCTTTCCTCTCTTATCTCGCCCTACAACCCTCCTCGGGAGCTCCATTCTTCTGGCGGATCGCTTCTGTCTGTGTCCTTCTCCTCTAGTGCCAACTCCAGACTTCAATCCTTTCACCTTGCTACTCCTTATGCCTGGAACAAACTACCTAAGTCTGTACTTCAGGCTTCAACTCTGGCCCTTTTCAAATCCACACTGAAAACTTGCCTCTTCGAGATTGCTTTTGGCTCCCGATCCACCATGTGTTTCCTTACCGTACCCTAGATGTGTCTTTGTCCTCCGCTGATGTGTTGTCTTGACTAGATTGTAAGCTCTGATGAGCAGGGACCGTCTTTTACATGTGCCTGCGTAGTACTGTGTATGCCTTGTAGTGCTATACAAATGATTATTATTAGTACTAGTAGTAGGATATTACAGGAGCACTGGGTAGGAGTAGAGAAAGAAACATGGCAACTCTAGACTTTGCTAGGACTGTCCAGGAAAAGAGATATGCTCAAAAAGTGAAAACCAATAAAAAGATTGGGAAGAAATACCCCAAATTTTCTTCTAGGGGCTGAGACAAGACATTTATTTGATGGTTTATTTAGTTCATTTCTCTACTGGTTTCCCATCATGCTCGATCCCTTTTGGTATATGTTTTTAGGAAGTGGTATGCAGTTTAACACTTTCTTTGAACGGCAAAACTGAGAACACTGGAGATCTAGCCTTAATTCCCATCTCTGTCCCTCACTGTGCAAGACTGAGCAAATTATGTATTGTGTGTTAATGCCTGGGCAGTCTTTGACGTGTGATGATCTAACTGGCTGGACATTACCACACTATCTAATGAGCTCCCATAAGCTCTCATCATACTGGCAGTCGAGAAATCAACATTGCAAAGAAGAGCTGATTTGTTAATGAATTTAATCACCATTTCTCATAATAGCAGGATAACCCTTTCGGGGGAAGCTTGTTGTAGGCCACTGGTAGGCTACAATTATTAGTAATGAAGCTTTTGTTTTGCAGGCTTAGCGAAGACCATCTTGAGTTCCTTCCTCACTGCTTTAGCAAACGGTCTGTCTTGTTGAATGTTCCCCTGTGGCTTTTTTTTCTCCAGAGAGAAAAATTATAGCTTGTTAGGTGGAAGGCTCATTTGAAGCCTCAATTTTCTGGAGTATCGAGCCCTTGTTGGGAGTGCCAGGTGTGCAGTAATGGCTGCAGCTAGTGTCTTATGCTTAAGGTTCAAACTCAACTGGCATGCTTTGAGTCTTTGATATTTCTTCCGCTTAAGAGGAATCTGGTTGTCTTGACAGCAGAAACAAAGCGCCATCATTTCACTCTGATGCGTGCTCATGGTTAAAGATAATCAAAGCAGTCTTTCAAGAGACAAGATGTGCAAAATTATCATTTAATATTTTACAGTAAATACTTTCTGTGCAGTAAGTGCTTTCCATGCTTCATACAAAAGTGAGTGATACAGGACACAGTCCACCTTTTGTAGTTATTGAACACTGCAATATATTTGCTAAATGAAAAAAAAAAACCTATTAAATGGAAACCCTACATTAAGGCAAGTTTTTCAACTTAGGTGAAGGAAATTGTAAATATCTTATCTATATATGTATTGCTAGGTGATTATTCACCATCATATAGTGTAGGTGTGTGACACCCACACACCCATACACACTCATATATATGTATATACATGTTATCAGGTTATGCTGTAACACGTGACGGCCCATTTCACATAGAACATTGTGATGGGACTTGAGACACCCATGTTAGAATGTGCACAGTTCCCTCGGTATTTTACAAAAGGACCTGCAGAAGACAGAGTGTTTTATAAAATTCTTATATGGATGCTAGCAAATACTGTACATATGTATTTGCTGGTATGTAGAGCAGCAACAGCGATTGCAGAAATATAGATGTGCACAAACCAGTATGGGCCCTGTACAGCTTTTCACATGTAAGCACAGGAAATTACACTGCTCCTGCACATTTTTCAGTCTATATTGTAATTACCTCCAATCCCCAGGAATCCTCCTAAAACAATCTATACCCCTCCTTCTACTCCCTGACCCACCTGAAAGAATCTATACCCTCTCTCCACTCTGCAGATTCGCATCTAACCAATCTATGCCTTCTCTCCCCTCCTTGGTCCTCTCCTTGCTCTTACTTTAGGATTTTTCTGGTGGTCTCATGGGGGGGGGGGGGGCAGGAGCAATTTCCAGTAACTTCTGCTCTGTGGGGTGCCTGCCATCGAATGACACACCTGATCTTTCGCAGTAGTGTCATAGTACTACCATTAGGGGTCAGGCTGACAAAAAAGGGCACATGGTGGGAGGGTGAGCAGGGGGTCTGGTGATGTCAAGGGGGAGGGGAGGGGCATCTGTAAGCCTTAACATCTGCCCCTTCAAGCTGGTACTTGCGCAATCCTCGGTGCAGGTGTAAACACCGGCGTGGAAGGTTTTTAGTATATATATATATCTTCTCCTTTGAGAATGGGGAATACACACCTATATTTTGAGCCCTCTAGACCACATCCATCTATACCCAAACTACACCCCCTTGAACTCTCTGTATGGTGTCCATCTCCATGAGTAAATAGCAGCTTTCTAAAATCACTATTTTCACGTGTAACCAATCTATACGTGTGCATGTCACTATTTACATGTGGAGATGTTTCTAAAATAAGGGCTACAGGATACAAGAAAAGTTCTGGTTTGTTTTACTGCCAAACAGCATGTGAAATTAGGAAAAAAAGTCTAATGTATTTACTATTGAAAAGATTGTACTTCTATCATAAGAACATAAGAACATAAGATATGCTATACTGGGTCAGACCAAGGTCCATCAAGCCCAGTATTCTGTTTCCAACAGTGGCCAATCTAGGTCATATGTACCTAGCAGTTTCCCCAAGGGACACAGGTTCCACAATGCTTGTATTGGTTCAAGCATTGATATCCTGGGTCCCTTCTTAATAATGGTTTATGGACCTTTCCTCCAGGAACTTGTCCAAACCTTTTTTAAACCCAGCTACACTAACAGCCTTTACTACATCCTCCGGTAACAAATTCCAGAGTTTGATTACACGTTGAGTGAAAAAATATTTTCTTTTATTAGTCTTAAATAGTTTACCCTGTAGCTTCATTGCATGTCCCCTAGTCTTTCTATATTCTGATAAGGTAAACAATCGATCTACGTTTACCCGTTCCACTCCGTTCATTAATTTATAGACTTCTATCATATCTCCCCACAGCCGTCTCTTTTCCAGGTTAAAGAGCCCTAACCTTTTAAGCCTTTCTTCATAGGAGTATCCTTCCATCCCCTTTACCATTTTGGTGGCTCTTGTCTGAACCTTTTCTAAAATCGCTATATCCTTTTTAAGATACGGCGGCCAGAATTGCACACAATATTCAAGGTGCGGTCTCACCATGGAACGATACAGAGGCATTATAATATCTTTTGTTTTATTTTCCATTCCTTTCCTTATCATACCTAGCATTCTATTTGCTCTCTTGGCCACTGCTGCACACCGGGCCGAGGGTTTTAACATGGTATCCACAATGACGCCTAAACCTTTTTCCTAGGTGGTGGTTCCTAATGTGGAACCTTGCATCGTGTAACCATAGTTTGGGTTGTTCTTCCCTAGGTGCATAACCTTGCACTTGTCCACATTAAATTTCATCTGCCATTTTGATGCCCAGTCTTCCAATTTATCAAGATCCTCTTGCAGTTTTCCACAATCCTCTTGGGTTTTAACAACTTTAAATAGTTTTGTGTCATCTGCAAATTTGATAACCTCACTCGTTATTCCACTTTCCAGGTCATTTATGAATATGTCAAAAAGCAGCGGACCCAGCACAGATCCCTGGGGTACACCACTATTCACCTTTCTCCATTGGGAAAATTGGCCATTTAGCCCTACCCTCTGCTTTCTATCTTTTAACCAGTTCCTGATCCACAATAGTACACTGCCTCCTATCCCATGACTCTTTATTTTTGCCAAAACTCTCTGATGAGGGACCTTGTCAAAGGCTTTCTGAAAGTCCAGATACACAATATCAACTGACTCACCTTTATCCACCTGATTATTCACTCCTTCAAAAAAACATAAGAGATTAGTAAGACAAGATCTTCCTTGTCTAAAGCCATGTTGGCTGTCTCCCATTAGGTCATGACTATCTACATGCTGAGTAATTTTATTCTTTATGATGGTTTCTACCATTTTTCCCAGTACTGATGTCAGGCTCACCGGTTTGTAATTTCCCGGATCACCCCTGGAACCCTTTTTAAAAATTGGTGTTACATTGGCGATCCTCCAATCTTCAGGTATTAGAGATGATTTTAATGATAGTTCACAGATTACTAATAGGAGGTCTGCAATCTCATATTTCAGTTCTTTCAACACCCTTGGATGTATACCATCTGGCCCAGGTGATTTGCTACTCTTTAGTTTATCTAATAGTTGTAATACATCTTCCCGATGTATCGATATTTCCTTCAATTCTTCCGCACCTTTAAATACCACTTCAGTCATGGGTAACATCCCTACATCTTCCTCAGTAAAGACTGAAGCAAAGAATTCATTCAGTCTCTCCGCTATTGCCTTGTTGCCTCTTAGTGCTTCTTTAACCCCTTTATCATCTAATGGACCAACTGACTCTCTCACAGGTTTTTTGCTACGAATGTACTTGGAAAGGTCTTTACTTCACGTTTTTGCTTCCGCAGCAAGCTTCTTCTCAAATTCTCCCTTTGCCTGCCTTATCAATGCCTTGCATTTGACTTGCCAGTGCTTGTGCTGTTTCCAGGTTTCGTCATTTGGCTCTTTTTGCCATTTCCTGAAAGATGCTTTTTTGGCAACAACAGCCTCTCTGACCTCCCCTTTAAACCATGCTGGCAGTTTTTTGGACTTCCTTCCACTTTTCTTAAAGCGTGGAATACAGCTGGTCTGGGCTTCCAAGGTAGTATTTTTCAACAACAGCCAAGCCTGATGTACGTCTTTAACCTTTGCAACTGCTCCTTTTAGTTTTTTCTTAACTGTTTTCCTCAATTTATCATAGTCTCCCTTTCAAAAGTTAAAAGGTAGTACTGTGGATTTCCTTACTATCCCTCCTCCACTAATTAAATCAAAGGCGATCATGCTATGATCACTATTGCCAAGTGGCCCCAACAACCTTATCTCTTGCACTAGATCTGGTGTTCCATGAAGGACTAGGTCTAATATGGCTTCCCCTCTGGTCGGTTCATGAACCAGCTGCTCCAAGAAGCAGTCATTTATTTCATCTAGGAACTTTATCTCCCTAGCATGTCCTGACGTGACACTGACCCAGTCGATACCGGGGTAGTTGAAATCACCCATTATTATTACTGTGCTGTGACTTTTATTAGCTTCCTTGATTTCTTTGAGCATTTCATCATCCATTTGGTCATTCTGGCCAGGCGCTCGATAGTACACCCCCACTGTCATTGCCTTCCCCCTTTTACATGGAATTTCAATCCATATAGATTCTACAGCAGATTTTGCTTCCTGCAAAACTTTAATCCTTTCTGACTCAATGCCCTCTCTAACATAGAGAGCAACCCCTCCACCAATTTGATCAGCTCTATCATTTCGATATAGTTTGTACCCAGGTATCACAGTGTCCCACTGGTTGTCCTCCTTCCACCATGTCTCTGATATTCCAATCATATCTAACCTTTCATTTAGTGCTATATATTCTAACTCTCCCATCTTATTTTTTAGACTTCTAGCATTTGCATACAAGCATTTTAGAGAATGTATTTTATTCATATTAATTTGGCTATTGTTAGACATGGGTAATTTGGGATCTTTAAGCTCTGTCTGCTCCATACTTGAGGGCATTTGGGCTACTTTACTCTTTTGTGGAACCTCTCTGCTTTTGGTAGTATCCTTCAAAGATACATTCTTCCGAACCATCTGCTCTTGGGCGACTGTCGGCTTTCCCCTAATATCTAGTTTAAAAGCTGCTCTATCTCCTTTTTAAAGGTTAATGCCAGCAGCCTGGTTCCATCCCAGTTAAGGTGAAGCCCATCCTAATGTCAAATTCTAAGCCTGCAGAGGGTTGCGCCATAATAATTTAAGTGATTCTCAATTATTCACTGGAAATCAAATACTGATACCTTATTACAATTCTCTATCTTAAGAGCTCATTAGTTTCAACTTTAGTAATAATTAAAAGGTTGTTTAATTCCATTACTTATGGGGTATGTTTACTAAAGGCATTAGCTGCTACTGTGGTGACGATGCAGACTTATTACACAGTGTTAGCAGCTTATGCATGAAAAATGCAGACATTGGGGGGCTTTTCCTTGATGTCTGCCTTTTGGGGGATATCTGCAGGCTTGGATGGAGAGTGGGCAGGCCTACAACGGGAGAATACTGTGGATGCTACCAGCATGCAGTAATTACCACAGTTTGCAGACTTCGCAGATGCAGCTGTCAGTACCTCAATGGAAGTGATAGCTGCATCCATGAAGTTTGCCCCTCCATGTTCCCTGCATCTTCTCCATAGTATCTGCGGGGGAAACATTGGGAATAATAACACAAAAAATGCCATTCTGGGTCAGACCAAGGTCCATCAAGCCCGATGTCCTGTTTCCAACAGTGTTCAATCCAGGTCACAAGTACCTGCAGGTTCCCAAAGGCCACAGATTCCACAATGCTTGTCCTAGGGCAAGCAGTGGATTTTCCAGGTCCTCTTTAATAATTTATTTAGACAGCTTTGTATACCACCTTATCCTTCAATCAAAGTGGTCACAACACAATTGGGGGATACATTTGACACTGGGGGATATGAGACACATACACTGATACTTACAGGGAACATGGGCAATGGATGGTTAAGTAGCTTGCCCAAGACCACAAGAAGCACCTGTGGGACTAGAAACCCCAGTCCTTCTGGCCCAAGGTTGCTGTCCTCTAGTGGACTTTGAACCCCCAACCTTCTGGCCTTAGGTAACTTGCCCCAACCACTAGGCCACTCCTCCAGTTTATATAGACCTTTCATCCAGGAACTTGCCCAAACCTTTTTTAAACCTAGTTACACTTGCGGCTTTTACTACATCCTCCGGTAACAAATTCTAGAGTTTGATTATGCGTTGAGTGAAAAAATATTTTCTCTTATTAGTCTTAAATGGGTTACATTGTAGCTTCATTGCGTGTCCTCTAGTCTTTCTACTTTTTGATGGTACAAACAACTGATCTATGTTAATCCGTTCCATTCTCTATCATATCTTCCCTTAGCCTTCTCTTTTCCAAGCTGAAGTGTCCTAATCTTTTAAGCCTCTCCTCATAGGGGAATCCTTCCAACCCCTTTACCATTTTGGTCGCTCTTCTCTGTACCTTTTTTAATTCTGCTATATCCTTTTTAAGATACAGTGACCAGAATTGCACACAATATTCAAGATGCGGTTGCACCACAGAACAATACAGAGGTATTATGATGTCATCCTTTGTTTTATTCTCCATTCCTTTCCTTATGATTCCTAGCATTCTATTTGCTTTCTTGGCTGTCGCTGCACACTAGGTGGAAGGTTTCAATGTATTATCCACGATGACACCTAATGTTTTCCAGGATGGTGGTTTTTAATGTGGTACCTTGCATCATGTAACCATAGTTCCTAGGTGTATACCTTTGCACTTGTCTACATTAAATTTCATCTGCCATTTGAATGTCCAGTCTTCAAATTTATCAAGGTCCTCTTGCAGGTTTTTTCAATCCTCTTGTGTTTTAACATCTTTGAATAATTTTGTGTCATCTGCAAATTTGATCAACTCACTTGTTTTTCCCATTTCCAGGTCATTTATGAATATGTTAAAAAGCAGCGGGCCCAGCACAGATCCATGGGGTACTCCACTATTAACCTTTCTCCATTGGGAAAATTGGCCATTTAGCTCTACTCTCTGCCTTTCATCTTTAATCAGTTCCTGATTCAGAATACTACACTGCCTCCAATACCATGACTTTTTAATTTCCCAAAGAGTCTCTCATGAGTGACGTTGTGAAAGGCTTTCTGAAAATCCAGATATACTATATGAACTGATTTATCTTTATCTACCTGTTTATTTACACCTTCAAAAAAATATAGCAGCTTAGTAAGACAAGACTCCTTGGCTAAATCCATGTTGGCTTTCTTGCATTAAACCATGGGGTACATTTACTAAGGACCATTAAGGATGCACCCTTTAGCATGTGCAAATGGCAGCGTTAAGATCCCCAGCGGGCTTAGCATGGGGATTGCGGTCAGTGTTGCCGTTAGAGCGGATGCACTTAAAGTGACATCAATGGGCGGTTTTAAGTGAATCTGTATTAAGCGTTATTACCGCTGATGCATGTCAAGGTCCAAATCAGGTAACGCACTACTGTTGTACATATCAAACGTTTATCTTTACTCTGAACACAAGATACCTGCAAAACCCTAATGCACTTTAGTAAACATTCCTCTATTCCAATACAACTTTTTACACAACTGGATGTTTAATACATTTTCCTCTGTTGCATCAAGGTAGTTCTATATGGCAGAATGAAGCCATAATAAAATTTAAAAAGAAAATACAACATTTTAAAAACAACGTGCGCTTGGATAGGCAGCCAAAGAAGCTCACTCAGAACTGGCTGCTATATTTTGCAGCACCTGTGAATGTGCAAGGGAGGAGCTCAGTAAACCTAAATATTAAATATTAGAATCATGAAAATGGGTAAAAATTAAAAGCTGGTACCTAAATCCTAAAATCAGACCTCCTAAAATGCAAATGAATATGTCGGAGATCTCTCAGCTTAAAAACACCTTCTCTATAAGGGCACAAACTTACATTTCTGCAGTTAAGGTGGAATCTATGATTGCACTCAATTTTTTCACCAATTTAAGAAGTGGAACATTTGCAAACAAAGCAACGTTCCACCTAACTCACAACCATTTGTCTTCTCCGAGTTCAGCTTCATATAGTGACGATCCCTCCATGAATTAATAAGAGCAAGACACCAGACCTAACATGTTCAGATGATAGATAAGGTCTAAATGCAGGGAAATAAATGGTAATGCTATCAGCATATATAAAACCTAACTTCCAGATGTTATAGGAGTTCAACCAAAGAACTTAAATAGATATTGAACAAAAGGGAAGCCCTGTGGCATCCTACAACGTTGCTTCCCTGGGTGAGACAGATTGCAACTTCATTTTACCCAAAAAAATCCCATATCCAGCTTCCCAGCAACCCTGAGACACGCAGCTCTTTTATACAGAGCAGCAAGACCTCATGATCAAAAGCAGCCAAAAGATTGCACTGCAGTAGGATAGCTTGACCTCCTGGACCCACTCTAGAGTGCAACTCTGACATCAGCATAGGCATAATGTCTCAGTGCTGTGTTGACTGTGGAAGGCAGATTGTGAGCAATGCAAAAAACCCCACCATCATCTAAATAATTCTATAACTGAGTGGCTAAGGCAAATGAGACTGCTTGTATGAAAAGAAAAACACTGGGGGGCACTGACATGGTCGGCAGACCTGCAAATCATGTAAATGCCTCTCTGCGGGATATTCAGCGGCACTGGAACATTCCGGGTGCTGCCATTACACGCCACGATACTAAGTGGTTAGCATCAGAGCATTCCAGAGGTATCCTGGGGCTGAGGGAAAGGTGGCATCTATCGCTAACTGGGCAGCGGCGATATTGAGCCAATGTCCAGTTAGCGATTTGAGGCAAAAGTCAGGCGCATGTAACTCTGGCCTAACTTTCATCATATTAGCTAACTAGGCAGTGTCTCAATATCGCCACTGTCCGGTTAGCCTTGCGGCAATCTAGCAAACCAGGATGTTCAATGCCAGGGCCGGATATTGAATATCCGGGTTTAACTTTCAGCACTGGCGGCGAACTATGTTAGTAGTACTAGCTGCCGTTGCTGAATATCCTCCCAATGTCTCCATCTAGTGGCTAATTCTAAAAGGCATTTCTATGGCTAAAGCAGTGCATAAAAATCAATGTTTATAAAATTGCTCTCCGAAAATGCAAGTAAAAGTACGTGCATATCACCCGTATGCGCATAATCTTACCAAAATCGAGCAAAAGCATTTCCAGGGCTACGGTTGGGAAAGGGTTAATGCTTGCATGAATACTTTATAAAGGAATGCCTTCTCGATGGAAGTGGTGGGGCAAATACAGTGACAGAATTCAAAATGGCATGAGACAGACACAGTGGATCCCTTTATAACAACAGGATAAAATCAAAATAAATGTAATTGTCTCTGATATCTTAAGAAGTTGAGGTGACCTGCATGGAGCAGGTGGGTACATCCCTAAACAAAGGCATGGGGAGGGGTGACCTGCGTAGAGCGGCGGGTGCGTCTACTCTTGCCACCTTGCTGGGCAGACTAGATGGACCATGCAGGTCTTTATCTGCCATCATATACTATGTTACTATTTATGCAGATAATTTTAGAAGCCCTATTCATGTGTGGGAGGTCTGAAAACAGACATAGAGATAGCCAAAGCTATTTTTGAAGCTGGATCTGGGGACATCCAAATCTGATTCGGGGCATGGAGGAGTATCCCAACGACCAGAATATTTTCACCTGATTACAGAAATGTCATGGACATCCAGTGTTATAGATAATTTTAGACCAGCTCCAAGGCATGTATAGTGAGGAACAAGCATATGAAAACATCCAGAGTGTGTAGAGAGGAAAGCGCTCTATCATCCCCAGTACTCAGCACAAGTTCAACTATAGCAGCAGAAGGATTTAAACCTTGGTTGCCTGGTTCCTAGCCCACAACTCTAACTACTATGCTATCCTAGACATCTGAGTTCCGGAATACGGTTCTGGGGATGTGTAAGTAGATGCCCCTGCAGACGTCCCTATCGGGCATGTCCTGGTTTGTGAAATCACGTCAGTTCCTGAATGTGCCTGCATTTTTTTCAAACATTCTGCCTTAGACATCGTAGATTGCACTTGGATAGATCTTCTAAAATTCCCCTTAATATAGGCTGCAAAATTAGCGTATACTAAATATGAAGTGTAGACGTGTGTGGGTACTTGCTATGGGATCATATTCAAAGAGAGAGCATACGCTTCTTTTCTCCTTGCAAACCGGTGTTATGTCTGTGCGTATGCGATGCATATGTTAGGCAACTGTAGTGACTAATGAGCAAACGTCCACCGAGATTGCAGGTTTATGGGTACTTTATATCTGTGGGAATGCAACTCCATTTTCAAAGAATAGGAGTACAAACTGCTGACATATTTTGTGCTAGTACTGAGGTACTGTATATTCCTGAAATGCACAGACATTGATTATGCAGTCTTCAAGTGCAATTTCTTTTGCTTTATCTGACATTATCTACCCAGCATAGGTACCTTTACCTGCACTAGAATGTCAGGAGGGGGCATCGGAGATAGTGTGTTAGTAAAATAGTTTAACCTGCATACATTGTTCTGACTGTTGTCCCCTTAGATTTTAACCATGTGAAACACCAAAATAATTGAAATTTGCCTGCTATTTCTTCCTTTTTTCCCCTCCTGCGGCTAGATTGAGAAAGATGTATTAGGTGATTTCTTTATTTCTCTTCTTCTTTGTATACTGCTATTTCCTACTTTTCTACTTGTTAAGATTTCACCCTGATGCCTGTGAAGGGTGGGATAGCAAGTCCAAAATAAGCATAAACAAAACTATGACAACTGTGAATCGTTTGTCATCTGCATGTTTAGTCACCTCACTTGTTTCCAGTTCCAGGTGGTTTATAAATATGTTAAAAAGCACTGGTCCCCGTACAGATCCTTGGCGTACTTGACTATTTACTCTCCTCCATTGAGAAAATTGATCGTTTAACCCTACTCTTAACCACTTTCCAATCCACAACAGGATATTGCTTCCAACGCCATGACTTTTTAATTTCCTAAGGAGTCTTTCATGTGGGACTTTGTCAAACACTTTCTGAAAGTCTCAATGAATCTGGGATGTCCAGAGCAGAATGTAAAAAAAAACCAGGGGAATGACAATGGTGAAGAGAGGCATATATAGGTGCCTTCTTAAAATCGCTTTGTCTGCACCTCGAAAAATGAATGTCCAGGTAGCCAGTTCTGGAGACTCCTAACCCTCCCCCCCCAAAAAAAAAATCATAGCAAGGCTGAATACATGCATGGGGGGTGACCTTGTCCTGAGACTCGCATATCCTGGTCTGCCATTTCAGATACTCAGATGTGTGGTGATGGGCCTACAATGCGTTTGGAGTATGTATTTACGTGGAGGTTTCTTCAGGCAGCAAAGAATAATTGTGGCGATGAAAGGACATTTTGCACTTTCCCCTGGATGTGTTGTATCCATGAAACAAGCACTTTTTCACCTTATTTGTGGTCAGGAGCAAGTGTATGCATGGACGCCTCAACAAACAGGACCAGATGTACTTATGCCGTTCCAAAATTGCACCATGACGTGCATCTCCCTTGCTCTGCCCAGGCCACACCTCCATCATGCCCCTGTTCTACATGGATGTTCTTGTGCTGAAGACATCTATATACCCAGCTACTAAAATGGCCCTGGGGATGTCTCCATGCTTTGCACATCTAAGTGCCCATTTTCAGACATCTAACTCATGAACAGGGTTTTTAGATGATCCCTCATATCAACTGGCTCACCTTTATCCACATGTTTATTCATGCCTTCAAAGAATGGAGCAGATCAGTGAGGCAAGACTTCCCTTGGCTAAAACCATATTGACTTTGTCCCATTAAACCATCTGTCCTTGTGTTCAGTAGTTTTGTTCTTTATAATGGTTTCTGCCATTTTGCCCAACACTGATGTTAGGCTCCCTGGTCTGTAGTTTCCCAGATCACCCCGGAGTGCTTCTTAAAAAGTGGCCTTATGTTGGCCACCCTCTAATCTTCTGGTACCGTATACTGTTCTTTCATCCAGTATGCCATTCATTCCAAGTAATTTGTCAATTTGTTTTACTACAATTTCTTCCAGGTTCACTGAGATTTAATTGAGCTCTTCTGACTCATCACCATTAAGGTAGCTTCCTCACATCTCCCTCAGTAAAGACGGAAGCAAAGAATTCATTTAGGACCATGTTTATCAAAATACAGTAAGTTAGTGCATGGTACAGCCCCCAAATTAGTGCAGGAGATAGCATAGACCTGTGTTGTTGGGGGCATGCCCCACATGTCCCTCTGCGGCTACCAAGGGGAGATGCACCTCACTGTGATAATCAGCCTGTGCCATCAACACCCACACTCCACCCCAACCTGCCCAGTTACCATCCCTTCTCATGCTAATGTTTAGCACAGGACTTTTACCACACTGTTCCACTTTGCAGCACGTTGCGTTTAGTGTGTGGCAAACCCCCTGCTAACTGTGAGCGCAGTTTAGTGGACGTGCTCCATAGCTATGGCCTTGTCCTCTCCGAGTGCCCCCTTTTACCCCTTGATCATATGATGGTCCAATTGACTCCTTCTTTGAATATACC
Organism: Ichthyophis bannanicus; assembly: GCA_033557465.1. NCBI lineage: Eukaryota > Metazoa > Chordata > Amphibia > Gymnophiona > Ichthyophiidae > Ichthyophis > Ichthyophis bannanicus. The sequence continues at coordinate 1,358,289,166 of CM066033.1, read as the reverse complement.
GAATATATTTGAATAAGGTTTTATTATGTTATTTTGTTCTTTTTTGGCAAGCTTCTTTCTAAATTATCTTTTTGCCTTCCTTACCGAGGGTTTGCATTTAACTTGCCAATGCTTATGGTGTTTCCTATTTTCTTCATGTGGGTCCTTTGTCCATTTTTGAAAGATGGCTTTTGGCTCTAATAGCCTCTTTCACCTCACCTTTTAACCATGCTAACTGGTATTTAGCTTTCCTTCCACCTTTCTTAATGCATAGGGTACATCTGGTCTGGGCTTCCAAGATTGCATTTTTAAACAACGCAATCTTCTGACTTTTGCAGCTGCTCCTTTTAATTTTTCCTAATCATTTTCTTCGTTTTATCGTAGCCTCACTTTTGGAACTTAAATGAGGCAGAAGACTTGCATTCCACTGGTACTGCATTGTGGGAAAACTTGTCAGGAGCATTGAGAAAAGAGGTTGCATCATCTGGTGTTTAGAAGAACCCGAAAGCATGGTTTCTTGACAAGTTAAGGAGGTGAAGGAAATCCCATTCTATAGTATGCAATGTAATGCGTGCCTTCGAGTCAGTCCTGACTCCTGGCGACCCAGAAGCTCCTGGGTTTTCTTGGCAGTGTCACCGGAAGTAGATTGCCAGGCCTTTCTTCCGAGGCAATGGAGGGTTAAGTGACTTGCCCAAGTATAGTATAGTATACTAGATGTTTAAATATTTTCATTCGTAATCCACCTTTATGCTATGTTATGTAGGTGGAATATTAAGTTAATAAATCAAATTAAATGAAGATAGGGAAAAATAATTCCAACTATAGGTACAAATTCCAAATTAGAATCCTTATCCAAGAAAATGATCTTGGAGCTGTTCTGGACAATACATTGAAATGTTCAATTTAGGGAACCGCAGCTGCTAAAAAAGCAACTAGCATGCGAGGGATGATTTGAAAAGGAATAGAAAGCAAAACTGAGACTATCATGATGCCTCTGTATAGGTCCCTGGTGCAATCACACCTTGAATATTGTGAGCACTTCTGGTCGCTCCATCTCAAAAAGGATATAGTGAAACTAGAAAGGTTCAGAGACAGGTGACAAAAATGAATAAGGGGATAGAACATCTCCTATATTAAGAAAGACTAAAGAGTTTAGGGCTCACCCTTCTCATGAGCGACACCCTCTTTATCTGAAAGAAAACAGATTAAGGCCAGAATGAATCAGTAATCACTCAAAAACTATGCTAACAGCTTTTACTTAGTTCAGAAAGTTTCTCCCAGAAGACTCCGTGTTAACAACTGTCCTATGAAGATCTCTGTTTCGCGGACACTCCACTTTGTCGGGGCCTTTTTTCTCTCTGGTATACTCACTAGCTACAGCATCTGACGTCATTCCTAACCTTAAGAACCTTTCTGAACGAATCAAAAATCAAGGTTCTTAAGGATAGGAATGACATCAGATGCTGTAGCTAGTAAGTATACTAGAGAGAAGTAAGCCCCAGATGAAGCGTGGTCCAGACCCCTGATTCCCATCCAGGCCTTATAAAAATGTTATGGTCAACCACCCTTCTTTAAAAAAAATGCCATTTCTTCCAACCACTGCCCCTTTCTGGACCTCCTCAGTACCTCCAAAGGCCTTCTGCAAGCTGAGCGTGAGGAGGAGGGGCTATGGACCTGTTTCCTTCTGCCTCTAAGGGGGACTTTCACTAATGGGCACTAGCTGTGGGCACGGATCTGACATGCATGAAAGGCACGTGCTGGACCCATGTTGACAGCTAGTGCGGGGCCATGAGAGTTAGCACTACTGGACTGTGGTGCTAACTGTCCATAATGCATTAGGTTTGCAAGTGGGAGTCTTAGGGGCTGAGAGTGGGTGGGGCAAGTGCCATGCAGGAAATGCACCCATGCTAACTGCATGGCGAGCTGGTAGCATGGGTGGGCTACGTGCACCTGTGTTATTGTCGTGCCACGATAGGGCTGCATGCACCGTAGTACCTGCTGGGAACATGCTTTCCATGCTCCCAGCAGTTAAAGCTGTGGTGATGGCCTAACACACCATGGATTCACATGTTATAGGTGCATTTGATGCAAAACCACAGCGCTTTTAACTAACAGGGCCTCTAAGGGGTATGTTTACAAAGCAGCAGTACAGGCCTCCATGCAATATTGGAACCATGGCCCCCCGCTACCGCTGCTTTGTAAACATACCCCAAGTGTTAATAACTAGGCCACCGAAACGGTTATATTGATGTGCCAGCTAAGGTATTTCAGAATGGGAGTTTCTATGCCATGATACATGCACGTCCCAGCTTGCCATTTGAAATCTGCAGATGTGCGGCAGTAGTGAAAATGAAAGGACTGTTAATTAGCATGCAGGTTTTGTTGAGCCAGGAAAAAGCACTATGGCACATTTCACTCTTCCCTCTGCAAGATTTGAAAAAGGCCAGAGAAGGCGCCTGACGTGCAGACTCAGGTAGTTTGTTCCAGGCATAAGGAGCAGCAAGGCGAAAGCAGTGGTCTGGAGTTAGCAGTAGAAGAAAAGGGCACAGATAGACGTGAATTGCTAGAAGAGCGGAGTTCCCGAGGAGGGGTGTAGGGAGAGATAAGAGAGGAACGGTAGTGAGAAACTGCAGAGTGAATGCACTAATAGGTCAAGTTGCCGATGAGGGAGGCAGCTCATGGAGATGAGGCACTTAGGCAAACCTTGTCCCTTGCATCTCCCCAGTTCCTGCTCCTGCTCCCTCCCCGGCCCCCACTTCCACCACTGCCGCCCTTCTCTGGGACCTACAAGAGCAGCAATGGTCAAAAACAGCCCCGCAGCACTTACCTTCAACCCCCGTGCTATTTGCAAACAAGAAGTCGGCATCAGTCCTCGGTGGGGGCAGAATGGAAACAGCCTCACAGAGCCAGGGGTTAAAGGTAAGCACTGCAGGACTGTTTGTGGCCACTGCCACCACTGCAGGTCCAGGAGAGGAGCAGCGCTGGCAATGGGGCACCCCAGACCATTGGCACTCTAGCCACCCGCATAGTTCACTTAATGGTCATGCCAGCCCTGTTTCTTTCTTAAAATGCCACCAGAAAGATGCGATGAAATGCCCCCACTCCTATTTACCTTATTTGCCTGACCATATGTCCAAACTCATGGCACCAGGTTAGGGACAGTCTGTGGGACAGGTGGGTGGGTCAATGCCACCGGCACCATCTCAGTCTAGCAAAATACTGCCACATCTATCCACCAACTTTCTCAGATACATCTCCTAAGCCAGTCTCCTTCTTCCTTCCCATTCCTGCCTTCTCCTCCCCCTTTTCTACAGCCAAGCCCCTCCCTTTCTATGCTTCCTCTCAACCCCCATACAGCAATCACCACGGATGAGAGCGCAACCGTATTATGTGCTCCCTTCTGATTCCTTCAGGGAAGGTAGGCATTTTTTCTCTTTGGCTGTTTACTGGACAGGCTAGATACAGTTGTTGTTTCAGTAATTTTATGGTTTTGCACACTTATACTGTATGGAGGAGAAAAATATTACTTTCACACTGTAGTCCACATGGGAGTCATTTGTTTTAGGTTATGGTTTCTAAGCCAGTTTGAGCTATGGGAAGAAAGGAGATGGATAAATGTAAGATTTATTTGATTAACTGCAATTTATAAATTACCATAATACAAACGTCACGTGGTGATGTACATCATCAAAAAATATAAATACAATTCAAAATATACAATACTATAGCAATATAAAATCCCCCACAGTACAGAATAGCCTCAGATATCCTTTAAAAAATTAAAAATTTTATACTACAATCTCACTCCAAATATCCCCTTTAAAATCCTAAAACCCCCATTTGAGAGCAACCCCCCTCCCCTTAAAAAAGGAAGACCGTACTCAATCATCAGTATTCCCAAATGCTATCTGTCACAACCAAGACTTCACTGATAAATGAAAACAAAGATAGTTTCCTTACAGATGCTGTCTGGCAATTTATTCCACCAAGGTTCTCTTTCTGAAAATATACAGCCTTAACAGATGGTACCAAAAGCATATTTTTTGTAGATGAAGGTAGCTTATATCCAGTTTGATACTCCATAAGTCAATTAGAAATATATTTGAGGGCAAAGTCATAATGAGTCTTAAAAACCAACATTAAAACTTTAAAAAGTTATGGGCAACCAGTGCAACTCATGCAAAATCAGCTAAACATCTATCCATCCATAAATACATTTATTCATTTGTATGCTGCTTTAAACCTTAAGGGAAAGGTGGTTTGAAAATGTGACAAATAAATGCTGACTCTTCAATCTAATCTGATCTAACACATAATTTATATATCGCAACACTCCCAGAACTAGTGGTTCAGTGCAGTTAACAAAAATAAAATTCATACGAACCACAAATTTGATCAGGCGGTCAGATGTGAAATATAGTTCTGCCAATCATTGCCTAGATGTTGCAATTTCAACCAAAAGGCAGGTGACAGCTTTTTTTGATATCCTCAATGCAATAATCCTCATTCTTTATGAAACATCTATAATTGTCAAACTCCTTTGCTTCTTATTAAAATGTATATTTATCTCTCCCACTATCTATGCGTATAGAGAGTAATATTGTTCGGAAAGTTTGTATGTTGGCTCACCATATATTCTCATTGCGTCCTCAGACCTCTGAGTAATTTGCAATCTTTTGTTAGCAGATAAAGACTCTCTGAGCCTCCCGTTTTGAACGCTGAGTTTACCAGCTGCTATCCGCGACCAGGCCTCATTAGAGGCCTGCTGTTCTGCTGAGAACCACAGCACATGCTACACCCTCTGTTGTCTGCATATTAGCCTGTTGCTGCTTCTTAAATTACCGGGTACAAAAGCTTGTTCTATTTTTCCACATAGAACTACCACTCTTGCCCTGTTTGAGCACCTCTGTATCATGGTCTCTCTAACTAATTAAGGTTCTTAGGCAGGCCACAGGTTGCTATAGAGGAATAGTCCCTCATGGTTCATGTTTTTAGCAGTGGGGTTTTTTTTTTCATTTTGCAAAGTACTGAAGCTGCTGTGTTTCAAAGACTTAACAATCTATTTTTTAACACAAAAAGGACACTAGACATTTAAAACGAGCGTGCGCTTCCCGTTTAATCTAGAAGATTGAATGACGTTTTTTGCAACATGCCCTTTAGACAAAATACTTCCATTGTAGGATATGGAAGCTTCCATTTTGATGTCTATCCATTTATGCATCTATATTTCTCTGTATATCTATATCTATCTTTATACTGTGCACCTAAATTGTATTTATTTTATTTCAGTAATATTTGCCTGGCTATATGGGTAGCAAGCATAAGAAGCTGTTCTTTTCAGTGTTTAAAAGGTTTGGCTCCAGGGAATTGCTGAAATTCTGTATACGTCAAAAAGTAGCCACAGACGTGATTGATTTGAACCGCAGAGTCTGCTCAAGGTTCCACGTGCCCCTGCGATGAGAGATCGTATGAAGGCTTTCCTTAAAGCCAAGAAAGCAATGTGCAAGTCGAAGCAGAATATGTACCTTAGCAAGGGAAAACATATTTCTTTATGAGAAGAAAAGCATCCAACTAAAGACTGTGCATCTTATTATTTTAATTCATAAGAGAGAAGTGGCATGTGTAAAATAAATACGATGTCATACTTTTATCATTGACGAATAAGGACCTGATTTCTTCGCATAGGGGACCCTGCCATAAATGACATGTGTTAATAATGCTGGTGCACACCATTAGTTATTGACCTCCATGAAGTTCATCTTCAGTGGGTAGGGGTCATTTTTGGTGATTTTTATAGGAAGGGGTAGTTATTTGATAGTGATTGGTAACTTGTTTTGTATGGACACGCAGAGGGTAATTTTATATCAGGGAGGGTGCCTAAGAAGGGCAAGAAGGTACCTCTTTTTGCCCAATTTTGTAATGACATATAGGCGCCTATATGTCTTTATGAGATGCTAGTGCAACTTCAGCAGCAATTGAGCCACAGAGTATGAGAGTACGCCTATAATCAATGCATCCTGGTAAAACCTCCAGGAAAAGCAGACACATTTGCACCACCCTATATGTACTTTCATGTCCACAGTCATTTTAGAAGAAAAAACAAAATGGATCTCCAATTACCCCACAAATCAGAACGAAAGCACAAACCGATTGAGGGGCAATGTCGGGAAATATTTTTTCGCTGGGGGGGGGGGGGGGTGGTGGATGCTTGGAGTGCCCTCCTGATGGAGGTGGTGGGGACGGGCACGGTGACGGAATTCAAAATGGCATGGGACAAGCACAGCGGATCCCTTTACAGCAACAGGATAAAAACAAAATAAACTGAACCATCTAACTTCTCAACAAATAGGGGTGTCCTACAAGGAGTGGTGGGTTCACCCCTAACAAAGACATGGGGAAGGGTGGCCTGCACAGAGCGACAGGTGCACCTACTCTTACCATATTGCTGGGCAGAGTGGATGGACCATGCTGGTCTTTATCTGCCGTCATTTACTATGTTACTATGAAACACGGGCAAATAATGTGCACTGACTCAAAGGCACACATTGCATTGCATCTATCTATTTATCTGTATTTAAAAAAACTCTCAAGGAGACATCAAATCACAGCATTTTTTTGTCTTTTGCAGAGCTATCCGACAGGGTGACCCTCATTCTGGGCCACCTAGAGGGAATGCAGGCTGAGATTCGTGCCCTAGCAAAGTCCATAGAACAGCTGCTGGCATGTATCTCTACCAGAATTCCCTCAGCACACCCTGGAGAGGGTTAAGGCTAGTGGGGATGGAGGGGCCATGGTAAATATGTAAGCCCTGGCATGTAGCAATAGATATAAACTATTGTTGTGGACGTAACTGGCTCAGGGTGATGCCCCTCAAGCACAGCACTGTATACACTACATCCTCTCTGAGGCTTCTGAGGGCACACAGAGGGCACCTCTTTAGTTGCCACTAGAGATGTACAGGTTTTTGAAACTAGTGGGGGGTTTTCAGTGACAGGTCATATGGCCACACATCCCAACCAGGCAACAAAAGTACAGACATTGACACTATACCCCCAATTTGGCCACAGAGCACTAACCTTTAAGTTCCAATGTGGGCATCTTGTAGAAGGACTATCAAATCTCCATAGCAGCTAACTCCAGCCGGGCTGTACCTACCTTCACTATTGCTGCTGATCTACCATCCTGTGTCCTGACTGCTCTAGAGTGTGGCAGGCCTGGGGAACAATGGAAGAAGCAACATGCAGAGGTATACTCCCATGATTCTCCCTGTGCCCTGGTTCTGTGCCTGAAATACAGTGCAACTATCAATAACAGATAGTCTGGGACAGCTAGAGAAGCCCAATGCACATCATGTTTTGCCAGTTTGTGATCACAATCAGAATCTGGGATCGATCTGGAAAATGTCTGCAATTGTCTCACCAAGAGGGCCTCCCTAATTCTCTTGAAGAGCAATATGCTAATAGGAACATTATTGGAGTGCATTTCTACACCTGTTATGGAGAGATACACAATACTTAAAGGGTATTAATGACAAACAAACCTTTTTCAAAGACGGGGACAATGTAAAACTAGAGGGCATAACATGAAGCTGCAAGGGTATAAACTGAAAGGCAATGTCAGGAAATATTTTTTCACTGAAAGTGTGGTGGATGCTTGGAATGCTCTCCTGATGGAAGTGGTGGGGGCAAATACAGCGGCAAGTGCATCTACTCTTGCCGCCTTGCTGTGCAGACTAGATGGACCATGCTGGTCTTTATCTGCCATCATATACTATATATATATATATATATATATATATATATATATATATATATAACTATCTCTTATATCTCAACAAATAAGGGTAATCTGTCCGGAGCGGTGGGTACACCCCTAAACAAAGGCATGGGGAGGGGTGACGACCTGTATGGAGCGGCAGGTGCACCTACTCTTGCCACCTTGCTGGGCAGACCAAATGTACCATACTGGTGTTTATCTACCATCATATACTATACTACTATGTTACTATGATTGTGTGGTGATCAGTGGCTAAGGGGTCCATGCTATGGTGAGAGGGATGCATGCAATAATCCCCAAGAAAAGTAATGCTATTACTCATTCACAACCTATCAGCAATCATTGAGGGGGTTCAACTCACTGTTCCTAAAATTGTGTCTGTGGACATCTACAGTATATGGATGTCTGCAAGGATGGCCCATTTTTGATGTGGGGCATTTAACTTATTAATGTCCTGGACCCACTCACTTAGACATTCTTAAAGTCAGGCCCACACGTCCAACGGCCCAATTTTAGAGATGCCTCAGTATTTGTTCATTGATGTATCAACGTCATGGCCCCAAAAGGGAAGACATCCTCCTGCAAGGAGACTTTTTGGGGACGTTTCTCCAAATGGGTTAGTTTTAAGCATAATATATAAAAAAATCCCTTAGTAACCACCCTAATTTTAACCACTTAAAGCTTATAAATATTAACAAAATTCATTAAACCAATCCAATTAGCACAAATGGACCTCAGGCTTCGCTCACCCCTACATTTGGCGAAACTCATCACCATACGGAAATGGCAGGCACTGACATCATGGGTCCTGAAGCTCTCAAGATTTCATTTATATTCCAATAAATATTGAACTGTCTACTCCATCAAAAAGCTCTATTTTAGAGATTCACATAAAAACATAGAAACAATACAACGCAAACAATACGTAAACTGCTACAAACTGTTACAAAAGAACAGTGCCTGCCGCTTCATTTTAGTGCACAAGGGCGCTCTAACTGCTTCGAGACAATTTAAATGGAAGAAAAACTCATCTCCTTCATCAATCAGGTTGTATCACCATATCTTGAACGTCTTCCAATGAAGACTGTAAAAAACAGGAGTAAACTATTCAAAAGCAGATAGTATCACATAATTCCAAAAAGAGCAATCTGGCACTTATCTATAGAAAGTCTAACAGTTTGTAGCAGTTTACACAGGATGAGTGTTGAACACCTGCAAAACACATATCAAACTGTCAGAAACGTCAGCAAGCAATTGCGAGGTTGAATTTTAATTTAAGAAATGTATTTATTTATTTTGGAGGGAAGGTCCATTGGAGAAAGGTTGGAGATCTCTCTTTTCCCAAAGAATATTTAAAGAAACATCTTTAAATTCACTAGAGAAACTTTCCATCTATGGGGAAAAAAGAGGTGTCTGGCCTTTCTCTAATGGACTTTCACTCCAAAATTCAATTTCAAATTTCCTGCCTTAATCCCACCAATCTGGTTCAAGGATTACTATATAAAAGAACAGACATCCGCTGCTTAACCACTTCACCCTGAAGAAATTCACAGTATGGTGCCAGAAATGTTGGTTCCAGTTATGAAGATGCAGCATGTCCTGAAAAACTGCAAAGATTGGCACAGGCTCTGTTATGCACACTCTCTCAGTGGTCTATCCTGTCTAGGATTATGGTTATGACTATGGTTATGGTTTCATTTATTTGATATACTGCAAAAATAAAGAAAAGAACGCTATTATGTAACAGAAAAGAACTCAGCATAAAGTATAAAAAACAAAGAACACTGCAACGCTTAAACAGATGATACCAAAATCTGCAATAGAGTAGACACCTAGGAAGGAGTAGATAACATGAGGAGGAATCTAGCTAAGCCTGAAGAATGGTTGAGAATTTGGCAGCTCAGATTTAATGCTAAAAAATGTAGGGTCATGTATTTCGGCTGCAAAAAATCTAAGGGAGTGGTATAGTCCTTCTGTCCATGAAAGAAGAGGGGACCTAGGCGTAATTGTTTCTGATGACCTTAAAGTGGCTAAACAGGTAGAAAAGATGACAGCAAAAGCCAGAAGGATGCTTGGGTGCATAAGGAGAGGAATAGCCAGCAGAAGAAAGGAGGTGATAGTGCCTCTGTATAAGTCTTTGGTGCGGCCTCATTTGGAGTATTGTGTGCAGTTCTGGAGATCGCACTTTCAAAAGGATATAAACAGGCTGGAGTCAGTACAGAGGGTGGCTACTAAAATGGTTAGTGGTCTTCATTATAAAGCATATGAGGACAGACTTAAGGATCTTAATATGTACACCTTAGAGGAAAGGCGGGATAGAGGTGATATGATTGAGATGTTTAAATACCTCAGTGGCATAAATGCACAGGGGGAGAGCCTCTTTTGACTGAAAGCAATTTCTGCTATGAGGGGACATGAGATGAGGGTGAAAGGGGATAGATTCAGGAGTGACATGCGGAAACATTTCTTTACGGAAAGAGTGATGGATCCATGGAATAGACTCCCAGTGGAGGTGGTAGAGATGAGGACAGTATCTGAATTCAAAGAAGCATGGAACAAACACAGAGGATCTCTAATGGTAAAAAGGGGACTGTTGTAGTGGTTGATATGGAAGGAGAGACTAGATAGGCCATGTGGTCTTTTTCTGCCGTCATGTTTCTATGTTTCCATTATAAAATCAGAAACACTTTCCCCATTGGTAAGCACCAGGTCTAGTATGGTCCTTTCACATGTGGATTCGGTTATCAGTTGCCAGAATAGTTCTTCCTGCAGAGAATCCAGGATCTCTTTACTTCTAGATGACACCGCAGCAGGGATGTGCCAACCATATTGTCCCTGTCCGTCATATTGAAATCACGTATCAGTAGCACTTCTGTGTATGTTTTCTATTAAATCTCTGTCCACTACTTCTCTCTGTAAAGAAGATCTGTATATCACACCAAAGCAAATGGATTTCCCATTCCCTCTTTCTAGTGTAACCCACAGTGCCTCCTCTCTCCATTTTAAGCCCTGTAATTCTATAGCTTTAATATTATTCTTTACATATAGCACCACGCCTCCTCCCCTTTTTCCTATCTTGTTCTTCCTGAATAAAGTATAGCCTAGTATAATTACATCCCAGTCATGGTTGTCCATGAACCATGTCTCTGTAACAGTCACTAAATCCAAGTCAGCCTCTTCCATTAAAGCCTTAACATCTGGGATCTTTTATCCCATACTACAGGCATTTATGTATAATGTTTTCCAGATGCTGTCCCTATTACACATTTCTACAGAGGTATTTAATGTTTTACTTACTTGAAGGCTTTTACTTACCTGGGGGCTTTCTTCAACCATTCCCAATGAATCTAGTTTAAAGCCCTCTTCAATAGGTTAGCTAGTCTGCTGCAGAAGACACTTTGAGCCTTCTTGGATAGGTGGACACCATCTCTGCTCTGCAGCCCTTGGAAAATCATCCCATGACCCAGGAAACCAAAAAGCCCTCAGTGATACCATCTACACAGCCATGCATTCATCTCCAGGATGAAATCTTCTCTGCCTCAGCCTTTACTCTCAACAGGGCGGATTGAAGAGAACACCACTAGCGCACTTATGAGCTTCACCCTCTGTCCTTCTGTCTTTGCAGTAGAGACGAGGACACTGGACAGTATTTGAATTCAAGAAACCATGGGACAAACACAGAAGATCTCTAAAATTAAAAAAGGGACTATAGTAGTTGGTATGGAAGGGCAGACAGGATTTTTTTGCCATCATGCTTCTATGTTTCTAAAGGATGAGGTTCGCACGTTCACCTAGGGCACCTCATCTCCTTGCATCAGCCCTAATTAAGCAGAGATCTCATAGGATCATCAACCCAAAAATGGTGAGGTATAGAGGAGAAGGTAAGTAAAACCTGTCCTGGGTATGAAGTGATATCTTATAAACAGGCACACACTATGGGGGTTATTTTAGAAGGGATACACATGAGCTGGATGTCCCAAGATGTCAACATGGACATCGGACATGCTGAGAAGTCTTGAAGATGCTTTTAGACCTGGCCAAATCAGCACATCTAAGAGCTAACCACGTCCAAGTGTGGACGTCCCTTGGAGATCATGTTTGGGGGCATTCCTGGGCATAACTAGTGCGGAGCCAACTGTCACACATTTAAAGTGACGTGCTAGGCATGGTAGCTAAGGGGGATATTTTAGAAGGGATATTCATGAGATGTATGACCCAAAATGCCAACATGGATGTCAGACATGCTGTGACATCCTGAAGATGATTTTAGACCTGGCCAAATCTACACATCCAAGAGCTAATGATATCCAAGTGTGGATGTTCCTGTGAGGTCATGTTTGGGGCATTCCTGGACATAACTAGGGCGGAGCCAGTGGCTGCATGCCCAATGAATATTTTGCATAGCAGTTAAAACATGTCATGCATGATAGCCAAATGTCCTGCACTACAACTGCTATAAATTGCGAATAGGTAAGGGACTTTGCTATCCATGCTGACTGTGGTTTGCAATTGTGATTGGAGAAGCTTGCACTGTTAAGAAATTGGCATGCCTGTTATCAGGACAGAAAAGGCACTGATATCATCATTGGGCTTTCAGGAAGTTCAAAAAGAGTGAGTTATTATATGTGGAGCATCAGATTCATTATTCATATAGGGCAAATTTCTAGCTTGGTACAGTCCTGCCTGTCATTCCTGTCTACTGAGCAATCTTTGCAATGAAATCTCCTGTGTCTCTATTATGCATTTCCCTCCCCCAGCAGTGCTCACCATATCCCATTGCTTGCCATACCTCAACCTCCAGCCCTCAACCACCTCCGTTCCCCTCCCGGGCCTGATGGGCCACACCCACACCCTGGCCTGCAGCTGTGCACCGCCTGTTCCTCCCCATATTCCATGTCTTGCTTTCTGTGCCCCTGTGTGCCCATGTGATGTCACCGTGAGAGTCTCTACTTTGTGTAGGCATGTGGGAGAGGAGGTGTATGAGTTGTCTATGTCATGAGAGAGAGTAAAAACGTGTATGAGTTGCCATCTCTCTATCTGTTTGTCTGTCTATCAGTGTTGCACAGAGCATCCTGTGTTGGTGGTAGTGACACAAGGGTGTGGATGATGGGATACCAAGGGCAGTGATGGTGGGCTCTCAAGGGTGCAGGTGGTGGGTAGAAAGCATGGATGCTGTGTCTGGATGGTTTGTGATGGTCCTGCAGGAGGAGGCCCACAGGGAGCACAGGAAGGAGAGATGAAAGCTCCCCTACCAGAGGGTGTGTGAAGCAAACATTCAATATCTTGATCTCACAGATGAACCATGTCTGACCCAGTTTAGGATTTATAAGGCTATGGATGGAGCTCTGCTCAGCCACACAGAGAGGACAGCCCATACATGTGCACTTGAAGATTACCACAGTCCTTACATTACTGGCCACCAGCAGATTCTAGGTGATACTTGCTGCCATGGCAGGACTCAGTCAGTCAGTGATATCCTATGCATCTCCCAATTCCTGGCAGCGTTTCTCACCAGAACTGTGGACTACATAGCCTTTCCCACCACTATGCAGCTGTGGTAGTAGACCATGCTGCCATTCCACAAGGTAGCAGACTTCCTTGTAATGCTGAGTGTCACAGACTGCACACATGTGGTCCTCAGACCCCCCAAGTGGGAGGGAACCAATTTACAGGAATAGAAAAGCCTACCAGTCAATGAATATGCAGGTGGACTGCAATGCCCAGGGTGAAATAACAGATGTCTTTCCAGGCTTCCTAGGGTCATGCCATGATTCCTTTATCCACTCACAATCAGGCATGTATGAGCACTTCACCAGGGGGGAAATCACCGAAGACTGGCTCCTAGGTAGGCAAGCAGGAAACCAAGATCATAGGTGTCCATTGTGTGTATGGGATAGCAAGAGAGGTATGCAGCCATCCCTGACCAATCTAACTACAGCACAGGCCACTACAGAGCAAGCAGTAGGTCAGGGAGAAGGGAGGTAGCAAGTGGGAGAGAGTGCCAGGCACAATACCAGGGAAGCCTGGAGCACATATCACCTTGCATACACACATGGAAGTGTCTGACTACCCCCAGAAAACCAAGACCTATGGAGCAAGTGTAAGACAGAATCTAATGCAGCAGGACAGGAAAAGGAGAAGACAGGAATAGGCCTCTGGGGGGCAGTATAAGGGTAGTTTAGGTGACTGCCTAGGTAGCATGTTTTGAGGTCCAAAGCACATTCTGGCCAAAGGCACAGCAATGCAAGTGGGAAAAGACCAGTTCCGGGTGCTCCCTCTGTACCATACGACTACATCTCCTGGCAGATGCAGCCACTCCCACTGCAGAACAGACCAGTTGCTGGGGCATAGTGCAAACTCACATGCCAAATTATGGCCACATCCTGCTGTAGAGAAAGAAGGATGCAGTGACGGCAGAGGTGTGAGAAGAAGAGCAGCAAGGTCACCAATGGGGAGGAGGGAGGAGATGTGTTGCAGGGCCCTGGCAGTGAGTAGTCACAGATATACATGAGTTGCATATAGGTAAGGAGACAGGAAAATGTTATGCACCCTTCCCCAAGGTGTGCTGTATATACTTCTCTTTCAGGTGACAGAGGATGATCTCTAAGGAGCTTGCTCGTGACCCTTATTGTGGCACTCAGAACAGAGGAAGAGGAGCACTACAAACAGTCCCACAGAACCACCATAACCATCATAGAAAGAATGTTTGGTCAGTTGAAGAGCTGTTTCCATGCCTGGATAGATCACCAAGACACTGCTCTAACCAGTAGGCTACTCCTCCACTCAGAGGTGACCTGCTCTACAGCCTGACCAGAGTGTGCCAGATCTTAAGGACCTGCTGCATGTTGTACAATCTAGCAATAAGGAAGTGCCAACCTATACCTCCTGTGCACCAGCCCCTGGAGACAGATGCTGTGGAGGGACCAGCTCCAAGTCTGGTTTAGATGGAGCAGTCATATAGGCAAGCCTGGTAGCCAGAAATGAACAGATCGGGAGACATTTCATGTGAAGCTATATTCTTTATTACCATAAAATGGAGTGATACAATAGGGCACAAATTCCCTTACCTATCTTCCACCATTCCCCACACCATTTCACACACACAGCACATCTAATCCCATCACCCACATCTCCCACTCACTCACAAATTCTCTATGAATCCCACCTCTATCACCCACCACACTAGCCTACTAGATTCCAGCCCCCATGGCACACTGCAACTAATAGTCCCACAGACATCCCTCCTCTCTTGCTGAATGATATCCAAACTCTTCAGTGGAACGATGGCAAAAAAGGCTGAGATAAGAGCCAAACACGCATATAGCTGGCAAAAGAGCTGCAGTTGTTTACAGATGTGCTTCCCACTCTGCAACTTGCCCACCCTGCACCTGCCCCATGGCTGCTTTGTAAGGAATGGTTAGAGCTGATGGAAAGTGTAGAACCGCTGTCACTGGATGATGAGGTATTATCCTCTCCCCTTCCCTCCTTGGTTGCTACTGTGAAAGTTGGGGAAGTTATAGGCCAATGTTAGAGTGAAGAGGTAGAGCACTTAGTAAATTGCAGTTGGAGGGTTGCACAGGGTGTTATGGGAAGAGGCAATCCTTCTGCTACCCCAGGTGCTGGGTGGAGGAGCAGCTGGTTGATGGAGAGCTAGCCTTGTTCTGTGCACTTGATGGAGGCTGCACATGAGCAGAGGTAGTACAATGCTGGCTGGCAGACTGGTGTAGATCATGACAGAGTCCTCTTCTCTTTCAGGAAATATCTCTGCATTTCCACTGCACTGCCAGGATCTGCTCATGATGTCTAACTGCTTGCAGAACATCCGCAGTGGATTAGAATTCTGCCAAAGCAGCCTTTCCTCACAACTCAAAAGATGTTGGCGCCTTCAGTTTGACACAAGGCTCCCCTCCTCATGATCAGACTTCACGTTGTCAGAAGGTGGGTTCATATTGCCCATGAAGGAGGTGGTGGTGGTAGTGGTGAGTCAATGTCATCATTAGCCCTGTGTTCCTTCTCCACAATCTACTCCAGGTCATTCACATTGTCATAGCTAGAGGCCTGTCTCCCATGGCATTTCTGATTGGCCGTTTTCCTGGTGTCTTTGAGTGGCTATGTTCCCTACTATGTGCCTGGCTGTACTAGAGAGCTGACCCTGTTATCCAGTGTGCTGTCACCGGTATTCTGACCACCTGCAAGTAAGGAGGAAGAGGTTGACACATGAAACAGAGTAATAAATATCAAGGTCCTACCAAGGCTTACATATTTACCATGGCCCCTCCATCCCCCTAGCCTTAACCCTCTCCAGGGTGTGCTGAGGGAATTCTGGTAGAGATACATTCCAGCAGCTGTTCTACGGACTATGCTAGGGCACGAATCTCAGCCCTCATTCCCTCTAGGTGGCCCAGCATGAGGTCCTGAGCCCAGGTCACCCTGTCGGATAGCTCTGCAAAAGACAAAAAAATGCTGTGATTTGATGTCTCCTTGAGGTTTTTTTTTAAAATACAGATAAATAGATAGATGCAACAGAGTGACAGTGAGGCAGCATTCCTGGCAAAGGGCTAAGCCAGCTACACAAGTGATAGAGTATCATGATGCTGCTTTTGTGGCATTTCTATGACTCCTCTCTCTCTTTTTCCCATGGACAGAAGGACTATACCACTCCCTTAGATTTTTTGCAGCCAAAATACATGACCCTACATTTTTAAGCATTAAATCTGAGCTGCCAAATTCTCAACCATTCTTCAGGCTTAGCTAGATTCCTCCTCATGTTATCTATTCCTTCCTAGGTGTCCACTCTATTGCAGATTTTGGTATCATATGCAAAGAGGCAAACCTTATCCAGCAGCAGGACTGTACCAAGCTAGAAATTTGCCCTGTGTGACTAAGAAATCTGGTGCCCCCCTCCACCCAGCCACCTTCAGTAACTCACTCTCTGAGCTCCCTGGAAGCCCAGTGATGATATCAGCGCCCCGTTCTGTGCTTGCGCCCTGTGCAACCACATCGCTCACACAGCCCCTGGTATGGCTCTGCCCAACAGCCCTTCCCCAATATCACTAACAAAAATGTTAAAAGGAATTGGAGCAAGGACAGATGCCTGTGGCACACCACCGGTAACATCCTTCCCCTCAGAGTGGGCCCCATTTACCTGTATCTGTACTCTTGCATCCCCCTCACCTCCCCTCTGCAGGGGTGGGCGCTTACCTTGAAACTTCAGTATCGTGGGGCTGTTTGCTTCTGCCTTCTCCAATGTTCGATGCTGACTTCCTTTGCAAACAGGAAGTCAGCATCAGGTGGTCTGAGGGGGCGGAAGCCAAACAGCTCCGTGGTGCTGAAGTTTCAAGGTAAGTACCATGGCGCTGATTGCAGCTGTTGCCATCGCTGCATGTCACAAGGGGGGCAGCAATGGGCACCCGCTGGAGGGCTGGTGCTTTAGGCGATCGCCTACTTCACCTAATGGTAGTGCTGGCCCTATGTTTACTCATATCCAGCACCCCTTCAATATTATGTCAAACAATATAACACAGAGGTTTAAACTTTTATATCCTTCACACACCTTTTACTCCTCGTGATGTCTTAATATAACTTAGGGAAAACCACCAATGCAAAGAAGCCCCAACACAAAATGTTCGTGAAGGTGCAAAGAGAATCCAAGCCCAAACACCAAGCACACTTCTAATTTAAGTGCAAAAACCAAGTGCACTTCCTAGAGTCCTTGGTTTTTGGACTTAATATAACTAAGAGTGGGTTTACTAAAGGTTAACCTGCGTTAATGAAGGTTAAAGCGTGCTATGTGCCACCACGGCCCTTGTATTTCCATGGGCACAATAGCACTTACTGTAACTCATGCTAACCTCTAGTAAACATGCCCTTAATCTCTGCTTACTTTCATCACATTTGTTTTTGTTATCCATCATTAAGATAAGATCAGGAGCAGAGTAAGTTATTATGAAGAATTACAGGTTTTTGTATGAATAATATTTTTTACATCTGATCAGCTGCTGGTGGAATAGTTCCCTTTCTTTATATGAACATGATACAAAATAATTTCAGGTTTTACCCCACCTCCGTGGAATTAAAACCTGCACAGCACAATAATGAGAGGAGGTTGGCCTGGGCTTACTTGCTTGGCACTTGCGGCTTGGTTGGCTGTGAGAAACCCGAAGCATTTGCATCTTGTATCTGCATAATGAGCTCTTTACAAAATGATTGTACCGCATGTAAAAGACAGGGCGGCATGTTTTCAGCTTTAATGGGGATCTTAAGAAGACTTGCAATCTCTCCTGACATTTCTTAGAGTAAAAATAAATGTCTATTATGAAAATAGGAGAAGAATGAGTCAATTATAGGCCAATGACTGCATAGCCAGAGGTCCTCATTAAAATGATCTGGAAGACTGCAGTGCTTCTCTCCCATACACAGCACTGATTAAGTTGTGTAAGAGTGACACGGGCTTTTTAGGAAGGAAAATAAACAGACAGTCAACCATCCAGAAATTGTTGACACTGGGAAAAGTGAGATGCCTACTCTATTAAGATAAAGGAAGTTCCTCCTTGTGGGATCATCAACCAAGAAACAGCTGTTTTACTGCAGAGTCTTAGAAAGCTAACAGTGCACTTCATTGCAGGAAAAATATCTGCACCATGGTGCTGCATTGGTTAGTTTTCTTAAGGGGCATATTTACTGAGCTGGGCTAACAGCACGCGCTATTTGTAACTGAGTTCCATGTTATTCACTAGGACCAAGATGCAAATAGCTCAGCTTAGTAAACATGCTCTAGGTTTACTAAGAGGTGTTATGGCTTTATCACATTATTTTAGCACAGATCCTATTTTATGCAATGTGACGTCTACCACTAACCCACAGTAACACAGTACCATACTATAGTAAATCTAGCCGAAAAATTTGAAAATGATCATATATTTTGATTTACCTTTTCAACACTCAAGTCCTAGATTTCGACAATGCTGACTTCAGTAAAATGAAAAATTACCTGAAGGAGGAGCTGGCAGGGTGGGAGGAGATAAAGGAAGTGGAAAGGCAGTGGGCTAAACTGAAAGAGGCCAGAACAAGAACAAGAGACGAAAAGGAAACTGAGATGGTTCTCCAAAGAAGTGGCTGCAAAAATCAAGGCAATAATGGCAGCGTTCACAATTTCTAGAGATCACAAAAAAGAGGAACATGGAAAGAATACCAGATAAAGCTGAAAGAGGTGAAGAAAGAAGTCAGGATGGCAAAGGCACACGTGGAAAAAATAGCTAGAGACGTGAAGTGAGGCAACAAGACTTTTTTCAGGCATACTGGGGAGAGAGGAAGGCCAGACTGAAAGATGCTGGGGACAGATTTGAGGAAAGCGATAAGGAAAAAGTGGAATTGCTAAACAAATACATCTGGTCCGTGTTCACCAAAGAAAATGCTGGAGCCACACATGACTGACAAAGGCAACAAGAAGAACGGATTAGATGTAACACCATTCATGGAACAAGATGTTTATGAACAGCTTGCAAAACTGAACGTGGACAAGGCCATGGGACCAGATCAGATACATCTCAGGATACCGAAGGAGCTCAGGGAGGTTTTGGCAGGACCTCTAAAAGATGTGCTTAATAGATTCCTGGAAACTGGGGAGGTACTGTGGGATTGGAGAAGGGCTGATGTGATCTCTCTTCACAAATGTGGCAACAGAGAAGAGGTGGCAAACTACAGGCTGGTAAGCCTTACTTACCTCAGTGGTGGGAAAAGTAATGGAGATGCTGCTGAAAGAAAGGATAGTGGTTTTTCTGGAAGCCACTGAGTTGCAAGGTCAGAGGCAACATGGATTTTCCAAGGGAAGATCGTGCCAAACAAATCTGATTGATTTCTTTGGCTGGGTGACCAGAGAACTAGATCAAGGGTATGCAATGGATGTGGTCTACTTAGATTTCAGCAAAGCCTTTGATATTGTTCCTCACAGGAGGCTTGTGAGTAAATTGAGCACCCTGGGGATGGATCCCAAGGTGGTGAACTAGTTCAAGAACTGGTTGACTGACAGATTACAGAGGGTAGTGGTGAATTTTAGCTGTCCTGTCAACCATTGTACATTTCTTTTCTTTTTCGTTGGCCTTGGCCTTCTTTTATTGAATTTTAAATGTACACCGCTTTGCTTCCAGTGAAAGGCTGTTTTTATCAAGTATAATAAACATAAACATAATGGAATTCACTCTGAAGAAAGGAGGGTGAATAGTTGGTGCCTCAGGGATCAATTCTGGGACTGCTACTGTTCAATATCTTTGTGGGTGATAATTCTGAAAGGTTAAAAGGAAAAGTTTGTCTTTATGCAGATGACACAAAGATTTGTAAAAGAGTGGACACATCGGAGGGAGTAGACAATATGAGAAAAGATCTACAACAATTAGATGAATGGTTTAATGCTTGGCAATTGAGATTTACTGCAAAGAAGTGCAGAGTGATGCACTTGGGATGCAAAAACTCAAAGGAGGTGTACACAATAGGATACAAAAGACTGGTGTGTGTAGACCAAGAGAAGGACTCTGGAGTGATAGCGTCAGAGGATCTGAAGGTGGCAAAACAGTGTGGCCAAAGACAGAAAGATGTTTGGCTGCATACAGAGAGAAATAGCTAGCAGGAAGAAGGAGGTATTAGTGCCCCTGTAAAGGTCGTTGGTGAGGCCTCACCTGGAGTACTCTATTCAGTTTTGGAGAGCGTATTTTGCAAAGGATATAAAAAGACTTGAAATGATTCAAAGGAAGGTGACCAAAATGATATGGGACCTGTGCCAGAAGGCATATGAGAAAAAGCTTGAAGATCTAAATATGTATACCCTATAAGAGAGGAGAGACAGGAGGATATGTTAATGAACAAAGAAACCTTTTTCAGATGGGTAAGCTGTAGAACTAGAGGACATGACATGAAGTTGCAAGGAGGTAAACTTAAAAGAAATATCAGAAAAGCTGGTGTATGTCTGGAATACCCCCCGAAGAGGTAGTAGGAGCAAAAACAGTAAAGGAATTCAAAATGGCTTGGGACAGACACAGAGGATCATTGTATAGCAAGAGGATGGAATCTAAGCCAACGTATATAACTTCATAAACAAGAGAGGGGTAACATGCTTGGAGCAACAGGCAGGGTCGGCTCTATAATGAGGCCGAGTGATATGGTGGCCTCAGGCGGCAAGTTTTTTTGGGGAGGTGGCAAAAATTGCCCCCAAAAAGACCACCTCACTCGGGCTTCAAAAAAAAAAACCTACAAATGGGCTGATGAGGGTCTGCCAAAGGAAGGAGGGGGCAGGAAGGGAGCTGACATGGGGGAAGGAGGGGGCTGGAAAGGAGCTGATATGGTGGGGATATGGTGGGGAAAGGAGAGGGCTGGAATGGAGCTGACACCTGGGATGTACTGAAAGGGGATTGGAAGGGAGCTGACACTTGGGGATGGGAGTGGTAGGTGGCTGGGTAATGGGGAGGAGGCTGGAAGGGAGCTGACATGTGCGAATGGCACTGGAAGGGGGATGGACAGAGGGTAGGGCGACTGGAAGGGAGCTGACTGGGGGGGTGACACTGAGAGTGGACGTGAGCTGATACCTGGGATGGTATTTGGACTAGAAGGGGCTGGACAGTGGGGAAGGAGGGGGACTGGAAGGGAATGGACACCAATGGCAGTCGTGGGAATGCAAGGCGGTTGACATTGGAGGGTACTGGGAGGGGAGGACTGGAAAGGGGGTCGATACTGGGGAGGGTTATTGGAACTGGAAATGGGCTGATGGAAGGACGTGAAGAAAACAAAAGAAGAGATAAGAAATGGCAGATGGACCATAGACCACAGAAAGAGAGATAAGAGAAGACAGGAAAGCAGACGCCTCAGATCTGGACCAGTATGATCAGAGAATAAAATGGTCAGACGACAAAGGTAGAAAAAATAATTTTATTTAATTTTAGTGATTGGACTTTGTGCTATTTTTATATTTTACACAGTATGGGGTAACTTCATCTTTTATTTATCTGATGTTGCACTGCATGCGGAGTCTGACTTCTTGGGGTTTCAGTTTAAATTTTGTCTACATATTTTTATTTTTACTTTATATTGTGGTTACTTATTCTGTACTTGGTGAAGGTCTGTGTTCTGAGTGTGTGACTGAGGCCAGGTGTTCTGTTAACATGGAGCTTGTACATAAAGATCTATACTGTACTGTATTAATTTGACTTGTTCAGCTTTTCAAATAGGTGTATAGATGTTCCAGGGCCCACTGAAGTATTTACAGAGACCTTTTTTTTACATGAGCTCCTTATGTGAGTTTTGGAAGTTGGTGCTGATATGGTATGGTAGATGTGCTTTTTGTTGTAGAGTTTTGTATTAGTTCACAATATGCCTGGTACTGGAGAATGTTTGTTGTTAGTGAGATGATCAGAATCAGATTTTTTTTAAGATATTGAGTTCTGTGGATGAATGTCCTGGTTCTGCTCTGCACCCACTGTGGATGCAAATATATGTTGAAAAAGAAAAAGCAAGAGCCATAACGCAGTTTATAACAACAAAATAAAAATGAGTTATAATTTGGTTTTATAAACTATGTTGTTGGTACCTGCTCTCTTTTAGTTCCTTGGTGTGTAAACATCTTGCATTTCCTCCATATAATCTAATCAACGTTTTGGTTTGGTTCAGTCCCTGATTGGAGCTCTGAAAAAGCCCCGCCCACCTCCATGGGGGGGCGGGCACCATCTCATCCTTCGCTTCAGGCAGCAGATTGCCTTGTGCCGCCCCTTGCAACAGATACAACCTTAAGCAAAAGTACAGAGGGGGAGTAACCTGCACAGAGCGGCAGGTGAAACTCTACAACTCTAGCCACTTTGATGGGCAGACTAGATGGACCATGCTGGTCTTTATCTGCTGCCATTTAGTTTGTTACTATGTTACTACTCTGAACAGGAAAATTTACTTATAGAGAAAAAGGGCTGTGCTAGTCACATTTATTAATACATGAAAATAAAACAAAATAGAAAATTAGGTGTTACCTTCTTTTTTTTTTAACTTTAATTTATTAACCTTTAAAGTGGACTAGCTTGTCAACCACCCTACTTTAGCCACAGATAAATTCGGATAGTATCACTTTAATAGTTACAGTGGTGTGAAAAAGTCTAGCTTAGGTGGTGCTTAATTGGCAGTTTTTAGTTGTTTGGATTGCAGGAACAAAATGTGTCACAATTAACAACCCTTTCTTCCCTTTTGTCTTTTGTACAAATCTGACAAATTTGCCATGACTTCAGTGCTCTTTTATGATTGTTTAATACCCATGTTCATTTGGTTGTGAATCTGTGTGCAAAGATGCAATGTGTGCCCAAAAGGTTGATGTGTTTTCTTTTCCATGTATGTTGACAATGTGCATGTTTTCTTCTTAATTTCATTAGGTAGCTTTGAAAAGGGCTGTTTTTTGTTGTTGGTGGCCATTAGTACTTGATGGGCCGGCCCTTCCTCTTTCTCACCAGACGACATCTGTCTGGCATGGAGTGGACCGGTTTGATGAGGTGTTCTCGTGTTGTGATGTGATTCCAGGCTGAAATCAGTGAATCAATCAGCTCTTGCTTGGTCCACGACTGCTTCTTGGCAATCTCAGCTGATAACTTGTACCAAAGAATCTCAGTCAGGTTGAGATTGGGTGATAGAGCTGACTAGTCCATGGTCTGAACTCTATTTTCTTCTAGTCGGTGACAGTTTTCTCTCGGTGGCAATGTACATTATCATCCTGAAAGAAATACCTGCCAGGAAACAGTTGCTCAGCTGATGGCAGCATGCACATCTGCAGAATTCCTATGTATTTCGCTGCATTCACCTTCCCGTCAATGATATGAAGTCTTCCAACACCACTGGCTGCCATGCATCCGCAGATCATGACCTTGGCTGGATGCTTCACGGTGATATTCAAGCACTCTGGTTTGTACTCTTCATGAGGAAGCCTCCTCACATAGGTTTTGCCCTGGTCACCCAGAATGCAGAACGTGCTTTCTTCACTGAACAGAACTTTCTCCCAGTCAGCCTTGCTCCATTTTGAGTACTTGGATGCCCATTCAATGCATCTCTTCCTCTGTTCCACCATTAGTTGCAGCTTCATCTGCACCTTACAGCCCCTCAGCCCGTACGCCAAGCATTGTTTCCTCACAGTGGAAGTGCAAACTACAGCAGAACACTTCTCCTTCCATTCCTGCAGAAGCTCAGGGAAGGTTAGCTTGCAGTTGCCAAGAGATGTCCTTATCAAGGCCCTGCCATCCCTCTTGGTTGTCTTTCTAGGCTGACCACCTCGATGTTGATCTTGCATATTTCCTGACTCCTTATGCTTCTGCAGAATGTGGACAACTGTGCTCTGATTACAGCTGACCTTTCCTGCAATCTGAGGGCTGAAATACCCCTCCTCATCCAAAACCACCACCTGGACCCCATCCTCCACTGATAGAAAATGCGACCTCTTCACCATGCCAGGACATTGAGTATCAGATCTGATACACATCAGTTCATCAGCATTCAACATTCAACATTCAGTTGATTAAATTCAAATCCTATGTGCCTCCAAAATATCATGCACTGATTGGCTATCAAATATGCCTTTCTGTTGGCTGAGGAAGCGCAGTACTTTATTGTTTCATTTCGATCCCGTTTTGACACAGATTGTACTGGGACATCTTTTACTCATGACAGCCATACAAGACAGACAAGTAATTTTGCATGCAGAAATGGCTGCTGAATTAAATTTGCAACAAAGCAGTATATAATAAGCCATGATTCTGCCACAGAATTTGGAAAGATTGAGAAGAAAAAGCTGAGAATAGCTTGTTCATGCAGTCTATATAAGTCTTTTGCACACCACTGTAGTTATGAGATCCATGAGAGCAAAAGAATCCATGGACCTTATCCCTAGGTAGGAAAGTGAAACTGCCTTCAGTGTGCGTAGTATGTGGTCCTTCTTAACAAACCTCTGTATGTATAATTTTGATTAGCGTAAACTGAAGTCTTGTCTTCTGGCAAAGAAACAGTAGACATAGCTTATTTGACAGGCACAATTACTGTATTAGCATTCATTAAGCCACTTGTTGCAGTGTAGTGAGTTTCCTAGAGATGATTGCATACACTTGCAGGCATCTTAAATTTAACATGCAGGTGTGCATCATTTTGCATACCCTATGTGCGTATGGCATCCTAAAATAATTTTGCTGTAGATGAGCTGAAACAGATTATCCCTGTTTAGGATAAAACTTACATTGTTGTTGTTAAGTGCCATCGAGTCAATGTTGACTTATGCCGACCCTGTTGATAGTTGTCCTAAACTGTGTTTGATTTTCAGCCAGGCGGTTAATTGCTGATAGCATGGCATCCATAGCTGTTGTTACTATGTCAAAGCATTGCATTGACCTTCAACCTTGCCAAGAATGGTTGTTTCTCTTCCCATGATGTGTCCAAAGTATCATCTCCTCCAGTACAGATTGATTTGCTCTTTGGATAGTCCATGGTATACACAGTGGGAGGGATATCCAGTGCCGATGGCTAGCGCTGGAATTTTCTCTTTAGGAAAGCTGATCTTGTTTTTCCTGTAGTATTTTCTGATTCTATTTGCTTGTATGAGTCATTGTAGCACTTCTCTTTGTCTCATCTTACTGCACATTGGAAATCTCTATTAGGTTTTGTGACTACCTCTCTTTCTCCTCTGACTGGCTCGTCTGTGTTTCTGAGCAATTTTCAGAGTTTCTTTGGTTATCCATTTTGCTTTTTCACATTTTGTAAAGACTTTTCATTTTCTTGGTGCACTACTTTCTAAAAGTTTATTCCATAGCACTTTTGGTACTCTGTCATTTGCATCCGAAGCAGTGAATCGATTTTGCAGGCAGTCTTTAAATTCTGGTGGTAAAAATCTTTGGTGAGACCCCATTTGGAGTATTGTCTGCAATTATGGAGACCACATCTTCAAAAGGATATAAACAGGATAGAGTCAGTGCAGAAGGTGGCTACCAAAATGGTCAGTGGGCTTTGTCGTAAGGCATAATGGGGACAGATTAAAAGATCTCGATACGTATACTTTGGAGGAGAGACGGGAGAGGGGCAATATGATACCTCCATGGCATAAACGCACAGGGAGAAAGCCTATTTCAATTGAAAGAGAGCTCTGCAATGAGGGGTCATAGGATGACGGTAAAAGGGGATAGACTCAGGACTAATATGTGGAAATATTTCTTTACGGAAAGAGTGGTGGATGTGTGGAATAGTCTCCCAGTGGAGGTAGTAGAAAAGAGGACAATATCTGAATTCAAGAAAGCATATGATAAAAACGAAGATCTCTAAAGGAAAAAAAGGGAATGTAGTAGTTGATATGGAAGGGCAGACTGGATAGGCCTTATGATCTTTTTCTATCGTTATGTTTCTATATTTAAGATCATATTTTGTTATGCTTACGAGTGGCCTGTCTTTTTCTACTTTTGCTTGAATTTGCACACTAGTAGCTGGTGATCTGTAGCACAGTCATCTCCAGGCTTTGTTTTTATTGCTGTTATTGAACTTTTCCATTGTTGACTTCCACTGATGCAATCAGTTTTGATATTTGTACATTCCATTGGGTGAAGTCCATTAGTACAAGCATGCCACATGCCCAATACTGTGTCTATAGTGGCACACATAGGATCAGCTCCACAACAGGCTCTTTTTGTCCTCTGTGTAATGGGAATGGCAGGTGCCCGAATCTTTTGGCATCATTGGGACCCTCACGGGGTGCCTGGGGCCCAATGCCAGTTCTGTGGCCTGAGTCCTTCATGCCTTTCCTGCCTGTGGGGCAGGCAGCCCTTATAAAAGAGTTTATGGGGGATGGGCGGAACGTCAAGGAGATTTCATACTGAGGTCTGCAGATTCACTGAAGCCCCTCAGATCCCCAGGGGACACTGTCTGCTGGCTTTGAACAACAGCTGCTGAAACAACTCAAGGACTGTTTTCAGTCATTTTTGGAGGTTTGACAGTCCCTTTAGCAACGGTCAAGGACCCTGGCCTCCCCTATGATGGACTCCAGGCCCTTGGGTGGCACTGCCATGGCCAACCAGTGGGCTAAGCACCTCCATCTTGCTCTTTTGCCTGGGTGCACCTCAGGGAGTCTAGCCTTATCCCCTAAGGGGGTTGGTTGGGATGCTGAAGAGGACTCTTTTGCTTCAGAAGGTGAGTCAGAGGAGGAAAGGGAGTTTCCCCTTGTAGAGGACGAAGATCCTTCTGTGATCTGTCTTTATTCACTGAGCGAACCTTCCAGTATTGATTCAGAATGCAATGGCAGCCTTACACCTTGAGGAGTCAAAGCCTACACTACCATCACAGGTGGAGCTATCTTGGAGGGTATCAGGTATCCTTCTGGCGTTTTTTTTACCTGATCTGATGGAACAACTCTTGGTCTCCCAGTGGGAGCATCCATAGCTGAGTCTTAGGGACTTGAAGGTCCAATCTCAGTTGTATCTCCTGGCCCAAGGCAAGCTGGGTCAATTTTTGTGCTCTCTCAGGTGGATGACCTTGTCACAATGGTGACCAAGCACACAGCCAGTCCAGTGAAGTGAGCATTGTGCTCAAGGAATCTCATGAGAGGAAGGTAGAAACCCTCTCGAAGAATGCCTTTGTGGCCTTTGCCTTGGGCTCCTAGGTGTCCTATACTGCTGGCCTGATGGCCAGGGTGCTTTTGTGTTGGGTATAGCAGTGACAGTTCAGAGACTACCAAATTGGAGTTGAGATCTGAGTATGTGCGAGATGCCCTATATGACTTGATCAGGATCTCCTTCAAGTCTATAGTGGCTGTGGCTATGGATAGCAGTGGTTCTGGCTTTGCAATTGGCCAGAAAATGTGGTCTCCAAATTGTGTCTGAGCAAACGTTTTTTCAGGGGCAAGTTGCTCTTTGGGAAGGATCTCAAAGTTGCTAAAGAACTTGGGAAAGTCCCACCTCAGAGGCTTCCAGAAAACAACTCTAAGAACACTAGATCTGCCTCTCAGAGAGCCTCGTGTAGAGCCCGGAGGCACCCTCGGTCATCCAAGAGCCCAGGTAGGGCCTATTCCACCTATTTATTTTATTATTTATTTATTTATATCTCTTATATACCATGCTATTATAATCAGTGCGGTTTACAGTTGAACAAAACATACTACAATGCAGCAGGTCACATTGAGTTTACATTGAACAGGGGTAGTAACCTATGGACCTAGGCCAAAGAAGGAGCAGTCCTTTTGGAGCTCTCTGTCATCCCGTGACTCATAGGTGACCCCGGAAATGAGATACGGCATGTACCTTCTGAGTTGCAGCTAGCTGGAGGGGAGAGCACTAGCTGTTTCTCTCGGAATGGGTCCATATCACATAAGACCAATGGGTTCTGGAGGTGCTGTCATGGGAACCAGTCAGAGACCGTGGCAGGAGGTTCAAAATAACCTTTATTGATCCACGGATAAGGTGCGCCAAACCCAACACAGGCCTTGTTTCGTATACCACTTCCTCAGGGGTTATAGGCTCACTACAAAATATACACATACATATGAAAACGACAGCAAACAGAATCTATTATGTAAAATCAAAACATGTTATACCACATTAAATAAACAAATAAATACTAGGATAAATGAATAAATAAAAAAAAATAATAATAAATAAATTAAAAAATTAAATTTTATTTTAATAATAAACAAATAATAATAATTAAATTAAAAATTAAATTAAAAACATATAAGCACTCATGATGTGATAACTCACTTAATAAAACCATAAATTAAACATCGCATTGAGAATTATTAATTAATACTAAAAAATGATAATGGTATTGATGACGATGGTAAATAACAACAATAAAAATAATAAGAATAATAATGATAAAACTTAAAATTCTAATGTATCAACTGTGTATATATGTTCATAAAACAATCACCTCTCAATTGAAATCATACTAACAGGAGAAAAAGGAGGAAGGAGGAGGACTTGGGGAACAAGAATGTTAAATTCTAAAGCCAATTTCAAAAATAAAAATGCTCTTGAAGTGTCGTTAAAAAATCAAAAAGTAATAAATAAAAGCTAAACATTCATAAATCATAAATAAGATATATCTAAAAATAAATAATAATAAATATAATAAATAAAACCATATAAAAATTTTTTTTACACATATATAGTAAAATTGCAAAAAATTGTTTTATAAGAATAGGAAAAAGGTTATAATTAGAACAATGATAGGAAATTGTGTGAACATAAAAACACTGGTTGTTAATAAATAATACTAAAATAAAAATAAAAATAATAATTAAAATAATAATAATAATAACCTACCACTGCACCAAACCAAATTGAGAAAAACCTTGGATTGGCAGAGGCATGGATCCCACCTGCCTCTAATGCGCGATGCAATTTAGACTGTGTGTAAACAAACTAAAAAAATAAATCAATAAGTGATTAATAATAGGATCAATAATTAATTTAAACAATGGCAAATTCATTATAGGGTGGCAATATCTTTCAGAGGAATAATCAACATAAAGAACATCATAGAATAGGGAGAGGCCAGTGTACCATCGGCTGGGATATATGCAACTAATTAGATGCTGTGCCTCAAGGCCCAATATACTTCTGCCCTGAGAGAGACTTATAAATGTGAAGGGAAGTATGTGAATTGTATCATAATGTGGTAGAGTACTAGATAGTCAAAGTTTAACAAAACAAGGGGGGTTATACAAAAAACCTTTATCTTGAACATATTAACTACCAGTGTTAGAGACTAATGTTTGTTTAGATACTGTACAGTAGTGTGTGATATGGACATTTAAAAAGCACTACATCAGGAGCCAATTCTATTTTGTGTAAATTAAACACGATGTTTCAAGTTCCTTATCGTGGATTCCACCTTACGCTTAAGTGTAAGATCACCATTTCGGCGGAAAAAAGAGAGGGACCGTGCAAGCCACCATTCACATATTTCTAATACTGTGAACTCAAAAATCAAAGAGAAAGAAAAAAGAAAAAGGAAAACGTCGTCATGTTCTTATATTGTATTTAATAAAGGCTCCGGCTACACAGACCAAGCCACATTATATTATTGGCACCCAGTCCGGCCAAAATGAAGATATATGTGCAAAGTGAATAGTACGGGACCATAAAACCAAACCAGCAGAGTGCAGTGAGAACTTGTGAACGTCGGCAGCAGATGCTCACGTTTATTTGTCAAATACTGAAGTAAAACAATATTTGAACCTACACAATCCTGTGGAGTTGTTGTTTCTGCAACAAAAATTTGGACGCTTAAACCATATATAGAAGAAGGAATGAAATAAAGAAAAGACTCTAGGATAAAGTTTGTGAAAATCAAAACATTGTGTACCGGAGATTGTGAGCGCCTAACTGTCATGCGCCGTTAGCATAAATTTAGATGTGAAATAAACATGTACTAGCCACGTGTACCCGTTGCTTCTAGGGAACAAATAAAAGTTAAAAAGCATTCTTTAGCAAATATGAGACACCCCTTTAGCCTAAAAAACATATCGCATCCGATAAATTGTCCAAACCTGATAACCATTCGATGCCGCCGTGAAACGGGCACCTCGCACTGATTATGACATCGCAGCTAACTGCACATGCGTACTTCTTTTAAAGCGCCATTTAAGGCAGGAAAAAACAGAGGCATTCAAAAAACCAGACTGTCAGCTCATTTGTGGTCACTGTTAAGAGATTGTGCTGAAAAAAGGTATTGTGATCTTTGAAATCTGGGGATAACAAATGAATAATTTAAATGCGCTTAAGGGAAAAAAATTATGAAATATACTAATAAAAATAAATATAAAAATAAAACGTATAAAATTGTAAATAAAAATATTAATAATAATAAGAACCTGAACCAACAGCTAAAATAAGTTAAAATAAAAATAAAAATAAAAACCATATCATTAGCTGGGACACATAATATAATAAAATAAAATAATAAAACAATAAATAATTAAAACATGATTATACATAAAAAAAAATATATATATATATATGATGAAAAAATATTAAAATAATTAAATTAATTCAAAATTATTAGAAATAAATATTATATATATATATATAAAAAAGATAATAAAAAAAATTAAAATAATAAATTAAAAAATAAATAATTTTTAATAAGAAATAAGAAATAAAAAATAAATAATAAATAATATTTTGGAAAAATAGGTAAATAAAAAAGAGAAATAAAACCAAAAACTAAATTACAGAGCCATGATGGATATAGGGAGGCCTGTCAAATATTACCTTTGGACAAAAATGAAAAAAGGAGGGGGAAAAAGGAAAAGAAAAATACCTACCCCAGTTAGAGAAATACTGATAAATCTTGGTCCATGTTTAATCCATGTGGTACCATGGACTTTAACAAAAAAATGTATTTTTGTTCTAACCTGGCTGTGGTTTTGACTACTAAATCTCCCCCTCTCCAGTTCAATTGTACTTTTTTCAGAACAAAGAATTTTATGTCAGCCAAAGTGTGTCCCATATCTAACCAGTGTTGTACAATGGGTTTATCAGTTAATTTTCTTCGTACACAACTTTTATGTTCCACTATACGTGTCCGTATGCAGCGGTTGGTCTTGCCTACATAGAGTTTACCACAGGGGCACTGTATCACGTATATTACATTTGCTGTTGCACAATTTGAAAAATTGAAAAATCATTAATGTGAAATTTTTTTTGAGTATCTGGATGGATAAAAAACTCCCTCACGGGCAAAACGTTAAGGCAAACCGAACAGTGACCACACTGAAACTGGCCCTTATATTTGGATAATCTCTTACGTTCGGTAAAAGCTGACGGAACCAACAAGTTCCTGAGATTAACATTTCTTTTGTGAGCGACAATAAGAGAGGTGTCACGAAAACCAGGGAGCGACTGGATAAGGTGCCATTCTTTTTTGAGGATTTGTACTATCCTCCGTGACTGTAGGGAATATAAAAGGGGGCATACCAGTATAGACTGTTTGTTCACCTCTCGTGTTTTAAGTAATTTGTCACGTGGCTCCCTCCGTGCTCTCGTGTAGGCATCTTCAATGCAACGGGACGGGTATTTCCGTGTCTTGAACCGCTGGGACAAGCTGTCATGGGTACACACTGGAGTTCACAAAGTGGTCTATTCTGTCCAGCTATTGGTCCCTGACTAAGTCTCCCCATACAAACAAGGAGTTTGTATGGGGAAGCTTAGATGGGAGTAGGATGGGGTGGTGCGGAGGCGAAGTTAGGGTGAGCAGTGGGCAGTCCATGGCCCCAGACATACAGGGCCGATTCTGAAGTCGGCCCTGTATGACCGGGGCTAGCAGACTGGACGGAGGAATTATTTCACCTCCGAGGTGGAATAAGTCCCCCTAGACATTGGGGGATGGGAGGCCTGGACGGGAACAAAAAGGTGAGAGGGTGCAGGAGATTCCTCACAGGCCCGACCCTGGCCATGGGAGGCCAGATCGGGGGTCAGGCTGCGGGGAAAGACAAAAGTGGTCAGTGGCTGGGGAACAAGACTCTTGAATGGAGCCGCGGTGCCATAGCAACTGGATGCCATGGCACTGCGGCTCCATTCAGGAGCCTGACTGAGTTAGCTGGGCAGGGGCCTGTATGTGCAGGCTGATGGGAATCGGGTCCCGGCCTGCACCTACAGGCCTAGACGTGATTCTGATCTCACGGGGGCTAGACATGCCCCACGGGATCAGAATTTCAGAATTGGGTTTACCTCTGTGCATCCGATCCCGACCGGATGCACAGAGGCCAGGACGTGCAGAATGGAATGTGCCTCAAAGCCCCTAGGAGACACCTTTGTAGATTCTCCCTGCAGTTCCCTGCTCAAGCAGGCTGCAGTAGAAGAAACTCTTCAGTGCCTCCTGCAGATGCAGGCAATTTTACCCATGCCTTCTGCAAACTAGGATCAAGGCTGTTATTCTATCTATTTTGTAATGCCCAAGAAGAGTGAGTCCTTCTGAGCTATTCTGGACCTGAAAGCGGTCATTTCCAAACTCCAAGTTCCATGTCTCCTCATGGAGACCATCGAATTGTTTATTGCTCGGCCAGGGGAGTTCCTTACTGACCTAGATCTGGCTGAGGTGTATTTTCTTATTCCCTTCAGGGAATAGCATCAGTATTTTCTCTGCTTTTGCATTCTGGGCAGCCATGTTCAGTTCCAGGCTCTGTCGTTTGGCCTGGCCATGGTTCCTCACACCTTCTCAAAAGTGAGGGTGGTTGTGGTAGCATTCCATTATAAACAAGGGATTTGGGTTCATCAGTATCTGCACAACTGGCTAATTTGGTCATACTCCCTGCAGAAGTTGAAAAAGGACACAGCCCTGGTGGTTCACTGGCTGGAATGACAGTGAAGCACTAGGGATGAATGTCTCCCAGGTTCTGGAGTACCTTGGAGCTCATTTCAACATTCCCTGGGGTTGAGTCTTCTTCACACTGGACAGGATGCTCAAGCTGCAGAGCCAACTCAGAGAGTTTTGTGTGCAGCCTGCCCCTGGGGCATGGGGCTACCTGTAGTTCCTGGCATTGATGCAAACACTACATTTGTAGAAGGCCAGGGAGCAGTTGGTGTGGCGACTTTAACCTTGCCATTTGATGAGTAGCATGTTGCTGGAAGCCCTGGATTGGGTAATAGTCACCTTAAATACCAGCCTGAAGGGATGGGGGGTGGGCTCACTGTCTGGGCCAGATGGTTCATTGTCTTTAATCTCCTCAAGAGGCTTTCTGGCCGATCAACCAGTTAGAGGTCAGAGTGATCCACCTGGCCCTAGTAAAGTTTCAGTCCTTGCTAGAAGGCAAGGCAGCATAGACAATGCCATGGCAGTGACGTACATCAACAAGCAAGGTGGGACTGGAAGCATGGGGTGGCACTTGAGGTGGCCGCTCTGCACAGTTGGGTGGAGGATCACTTGGCCACTCTATTGGCAGTCCACATAGTGGGTGTTCACAATGTTTAGGCAGACTTGAGCCAGAACACGGTGGATCCCAGAGAATGGGAATTGAGTCCCCAAGTGTTCAACCTAATAATGTGAAGGTGGAGTCTTTTGATGTTAAATCTGATGGCCATGAATGAGAATGCCAAAGTGGGGAAGTTTTTCAGTAACAGGCGGACACACGGGCAGTGATCTTGGATGCCCTCCTCCAAATATGGCCTCAGGAAGGGCTTGTGTATGTCTTCCCCACATGGCCCTTAGTTAACCATTTCCTACTGCAGGATTTAGTCTCATTTATTTATTTATTTATTTATTTAACAATCATTTATTACCCGCATCTTCCAGAGTTCAGTTGCGGTTTACAATAAAACAATCCACAAAGCAAGAGCTTAGTTTTACATCGAACATTTTGTAACAATAAAGAGTAATGGTTAACAGCATGAACCAATGCATAACAGCACAAAACTGGCTTGTAAACTATGTACAATAAACTATATACAAATACAAGTTGTAGGTACTTTAGAATTGAATCATAGTGTTTTTAGGATAGTGTATTGTCTGTTAAGTTGTTAGAAATAGTATTACTCAGTCAGGATTTTTTAGCCTATCAGGATTTTTTAGCCTTTATCTGAGTGTATCAAGGGGTTATCTGTGTTGCCATAGTGCATGGCGAATAAATAGGTTTTTAGTTTTTTACGGAGTTCCATAATTTCGGTTATAGTTCGTAGGTCCTCCGGAAGGGAATACCAAATAGATGGGGCTGCATGAGAAAAAGCTCTGTTGTTAGTTAATTTATTTGCTTTTATGAAATCATTAGGAGTGTTTAGTTTATTTGAGTATCCTTTTCTGTGCGTAATTTTTTTTGAGATTCCATGCTGATTAGTTTGCATAGTGGGATTGGAGCCATGTTATTTAAAGCTTTATATGTAGTTATTGTGGTTTTATATATTATCCTACTTTGAATTGGCAACCAGTGTAGTGAGGCTAATATTGGTGTTATGTGCTGGAATGAGTGTGCTTTCATTATAATTCTAGCTGCTGCGTTTTGTGCTAATTGGATTCTTTTTATGTTTTGTTTCGTCTCATCCAGGCTTGGTGATTCTGGTAACTTCTGACTGGCCAAGTAGACCATGTTATGTGAATCTAATGGGTCTGTTGGTATGGTTCACATTCTTGTTGCCTCAGGAGAAGGGCCTTCTTCATCAAGGGTCACTGGCAATGAAGGATCTCACTCTTTTCACTCACAGCATCTGTGAAAGTTTAGAGGGTTTTTGGCATTCCTCTCAAGCCTTGGTGGCTGGGAAGGCAGACATAAGAACTGTTTTGTCCTTGCAGGTGGGCTTGGACCAGGGATTGGCCCTTAACTCTTTTAAAGTTCATGTGTCAGCCCTAGTATGTTACGGGACTGTATCCAAGGCATGTCCTTGGCAGTGTACCCTGATATTTTTCGCTTTCTCAGGGGGGTAAAACAGATTCTTCCTCCAATACATCTAGTGATCCCCCAGTGGAGCCTTTCTCTGGTGTTGATGTTGAAAAGGCACCCCCCCCCCCTTAAAGCCTATTCATAAGGTGATTTCCTGGTGGTTCTTGCATCCATCTAATGTGTGTTGGAACTGCAGGCCTTGTCCTGTTGGGAACCCTTTTATTTATTTATTTATGTGGTTCTTTTATACCGTCCCTTCCAGAGATCATGGGTGGTTTACAGTTAACATATTACCTTGCAGGCAGTGCTGTCCTTTCTTGCAAAGGTGCTGTCTCTTTTTCACCTCAATAAGATAGTCACCCTGCCTTTCTTTTTGGAAGAGGATCTTCGGTCGGACCTCTCTATGCATCTGATAGATTTTTTATTTATTTATTTTTTATTTATTTAACATTTCTTATATACCGCCTTTCATGATATCGAGGCAGTTTACATTGAACAAACTGAAATTACATTGAACAGGGCATTATAACTTGGAGATAACTATTTTACAGGGAACATGGGCAATGGAGGGTTAAGTGGCTTGCCCAAGACCACAAGGAGCACCTGTTGGACTAGAAACCCCAGTCCTTCCGGCCCAAGGTTGCTGTCCTCTAGTGTGATAGATGTGAGGAAGGCATTACTCAGATACTTGGAGGTTATCAACTCCTTTCATTGGTCAGACCATCTTTTTGTTCTCTTCAATGGTTCAAGGAAAAGGCAGGCAGTGGCTACGTCCTTTATTTCCCACTGGATTAAAGAGACCATTAGTTCAGCATACCTTTTTGCTGGAAAGCGGATGCCAGTCAGGGCTCACTTCACTATGGCACAGACCTTCTTCTAGATGGAGTCCATGTTGGTGTCTCCAGAAGACATCTATAAGGTGGCTACATGGTCCTCCCTGAGTATCTTTGTGAAGCACTACAAGTTGCATGTGAGAGCTGGTGCTGATGGCACCTTTGGCAAGGCTATTTTTATTTTATTTATTTATAATGTCTTATGATCTACTGCTAGGGCTGGAGCATAAAAGCGATTTACAATTATAATAATGCTCGAGGCCGCGGGCCCGGTCCCGCGGCCGTCAGTAACCTGGGCCCGGGCCCGGCCTCGGCCTCCAGTATGTGAGGGGGGCGGGGGGGGGGGGGGGGGAGAGAGAGGAGGCCGTGCGTGCAGCATTCGAAATCGCTCTGTCGCGTTGGCGGAGCAATTTCATTGGCCGCGGGCTGAAGGGGGCGGAGCAGTGTCTGTGAGGAGCCGCGTGGCCGTCTCCTTCTTGCCGCGGCTCCTCGGGAATCGGACGCGTTTGCGTTGTCGGGTCCGGTGAGTGGGGTGTTCTCGGGGGGTTATTGCGTTCGGGGGTGCTCCGGGGGTGGTTTTATTCGGGGGGGTTGGCTGGGTGGTGAGTCGCTGGCGGCGGGAGGACTATTATTACTCAAAAAAAATAAATAAATAAATAAAATAAAGGCAGCTTCCCCTGCCTCTGCAGCCAGCCGATCAGGGCAGGAGCACCGGGGGAGGGCCAGAGCATAGGACTGGCTAGGGGGGAACTCAAGGAGGTCCCGGGGAGTGGGTGTCGCGCACGGGGCCAGAGCAGGCCGTGGGAGTTCGTGTGGGCCAACTAAGGGGGGCAGGGAAGTGTGGGGTAGGGGCTGTGAAGCGAGGGCTCTACCGGCTTCTGCAGCCGCGTTGGGTGGTACAGGGGAGGGGGGGCGGATGGGCTGGAGGGGGGGGGGCGGATGGGTTGGAGGGGGAGGGGCAGATGGGCTGGAGGGGGGGGAGGGGATGGGCTTAAGGTGGGGGGCAGATGGGCTGGGGGGGGAATCGGATGGGATGGGGGGGGGTGTGGAGGGGCTGGGGGGGGTGTGTGCGGATGGGGCTGGGGGGGGAGCGGATGGGCTTGGGGGGGGTAGGGTGGGTTCAGGTCCCGGGCGTTTGCCCTGCGGGGGTGGCCTGTGCGCTGGGTGGCACGGGAGCCTAGGGGCCCCTTTTCGCAGGGGAGGGGGCGGCCGGGTTTGCATGGAGAGGATTGGGCGGCCTGGTCCTCGGTGTCTGAGCAGTCTATGGGTGTGGGCACATGGAGGAGGGGGGTTTGGGGGAGGGGATTGGTGGGGGGGGCCGGTTTCCAGAATGGCAGAGGGCTGCTTCCCTGGGGAGCGGCGGGCTGGGCAGCCGGGGGGTTGGGGGTCCTCGGGGGGTGGGGGTGTAAGGAGGGGGAGCTGGGTGGGGGGTGGGGCCTTAGGGGATGGCTCCTCAGGGGATTGGGGCTCCTCCGTCCCCGGGTGTTGGTTCTCCTCCCTCCCCGTGTGTTGGTTCTTCTCTCCCTCTGCAGGTTCCCGGGAGTGCAGTGGCGGCAGCAGGCGGTGTGGGAGTCGGCTCGACAGAGAAGTCGCGGAGCTTGGGCCAGACCGATCCGATCTCTGTGGAGCGGACGGGGTCCACCTCGGTGATGCAAGGGACGGCGGAGCTGGCTGCGCTAGGTGAGTGTACCGGGAATACGGTTGGGGGGGTGGAGCCGTCGGGTGAGGGTGCGCCGCGGGCACGTAAAGCCTAAGCGTCGCGGATGCAACGGCGGCATCATCGGCGGAGGGCGTCATCTTCGTCCTCGTGGTCATCGGATACTTCCTCGGCGGCCTCCACGGTCGGGCCGCGAGCAGGTGAGGGGGCGGGGTCCTCGCTGATGCGGTGGGCGGCGTTGTGGGAGAGTGTTCCGCGCAAGTTGAGGCGACGGATCATAGCGTTACGTCGATATTCCGGCTGCTCGATGGGCAGAGACGCTCAGGGGAGAGTCGCGAGAAACGTGAGGAGGAGGAAAAGGCGGGGAGGGTGCGAAAGGTGTCCTGGAACACCTTAAAAATGGGACCTGGGCGTAAGGGGCATGAGGACCCGAGTCGGTACGGTGAGCTGCTGGCTTATGCCGACGCTATCGTGGCGGCGTCCTGGGCGCACGAAGGTTGGGCCTGGCTTACTTACGAAAAGGAGTTTTGGGATATGATGGAGGAGATTCGGCAGCTGTCGAGGGGAATGAAGGATTTTAATCCTCGGGGGGGGGGGGGGGGCAGGTCCGGTTAGGGCATCGGGCAATGCAGCTATGCCGGGCTTTCGGTCCTTTTGGCCAGCGGGCCCGGGGCCCGATTCGAGGAAAAGCACAGCGAGCTGTCTCGGCGGAGACCTTTGTTGGTGCTTCAATGAACCGGACTGCAAGTTTCGGCGCACCCGCCGGCATTGTGGTGCCTGTCACGCGGCCGTCAAATGTAGCCGACGGACGGTGCTGGGTTTGCCGGCGGCGGGTAGGTGAAGAGGGTAGCGGGGGGGCAGGCGCCGACTCCCCTTCGGATTTAGTCGTTGCAGCTGTGGTTGGGGCTTTATGCGGGTACCAGGCACGGTGAGGCGGAGAATATGTAGTGGACGGGGGGTTTTTTCCGAGGGCTTTCGTTCCCATTTCAAAGGAAGGTCCGGGATGTGGCGGGGGGGGGGGGGGGAAAGGCGAGCGCGGTGAGGCTGCTGGCGGATGTGGCCCGCACGACGATCGCGGCGGAGTGCGCGCTGGGCTGAGTCGCAGGGTCATTTGACCGGCCGCCCTTTGCGCCGTTTATGGTTTCTCCGCTGGGGGGTTCTCCTGAAGAAGGAGCCGGGGCGTTATCGGCAGATACACAATCTGTCTTGCCCCCGTGGGGCCTCGGGGACCGACCACATTCCGCGGGAACTGTGCGCGGTGCGCTATGCCTCCTTCGATGAGGCCTTGGAGCTGGGGCGCCAATACGGTAAGTGGATTTGCTGGCGAAGTCGGACATTGAATCTGCCGTTCGGATTTTGCCGGTTCTCCCTTCCGCCTTCCCCTTGCTGGGAGTTCGTTTCGATGCTCAGTATTATTGCGATAAGTGCAGGCCATTGGGTTGTGAGATCTCGCGGGCTTGCTTCGAGGCCTTCAGCTCGTTTTGCACTGGGTGTTGGTGCGGAGGTTGGGGCGCTGGAGTATCGTGCATTATGTCGACGCTTTTGTTCGTGGGGCCTGCTCGGTCCGCAACCCGTGAATCCTGGCTGGGGCTTTTCTTGGGCCTGGCTGAGGAGTCGGCATCCCTTTGGCGGAGGGTAAGACAGTGGGGCCGGTGACGTGTCTTTCGTTATTGGGGAGCAAGATCGACTCAGTGAAGCTTGGGGTATGTTTACCTACGGATAACATAGCGCGACGGCGGTTGTTGGTGGCAGAGGTGGGCTCCGCCTCGAAGGTGGCGCTAACGGATCTTTAGAGGTGGGTCGGCCACTTGAATTTTGCTTGCCGAGTCATTGCAATGGGGAGGCCGTTGGCGTTGAGGCTATCCTTCGTGATGGCCGGTGAGCGCTGTGGGTATCATCGTATCCGGGCGACGTCGGGGATGCGAGCCGAATTGCGGGTGTGGGATGCGTTTCTGGGGGGTATAACGGCTGCTCGGTGTGGCGGTCTGCGGTACTATCCCATCGGGACTTGGAATTGTTTTCGGATGCTGCCGGTAGTTCGGGTATGGGAGGGTACGGCCCTGGTTCATGGTGTGCGGCGCCATGCTGGCATCCTGGACGGTGAAGGGGTGACGCGTAACGTGACGTTCCTGGAATTGTTCCCCCTTAGGGTGGCCTTCTGGGTATGGCCGGAACGGTTTGCGGGTTCAGCGGGTGGTTTTCGGGTGCGACAACGCCGCGGTGGTGCAAGTCATCAATCGGCATCCGCCCAAGTGCCCGCGGGTAGCTGCTTGAGGTGTGTGTTGGGCTGGCCTGCCTTCGTCTCAATCTCCCGGCTCGGGCGCGCCATGTGCCGGGTGCTCAGAATGCTATTGCGGACGCTCTGTCTCGTTTTCAGTGGAAGCCGTTGCGGGCGTTGGCCCCGGGGGCGGACGAGACCGCGGCGTTGGGGCCGGAGCACCTTTGGCGGAGGGGGGACGTGGGATTGATCTTCTTGTTGCGGTCCGATGGGGCAAGGCGGGAGAGGTGGTAGAGTGGAGGATTTCTTGGCGGGTTCCTTTATAGCGTGGGCACGCGAGTCCGGGTGGTCCCGGTCGGCGGTGCGGGCAGCGTTGGCCGGTTTCTCCTTGTTTCAGCAGGGCGGCGGCTGGGGCAGTCTGGGTGCCCTTTATGGGGTGAGGCGGCTATTGGCTGGGTGGGCGCTAGCGCAGCCAACGGTCCCGGATTGGCGCTGTCCCGTGACTCCTGAGGCCTACAGGAGGCGCGAGTGCGGATATTTTGTGGCCCATTCGCAGACCGACCTGTAGGTTTTAGGCAATTCTGGGTCTGGGATCCTGTCCGGTGCAGAACTTGGCGTCTTATTGGCGTCAGTGACCGGTTCTGGCGGGTGGTCTCTTCTGTCACAGGGACTGGAGTGTGGTTACCCAGTTTCAATTTATGGCGGTGCTCCGCCGGGCCTTGCGGCGTCTGGGCTTGGATGAGCGAGAGTCTACGTCTCAAGCCTTCCGGATAAGGACGGCGATGTGCGCTGCTGATGCTGGTCTGGGGGTGAGGTGGTTCAACGGATCGGGCGATGTGCCATCCGGGGCCTACGCAGGCTATGTGCGCCTGGACCAGTTGTGAGTTGGGGTGCTGGGGAGGGGTGGGGGGTGTGGGGGGGGGTGCTAATGCTGTGTTTCTTTTTCAGGTGTACTGCAGGGCGGGCTTACATGGGGGAAGGCACGGGGCCCGCTAGGCTTATGCCGGATTCTTGGACAATTTCCAGTTGGTTTGGCTGGGCGAGCGCTCCGTCCATGGATTCGGGAGCATGCGGAGCGACGACAGCGCCAGTGGGACTACTGATACATCTTGGTGGGGCACGATCTCTCCAGTGGGACGTGCCGGCAGCTCATTCGAGCGGTGCAGCGTGTCCTTCGGGCGCTGCAGGAGCAGTGGCCAGACGTGGCAATCGTCTGGTTGGACATCATCCCGCGGCCGGCCTGCCTGCCTCAGCGACGGTGGCTGAGTGGGCTAGCGAAGGCAACAGGCAGATCGGCCGTTGGTGGCAGCAGGCCGGGGAGGGCAGGTCCGGCGCCCTTGGGCGGACCACCAGTGTGCTGGACTGTGCCGTACTGACGGGGTACACTTGTCCCCGGTCGGACAGGACTTATTGCTTAATGATTGGCAGGGAGCACTAGTATGGATTGGTCGCAGCTTTATGGGGGGGCGGTGCGAGGATAGTGAATACCTCGCACCGGTGGCGGGGTACAGAGCCAGCGCTCGCAGGAGCGGCGCGGGCTTGAACTGGTTTACGAGCAGTGGGGGCGAAGTGCTCCTGGGGGTGGGGCGAGACAGCCCGGTTGGGGGTCTCGGCCCGGTAGCGGGGGGGTGGGAGCCGGCCTTTGCTACTAGTATGGCGAGGCAGGCGGAGGGGTTTGGGGGGGAGGAGGATGCTCCGCCTTGCTACTAAGATGGCGGGTGGGGGGGCATCCTCCGGCAATGGGGTGTGGGGCTGGGTTATGTTGGATTGTTTTATATTGAGGCCCGTGTTGGGTCGGTTGTTACTGGTGTAAATAAAGCTGCGACCAAATGTTTGTACCAAACTACAGTTGTTGGTGAATTTGTGGGGGAATATTATTGTGGGATGCTAAGACATGGGAAGGAGGCGAGGAGGGCCTCCGGGTTACCAGAGTTAATGCTCGAGGCCGCGGGCCCGGTCCCGCGGCCGTCAGTAACCTGGGCCCGGGCCCGGCCTCGGCCTCCAGTATGTGAGGGGGGTGGGGGGGGTGAGAGAGAGGAGGCCGTGCGTGCGGCATTCGAAATCGCTCCGTCGCGTTGGCGGAGCGATTTCATTGGCCGCGGGCTGAAGGGGGCGGAGCAGTGTCTGTGAGGAGCCGCGTGGCCGTCTCCTTCTTGCCGCGGCTCCTCGGGAATCGGACGCGTTCCCGCCCGCCCGCCCATTATGGAGGTGGTTTTGAGATGTTGCAGCTGGTGGGGGCGGGGTACAGAGCCAGCGCTCGCAGGAGCGGCGCGGTCTTGAACTGGTTTACGAGCATTTGGGGAGAAGTGCTCCTGGGGGTGGGGCGAGACAGCCCGGTTGGGGGTCTCGGCCCCGTAGAGGGGTGGTGGGAGCAGGCAATTGATACTAGTATGGAGAGTCAGTCGGAGGGTTTTTGTGGGGGGCCGGCGGATGCCCCGCCTTGCTACTACGATGGCGGGGGGGGGGGCATCCTCCGGCAATGGGGTGTGGGGCTGGGTTATGTTGGATTGTTTTATATTCAGGCCCGTGTTGGGTCGGTTGTTACTGGTGTAAATAAAGCTGCGACCAAATGTTTGTACCAAACTACAGTTGTTGGTGAATTTGTGGGGGAATATTATTGTGGGATGCTAAGACATGGGAAGGAGGCGAGGAGGGCCTCCGGGTTACCAGAGTTACTGTAAAATAACAGCTGCAAAAGGAAGAAAAGAAAGGAACGCCATGAGCATTGTCTTCTTCCCATCTTGGGTCCTGACTGCTAGGTAGGCCCTGGTCTAGCAGGATGATAAGGAAAGACATTTTACATACCTGATGATTTTCTTTCCTTGAATCCTGCTAGACCAGTCCAGGGCCTGCTCTGGAAGACTTTCCTACAGGTAGAGAAACCCTTTTGCCTTTGAATTGCATTGCCATTTTGAGTTCCTGACGCAGAATCAGCTATGGTAAGAGAGCTGATTGATGATTGGTTATTAAGTCTAATAGTTGTTGAGTTTACTGCTTGGGAAGTGTCATATTGATTCTCTCAGTGCTGCATACAGTGCTGTATCTTCTGATGACATCATTGAAAGATGCGCAAGTCTGACTCTACCTGCTGGCAAGGGAGCATAACTCACTTGTCTGGAACTGGTCTAGCAGAATTCAAAGGAAGGAAATAATCAGGTATGTAAAATGTTTCCATTTTCCATGACTTATATGAGTGGATGGGGACTTACGGTACTTTAGGCCGTTGCTCTTTTATAAATACACATGTAAGTGTGATCATGCGTACTTTTGGTGTGGGCATGCACAGGGATGGCATTTGGGCGGCACATAGGGGGAGCACAAATTTACATACATAAGTTATAAAGTTCTATAACTTTGAAAACTAGGCATGGGCCGTTGGGCAGACATAAGTACTCATTCCTAGTTTGCATGCGTTTTTACACCACTTGCACCCTTTTTTTATGTGTAGTTCACTTTATAAAAAAGGCCTCAAAAACATGTTTGAACTTTGTGGGGGTTTATAAAATTGCCCTTTTAATATTTTAGGCTGGTAAAGAGCAGGACCTGATCTTAACTAATTTTGATTTGTGTTAGGGGCAGTCCCTGACTCATTTAAGTGAAATAAGATAAAGCTGAAAGTTGATAAAGCAGAATTTCTATGGATATGTTGCATAAGGAACTGTCTAAAACTCCCATATTGGCGCAAGAAGGAAGTTGTGAAGAATTTGGGCGTTCCTTGTGAATTTGGTGTTTTTATAAACAGATTTAGGCTGTGGTAAGTGGTTCATTTGCTTACTTGAGCATGCTATGAAGAATTCATCCATTTGTTCCACAGAAGGATTTGACCATAATGATTCAAGCACTGGTTACCGGTTGAATCCATTATTGTACCAGTCTGCATGGTGGGTTACCTCAAAATCAGTTCAAACATTTGCAGCTAATTAAAAAAACAGCTGCTTGTATGTTGACTAGTTGGAAATCTTTCGATCAAATGACCCCTCCCGACATTGTCTTTCTGTGGAGCTGAGATCTAGTTTTAAGGTGCTTTGTTTAATTTCAAAATTATTGCACTATGATTGACCCAAGTATCTGAAAAATCGGTTAACTTTTTATGCTCCAGCAAAAAGGCTGTATTCTTCTTTTGGGGCTACCTGACTGAGTGAGACTGCAATGCACTTTGCTACCAACTTTATGTTTTATGGCATTCATTGGTGGAATGCTGTGAGGTGAAGGAGGTTTTCGATTTTTTTCTTAAGAAACTCAATACTC
Organism: Ichthyophis bannanicus; assembly: GCA_033557465.1. Taxonomy (NCBI): domain Eukaryota; kingdom Metazoa; phylum Chordata; class Amphibia; order Gymnophiona; family Ichthyophiidae; genus Ichthyophis; species Ichthyophis bannanicus. The sequence goes on along the minus strand of CM066033.1, from coordinate 1,358,245,106 downwards.
GGCTTTTTGGTTTGGTGTTAGGGAGGATGAGATGAGGTGTTGGTTACGTGAGCAGGGGGGGGGGAAGATATTTTATTGAGGGCTTCACTGTTTTACTTTGCTAGTATTTTAATATTCATGCATTGTATTTGTACTTATGTTTCCTTAATGTCCTTGTAACTCGTTTTGAGTGATACACGACTTATGTCCTCAGTCGTAACAAATAAATTCAGCAAATGGTAAAAGTGCATTTCTGCAATGCTCATAGCCCGAGTGAAAACATAAAAATAAGCATATTTATTTTCAATTTCCTGCAAGGAATGCTTTGGGCATTAACGCAGAAGTACCTCAAAAACCCAGCATATAACAAACCACATAAAACATTTTTTGTTGGATTGACCAACACAGTAAACAGGATCAATGCCCGTTACCACAGCGGCCCTTCCTTTTTAATCAATTATAAGACAATTTTAAAACAGCTCCCATTAGTAAAAGCTGGTACTTAGCTTTGTGAAATTAGGCTGTGAAAACAGATAGGCAATGAGAATTCAGTGCCAGTTCAGTAGGTCATGTCGCTACGACGTGCCACGTTTCGGGGGTACACTCATCCACCCCCTGCTTCAGGTCAGACCTCTGAATTGAAGTAGAAGCATCAGCCCTGAACACACAGCTATAAAAGTGGTTTATATATCCAGCCGCCATTAGAAAGTCACGGGAAGGGATACGCCCCCCCCCTGTTGTGATAGGCCCAGGAGAAACCAATCCAGTCAAAGAAGTGAAACCACCAAACAGGTTCCACTTCTAGACAAGGAGGGTTGATGGGTGATTGACAAACTTCAACGCAAGGAGAAAAAGGCATATGGACATGCAGACTTAAAGTTCAACGAATAGTATACCAGTCAATCTGTTGATTAAGACCTTTTGGAACAACTGAATGTAGACGGAATATCCATTGTTGCTCTAAGTTCTGTAAACGCTGGATCCGATCTCCACCGCAGGGATCCAAGTATTCTGGAGTTCACTTGGGCATTAACGCAGCAGTGCAGAGGGTGGAACTTCTGCAGCGCCTCACTCAGCCATCATCTCCTTTTCTTCAGAACTGATTTTCTTGTCTTGTCAGCAAAGTATTGTGGTTGCCATATTGGTCCACTTGAATATGTAGAACTACGTGTCAACAAAGAAGTTGCAGGTGACACTTTCTTACATAAATAATTCATTTGCTCTGTGAATACCTCTCAAAAGCTGTGCTCCCTTCATCAGACTTTACTTATGTTGTCAGCAGAAAGTAGAATGGTTGCCCTGTGAGTCCACTTAAATGTAAGGAATGAAGATCAGCAAACAAACTATTAGATAAGATGGCACCTTTTTTTTTTTTTTTTTTTTTAAACTTTTATTTTCATTTTATAACAATAACAATACACACAGTAATAAAACAAGGATGATTGCATCAAAATAAAATGGAATAAACCGGAAAATAACCCCATCAACCCTCCCCCCCGATGCTTCTTCTCTAGATAATAAAAAAAAAAAAAGAAAAGAAAAGATATTAACCCAGGCATGGGGTCCATAGCAATTATGTTAGAACATAAACATAACAGTCATGATATACTATGGATCGAGAGAGAGATATAACTAGACAGTCAAGTGCGAGCATTTGGCCGACTGCACGAAATCTGTGAGTAATTTCCATTTAGACACCTGGTAGCGGGCCTGAAGGGAAGGGGTAGCCCTACGAGGAATTTGTTCAAACTTACTATATAGACAGACACAATTCCACCATTCTAGAGGACTCAGTGAAGAGCTATTTTTCCAATATTTCATGATTAACGATATGGCAATACCCATTAGAAAGTCAAGGAGGAAGTAAGCAGACTTCGGGAGAGAGGGGATGCCCGCTGCAGAACGGAGTCCCACTATTTTCCAGGAGAGTGGTTCAGTAAAGTGTAAGATAGATTGAATACGACCCCAGACCCGGCTCCAGTAGTGTTGTAGTGCGGGGCATTCGTACATGACATGAGTGAGGGTGCCTGTAGCTGCATGGCAAGTCCAACATTGATTACTCAGAGTGGAAGTCCATTTGGCCAGTCTATCAGGGGTATAGAAACAGCGATGGGCAAAGAAGAAAAGCGTCTGGGTTAAGGAAGCCGAGCGGGGAAACACGAACCACTTTGCTCCAGAAGAGGTTCCAATGTTCAGGGGTTAGAGTTACACCCAATTCTCGCTCCCAAGTCTGCTGTGCAGAAGGGGGGACAGCATTCTGAGGAGCACAAAGAGTTTTTATAAAAGGTGGAAGCAACACCGGACTGAGCCCCAATAAAGGAGACCACCTCAGTTATCCCTTGGTCATGAGGAGTTAGTGGGGGAAAAACCCCAGCACTCTTGAGACAGTGCTGCAACTGAAGCAGTTGAAAATAGTATTTAGAAGGAAGGCCAAACTCACAATGGAGCTCATTAATGGACTTCCAGCGAGCATTGTGAAACAGTTGATTGGGAGTCCAGATGCCTCTGGAATACCAGGGACTCCAGGCCACCGGCTTATGTTGAATTTGGAATCGAGCATTATGCCAAATTGGAAGCCTATCTAGTGGGCAAGCTAGGGAATCTAGGGAGCTGATGAGAACATTGAAGGAGCGAAGTGTATCCAGGAGCATTGGTGGATAGTGGGCATCCAGTGGGAAAGTCATTCCAGGGAGATAGCTAAGTGGAATGGGCTTACAGAGGTCTTCTTCTATATCTAACCATATTGGTCTGGACGGGAAAGAAGCGTCCAACCAACGGGCACCCTGTTTGAGAAGAAAAGAGAGGTGATAGTTGAAAAAATCAGGAAATCTTATCCCACCATGTTCCTTATCTGACTGAAGTTTATGTTTCGCTATTCTAGGCGGTTTGTTCTGCCACAAAAATCTGATCAACAGGCCCTCGATATCTTTGTAGGTGTGTCGAGGGAGAAGGCACGGTAACATTTCTAAGACATAATTTACCTTGGGAACAATCATCATCTTTATGGTATCCATACGGCCCCACCACGTAAGAGTAAGTGGAGACCAACGTTGGGTGAGCTCACGGACCTTGGTGATTAAATTTTTGACATTAAAAGCGACGGTTTCTTCAAGAGGATAACAGTAATGTACCCCTAAATATTTTACCATACGGGGCTGCCATACAAAAGGAAAGGTTTGCAAGTCTGCTTGGTGAACCTGGTGGTTTAGGGGAAAGGCGACTGATTTGGTCCAATTAATTTTGTAACCTGAAAGTTGAGAATAGCGGTCAATTAGATCCAGAACAACAGATACGGAGTCTAAGGAAACAAAAAGCATAAGATCATCTGCATACGCTGAGACTTTTATATCCCGACGGGGAAAGGGAGCGCCGTGGATATGTGGAGACTGACGGATTAACAGGATTAGGGGTTCTAACGCAAGATCAAAAAGTAAGGGGGAAAGTGGGCACCCCTGACGGGTGCCTCTTTGCAGTAAAAATGGCTGGGACTTCAATGTGTTGGCACAGACACTAGCAGTTGGTTGAGAGTATAGCACTTGAAGGCAACGGAGAAAATTATCGCCGAAACCAAACCAACGGAGGGTCGCAAATAGGAATGGCCATTCTAGCCGGTCAAAGGCTTTTTCGGCATCTAGGGAAAGGCCAACCAATGGACGATCGTGGGAGGCCATATTAGTTAGTACATGACAAAGAGTCCTGGCATTATCAGCAGTTGATCTGCCGGGAATAAATCCACATTGATCTGGATGTATTAAAGTGGTCATTTTGTGAGAGAGCCGAGTAGAAAGAATAGTGGCGAAGATTTTATAATCTGCGTTAAGCAGGGAGATGGGTCGGTAATTGGCTGTCAGGTGTGGGTCTCTCCCCTCCTTCTCAAAGACCACTATGTTGGCCTCTGAAAAGGAACCAAGGGAGGATCCGTCGGCTACTAGGGTAGTAAAGTATTGCTGCAAAAACGGGGCCAGATCAGAGCTGAAAGTTTTGAAGAACTCAGCCGGAAGGCTGTCTGGACCCGCAGCACGGCCGGAGGCACATCTTTTAATTGCATCCTGTATTTCCACAAGAGTAAACGAATGATCAAGGGCCGTGCATTCCTCAGCCGAGAGAGTAGGACGCTGTACACCAGCTAACAAGCGGTCGAAATGTTCAGGAACAAACTCACATTCAGATTTATACAAGCTAGCATAAAAATCGCGAAAAAGCTCTAAAATCTCATGATCTTTTGTGACAAGGCCATTCCCAGATGGGCTTCGGAGAGCTGCTACCCGTTTGGCTTCTTTTTTCCCCTTCAAAGCATTAGCTAGTAGTTTACCAGCGCGATTATTTTCCCGGTAATACAATCCCTGCTGGGATGCTATATTTCTAACAGCGGCATTATGCAAAATCTTGTTGTACTGAAAACGGAGACGTTGCAAACGAAGCAGAACACATGGGTCTGTTCGGGACGTAAGAATACGTTCACCAGCCTGTATCTGTTGTTCAAGGATCACCAATTGTTGCCTTCTTTGTTTCCCAAGACGGATTTGATAACTAGTCACCGTGGCTCGAATAGACGCCTTAAAACCCTCCCACCAGGCCCAGTTCGTTGTGTCAAGGGGAGAGTTAAAATGAAAGTAATCTTGTATGGCAGCCCGTATTACAGTTTGAAAATCCTGTTGGTCTAGGAGAGACCTATCAAAAGACCATGCTCGGGGACTTGCATTTTGCGCAGCAGTGTGTATCGTAAAAGATATGGCAGCATGGTCTGAAATGTGCAAGGGGTGAATCTTAGCCATACCAATCTGCGATACCAATGTTTTAGATAAAAGAAAAAAATCTATTCGGGATTGTGATTGGTGAGGAGCGGAGAAAAAGGTAAAATCCAAATCAGAAGGATTCAATAACCTCCATATGTCCACCAAAGCCAAATCAGCGATCATAGCTGTAAGTATGGAGAGACTCTTGGGTGGACCACAGGTTCTAGGCGGCTGCCGATCCACCAAAGGGTCGAGGACCTGATTAAAGTCTCCTCCCAGTATTAGTGGGGTATGAGCGGAGGCTTGCGCAGCTTGTGCAATTTTAGCAAAAAAACCAGGATTGTCAACATTTGGAGCATAAATACAAATACACATGAATTCTAGATCCCCCACTTTGAGATGAGCGCGAGCCCATCTACCCTCATTATCTGAGCTAATATCTAGCACGGTGGCCTGCAGGGATTTCTTAACAAGTATGGCAACACCACAGCGTTTAGCAACAGCGGGAGAATACGCCACAACAGCATAAGGCTTGACATTAAGCTTTAGTGTTTCTTTAGCATTTAAATGCGTTTCTTGAAGCAGTACTAAATCAGCATGCTCCGTATTCAAATAGCTAAGAATTTTCTTCCTTTTGATTGGACTATTGATACCTTTGACATTCAATGATAAGAGCTTACAGAAAGCCATCTAGTAATATACAAAATTCTGAGAGAACATGAAGTTGCACATTATTCCCTAAACTATGCATATTGGTAGCAAATGACTGTACACACGACATGAAATAATAAACTTTTGGTAGAAAGCATAAATAACCCAAAAAAAAAAAAGAGACAGGCACCGAAGTGCATTAGAGAAGAAGCAAAACCCCAACTATTACTGGCGACCATGAGTCTGCGGGGGGAAGCCCCAGAGAAGGCCCGATACTGGCCATACTCCCTGCAGCAGGAACAAGTCCCGGGAGCCACCGAAGGGTGCAGAGAAGCAGGATGGCGGTTCAAAGAAGTAGGTCAGGAGAGCAGTCCAACCGCGTCCGCAGCGAAATCACTGCGATAGGCCCCAATGAGGTAGAGATTTAAGAGAGCTTTGAACAGCAACACAGCTTGATGGTAACATCAACGCATCAGTTCAGCTTCTTTAGAGTCCAAAAATGCAGCGAGGAGGTCAGGATCCTCGAAGGTCCTGGTATGGTTATGCAGCGTAACGCGTAGCTTTGCCGGATACAGGAGACCAAATCGGGCCTGCAGTTGCTGAAGGCGAGGGCGATAAGCAAGAAGCTTCTTTCGGCGGTCCATCGTGGGCTTAGAGAGATCAGGGAAGAAAGACACTTTATGCCCATCTATCTCGAGGTGATGATTAGCCCGGGCAGCAGCCAGAATTTGCTCAGCTTGTTGATAGCGCAGTAGCCGAAAAATGATGGGCCTGGGAGTCGTCCGGTTGAGCGCCATATTAGTGGGGACACGATGTGCCCGGTCTATCTCCAGGTCCTTAAGAAACGTCGTCTTCAATAGAGAGGGTAGAATATTGCCCAGATATTCCCGCAGATCTCCTGCTTCTACGCCCTCTGGAGCTCCAATGAGTCGAATGTTATTGCGACGAGCTCTATTATTGCTATCTTCAAGTTCCTTTTGAAGGAGCAAAATCTGGCGTTCAGCTTTATCGATCTTCCCCATTCGCACCGCGTGCGATTCAAGAGTCTCCGCCATTTTGTCTTGGCGCAACGAGAGGCCCTCGAGCCTTTCCTGCATCATGGTAAGGTCCTCACGCATGGCGCGGATCGCTTCTCCGTTGGATTGTACCAGTTCCTTTACACCACGAATCTCCTCGAGTATCACCCGCAGCATTTCAGGGCTCTCACAGAGCGGCGCCATCTTATGCGGGGAAGGCAGTTCCGTTTTGGAGCGTTTGCCGTGCGACGAAGTGGGGGAGCCGAAATCTAGGCGCTGTGGTTTAGGTCCCGCCATCCCTCCGATGCGCCCCGGCGATTTTAAAGCAAAATAGTGAAGTTTTGCAGGAGTTCAGTCAGGATTCTGTGTAGGCCTCTCGGGAGCTTCAGCACAAGGCGTCTACCCCGTTGGACATCAGGCTCCGCCCAAGATGGCACCTTTTTATTGCCATCCACAGAAATAAAGATGTACATATGTGTAAAAATGTACATATGTCGTTAAAATGTATATATGTAGTTAAAATGTATATATTTAGTTAATCTCCACCCATATTATGGAAGGAAGATCAAGTTACCTAACTACTGTGTGTCGTGCTTATCCTGTAAATCACTTTGTATATATTGAAATTTCTTCTGTCCTGATCGGACAGCTCCGTCATGTAATCAAATCCGCTCCTGATCGCTGGAAGTAGCGGTATACAAATGTATGCTAAATAAAATAAATAAATAAATTTCTTGACATGAAGGCAAAATTCAGATAGTATGTGGAGATGGGAATTGAGATGTCGAGGTCGACACATGTACAGTTATAGCAGTAGTTTGACAAAGGCTGTGTCAGACATGGAGCCTTTGCTAAAATATGCGTGTGGTTGTCCAGGGTGTGCAGGAGCGGGAGGAACTATTTTACAAATCTACATATGGGAAAAATCTGAGGAAATGTGGCAACTTACATGTGTACGTTTGTAATTAACAGCTTACACATATAACCTGTGCACATCAGCTAACATGTTGTAATTTAGACATGTAGGATCGACCAAAGGAGGGCAACAAAGTACCTGCAGCAAATAAGTGGAAATCAAGGAAGCTGATACACACAGACTGGCGGATTTCAGGTTTAAACAAACCCCTTTTATTGAACCCCTACGTGTTTCGGCCTGTAAGGCCTTCTTCAGGGGAATTTTAGGAGACAAACCTCGAAAAAGTACAATTAAAAACAATAAGAATACATAATAAAATATATTCACATATCTTTAAAAAATAATAAAATAATAACTATGAAAACATAAAAGCATAAAATCATGATATAAAACCAGTCATAACCCTGGATATCCAATGCTTTCCCAGTGCCTAGTTTTACCCATAGGTTGCTAACCGGGTAATGGTGCAATATCGCTGCTGCCCGGTTAGTGACTATCACCTCCCACAACACGCCCCAGAACATACAAGACATGCCCCAATGCTAAGTGGTTAGCCCTGGGGCATACAGTGGCGTTAGTTGGGGATATTCAGCGGTACTAACCGTTCAGTGGCATTTACATGGTTTACAGATGGATTCATTTCTGTTTGGACAGGGGAATAAGCAAGAGGGGATTAAGGAGGATAGCCCCCTTAACCCCTCCGTAAAGGGCTGGCCAAAATGAGCACTTTTTAAACATTTATACACGTCAGGGAGCAGCTGTAAATCCTGATGTGGACTATTTCGTTCATTTACATGCATTCCCTATATCAAATGGGGACTACACATGTAGATTTTTGATCTGTCCGGGCCACGTCCAAACCCAGAGCCAGTACAACTATTAGGCAAGATGAGGCGGTCGCTTAGGGCAGCAGCTTTGGGGAGGGGGGCCAACAAAGAGCAGCAGAACTGTAGATTCTAACAGCCCCACAAACTCAAACAGCCATCAGCACATTCTTCTACTGTACCTACAGGTAGAGCAGCCCCACACATACATACAGAGCAACGTTTAATATTTAGACGTGTGATGTCCGATTATGCATTGTTGCAGCATTCTTGTTGTAAGGGTGGTGTTCAGGTGATCATGGTTGTTGAATTTAATTAGCAAAAACTCTAGGGGGCAGGCATAATACTGAAGGTTTGCCTAGGGTACCCAATACCTTGCATCTGGCCCTGGGGACAGATCTGCCCAGGCCATGCCCCTAACACACCCCTTGCAATTTCTTCATATTAGCGGCATCCATTTCCACATGTAAATGCTGGCTTTTCCATCTGGAAATTGCAAATAAAGCTTCTAAAATAACCACCAGACTCGTCAAGAGATGTATGAAGTTAATCCAATCAAAATGTATCACTTTGTAATTTTTGTTGACTTTTTTTTCTTGCATGATTAGAAAAGCAATTTAAAAAAAAGGAGAGATGGAAATCTCTCGAAGCATTTTCAATGCTAATTTTATAACTACAGTTGTTGTTGTTGTTAAGTGCCATCGAGTCGGAGTCGTTAGTTACTACCTAAACTAGGTAAGGTGGTAAGGTCAAGGCCAGTGCAACCTGGTAAGCATGGTAAGAGGGGGCACCAATGTTCAAGGGTGCTATGGCTGCCATCTTTCAGGTTTTTCCTCACTGAGCAAGCAGCAGTCTGTGTCTGTGCATCGGGCCCCTTCTCTAGCTCTATTCAAATCCAGGCTAAAACCCCATCTCTTTGAAGCCGCTTTTGGATCCTGATGCTCCTCACTCTCTTGTCCGCTACTTATGTGTATCTTACCATACTCTAGTCCCCAGTTTCACAATCAGGCTCATTACGAGCCATGAATAGCAGGAATGGATATCCCAATGGGATGTCCATCCCCGCTATTTGTGCCCCCTCCCACTGGTGTCTAGCTTCCCCGCCGGTTGTACGGGGAAGCTAGACGGGGGTGGGAAAGGGGAGGATTGAGGGCAGCGTTAGGGCGGGAAGTGGGCGGTTGCCAGTCCCGGACATACAGGCCGATTCTAATGTCGGCCCTGTACGTCCAGGGCCAGCGACTTTAACGGTGAAGTTATTCCACCTCTGAGGTGGAATAACTTTTCTAGACATTGAGGATCAGCAGACCCGGGGCCAGGAAAGGGTGGCAGGGGGCAGAGAGCATTCCCTGCAGCCCAATCCTGGCCCTGGGAGACCAAATTGGGGGTTGGACTGTGAGGAATAAACTGTGTGTTCTGGCAGCCAGGATCACGGCTTTTAAATGGAGCCGCGGTGCCATGGCAACCGGATGCCATGGTGCCGCGGCTCCATTTAAAATCCCTGAGTTAGTCGGGCTTGTCTTGTACATGCAGGCCAGGCTGAATTGCAATCCCAGCCTGCACATACAGGATTGATTGCAATTCTGATCCTGTGGGGCTAGACGTGCCCCGCGGGATCAGAATCGCGACGCCCTCTAAACGTCCAGTTCAGACCGGATGTACAGAGAGTTCTACGTCCGGGACAGAATCGGACTGTATATGTTTTGTCTTGATTAGATTGTAAGCTCTGATGAGCAGGGACTGTGTCTTACATCTATATGTACAGCGCTGCGTATGCCTTGTAGCGCTATACAAATGATAGTATATTGCCCCTCTGCAGGCAACCTCTCTGCCAGGAGTTCATCACTCTGCAGCTAACTGCTGGCATATCTGTTCCATTAAAGCCTCAACATCTGGGATCTTATTTTCCATGTTACAGGCATTTATACACACTGCTTTCCAGATGTTGCCCCTATTACCCATTTCTACAGAGGTATTTAACGTTTCACTTACCTGGGGATTTCTTCACTTACCTGGGGCCTCTGTTCACCCATTCCCATTAATCTAGTTTATAGCCCTCTTCAGTAGATTAGCCAGTCTGCTACTGAAGACACATCGACCTTTCTTGGACAGATGGACACCATCTCTGCTCTGCAGCCCTTGGAACATCAACCACAGTCCAGGAAACCAAAGAGCTCTTGATGACACCATCCACGCTTTCATCTCCAGGATGCGAGCTTCTCTGCCTCGGTCTCTACCCTCAACAGGGAGAATTGAAGAGAACACCACCTGCGCCCTATCTTGTTCACCCTCTGCCCCAGAGCCATGAAGTCATGTTTGATATGCTTGGAAGGATACCTAGCAGTATCATTTGTGCCAACATGGATGAGCAACATCGGATAATAGTCAGTCTTGGCAAACTCTTCGAAACATCTCAGATTTTGGCACCTGGCAGACTGCACACCTCTCTGGGCATCAAATCTGGTCAGCAGATGGGTGCTTTAGTACCCCTCAGAAGAGAGTCATCAACCACGACAACCCTTTGCCTCCTCGTGGTGACTGATTTTGCAACTTTGGGGTGCTCAAGCTGTGGTTCTCCCCTTTCCTTGGATGCTTCCACTTCCTCCACTTCCAGGGCTGCATACTGGTTCTTCAATTCAAGGGTTGGAGGATTTGGAGCGTTGATACTGCAGGCTCTGGTGACTCGTGTCCAACCTTCTTCCTTCTGTAGTCTTCCTTGGGAGGAAGATTTGTAATATATAGAACAATCTTAAACTGATGAATTAATACGTTTTTATTTGATTGTTTTCCACTGAAAGGTTTGCGTCATATGTCCTTTTGCCCTTTAGTTTAAATACTGTATCTAAACGAGGAAAACCTCTGATCAATGACAAGCTTTAACTTTACTGTTCAATGTGTTTCCTAGACACATTGGGGGATATTCAAAGCCATTTGGGTGATTTGCAGACCTGCAAACTTCCTAAATGGTGTTCAGCGGGATATTCAGTGGCACTAATGCATAATATCCCTGTTGCAGCCCTGACACGAACTAGCTAGCGTCGGGGCATTCCGGGGACGGAGAGTGAGCGGCACCTGGGGATAACCAGCTAGTGACGATATTCAGTCGCAGCTGGTTATCCCAAAGTGGTTAAAGTTAAGCACTTTAATGTCTGGCCTAACTTTAGCTGCTTTAGCTAATCAGCCAGCGGCATTGAAGATCTGGGTTCAATTTTCAGTGGCAACAGTTAGTCATTGCAGCAGCAGAGTTAGCTGCCACTGCTGAATGTCCCTCGCCCCCCCCCCCCCCATTATTTCCAGGCTTTTGGTTTTCTGTCCATAATTTCTGAAGTGGGCAGTTGTTCTAGGAGCAGTGTCTTGCTTTAAGAAGTTTCAAATTTGGGCATGTTGGACATAGGGAAATAAATATGATCATGCTAGGCTAAATATTTTTAGAGAAGTTAATGTGTTGAACACTGCATTTGTAATGTTGTTTATAAATCAGAAAAACAAAGCCTACCCCCTCAGAAAATTCTGTTTGCTTGGCTCAGCGATGAGAACATAAGAATTGCCATGCTAGGTCAGACTCAGACCAATGGTCCATCAGGCCTAGTGTCCTGTTTCAAACAATGGCTAATCCAGGCCATAAGTACTGGCAGGATCCCAAAACAGTAGACAGAGTCCACGCTGCTTACACCAGGGATAAGAAGCAGTGTTTCCCCAGGTCTGTCTTAATATCAGTCTATTGATTTTTTTTTCTCCAGGAACTTACCCAAATCTTTTTTAAACCTAGCTAACTGCTTTTACTACCCACTAAGTGGTTATAATCTTTTTAGAGTAAAAAATAAAGAAATACATCAATTTTGCTACTTGCTGATTTTTATTCTGGTTATGCATTTGACCCTTCACTGCAATTTTCTTGTTACAACATTCGATCTGAAGGTGAAATACCAGCATCATGTGAGCAGAGTTCACAAAAGAGTTTTGGGAAAAGGTAATCGTAATGAGGGAGGGTTGCCAATCGATAGTTGCAGTGGGGGCCGGGGCGGGGGCGGGGGCGGGGGGGGGGGCACCGGAAACCCTAGCACTGGCCCTCGACAGGTTCCATGTTAGATGTCACCATTTATCTTCATTAAGCTCCAGTCTGTGGGACATGCTAGGTTTAGAAAAAGAAAACAAAGTCCTACATTGCCTTGCATACAAACTATTCTAATTATGAGAATTGATTCAAAAATAATACATTGTCAAAGAAACCAAACTTAACAAGGATGACCTAATGCCTGTACAGAATTCTCTTTTAACCAGTCTTTCAACCTTTGTATGATCAGAATAATTGGCCTTTTACTTGATTCAACTAACTGACATCCAAGTAACTAATAATTATCCATGGCAGTTCCTACATTTTGTGTGTGCGTGTGTGTATGTGGGTACCTATATGTTTTATTAGATTGCCACAAACCCATATATCTTAAACCACAACTGTCTCATTGTGCATGGCTCATCATTTAAATGCATATTTTTATGGAGGTTTGCGCTCATCTCACTGACTGCAACAGAGGAACATCTTTTAATTTAATTAGGAAGAAATCAGGAGAGTCCAGACACTCACCACATACCAAATCACTGCTTAAAATAATACATGCATTTTGTTAAGGGCTCGGTGCAGTTTTTTTTATCAGGTTCATTACTGTGAGATTGAAATTCAGGATATCGACCGCCAAACAGTGTTTGATTTCAGGTCCACTTTTATTCTTGAGTCATAAGGTATTTTGTTTGTCGGTATTATGATCACTTTCCTTGCTCTGAGCCGACACAGTTATCTGAAAAAGAAAATAATATGAAGATAATGCATGGAGCAGATCAATTCTCAGGTTAGCTAATGAAAAATACAATAGGGGAGCAAATATACAGCAGTATTTGTTATTTAGATCAACTGATGAGTTGATATTGGAGAGATTAGATGCTAAATCTATTTTTGTCTAAATGGAAAATGCGAAGAGATGGTGGCTTGGTTGTATTTAGCATAGAATGGGTGCAAAATTAATTCAAATTAGACTAGAAGGGACATTTATAAACACGTTCCATTATTTTGGGGAAAATACTATACAAGGATCTGGGTCATTTTCCAGTACCTGTGTCTTAGGGGTATGTTTGCTAAACCCTCTTAACGTGCGCGCCGCGGTAGTCTGCAGGATGCCATATAAGGAGTGGGCGGTCCGGCCAAAAATAGAACAAAATGGGATTAGCACGCACCGCGCGCTCTTGTGCGCCGCACACAGTAGCGCATGAGGAACGCGCGTAGGAAGCATAAGCAGGCGCGCTGATATGCAAACATGGGACCAGGGCTGCAGTACAATGGTAAAGACACTGACAGATGGTGCAGGGAAAATGGGTTCAATCCCCCACTGTGCCCAATGAAGAAGGGTGGCTGAGGCACTGCCATTTATGTGTGATATTGCATTATGAGGCTTTTTAATTTTATTTTAATTACTGCTGCTAGCAAACGCACTCTCTCAAAGCGCTGTAACATAAGGTGCTACATAAGGCACCCCAGAGGGCACATTTTAAAGTGCACTGTCCGCCACGGCACCCTACAATGTTGCTTAAAGGGTGGCCTATAGGGCGCCATATAGGGTGCCCCATGAGGCACAGCAAGGTCATAGCACTGTTTTTGATGGCAGCACTGTGCATTTAAATGCATGAAAATCTTAAGTAGGTGCGCTGACATGCAAGGAGGAACAGCAGGGTAGCACAATGGTTAAGGCACTGACTGATGATACAGGGGTCATGAGTTCAATCCCCAGTATGCCTAATACATAAGGCTATAGCAAAACCAAAACCTTCAAAAATGTAATGACACCAAGTAACATCAATATCAAAACGTCAAAACATATAAAGAGCCCAGGAGTCAGCAATCCAAACCCCCAAAAAAATTTCAAAAAGACCAAAAATGTGCAATGATAACAAACTTATTTTAATGTCGGGATCCGCCATCAAGAGATGGGGAGGAGGAAAAGCTCCCCACTCGGTGACGGCAGAGGCCTTTTGTATAGAGTGTCAAAAACCAGAATATGAGTAGTGCAAATCACTTATCTGACAACTTGACAAGAGGGCAGCAAATATTTGGCTGCCCTCTTGTCAAGTTGTCAGATAAGTGATTTGCACTACTCATATTCTGGTTTTTGACACTCTATACAAAAGGCCTCTGCCATCACCGAGTGGGGAACTTTACCTAGAGCATGTTGGGCCCTCATCAGTTGCTGTCTGGCTGCTGTTCAGTTTCAGCATTCCTAAGTGCCACCTAGGCATCTGCCTAGTCCGCACTGTGCCCCAGCTGCACCACAGCATGTGCCGCTTGCAGCCCTCTGTATCCTCTTTCCCAGCATCTGTCCAGTTGCCCATTCCGAAATGCCCGCCCTGCTGTACATTGCTGACAGAAATGGTTTCTCTTCCCTTTAAATCGGCTCTACCGCGAGGTTTTCACTCGCGCTATTTTTGGCCTCGAATTTCACCTCGCTAGTGTGCGGGGAGCCTCTCCCCTCCCACTCTCCACCCATTGACCCCTTCTCTCCGCCCCTAGGGAGCCTTCCTCCGCCCTCCGGGAGCCTTTCCCCGCCTTCAGCGCTCGTGTGCGCCGCTGCGTGCATGAGCGCGCACTAAAGCGCATTTTTGCCCCATAAAGCATCATTAGCGTGCGCTAAGGTACCTTGGCGTGCGCTCATGCGCGCCGCGCACGTTAAGAAGGTTTAGTAAACATACCCCTTAGTTTCCTACAAAATTCATTTCCTATAAACTCAGCATCCTGCCGTGAAAACCTACTGCAGCCTATATAACATATCTTGAATTATGTTTGCAATTTTTAAATAAAATTATAGCTCTGAAGAGTTGTGTGTATATTAGCACTGTATTACAGTGGCATTTCCAACACAGCAGATCATAACTGGGGAAAGATGCAATCTAACGCTGTTGTCTCCTGTTATAGTGAAGGATTTTTGAAAATGTAAAAGCAAAAAAAAAAAAAGTTTTAACATGATTTTTTTTCTAATTCACAGTTTACTTATACATTTGACAAGAACTAGCTACAATAATTGCCTCATAAAAAAGGCTGAGAGAGACTGTACATGTGCTTTTGTGCATTCTGCCCACCACACAGCATGAATCTATGAGGGGTATTTTAAAAGCGCTATTTGTGATTTGGACATTTGCAAATGAGCATGCAGAAGTCCAAATAACAGAGGCATCCCCGGAGTGATTTTAGACGCTGGGTCTGTGGATGTCCCCAGCGTGCGGATGTCCAAGTCTGAATGGGGGTGTGGTGGCAGCATGGCTGGGGCGTTCCTAAGACCCTGGACGTCCCCACCTGATCTCACAAATGCCCTGGATGTCCCGTATCACATCTAAAGTTAAGCCTGCTCCCAGGCAAGTACAGGCATTGAAAAATGCTGGTTTTGTCAGGGAAACATCTGGAAGTTGTAGCGAAGGAACTACACTAAAATACCCCCCTATATTTTATAATATGATGAAAAACACTGACGGGGCTCATGTTTTCACTTTGCTGTGCCACTGGACGCCCCCTTATGCTAGTTTGCCTGATATGGATGTTCCTGACCCAAGAATCCCTAATGGGGACATCTCTGTGCCCATCTACATGGAAGTCTACGTCGGGGACATCTTTGTTTCTGAAATCAGCCCAAGACACAGACATCCCTGTCATTTCACTGCACTTTCTGCCCCGGACATCCCCAATTTAACTTGAACGTACTTTCTAAAAACCCCTTCCACGTGAGGGATGTTCATTCGTTAGCTTGCATTTAGTTCTTTAGCATGCCTTGAAAAATTTAGGGCATGCTACATCAAATTAAACACGTCAATCTACAAATTAACATGCATAGTCACTTAGCACACGTTAAAATGTTCTAACACATGTAAAACATTTTTTA
Source organism: Ichthyophis bannanicus (assembly GCA_033557465.1). Classification (NCBI taxonomy): domain Eukaryota; kingdom Metazoa; phylum Chordata; class Amphibia; order Gymnophiona; family Ichthyophiidae; genus Ichthyophis; species Ichthyophis bannanicus. The sequence goes on along the minus strand of CM066033.1, from coordinate 1,358,229,071 downwards.
AAAAAGAGATGTGTGAAAGAAACAAATAAAAAAAGCTAAAATCAGGAAAAAATCTCAAATGAACTGAAAACAAACCAATTTTTTTTTGCCCTGTACACATTCCTAATCTATATTTTAAATCTCTTCAGATCGAGAGCAAGGGAGATATTCTGAATTTCCTTATATAGTGTGTTTCAAGAGCTCACAGAAAATGGTTACAATTAACGAGAAACAGGTCAGGAGGAAACAAACTAGTTATTACTGAATTTGACTGCTGCTAGGTATTCAAAGCATGTGCAATAATTTTATTGGGGACCAAACATCTTGTTTGTCAAGCCTTGTTATGAAGGAGTATATAACATTCGACAGTTATGTATCAGAGTCCATACCTTTGGAATATATAACTAGCCGCTTTAGTTTAGAAGCTAATTATAGAGATTTTAGATGAAGATTGAAGAGGTGGTTATTTGTGACTGATTTGTGCGTAGTATTTTGGCAATCCTTTGGGTCCGGCTTACTTTAATTAACTGTGATGCATTTTAATGCCTGTATGTGATTCACTTTGAGATTTTACTTAAATATAAAGCAAAACATTAAACTGGAATACACGAAGCTGCACAGTATTTAAATAGATACAGATATTTACAAGATATGAGCCACGCTGCTATTAACATTTATTGTGAGTGTGCTCAGTTTGATTTTGCATTGTATGTCAGTCATTTCTTTTGCCCAATGTGAGAAGCAGCATTTGAAATATCTACTGTATCTATCGATCTATCTATCCATCCTGTTCTTAATTGTATAAACATCAAAGGTCATTGAGAAGGACATACATCAGTCATATAAGAAATGTCTGTTGAAAAAATGCTTTCTGTTTACTGCAAGTTGTTCAAGAAACATGGTTGAAAATAGATTAGAGCTGCCCAAATTGGTCCTTTGATGATACCATAAATGCAAATTACAGGAGTGATTAAAGGAAGCCTGCCCTTCTTTGAATGCAGTTGAACTTATCCATTAAACGTGTTGTTTGATGATGTAACCATACTGAGCTGCTCAGGTGTCTCCTGTTCTGGTCCTCTTTACACTAGAGATGGCAGTATCTAGGAAAATAATAGAAAATACCTTCACAGGTTGTTAAGGCTTTTTTTATGTGTGTGCTATGTCTATGGGTTTATAGAATTTTAGTAGCAGCAGCAATCAGAATAAATACTGTAAATTCTTCCACCGGTACTGTATCCTATACTGAAGACAACCTTGCAAAACCATAAGAATTCTTGCAATCAGATATCACCCATGCCTCGTGGATGCTTTGCTTATCTCTAGTTGCATGATGCATTGCAAAAGATCTTCTCTTATGTGAACTCTTATGAAAGGATATATGTGAATGAAGGCAATACCTGTCTGCCTGTTAGAACTATATAACTGTGCTATGTGCCTGGAAGCCTGTTAGATCTACACACCGGTGTATTCTGCTGGGTTAGCTCAACTCAATCATCCACTCACTGGCCAACCCATATGTTTCCTTCGACCATGTACAACAGGGTGATACCAAGAATGGCCTCCCCCCTTATTGCCGTAGTTGGTTGTTATCTTCGTCTCACAGGATGGCTCGGTAGTTCTCTGGCCTTTTCCCCTTCCCACAATCAAATACCAATCCTACAGAGTCACGAGAGGAGATGGTCAAGTGCTCCTCACCACAAGACAAAGGAGGATACCCGCACGCTCCACCCCCAATTACTACACATTGCACTCCAACATTCTAGGAAAGCCAAACAAGTAGAAAGCCCCCACCCCCAAAACCTAAAATGCGCCCTCATAAATGCTCGCTCAATCTGTAAGAAATGGCCAGTTATCTCAGACATAATATCCCTCCATAACCTTGACATACTCCTGATCACGGAGACATTTATTTATTTATTTGCATTTCTTATATACCGCACTATTTGCGATCAGCGCGGTTTACATAAAACAAAAGGTATCCGACAATGAACAAAAGTCAGGTCATTACATTGAACAGGAACAAGTAACTTGGAAAACAGGGTAAACTATATACATATGCGTAGCATTGAATAGGTAACTATATACATATCAGATGGAGTTATTGGGTATTGATCATACTTGGTGGCTGGGGTTCGGGGCAGTCAGTGAGGTATTTGATAAAGAGGAAGTGTTTTAAGGCCTTCCTGAACTGGCTCAAGTTAGGGATTGCTCTGATGTGTGGTGGTAGGGAGTTCCAGAGACTTGAGGCGCATAGTCTAAAGGCTCTGTTCGATGTTGCTTTGGAGCATTTTGTCATGTCTCTCGGTATCACTAGCATGTTGGCTACTGAGGTTCTTCTTATCCTGTTGGGTATGGCTATCCAGTGTTGACAATGTCATCCTCAACCAACTCTTACCCTCCAACTTCTCAATACATGCATGCCACAGAGACAATAAAAGAGGGGGAGGAGCACTTATCCTCTCCAGAACCAACCTCCATTTCCGTCTGATTGAAGCCTCTAGCACAATCTACCTCAATACAATCACCATAGCAAATAAGCACTGCTCCATCAACCTACTGTACAGAGCTCCATCAGTCTCCCCAGATGATCTTGCAACTATAATTGACCTTGCCTCCAACGTCCATAATCCAAGCACACCAAGCTGGATACTAGGCGATTTCAATCTCCCAGCCCTGCAAGACAATCAAGCATCTGCCTTCCTTGGAGCGCTCGAAAACCTAGGATACAAACAGCTAGTCAACGAACCTACCCATGTGAAGGGAAACGTATTAGACCTGGTATTCGCCCCACAGACAGCCATTGACGCAGCCCAGGACCCCATGATGTCCATTACAGCAGTACCCTGGTCAGACCACAAGCTAATCATCTTCCAAATACCCAAGCACATCAGCTGGCCGATGAACAACAGAAATCTGAGCAACACCACCAGGACACCAGCTCGAAGTTTTCGTCCTTTCAACAAAGAACTTATCCTGACTAAAACCCGCACGCTCCTCGACTCGACAGCATCCAACCTTGATGATCTGATCTCCGACTGGAATAATAGCCTCAGCGCCATTGCACAACGACCACCACCAAATAAACCTCCAAGGAAACAAACTACCACACCCTGGTACTCCCCTGATCTGCGATCCTCTCTCATCCACCTACGGAAGCTGGAAAGACGCTGGCGTCGATCACACTCCATGGATGACCAGAGGGCATATAGCCTTCACCTAGCAACCCACCGCGAAGCAATAACAGCGATAATGAAGCATTTCCACACAGACACCCTGAAACCATCTCTAAACAAACCACACAACTTGTTCAATTTAGTTAAGACCCTAACAAAGGAACCAACCCCTGACCACCAAACTGGGATCCACCCGCAGGAATTTGCCGACTACCTACAATCTAAACTATGCCAGACAAATAAGCCCTCAGCACTCGCCGCCGCACAGGAACCAACTTATTCAATGCCTCTGACCATCTTCTCCACCCTAACCAGGAAGCACATCGAAGACGCAATCGCTACAATCAATACCTCCATGGCACAAACCGACCCCTGCCCGGCCTTCTGGATAAAGGAGTTACGCTGCGATTTTAGCCCATTCGTAGCCAGGCTTATGAACCTATCCTTCACGACTGGCTCGTTCCCTACATCCCTCAAACACACATCCATCAGACCTCTGCTGAAAAACAGCAAGCTCGACCCCCAGAAGGTGGACTCATACAGACCTATATCCAGTATACCACTACTGGCTAAGATAATTGAAAAAGAGGTCCAAAGACAAATACAAGACCACATCGAAACTGCTTTTCCACTAGACTTCTGCCAACATGGATTTAGGGAGTCCCATGGCGTTGAAACACTCCTTACCACCCTCTTCAGTAACATAATTGCCGGAATTGACAACATCAATCAAGGGTTTGTCCTCAGCTTCCTGGACATTGCTGCAGCTTTCGACTCAGTAAGCCATGAGCTTCTCCTTGGGCGGCTAAAGGAGAAGGGTATCTGTAACACGGCACTAGAATGGTGCAAATCCTATCTGTCTGAAAGGTGGCAGCATGTACGATCTGGAGCATCAACATCAGAACCGTTCCACCAGAGGCAGGGCATTCCACAAGGGTCCTCCCTCTCAGCCCTGATGTTCAACATTTACATGCAGCCCATCTGTAATATCATCCGATCTTTCAATGTCAACTGCTTAATATATGCTGATGATGTGCTGCTCTACATGCCCACTGACAGACTGCTTCAACGCAGTATCCGACTGGCTCCAGTCCCAAAACCTCCGAATTCAACACAAGAAAACGGAGGTACTCTTCATTACAAGGAACCAAAATTTCACCCCGCAACCCCACTTAAAGGTTAAGGAATGTGATGACGAAGGCTGTTCAGGGGAGATGGAGTGGCAAGAAAGTGAATCCTGTCCCTTTAAAAATAGTAGCAAACAGGGTTTCCCTAGCAACCACAAACCTCTGAGTCAGAGTTCAGCCAGTACCAAGCCCCACCCACTTCAGCACGTCAGAGCTAGGTTGAGTCCTAACAGCTCCCACGTGTGCTGGGAGAAGGGTGTGGTCCCTAAGAAGGATCAGTTTAAAACTGCAGTGTTTGAGCAGTCAGAGAGCGCGAACGAGGAGAACAAGAGCAGCTGGAACAAGGAGCAGAGACGAGCAGTTGGATCTGAGAGGAACAGATCAGAGGCAGACACAGCTGAATGGGAAACTGCCAGGAGAGAGGCAGTTGAATGAAAGGAGAAAGCAGCATGGCACAGAGCAGGAAGGATTGGAACAGCTGAAAAGCCCAGAGTCAAGGCAAGTGCATGTTTCAAAGTCCCTGCGTGAAAGAAAGCTGGAAGAGTCAGTTCCCAGTGGGGGAAGCAATTCAGCTAGCCAGCTAAGCTACAAAGGTAGAGAAGATAGCTTTTCTGTGTTCCCTAGCCAGAGTCCCTTGGAAGAGATAGTCAGAGAACTAAAGAAAAGTGCTAGAAGCTGTCGTAGTCAAAATGCCTCAAAACAAGCTTTTATGAGGGATAGGAAGTTTGCTAACAGCTGCCGTGACTCAGAAGGGGAGAAGTTTATTAGAGAGAAAGAAACTTCATGTTTAAACTCTGCTGAGATAGAGCAAAAGAAACTCTTGTTATCAAAGCTGAATGAGTTGTTACAGAAGCAGAATAATAAGCTCTATGACCCTGTTCCACCTGAAAACAGTTACAATGAATCCATTGAAGAGATGGAGATAGAAAGCTGCAATGAACCGTATGAAAGTGAGTCTGAGGAGATGCAGTGCTCATATTGCAGGGCTAATGAGTTTGAGATGTGCTGAGCCTAAGCACATGTAAGAGAATGAGTATTTAAAGTAGTGCAAAGCTTATGTGTACAAAGCTGAAAGACACAGCAAGAAAAACTCACCAGAAGTTTTAAGCCAGTGTGTTTGTTCCCACAATGCTCTGAAGAGAAGTAAAACTTGCTGGGCGTTTTAGAAGCTGTGAGCCTCCTTCTATAAGAAGATGTGAGAGAAACAATCTTCATAGGAAAGTTAAGTTACCTTGAAAAAGTTAACAGCCTGAGCTTTGTAAGCCAGTTCCTAGTACCGAAGTTAACTGCTGTTAAAAGTGCCCAACTCTGTGAATACAACCTGTTGGACTTTATTCTTTGTTTTGGAGATGTATCCAATTTCTGTTCAGTGCTATTGAATTTGATGCGAGGGGGAAATCCCGAAAATAAAAATATTATCTGTTTTTGCCTAATACCGTGTGGTCACACTATTTGCTCCGATGAATAGCTGAACTACATTTCCCAGCAATCCTAGCTGGCAGCCATATTTGTGGACACTATTCAAAGAGGGCAATAAGGCGACGCCCTCCTGCTTACTGGCTATCGGCCCGGGCGGGAGGCGTGGTGACAGAAAGCAGAGCTACAAACAAAATCCACAATCCGATACCTTGGCGTAATATTAGACAAATGCCTGGACATGAAAGTGCACATAAGCAACACAGGGCAGTCTACCATAAGATCCGGACACTCAGACATTTACGCACCCTGCTAGAGCCGGAGGACTTCCGGTCAATTTATCAGGCATTGGTCATACCGCACTTTGATTATGCGAACGCTATTTTACAAGGCCTTCCACAATCCACCCTGAACCCTCTACAGCTTGCGATGAACGCCGCGGTGAGAGTGCTACATGGGGCCTCGAGGAGCGACCATGTGACACCCATCCTGAAACAACTCCAATGGCTCCCTATAAATGGCAGGCTCGCTTTCAAGACCTTACTGCTGACTTTCAAGGCCATCAATGGGCTCTCCTCTTCCTCGCTAACAGACCTCATCCACACCACTTCCCATCAGCCCCCGTGGGCTTAACAGAGCAGCGAGGGAAAAACTCTTCCCTCGCGCTCTGCAAGCCGGCGCGTCTGACTTCAGCTCCAACGAGAGAGCTGCTACAGGGAGGAGAGGCTGTGCCGGGTACCGGGGGCCCCCGCGCCACGCTCGATTCTGCCGCGGCGGCCCCGACAGCGCCAGTAGACAGTTTTACTTTTTTTTAAAAATTTCCCTGGGCTGGGCTGGGCTGGGCTGGGTGTTAGTAGTGGTGCTGGGCTGGGCTGGGCTGGGGGGTAGTAGTTCTGCTGGGCTGGGCTGGGCGGGGGGGGGGGGGGTGGGGAGGAGTGATGGGCTGGGCTGGGCGGGGGGGGGGGGGGGTGTTAGGAGTAGTGATGGGCTGGGCTGGGCTGGGGGGGGGGTTAGGAGTTGTGATGGGCTGGGCTGGGCTGGGCTGGGGGGGGAGGTGTTAGGAGTAGTAATGGGATGGGCTGGGCTGGCTGGGGGGGTTTAGGAGTGGTGATGGACACTGGGCTGGTTGGGGGGGGTTAGGAGTGGTGATGGGCACTGGGCTGGCTGGGGGGGTAGGAGTGGTGATGGGCACTGGGCTGGCTGGGGGGGTTAGTAGTGGTTATGGGTGCTGGGCTGGGTGGTTTAGTAGTGGGGATGGGCGCTGGGGGGGTTAGGAGTTGTGATGGGCACTGGGGAGGGGTTAGGAGTGGTGATGGGCGCTGGGGGGGCTTAAACTAAAAATTGGGTGATGGGGGATTAGGACTGGAAATGGGCTGGTGGGATTCGGACTGGCCGTGGGTTGCTGTGGGGTTCGGACTGGTAATGGGCTATGGGAGGGTTTAAACTAAAAACTGAGTGATGGGGGATTAGGACTGGGAGTGGGCTGATGGGGAGGTTAGGACTGGTAATGGGCTATGGGGGGGCTTAAACTGAAAATTGGGTGATGGGGGATTAGGACTGGAAATCGTCTGGTGGGATTAGGACTGGGAGTGGCCTATCCGGCCTAGGACTGGTAATGGGTTGGGGTGGTTGCTAGGACTGGAAATGGGCAGAGTGGAAGGTGGCTAGAACAGCAAATAGCTGTTGGGGATGGGGCTTGGAATGGAAATGGGCTGAGGGGAAGTGGGGGGCTTGAACTGCAAATAGCTGATGGGGACGGGGCTTGGAATGGAAATGGGCTGAGGGGAAGTGGGGGGCTTGAACTGCAAATAGCTGATGGGGAGGGGGACTTGGAATGGAAATGGGCTGAGTGGAAGGGGGCTTGAACTGCAAATAGCTGATGGGAAGGGGGGCTTGGAATGGGCTCTTAGGGGAGGGAGCTAGGACAGGAACTGGGCTGATGGATGGGCTAGGATAGAACTGAGAATTGGGTGTTGGGGGGAGCTAAGATTGGAAATGGGCTGTGGTGGGGGCTTGGATTGAAATGGACTCATGGAGGGGCTAGAACTGGAAGTAGGCTCATGGGGGGCTTGGTTTAGAAATGGGCTGAGTGGAGGGGAGCTAGGATTTAACATGGGCTGATGGTGGGGCTAGGAAAGGACTAGAAATGGGCTGATGGGAGGCTGGTATTGGAAATGAGCTGATGAAGGGACTCGGATAGGACTGGAAATGGATGGGGGAGCTAGGACTGGAAATGGGCTGATGTGGGGACTAGAAGGGAGCGGATACTGGGTGGGGCTGGAACTAAAAGGGAGCTGATGTTGGGGGAGATTAGAAGGGGATGGGGCTGGGAGAATGAAATGAAGAGGGGAAAAAATATTTTTGTGGGAGGGAAGAAAAATGTACAATTGGCCGGGTATTGGGAGACTAAGTGGGGATTGAGGATGGAGGGGTAAAATTTGAGTGGATGAAATAGGAATGAGGAAAGAGCAAAAGGAGAAAGATTATTATGTTAAAGCAGATGTAGAGAGAGAATGGAAAAAACTAGAAGAGAAGAAAGGACAAATGGACAGCAGACGATGGAGAGATAGCAGAAGACACAAATAAACCAGAAGAAAGTGGCTGGAACAATTGCAACTGAAAAACAAATGCACAAAAGGTATAAAGATATCTCTTTATTTTGAATTTATTAACTGGAATATGTCAGCTCTGGGAAATGTGCATCATTAATGTCTGTGCTTTGTTTAGTACAAGAGGAAATTAATTTATAGTTTTATTTCTACATTGTTGTTGTACATTCCAAGTTTGGCTTTTAGGGTTCCCAGTTTAATTATTGTCTTCCTGTTTTTAAATTGTGATTCCTTGTTTGGTGATAGTCTATGTTCTGCATGTGTAACTGAGCTGAGGTATTCTGTTTATGTAATTCCTATTTGACATTGTCACTTGTTCTCTTTCCCCAGTAGGTCATGTATTGTTATTCTCTGAAATGTATTGGTTTAATATTTGCAGTGTTGCCTTTTGATAGGTAGTGTATGGTGCTTTATGAGTCCTGGTAGTGCTGTTGGGATACGGTGGGTTTGCTATGGGTTCTAAATGGGCAGTGTTTGTAGTAGTTCCTAATGTGCCTGGCGGTTGGCACTGGATTATAGTAATGTAGAAATCGTTGTCTTTTTTTATCCATACACTCATGAAGAGGCATGTATACTAAAAGTTAGTGTATGGTAACATTATGCAAATGTTTATGCAAATGAGGTCCCTTATGCAAATGAGGCCCCGCACCGAGTCTCCGCACATGGCCCCGCACCCCCCTTGGGCCGCCCCTGGGTATACTGATATTGCCTATACTTTCCATGAAGATAATGAAACCTGCAGGGAAACGAGGACACTTGTTTTTGCTTTGGCATGCTGATGCGTCCCCACATATTCAGCAAAGGATAGACGTCCCTTCCCCACATGTTTGTAGCAGGAATGTCTATGAGGCTGCCTGTATGGCTGTCCATTTCTGGGATGTCCAAGTTGCTCAGATTCATTTTATTTATTTATTTAAAAGGATTTATATACCGCTTTGTCCTGAAATCAAAGCGGTTTACGCTTCAAGCAATCAATGATCAGTGTCAGTAGGGGTAGGCATGCAGTGTTAACACATGTGGGTATTTGTGTGAGTGACGGGGATGATTTCATGGTGTGCTATTTACAGGATGAGCTATGTACAAGGGGTTATCTACAGGGAGGGTAACATCATGTTTTAACAACTTAAACAGACTTGTAACTTCATACTCATTTTACAAGGAACATTCAATTGTAAATTGAAACATTGCATTTCAAAGTCTTAAACTGTCTTGTAATTTCCTTCAGTACGATTGGGAATGGTGGTCTTCATTATAATGTTCAATGAATAAGGTGGTCTGAAGTAACTTGCGGAAGTCTTTTCAATCAGTTGTGGATCGTAGCTTTTCCGGAAGTGCATTCCAAATAGATTGGGCCAAAACGCAAATGTCTCTAGTGTTTTTCTGTACTTTTGCCCTGAACTCCCCAGATTTCACCTGGACCTCCTTTATAAAATACCACTTAAGGTCCTGAAATTCTTCTTCAGTTTTGTCTACAAAGTTTTTTTTTGCAGATTAGGAAGAAGAGTATTCCACAAATAAGGAGCCACATAGAAAAATGCTGTCTGTTGTGTAAACCAGAACCCAGCTCAGTAGAAGAGAGACCGCGCAGAGCTTTCATTACCAACAGAAGAAATGTAAACTCCGTACATGACACAATAGGCAGCCAATGGAGTGATACCAGCACTACTAATTTTATTTAGCATTTGTATAGCACTACAGTACAAGGCATATGCAGCTGTATACATGCACATGGAAGAGAGAGTCACAGTCTATCCAAGGTGGACACATACAACAAACAGCAGACTAAGGTAGAATGAAGGGTAAATATTTATAGCACGCACGGGTGGTAAACAGGATAATATGGGGGATCAAGATCCAAAATCAGCATCAAAGAGGTGGGTTTTTAGTCTGGATTTGAATAGAAGCAGAGATGGCAGTATAAAGATCTCACAAATAAAAAAATAAAGATGGAGTCTGACATACCGGGTAGTCAGTTCCAGGTATACAGTGCAGCAAGGAAGAACGAGTGAAGTCTGGAGTTGGCAGTGGAAGAGAAGGGCACAGATAAAAGGGATTAGCCTGATGGGTGGAGTTCCTGAGGACGGGTATAGGGAGAGATAAGAGCAATGCAATGTGTGCCTTTGAGTCAGTCCTGACTCCTGGCGACCCAGAAGCTCCTGGGTTTTCTTGGCAGCGTCACTGGAAGTAGATTGCCAGGCCTTTCTTCCGAGGCAATGGAGAGGAGAGGTTAAAGAGGAGCCATAGATTGAATACACTCCTGCACTTCCCCCTTCTCTGTTTCTGTGGATAACACTATACTCCTTAGCTGGCAACCTTGGGGTCATCTTGGGCTCTACTCTTTCTGCACACATCCAACAGATAGCTAAAGCCTGTTGTTTCTTTCTCTATAACATCAGCAAAATTTGCCCCTTCCTTTCTGAACATACTATTAAGACACATCCATTCTCTAGTCACCTCCTGTCTAGACTATTGCAACCTACTGCTCACTGGTCTCCCTGTGAATCATCTATCGCCCATTCAATCTCTTCGAAACTCAGCTGCACGGCTAATCTTCCAGCACTCTCGCTAAACTCACATAACCCTTCTTCTCAGGTCACTTCATTGGCTGCCTATCTGCTTCCACATCCAGTTCAAACTTCTCCTACTGACTTATAAGTGTATTCACTCTGTGCTGTCTCAGTACCTTTCCTCTCTTGTCTCACCTTACACCCCTCCTCGGAAAGTTCACTGTTCTGGCAGATCCCTTTTATCTGTGCCCTTCTCTACCACTGCCAACTCCAGACTTTGCTCATTCCATCTTGCTGCTCCATATGCCTGGAACAAGCTACCTGAGTCGGAGCTTGGGAGAGCACCCTCATAGCTGTTTAGGCTTTCTTCTGTGCCTGTTTAGAATCTAGCTGCTTGCGTATTGTTCTGTCTATATTTCTGTTTTGTCATTGTGTGTCTTATCTTCAGTCTGTCCTTTACCCAGCTCCTGCCCTCTGCAGTGCTTGTTTCCCTTCCCATCACTTTATTGCCTCTGTTCTCTGACTAGTACTATCTGACTGCACATTTAGGATTGCTTTTCTGTTTTTTTCTCCTTCTCCCTATTCCTCTACAAGGCCTGTATTGTAGGTACTTAAAGTCTTAAGGGCCCGATTTTCAAAGGCATTTACATGGTTAACAGCCCATGTCAATCATGTAAATGCCTTAAATGGGGATTTTCAAAGGCACCTACATGGCTAATGCCTTTGAAGATCCCTGTTTAAGTGCCCTACGTGCCCCAATGTTATCCGGTTAGCATCGGGGTGTGTAGGGGGCAATTCGGGGTGGAGCGGAGGTGGGGAATTGCAGCAATTTTGGATGCTGCCCGGTTAATGCTCTGTGCCTTAAATATAGGCAAGGAAAACCCGGAGTTAAGTGGGCAGCATCCAAAATCGCTGTTGTCTGGTTAGGCTCGGTGGCTTTCTGGCTGTCTGGCGAACCTCGGATGTTCACTTCCATCACCACAAAAGTGAAAATCCGGGGTTAAGAAGTCACAGGCAGCGCTACGACACTTAGCCCTGCCCAATGCAATATCAGGCCCTAAGTTTTTTACCTTGCTTGAGTTTTACTAGAGCACTTCTGGTGGAATCTGCCTGCTTCCACTTACTTGCATATAGCACTAGCCCCTCCCCTCCCCTGCCGGGGCTTTGTTCAGAAGCTTTCTTCTGTGAGCACATGAGCTGCTGATCCTCCATTTGCTCCTGGTTCCTGCTTGGGAGACACTCTCATAGCTGTTCAGACATTCTTCTGTGCCTGTTTAGAATCTAGCTGCTTGTTTATTGTTCTGTCTATATTTCTGTTTTGTCTCTGTGTGTCCTATCTTCTGTTTGTCCTTCACCCAACTCCTGCCCTCTGCAGTGCTGTGTCTCCCTTCTCAACACTATTGCCCACCCTCCCCTGGCCAAACACTCTTTCATAGCCTTCATCTGCTCATTGATGCAATTACTCAGGTGCACCTGAAGCCACCAGGACTTTCTCCCCCTCTCCGCCTGTATCTCCTTGATTTGCATTCTCTCCTCTTCACCCTCTCCTATGGCTCCACATCACTTCATTGTCTTGATATTAACTCTCCCTAATCTTTTCTGCTCATTCCCACAGTTGCATGGCCCTACTTCTCATTACCCACTCCTTAGTATCCCACCTTCCCTACCTTATCATCTGCCCTCGGGCTTCATCTTTTTCTTCCTCTCATTGAGCCACCTCCAGTCTCACTGAGGGACCCTCACTCTCTCTTCTGTCATGCTGCCTCCTCTTTCCCCCGTTCTCTCCAACTCCTTCTCCTTTTCTCATCTGGAGATCTCAACCCCAACCCTGGCCCCCCTAGACTTTTTTCACACTCCCAGGGCAGGTCATTGCATAACCTTTCTAATCTTGTTCATATCCCGCTCCTCCCTCCCTCTTCTCTCCCTTTTTCTTGCGCATTGTGGAATGCACATTCTGTCTCCAATAAACTTGCCTTCATTCATGACCTATTTATCTCTAATACTCTACATCTCCTGGCTCTTACTGAAACTTGACTTGTCTCTGAAAACTCAACTTCAGTCTCTGTCCTCTGTCACAGAGACTACCTTTTTTCCCATATGCCTTGGCCCATTGGCCGTGGTGGCAGTGTTGGGTTCCTACTCTCTTATTCCTGCCAATTCCAGTCCTCCTTCTGCCTTCATCTAATTCCTTTGCTTCCTTTGAAGTCCATGCCATCTGCCTATTTTCTCCACTACCTCACTGAATAGCTGTCATTTATTGACCCCCCCCCCAACAAGTCCACATCTATCTTTCTCACTGACTTTGACTCTTGGCTCTCCTCTTTTCTGGGTGCATTTTCCTCTTCCCTTATTCTTGGGGATTTTAACATTCACATTGATGACCCTTTTGACCCTTAAAGCTCCTTTCCCTAAACTCCTCATTCAACCTCCAGTTGTGTTCAATCGCTCCTACTCACTAGCATGGCCACTGCCTTGACCTTGTCTTCTCCTCCAACTGCTCACCCTCAAACCTCTCCATCTCAGTTCTGCCCTTATCTGAACATCACCTTCTAACCTTCACCTTAACCACTCCCTATCTTGGTCTCACCTGATCACCAACATGTTTAGGAATCTTCACACTGTCGATACTTCAGCTCTCTCCACTGCTGTCTTATCTCCTCTTTCCTCCATTATGTCATCTGAGTCCATTGATGGGGCAGTATCCTCCTATAACACTATACTCTCCTCTGCTCTGAATGCACTGGCTCCTCCCATTCCTTGCCTTGTGAGGCGTACCATACCTCAACCCTGGCTGTCCTTGACAACCCGCTACCTACATTCCTATGCCTGCTCAGCTGAGTGCCTTTGGCTTCAATTGCATACCCTACCTGACTATTTACATTTCAGATTCTTGCTAACCTCTTTCCAGTTGGCCATAGCACTCACTAAGCAAAAGTACTATGTCCATCTAACTAACCCTCTTGCCTCTGACCCTCACTGTCTCTTTGCTACGCTCACCTCTCTCCACAAGGTCCCTCCTCCCTCAATCCCTCCTTCACTGTCTGCCCAGACCATGGCTGACTACTTCCATGACAAAGTCCAGAAAGGTAGCCTTGAATTCTCTGCAGGGTCACCTCCACCTCATCTTCACCCTCTTCAATCCCAAGTCCTTCCCTCACCTTTGGTCTCCCTTTCTTCCTTTTCTGAAATCACTGAGGAGGAAACTGCAAATCTTCTCTCCTCCTCCAAACTTGCTCTTCTGATCCCTTCCCCACCCATCATCCCTTCCATCTGTCATATCCCTAACCTTTCGCTTTCCACAGCAACTGTTCCTATGGCCTTCAAACATGCTGTGGTTACACCTCTCCTCAAAAAATCTTCACTAGATCTTTCCAGTTATTTACTTTTCTCTCCCCTCCCTTTTGCTTCAAAACTACTTGAATGAGTGGTTCAACACCGCTTTTATTTTATTCATTTATTTAAGAGCTCTTATATACCGCGCTATTTGATATCAGTGCGGTTTACATTAAACAAAATACACTCAGATTTAGAAAACTTGTCCAAGTTACAGGTAACGGGGAATAAAACAAGGATTAACTGGGGAATAGCATATAAATAATTAAATAAAAGCAATTACATAAGATTAGAGATCTTGAGTGGGTATATAGACATGTCATAAATAACATTTAACAGAGCAGGTATATACAGTGAAATATCATAAGGTGGAACGGTCTAACATCATCATTTAACTATTATTGCTGAGTTGAGATAATGGGGTGAGAGGGGGGAAATATTGATGTAAGAGAAGTGTTGTTAAAAAAAAGGTGGGTTTCTAAAGCTTTTCTAAATTGTGATAAATTGTCTTGACTTTCTTTCCTCTTGACTAAATTGTCTTGACTAAATTCTTTCCTCTTGACTAAATTGTCTTGACTAAATTGTCTTGACTTTCTTTCCTCTCAAGAACTTCTGGACCCACTGTAATCTGGTTTTCGTTCTCTACATTCTACAGAAACAGCTCTTGACAAAGTCTCTAGTGACTTGTTCCTCACCAAATCCAAATATCTCTATTCAATTCTCATCCTTCTTGACCTTTCTTCTGCCTTTGACACTGTTGATCATCACCTTCTCCTCGATACACTGTCCGTGCTTGTAGCGCTATACAAATGATAAGTAGTAATAGTAAGTTTGAACTGGATGTGGAAATAGATACTGTAGGAAGCCAGTGAAGTGACTTGAGCAAAGGGGTTTTGTTAGTGGAAGATTAGCCATGTGGCTGAATTTTGAATGGATTAAAAGGGAGAGAGATGATTCAGGGACAGACCAGCGAGGAGCAGGTTGCAGCAGTCTAAATGGGTGGTGACTAGAGAGTGAATAATGGTTTTGGTGGTGCGTTGAGACAGGTAGGGACAAACTTTGATGATCTTATGGATAAAGAAGCGACGGGGGCAGGGAGGGGGTTATTCAGCAGTGCTGTGGTTACACTTCTCCTCAAAAAACCTTCACTAGACCCTACCTGTCCTTCTAATTATTGGCCCATATCCTTCCTCTTTGCTTCAAATGTGCAGTTTGCTGCAGTTTTCTGGACTTTTTGTCCTCTCAAGGCCTTCTGGATCCATTGCAATCTAGCTTTTCATCCTCAATATTCCACAGAAACTGCTCATGCCAAAGTCTCTAATGACTTGTTCCTTGCTAAATCCAAGGGCCTTTACTCAATCTTCATACTTCTTGATCTTTCTGATGCTTTTGACACTGATGATCACAACCTTCTCCTTGATACCTTGTTCTCCCTTGGTTTTAGGGACCCTGTTCTGGCCTGATTTTCTTCTTCTCTCCCATTGCACTTTTAGTGTATATTCTGGTGGAACCTCCTCTATCCCTATCCCACTCTTGGTCGATGTACCTCAGAGCTCTGCCTTGGGACCTCTCCTTTTCTCTCTCTCCATTCAGTCCCCTCGTGCACTCATTTCCTCTCATGGTTTTCAGTATCATCTTTATGCTGATGACTCTCAAATTTATCTCTCTACACCTGAAATCTCTCCCAGAAGCCAGGCCCGGATCTCAGCCTGCTTATCTAACATTGTTGCCTGGGTATCCCACTGCTGTCTGAAATTAAACATGGCTAAAACAGAGCTCCTTATCTCTCCCCTTAAAGCTACATCCCCCTTCCTCCTTTCTCTATCACTGTGGATAAGACCACCATTCTATCAGTGTCCTCTGCTCACAACCTTGGGGTCATCTTTGACTCTTCTCTCTTCTTCTCTGAACACATCCAATAGATAGCTAAAACCTGCCATTTCATCCTCTATAACATCAGCAAAATTTATCCCTTCCTTTCTGAACACACTACTAAGATCCTTATCCACTTTCTAGTCACCTCCCGTATAGACTATTGCAACTTTCTGCTTTCCAGTCTCCCTCAGAATCATCTCTCTCCTTCAATCTGTTCAAAGCCCAGTTACATGGCTAATCTTCCATCCAGTTCAAACTTCTCCTACTTCTCTTACTGACCTACAAGTGCATTCATTCTGCAGCTCCTCACTACCTTTCCTCTCATATCTCGTATCCCTTCTTGAGAACTCCGCTCTTGTGGCAGATCCCTTTTATCTGTGCCCTTCTCTACCACTGACAACTCCAGACTTTGTTCTTTCCATCTCACTGCTCCATATGCCTGGAACAAACTGTGTCTGTACATCAGGCTCTTTCTCTAGTCCTATTCAAATCCAGGCCACCTCTTTGAAGGCGCTTTTGGATCCTGATGCTTCTCACTCTCTTGTCCATGTGTATCTTAGCATACTCTAGTTCCTAGTTTTGCTATGTATTTTGTCTTGATTAGATTGTAAGCTCTAATGACCAGGGACTGTGTTTTACATCTATATATACAGCGCTATGCATGCCTTGTAGTGATATAAAATGATTAGTATTAGTAGTAGAAGTAGCAGTGTCGCTATGCTCATGTAACCCCTCTTCTCAAGTTGCTTCACTGGCTCCCTATCCATTTCTGTATTCAATTCAAACGTCTCCTACTGACTTATAAGTGTATTCATTCTGTAGCTCCTCGTTACCTTTCCTCTCTTATCACTCCCTATATCTCTCCTTAGGAACTCTGCTCCTCTGGCAGATACCTTTTATTTGTGCCCTTCTCTGCCACTGTCAACTCCAGACTTCACTAATTCTATATGCTTGGAATAAATTACCTGAGTTATGAAAGGAATCAGATTCAAGCCAGGACAAGGCCTCTGTAGCTAGGCTTGTGAAGCATGCCTGGATACAGGCCACAGGCTTGCTTGGGACCCTTGACCACTTGTAGGCCAGAAAGAAGAATCAGGGGAATGAAACTGCTGAAAACAGCATGAGAAAATCCTGAGAGTCATACAAAATGTTGCTGATCTAGTGTGCTTTGCTACGGAAACCAGATAATACAAAATGAAACAAGAAAGAAATATGAGGGGGAACCAGGGAGTAAGATTTAACTAGGCACTGGCCTTGGGAAGATGACATAATGTTTTTATGCTAACTTGAACCTTGGGAAAAGTGAAAATGTGCCAAATCCTGTGCAGAAAAAAGTATCACAAAAACCCAGCTGCAGAAAAATAAATAACCATTGTTATTATGCCAGCCTGACAGAAAAACTGTACAAAAAACAGACTGGGACAACGGAGAAATTGGGGAGTTTATTGAGCCCTGCCATAGAGGTGACAGTGTACTGAATTGCCCCATTAACCTTTCTCTTCTGTCTATTCCTATACAGTAGCTACCTTGTGCCTGTAAGTAACCGTGTTAGAGAATTTGTGTGTGAAGAATTTATGCTGACAAAGGGATATCCTGTAATAAAGATTTTGTGAGTATTGCTGAGAAATTGGTCTCTGTGTACTTCCTCCATGTGAGATGAGATAGTGGCCCTTGTGGCTCAGTAGGCCCCTTACAGTTAGTATGCTAAGTTCCTTCTCTGGCCCTATTCAAATCCAGGATAAAAACCCAGATCTTCGAGGCTGCGTTTGGATCCTGATTCTTCTGCTTATCACCTATCTGTATCTGGCCATTCCCCTTGAATTACCCTACTCCTCATTTGTTGTGTGATCTATCTTGATTAGATTGTAAGCTCTGATGAGCAAGGACTGTGTCTTACTTGTACAGTGCTGCATAGCGCTATACAAATGATAGTAGTAATAGGTTTGCAAAATGGCCTAGCAATACGTGGACGTATCTGTTACCAAGTTGGTGTTGTTCATTTTTCCCACATGTAGATTTCCTCTTGCTATGTGTGCTGGCAAATCCAAGCGCCTTCTTGCACTTCTTTATATGTATTTTATAAAAGAGTCTTTTGTAAATTGCCAGCAGAATTGTGTATGTCCCAATCTGAGTTCTGATCTCCACAGCCTACATAAACTAATCCTCTGTATGTACTATAGCATGGAGTTTAATATGAGTGCTATAAACTGAAAATATTAAATGCTATACTATAGTATATGTTAAAAGCTTGCATGAGAAACAGTGAGGGTATAACCTGGTGCCTGGTTTTAGGCACCTATCCTGACTCTATTTTATAAAGAAAAGCAGACACCTACTTGTTTTTATCATATAGAGGCATAAGTGGTACTTATGGATCCTGATTCCCCTCTTCTCCTGTTCACCTCCTATTTATTTATTTAGACAGTTTTGTATACCACCTTATCCTTCAATATACTCCCATGGGTTTCCTTACCATTCCCCTAGATATATCCTGGCCCCCAGTTGTGTTGTCTGTCTTGACTAGACTGTAAGCTCTTATGGGCAGGGACTCTCTCTTGCATGCCTCTTTACAGCATTGCGTATGCCTTATAGTGCTATACAAATGATAGGTAGTAGTAGTAGTAATAGTAGTAAAAATCCAGGCATGGGCACTTTCACTGGTGTAAATGCCCATGCCAGATTTTTCAAGAACGTACATAAGTTATAGTATTTTGTAACTTACGTGCATAAATTTAGGCTCTGCCTATGCTCATTCTAAGCTCCGCCCCTGTGCATGCCCTCACAGAAAGTACATACGATTGCACTTACTGAATAGCGACCACTTAAAGTACCCATGTAAGTGCCCTTCACGCATGTAAGTCCTTCACAATAGGGACTGATGTGCGTAAATAGTGCATGACCTTCTGGTGAACCCTTATAAAATCAGCCCCAGCATGACACCATGAAGGGATGTTTTATGTCTTCAGTTTACTTCTTATACAACCGGGTCCCTCTCCTGGACTTGTTGCTTTATTTTTTTTTGTATCCATAATGTAGAGATGGACAAGGAGAAAGCAGAATTCCTCAATAAATATTTATATTTCTTGCTTACTGAGGAAGTCCTTGAGATAGGACCATAGAAACCTGTCAGTAAAAGGAAAGGAAGACTGTGATTGTGAGGAGCTAACAAAGCTAAGGAAGTCTTTAACTACAGCATTAACTAGCTAAAGTGTGATTTAGCACATGATAACAGTTATTGCACAATCACGGAACATCGCATGCTATAAATCATGCATTAACTAGGTACTTGTGAACTGGATTGGCCACTGTTGGAAACAGGATACTGGGCTTGATGGACCTTGGTCTGACCCAGTAGGGAATTTGTATGTTCTTATGTAACTTCTTTCAGCAGCAAGGGGTGGTAAAGGGACGGAGAATGGGTGGATTGTGGGAATGGAAAGCACTTGCAGTTAGTGCGTACTTATTTGGCAGCTTAACCCTTAGTGATAGGACTGTGAGATTATCACTAGGGAGTCAGAGCTGCCATTTTGAACCCAAGTAGCAATAGGGCAGGAACATCCAGGTATTCCATCTGCCTCATCACTAACTCACCAGGGAAACCTCTCGTAAGTGCTGGGAGGGTTTTGGGTGTGGGTGATGCTAATGCTAATGATGTTTGGGGGGATTGTGGGGTGGTGGTATCTCCTCCTGTCTTCACTTCCTACCCAATATCCATCTTTGACATTGATCTTTTTGTTCTACTTTTCTTCCATTTATTTTTCTGCCTTTCTAGTCACTCAGATTTCACCCTTTCTTCTCATCATCCAGTCCTCAAGTTCCCTCTTTTTACTGCATCTAGCTATAGCTTTCCATCTCTACCCCTTCCCCACCATGTCCAGCATCTCCTCGCTCAAGCTATTTCTCCCCACTCCCTGTGTACAACCTCTCCTCTCTTTCCTTCCGTACATCCATGGCCAGCATCTCTTCTCTCTCTTCCTTTCCCCATATTCAATACCAGCATCTCACCTCTTTCTTCCCTTCTTCACCTCCATGGCTGGCATCTCCCCTTTCTCTTCCTTTCCCTATGTCCATGGCCAATATCTCTTCTCTTTCTCTCTTCCCTTCTCTACATCCATGGCCAGCATCTTCCCTCTCTTCCCTTTCACCCTTCCCCAATGTCTGCCATCTCTTCCCCTCTTCTCTTTCACCCCACTGTAATGTCCAGCATCTCCCCTCCTCTTCCCCTTACCCCAATGCCCTGAATCTCTTCCTCTCTCCCTCTCCTCCATATCCAGAATCTCTGTTCTTTTACTTCCTCCGTGTCCATCCTCTCCATGTCCAACATTTCCTGCTCACTTGCCCCTCACTTTACCCTCTGTTTTCCATCCCCCTCAGTCCAACATCTTCCACTCATTTCACTTTTCTGTACTTGCTGCTGATGTCTTCTCAGGTCAGTAAAAGAAGTAAAAAGCAGTAAAAGAAAAGGGCAGCATGGTGGAGTGGGTGGAGTCCATGTGCACCCTGGGTGTCTGCCAGTTCTGTCCCCTTCTGCATCAGAGGGGGAAAGACCAGCAGACAATGAGCCTGGGGGGCTGGATTGAGAGAAGGGTCATGTTTTCACTTTTGGGTGGTGCAAAGGTAGTGGACATCATGTGCCACCTAAATAAAGGGGAGGAGCCTGCTATCTTGGTGTATGTTGCTACTAATAACATAGGAAAGTGTGGGAGGGAGGTTCTGGAAGCCAAATTTAGTGTAAACTGTGGGCTCCATGAGTGCATTACCCTACTTTACCTGGATGTTATGAGTGCCACGGGTGGCTGAGTTACCTCAGGTAAACCACCAATGGAAACATCCAGCTTACAGAGAAAATATTTTTTTATTTTTTCTCAAATGACTTTACAACTTCTTGAACCTTAAATTCAAATCAGAACTTAGCAAACGGGTGAGAACTCTCTCACAAGGAACCACTTGAACATGTTTAACATTTGTAAAAATTTCTAAGTTTAATTAAAAAATTAGCATCAATTTTTATAAATAAACAATTAAGCGTAGTTACCTGTAATAGGTGTTCTCCGGGGACAGCAAGAATGGGTGACATCAGCACCGATGGAGCCCGCATGGTAACCTCTCCCCAGCTTTCAAAGAAAGCCTTTGGGAGATGCACCACACATGTGTGGTCCCCTTCCCGCCTAAGGGTGCCATCTTACCTCAGTAGGGCATGTCAATTTTAGGGGTAGATCTTTATTTTTGAAACCTTACAAACTACTAGTGACCAAATTATGCAGTTTGCATGCGGAATCTAAAGCTATCTTCAGAAACTGCTTAAAGTGAGTCTTACCTACATCAAATCACAGTTCAAATATGTGGAAATTAAGTAATATTTATTTGAATGTACAAATAGTCTGAACAACACCTGTAGAAACGTAAGTGTCTTGAAAATGTCATTTATGCAGTTAATTTAATGCTATTTAACAAAATCCAGCAAAGAAGTCATATCTTGTTTGTTTCTGTTTCGGCTCGTGAGCTCCCTGCTGACCATCTGACCCCTAATATAATGTTCCCTCCTCTCCTGATGGTACACATGACCAGTATCCTCAGTTGTCATTTTTACACACCTTTCTATGGACTGGGTGTGTGATGACCAGTTTGGAACCACTTGCTCAGAAATGCCTTGATCTCTGCTGTCGTCATAGTATACATAAGAGGAGGCTCAGAGACTCAAGAGCTCCAGTCAAGTAACTGGGTGAGTATAGTTGCCTCAGTGTTTCCTGGGTCTCACACTGCTGTCTCCAAGCTGAATCTTCTCATTTCTTTCACCTCTGATCTTCAATATCTTTTCGGCTACATCTCATCTCTCCTGTTTCTCTTCAATGCACAACATAGCTTGCAGAACAGACTTGCTGTAACCCTACCAAGCTGACCTTCTCACTGTAGATATGACTATCTTCCTTACCTCTTCACACTATTCTTTCAACAGTTGCAGCTGGAAAAGGAGATGCCTGGGACCTTGTGTCCAATTGCTATTTATTTTTGTTTTGAACCAGTTCACCATGTAAACTCCAACACAGAAATAGGTATGATAAATTGATAATTTGGGCACAAAAGGCATCAATATGCAGTGCAAACAGATAAAAACTATTATCAGAGCACTTAACATATTTCAGTAATTTGTGTATTTTTGCAAAATTTCCTAGAAATTAAAGGTAGGTAAATAACATTACACAAAATATAAAGCTAGTTGTTGATTTGCTATATGAAATTGTTCCATTTTTTTTACTAGTGCTTTTTAAAATTATGACCTCCAAAATTGACACACCCTATTGCTGCAGTATGAAATCATAGCACAAGATGGAAAAAACGAAAAGAAGCTACTCCACAGGGAGAAGAGAGGGTTGTGATTCCGGCTGTCCCCAGAGAACACCTGTTACAGGTGAGAAACTATGCTTTCTCCGGGAACAAGCAGGAAGTCAGTCCTTACATATGGGACTCCCCAGCTACAGGCTACTGAAAAAAACTGTAAAAAGTCATGGGTGACCTGAAATAGGTGAGCCATGAGCAGCAACTGAGTCGGAAGACCACAGACCCACGAGCAACCCAAGTGTCCACCGAGGAACCAGTTCACCGGTAGTCCAAACACAGCAAGGGCTGGAGGGCATGAGTTGCCTACACCCTGAACAAATGATGGAGTACTGCCTGGCTGAAGGCACTGTCCCAGTGGGACTCCCTCTCCAGGCAGTAATGAGCTGCGAAGGTATGGACTGAGGACCAGGTGGCGGTGCGGCTGATTCCTGACAAGGAACAGAACACAGGTTTGCCACAGAGGCTGCCATGGCCTGGATGCTCTGTGTTGTGACACAGCACTCCAGCAAGAGACTGGGCTTGCTTGTAGACAAGGTGATGCAGTTCGCTACCCAGGTGGACAGGGTGCATTTAGAGTCCGCTACCGAGTTGGACAGGGTGCGTTTAGAGACCGCTGCCCCCAACCGACTTGGATCAAAAGAGACAAAGAGTTGAGAAGCTCGGCGGTAGCCCTGGTTGCACTGCAGGTAGAAGGATAGCCCCCGCTTACAGTCCAGTGTGTGGAGAATGGCCTCCACACTGCTGGCGTGGGCCCAAAGAAAGAAGATGGGAAGCACCACCTGCTGGTTAAGGTAGAATGGAGACAGCACCTTGGGCAGGAACTTGTTCCTATATAAACCTAGTGTAAGGTGGGTCCTCCACCAAAGCCTGAAGCTCACTAACCCGAAAAACAGAAGTGAGTACCACAAGGAACATCACCTTCCAAGTGAGATACTTAAGGTGGCAAGAGCCAAGAGGCTCAAAGGGTGGCGTGGTAATTTTTGAGAATACAACATTCAAGTCCCTCTCTGCCACTGGAGGGCAGATGGGAGGCTTAGATAGGAGGAGACCCCCAAGTGGTTGAACAGAGAGGGGTTTGACCTCAATTAGATGGTGGTTCACCACCAGTGCTCTAAGGTGCACACTCACTGAGTTGAACTTCAAACTTGTCTGAGACAGGTGAAGCAGATACTGCAGCACTAGCTGAACAGAGCAGGAGAAGGGGTTGATCTGCCTCTCTGTGCACCAGAAGGAGAACCTCCACCACTTGGAATCATATGTCCAGTGTGTGGAGGTCTTACGGGAGGCCAGAAGCACCTCCTCCACCTCAGTAGAGAGACTGAAGGGAGCCAGGGCTACCTGTTCAGCAGCAAGACTGTGAATGTCAGGGATACCAGGTTGGGGTGCAGGAGAGAGCCCTCTTCCTGCATGAGTAGGCCTAGGTCACACCCCAGGTGAACCAGAGGCGCCGTGGACAGGTGGAGAAGTGAGGAAGCCATGGCTGCCTGGCCCACCATGGAGCTACCAGGATCACTGTGTCTCTGTCGCATTGGACCTTGAAGAGGGCAATCAGAGGGTGTGGGCAGGTAGGCATAAAGGAGGCCCTCTACCCATGAGATCAAGAATGCATCCGCCGCCACCCTGGCAGGGTGCGGCTGCCTGGAACAGAAGCGGGGCAGCTGGGCATTGGCTGGGCTGGCAAAGAGATCCATCCATGGGAGCCCCCAGTACTGGAATAGTTGGTCGGCTACCCTGGGGTCCAGCCTCCACTCATGTGGCTGGAGGACCCAGCTGAGCTGGTCTGCCAGGGCATTGTCCTGGCCCAGGAGGTATACTGCCTGCAGGAGCATCCCATTGCTGCTGATGTAAGAGCAGATGCTCACCGCTTCCTGGCAAAGCAGGGACAATCCTGTGCCCCCTTGCTTGTTGGTGTAATGCCGATGCCGATGATATCATGCTATACACACAACTAGACACTAAAAACCCAGACTACAACCCACTGGAGACATGTATCGGAGAGATGCAAGACTGGTTACAACAAAGTAGTATGTCAATTAATCACAAAAAAACCGAAGTAATGTATATCTCCAAAGAACCGAATTTTGACCCTCCCACATCAATAACACTATGGGGGATGTTTACTAAACTCCGAAATCGTGCGGGGCCGCGGTAGTGTGCCTGTGCCATATAAGGAGTGGGCGGGCCAGGCAGAAAAAGTTAAAAAAACGCCCGTACGTGTGCGCGTCGCGCAAATGTGCGTGGCTCACATTAGCGCGTGGGAAGGCTAAGTGGGGCGCTGCTGGGTACATAGAGGAAAAGACCCGTAGCACAATGGTGAAGACACTAACCCAATGACCCAGGTTCCACGGGTTCAATCCCCCAGTGTGCGCAAACCGAAAAGGCTGGCTGAGGCATGAATAGTAATGGTTCACACCTTATTTTGGGAGGCACGCTAATGTAGGGGGTCTATAGGCGTCGCGCTGTAACGTCTGGGCGGCAGCAACGTGCTTATTTTGCGTGTAATCATCTGTCCCATTGCCAGATCTGGGGTGCAGTAGGCCATGCGCTGTAAATGTTGTGCGTCAGCAGGCCGCGCGCTGTCCATCTTGTGCGTCTCTGGCAGCAGTGGGCGTCGCGCTTAGTTGTGGATGGCGGAAGGCTGTGCACAACTGTCCATCCACAGGAACTCAGCCGTAGCACAATGGTGAAGACACTAACCAATGACCCAGGTTCCACGGGTTCAATCCCCCAGTGTGCGCAAACCGAAAAGGCTGGCTGAGGCATGAATAGTAATGGTTCGCACCTTATTTTGGGAGGCACGCTAATGTAGGGGGTCTATAGGCGTCGCGCTGTAACGTCTGGGCGGCAGCAACGTGCTTATTTTGCGTGTAATCATCTGTCCCATTGCCAGATCTGGGGTGCAGTAGGCCATGCGCTGTAAATGTTGTGCGTCAGCAGGCCGCGCGCTGTCCATCTTGTGCGTCTCTGGCAGCAGTGGGCGTCGCGCTGTTAGTTGTGGATGGCGGAAGGCTGTGCACAACTGTCCATTCACAGGAACTCAGCCGTAGCACAATGGTGAAGACACTAACCAATGACCCAGGTTCCACGGGTTCAATCCCCCAGTGTGCGCAAACCAAAAAGGCTGGCTGAGGCATGAATAGTAATGGTTTGCACCTTATTTTGGGAGGCACGCTAATGTAGGGGGTCTATAGGCGTCGCGCTGTAACGTCTGGGCGGCAGCAACGTGCTTATTTTGCGTGTAATCATCTGTCCCATTGCCAGATCTGGGGTGCAGTAGGCCATGCGCTGTAAATGTTGTGCGTCAGCAGGCCGCGCGCTGTCCATCTTGTGCGTCTCTGGCAGCAGTGGGCGTCGCGCTGTTAGTTGTGGATGGCGGAAGGCTGTGCACAACTGTCCATCCACAGGAACTCAGCCGTAGCACAATGGCGAAGACACTAACCAATGACCCAGGTTCCACGGGTTCAATCCCCCAGTGTGCGCAAACCAAAAAGGCTGGCTGAGGCATGAATAGTAATGGTTTGCACCTTATTTTGGGAGGCACGCTAATGTAGGGGGTCGATAGGCGTCGCGCTGTAACGTCTGGGCGGCAGCAACTTGCTTATTTTGCGTGTAATCATCTGTCCCATTGCCAGATCTGGCGTGCAGTAGGCCATGCGCTGTAAATGTTGTGCGTCAGCAGGCCGCGCGCTGTCCATCTTGTGTGTTTCTGGCAGCAGTGGGCGTCGCGCTGTTAGTTGTGGATGGCGGAAGGCTGTGCACAACTGTCCATCCACAGGAACTCAGCCGTAGCACAATGGCGAAGACACTAACCAATGACCCAGGTTCCACGGGTTCAATCCCCCAGTGTGCACAAGGAAAACAGGCTGAGTGAGCCACAAACCCCAATGGATAAAGGTTCAAAAGGAGGTCTATGAATCTATTGCGGCGAACTGTTAATTTGGGTGGCGCACAGTTATGTCCAGCAGCATCAGGCGGTGTGCTGATGTCCACGCACAGGAAAAGAGCCACAGCACAATGGTGAAGACACGGACCAATAGTGCAGGGAGCAGGTACACCATCCCCCACAGTGTCTGGGCTCAGTGTGACATTATGTTAGGGGTCCTAGAACGAATGGTCAGCATAAGGCGGTGTGCTGATGGTCATGTGGTGGTGCTGTAATGTATTTTTGAGGCACAGTAATAGTGGATGGCAGAAGTGTTGCAGTGATGGACATGCACAGGAACAGAGCCACAGCACAATGGTGATTACACAGACCAATGTAACAGATAATATCTGATGGATAGGCAGCACAGAGTGAACCCCTTGCTGTACACTGACGAGAGACAAGGGTGTGTGCCCAGGTGATGAACCAGCTGTGAACAAATGGTCCAGTTAGCATAATATCCCAACATTGAAAACCAGATCTGGGGACCAACCTGATAAACACGTGTGTGACAAACATGCACCCAAACACCCCGCCCCCAAGAACACACTGAGCCAAACACACACAATATTACAAAGGGAGAGTCCGTATGGAAACGTAGAAGACACAGTGATGTGCAAAATCGCACACACATACACAGCTGTCACCATACACCAATGTGAGCACAGGTGGCCATGGATATTAACAGCAAATCGGTAGACACAAATGTGCTCCACGACTGGAGGAGAAGAATAGTGTCCCCAAATATGTCTTGCACACACGGCAACCATCACGCATATCATAACAGCACACCATGTGCCCCTGGACAAGTCACTGGAGGGACATGTTCCAGGAAACCCTGGACTCCCAAGGTCACAAGGAGCCATAACCGCTGCAAAGCGACACATTGTAGAATCACATTAGAATCACCTTGTCTGTTAAAAAATAAACGTAGAGAAATAGACAAATGTCTGTGAATAATGCAAATTTACTTGGAAGAAGGTTCACACATACGATACACAGTGTAATCATACGTCCAAGGTGTGTCCCTCCCTGGCTAAAGATGGGAACACGGTCAGCAAGGTATAAACACACATGCTATGTAAAGGTCACCGGCTGAGCACAAATGAATGGCACGAGATAAAATGTGCATCAGGTGCATGATATGCACCATGTATCAGTGGCACACACCACAGCAGCTGCTGCATGCCCGACATGTGTCACCCACATATGATTGCAGGTAGGCAACAGGTGGTGCAAGATCAGAAACCCAAACACAACACATGTCCCCCCAAAAATAGCCCCCAGGCAACAGAGGAGGTTTCTAAATCACAATAAGATATGCTGGCCTCATATCGTAATGTGACACACACATCTATAAAGTAATGTCACGCCTCCCACATAATGGCTGCTCGCAACACCAGGAATGTGTCAATGTACACCTCATATATCAGCTAAAGCTGTGGGACTATATGCTAACAGGTAGCAGGGACACATGAAGACCAAAAGAGTTAGAAAAACACAACCGGATGAAATGTGCAGACATAACAACATGCATGAGGTCACCCTGCATTGTTTGTTGTGTAGACAGTATGTGCCCACATATAGCATGGTCCAGGGAATGCAGATGTCTCTTGGGAAAATGGACAGCCACAGTACCACAGCACAAATATAAGGTCCCAATGAGAGTGTCGCTCATGCAGGGGGTAGAACAGGACTGTGCAGACATGCAATGCAAGGTGTGGACCATCATGCAGAGTGTCATGTCCGTACAGTAAACAAACACAACAACAAGCATGTTCATATGCGAAGGATGGGGAAACATGTCACAGTGAAACACACCGAAAACATAGTTCACCATGCTGTGACTCCCAAATATAGTCAGTCAGAGGCACAAGCACCAGGCATAAACTAACATGGTACAGTGATGCCACACATGAATGGAAACACCATTGCCACCCCAAAACATCAATCAAGGATGGTGTTGTGCATGAATGTGTGTTTTGTGCAAAACATGTATCATGGCGAGGGGTGGGTCAGGTGGACATATACGATTAAAACGCTGTATGTGTTTCCCCATGCCAGTTACATGGCTGTATGCTACTGTTGAAACAAACAGATAAGCGTATACTGTGTGCCATGTCACACACATGGGCCAAACATATACAACAAACAACTGGGGATGGATGACCATAGGACAAAGATAATGTCAGTCCCTAATGCGCACACTGTCCCAAAAGCAAAGGGTCAATGATATCAGCAAGATCACGTCAAAACACCCCCATGAAAACATGGGTATGCATAGTTAATGTTCACATTCCAATATGACACAGTCCAGCAATGTTCATATGTGTCCCTGCAATCACAAGGACTCCCAGCCAAAGCATGGCCCAAAATGTGTCCTGAACATGTCTGTCATGGGTAAACAACCAGTCCAAGAGCAATAATGTCCAGCACAGGCCAGTGTTCAACTTGCAGACGTGGAACATCCAATGGCAGTTTCCCCAGAAACACGAACATGGTGGTCTGTCACACAACAGGTGTTGGAATGCGGAGCCGAGAAGCACCTGAGGAAATGGGTCTGGTGTGTCCGCTGCCCTGTGTCAAGATAGGATAAGTATGGCACACGTTAGAAACATTGCAACAGCAGCAAATATTCCCACGACGCACAATGCAGGAAATACACATACAAGGGATGCAAATGCAAACATCAGAGGATATGCACAACATATAAAACAATGATGAGAACCAACATCACATGTTAATGCAGACACGGGTGTCACATGGAAAAGGATAGGAACAATAACATGTCACACGGGCATCTCACAGCGACACACTATATGCATATGTCTGTGTCCACAGAGATGCCACATTACATGTCCATGAGATGAACAGAAACCTCCTGCCACGCACAGTTGGATGTAAGCACAAAAGAACAAATATGTAACCTAACCTATGTGTGCATCATGTGTTCCTCATCAAATCCATCAGCTATTGCATAGCCACACCAGGTCACACCGAAGGGAGAGACGTCAGGCAAACCATTAGAATCACCATGTAAATGTCCTGTAGATGGATCTCCACATTATGCCTATGTATGACATAAATAGATATTGCTCAACAGTTGTTACACCAAACACAAGACTCAGCTCTGCTCACTACAAATGTGGGCCATTATGGAAATGTAAACATCACAACCGTAGAGTTATCAAAGTCCACAATGTCCCCCAGGTGCACACACCCATCATAGCACATGATAATGTATCATGCGTGTGCAATTCAGCACCACATAGTCAACCCATAAACACACAACCACACAATATGCGTAGTTCAGCACAACAGCTGTAATAAATGGCCTGTATGTGCACAACTGCTAATCTGTACACATAATGGCCGAGTCACATGCATTGCTACCCTGTTGATGGCTGATCTAACTAAGATGGTGGATGCAGCAAGTGGAGGTTCCACCAAATAACGACATTGACACACACATGTACATCTGCTGTAAATAAGGCACAACAGCTGTTACACTAACCATTATGAACACAGACACATGGGGAGATGTGTGACAACAGCACGATATGGGCAAGGGAGGCTCACCGTCAATAAGTAAACAACACCAGCTACCCACTGAGACACATAGCTGCCAATATGTTGTCCCCCTGACCCCAGACACATACAATGTATCTGTAGATCTACTCACCTTGAACTCCAGGATCTGGCGGATGTCCGTTCATGTCCCAATGATACACGCCGACACCGTTGTCATCATGTATGTCCTGTTTAGCGGAGAAGAAAATATAAACTAAAATAACTGTCAACTACGAGATGTGGAAAACACACTGCACCTCAATGTCCCCAGCTGTCACACAACATTACATGACCTTACAACTGACTGTTCACCCTCACACTGCACAGATCGTGCACATGGGAGTGTCATAATGTAGATGTCCAATGCTAATTGGAGGGCCCCACAGAGCCGTCAGTTGGCCACACTCCCTCTCTGTTGGTCCACAAATATGTCTAAAGAGGTGGCTGTCTCCACAATGTTCTGGACGTATCCAAAGATCACACTATCAGTCTGTGTCAACCAGGTTTAAACCAATACCCCCTCTCCGTGTGTGGTACCCTCAATATGTTGTCTTGTATCACAGTGTAAAGACCTGTGACACCTGGAAGATATGCACCACAACCACATGTATCCACTGTGTAGATGCATAATATCCAGTGTACATCTCCCACAGCAAATAATACTGTGTGTGCTGATTGTGTGTTGAAATACATGGCAAGCTCAACAACATGTATGGCTAAAAACAACCCCCTGTCTGCATGTCACCTGACCATGATGTCTGCATGTCATCCCATTGTGTAACTGTGAGAATGCTGAACCATGGATAGGCCACCTGTTCCCCTGCTCCCAAAAACATACATCTAGGACTGTGTGTGTATGTGGACCTAACATCCCTTGCTAGTGTCCTGAAGGTATCCGTGGCTGTGTACTGTGCCATCCTGCCCTCCAAATACCATGTACCTGAGCCATGAGGTGGATGTACAGATACCCCGAAATACATATGCCCTGCTCACAAATTAATAACACAAAACCACATTAAAGGGCTCACAGGCAGCGTTACAGTTGCCCAATGAAATCCACCTGTTGATGTGACCCACATGACATCTGTATGTGTGTACAAGTAGGATAATGAAACTAATGACCCCGCCTCAAACATAGGCTAGCAAGCAGATGGACCCCTGGCTGCAGAGTGAACATGTTCACATGTTTCACCACATACATGTCTGTGCTACGTGAAGAGGCATACCTTGCCATAAAATGGTTGTGTTGCAGCAAAACATGTAACAAGACATCAATAACATCATGGGAATGTCGTCAGGCGCATGCCAACTGTGCACTGTCTGACATGTTGCATTGCAAATAACAAAGAGACACACATAGCCAGCTCACAGGGGTAGAACACACACAAGCCCCCAAAGAGGAATGTACAAAGCAAACCAATCATAGCATGAGTGCTGCGCACAAACATGGCCCTCCCCACCACACCAAACCACGTACCACATGCCTGACACCGTGCTCCACACACACAGGAGGACACTATACCTATGTCTGGCCAGCAGTTGCTATCACAAACAGCCACTCACTGGTACTGTGGCCCCCAAAGCTCCAAAAGGTGTACCAACCCACAGCCACACACGACACCAACAGCCGCTGTTGATCCCTGTCCACATTGTCCAAAAAACACCCATGCATACATGTTATGACATTTGTACACCTGAGGGACAATGCAGGCCTGGATCTGAATGTCAACTGGTCAGAAACATCACCCCTACTAAGCAGCACATGCACACACAGGCACATATATGTGGGCAGATGTGCTATACATACCAGTGAATAGTTCTGTAATCAACCTCCGCCTGACTGCTGTGCCTGCCTGTGTGTCAACACAGGCACGTACAGGGGGGCACGGTGGATCCTCCTCCACATCCTCATTAATCTCTGCAGGGATACCATGCCTGAGAGCAATGTTGTGCAGGATGCAACAGGCTACGATTATCTCTGCAACAGTCATTGGCGCATATTGTAAGGCCCACCTGTCCGATCCAGACACCTGAAGCGACTTTTCAACACGCCAAAGGTGCGTTCTATGACAGAGCGGCTGGAGGCGTGGGCCTCATTGTACCTCCGCTCTGCACGTGTCCGTGGCTGGCGCACAGGGGTCAGCAGCCAGGGGCGACACCCATACCCTGCATCACCTGCAGAAAATAAAATGCAGGTCAATGAATAAACGCACTACACCATAAAAGGACACACGTATAGACGTGAGAAGCAACCTCAGAACACATAAGGACAGAAATATATGACACCAACAACTACCTACCTGACCTAATTACACCTATGCTGATTGAAATGCAACAAAGGGCCTCTGTAGTCTGTAAAGACCTGTCAAACTACAACACAATCACATTGTGTCCACAAATGATCCGCTAGGTGTAGCACAGGCGTCCTGTCATGGTGTTCATGGTCACATCCCTACCACCATCACCACCAATGACACACTACAACAGCAACACACACGTAACATAAACAGAATATATGCTTGCCAAGCAAAAACCACAAAAATGTATTTAGACGCAATGTAGGGGCACACAACGAACATGTATGACCGTGAGCTCAGCCAGGAGAAACATTATATCACCTCAACAGCCCGCGTCCTCCAAGGTCTACATATCAACATATACCAGTCTGACGCCAGATGCTGTTGACTGCTGCCCATCAAACATCCCATTGGACACCCTGGCCACTGTCCCCATCATGTATCCCTCCTTGTTAAGCAGCACAACACATAAAACAACACTGTAGCCCATATGATCACTAAAACATCACAACTAATGAGCATAACTACGTCCCTGTGTATGTCCCACCAATAGCTACCTGTCTCTACACAACATGGCCCCTTGCCCTTGCTGTCACCTCACACAAATTACGAGTCACATCAGGATAATCACATACAATGACGCCCTGGTACGGCATATCTGCAGTGGCTAAAGGTAATGCAAAGCCCAGACCTGATTGGACCCCTGTAATGGCACAGGACAAAAACATGAACATAACAATGCAAACGTGTACTCCCACTTGCAAAGGCCGAGAACATGCATGATACGTACCCAACCCACCACCCTCTGTTGTCTAACAATCAATGGCTAACATCCCCACGACAGGGTGAGTGTGTGGCCCTCACACGCACATGATAATCACAAGGTGCATGGATTGTCAATCACATACATCTCACAGGACCTAACACAGGTACAATCCAAAACCATGCATGCACAGGTGGGTGAGTATGGTAACAAACCAACCCCACCCACCCCACCCCTGTGCATAGATGACATACACATCCAATCGTAATACACACACAGCACAAACGTCAGAATATGTGCATATGTCCACTACCAACACCAGCATATAAATTGCACATATGTCCGTAATATGGCTGTGAAATGGCCAATTATGTCCCCTGGTAAACGAGGTCTACAGTCCCCCAACAATGTCAACCCATATCATTAGTCACACTGCTGAATGTTTGCTCGGTGTCACAATGCACAGAGAGCAAACGCTGCACTACATGAGAGATGTCACAACAAAACAGTCATATATGCATCATGACATTATTTAACGGTCACTACTCACCCAGCAATATGCAGTCACCATACTGTCCCTCCTCAAATTCCCTGAATAGTGCTGAGCGATGCAGGATATAGGAGTCATGGGTGGACCCTGGAAACCTTGGGACCACATTCAGAATATGCAGATTAGCATCACATACAACCTGAACATTCAGGGAATGGTAGTGTTTGCGGTTGCGAAACACCACCTCCCTGTCTCTTGGCGGGACCAGGGCAACATGTGTGCAATCAATAGCTCCCATCACGTGTGGTATCCCAGCTAATGCCTCAAAGGCCTGGTTCAGGGTCCCCCAATGTTGCCTACTGTGGGGAAGGCCTATGTAATTCCCCACCCGGCTGACCATAGCACGCAGTACTTGGTGGAGACAGCGTGAGAAGGTGGGGTGGCTCATGCCACCCACTGCGGCCACAGAGGTCTGGAAACAGCCAGAGGCGAAGAAATGTAACGCAGCAAGGAGCTTGACTAAACCTGGTATGGCATGGGACTGGTCAGTCAGGGGCTCGAGGTCAGGTCTCAGATCCTCATAGAGCCCCCTAATAGCCCTTGTGCTCAGTCGGTAAAGGGAGAGTACCTGGTCCTCACGCATGCCCTGGAGCTGGGCCCTGGGCCTGTAGAGGCGTGGCTGCCGAGCCTGCACCTCAGCACGCCGTCTGCGCCCTCCACGCCCAGCACCTCTCTGGACGGCCTCCACAGCTGCAGGTCTGAGTTGCTGCGGGTCTACACCCATGTCCTGTGCCTCAGCCCCATGGGCATCATCTCCCCTGTCCGGCAACCGCAGCATCTGCCCACGTCTCCGGGCACATGCAACAAAATATATGTCAGACATCAACACCCCTGTGTGGCTACACAAGCACAGACACACAGACACAGACACCGACACACACAGAGACACACACACACGCGCACACACACACACACGTTCCCAAACACTGGACACCGTACAAACCACGAAAGAAAACAGTCAAAACAAAACTCACAAAACAGACTGTCATACACCTGCTCTCAGTTTCAACACACCAACACTCGCCGCGCCTACGAAAACACCCTCAATGTCTCCAAATCTGCAGAAGCAATTTAAACAGGTGACTGGTATGTCCGTACTGTGCGCATGCGCTGTTGTGGGATTGCGACACTTGTGCGAGGCGAACATGTGCATTATCCTGCGCATCTGCATGACGTTACGCATGGGCGACTGGCTGTGGGTGCCGCGCATGTGCAACTGTTGGCGCGCGTGAGTGTGTGTGAATTAGCGAGACGCGCATGTGCCAACTGAGTCACACGAGCGTCTGCGTGTGCGCGGAGCCTGTTAAGCATGGGCGTAAGCATTGCCCTGACGTCATGATGCTCCTAGAAATGCACATGCGCTAAGAGTATCATTTGCGTGTCGCGCACAAAACACGACAGCCTAACGCACGCCCATGCGCAATTGGATATCGGCGCCGCCCACAAGCAGCGCCGTCGCACAGTTGCACATGCGCAACGTGCGCGCCGCAAAAAAAAAGGTACAAAGGGACACGGAAACACAAGGTAAAGGTTGAGGGTTGACTGAGGAGTGGGCGGGAGTGTAGTAAGAGGCTGTGTATTGAGAGGTGTCCTAGTGATAGGTAGGTTTCTGTTATCTGTGTCATCAGTTGTATCCTGTGGTTGTATCTGTTGTCATATCCGTAGTCCCCTGTTTATTGTGTGAACGTCTCTGTGTACTGTGCTGCTTACTGTTACAGTTCATGTGTTGTGTGACGTGTGAGGAGGTCATAGTTGTGGTGTCTGTTCAGTGGGTGTTGTAGGGGAGGCAGAGGGGGTGAGGTGAGTTGGGGAGGGGACAGGTGTGCAGAGAGAGGTGGGTGGAGGGGGATGGAGAGGCGGAGTCAGAGCCAGAGGGGGAGGGGGAGAGAGAGGGGTACACAGAGCGATCGAGAGAGGGAACGGGAGAGGGTTAGGGAGAGGGAGAGGGAGGAAGGGACAGAGAGAGAGAGGGATAGAGAGAGGGAGGGTGTGAGGCTGAGGGTGCGGGAGGGTGTGTGTGCGGGGTGTGCAGGTGAGGTGGCCCCACCAGTGCCACTGGAGGCAGGGCCTGTGGGTCCTGAGGGCCCTGAGGAGCCAGTGGCAGCACCAGGGATAGCAGCACCTGCACAGCTGGCTCCCAGCAGGCACACTGGGAAGAGGAAGAGGGTACCAGTGCCTGAGAACCTGCGGAGGAGGGCAATAAGATTTACGGATGCTGAGAACCACACCCTCCTCTCCATGGTCCTGGAGAACTACGAGGTGCTGTTTGGCCGTCTTAGCTCACGGACCAGCACAGCAGGACGGCAGGTGGTCTGGGAGGAGGTCAGGCATGGAGTTGCTGAGGTAGGGGGCCCCCTGCGGGACATAGACAGCCTAAAGAAAAGATATTCAGATATCAAGAGAGGTGTGCGTCAGCACATGTGTGCCGAGAAATACCATGCCAGGGGCACAGGTGGCGGGGGCCCCCTACCAGCAATGCTCAGCCCCCTGGAGCAGCAGCTGGCGGAACGCCTGGGACCTGTATACACCTATGGGCTGCCTGAGATGCTTGACACTGCAGATCCACATGCAGGTATGTCTGTTACGCATAACCATCACATCTCATCACCTCCCTGATAGTAACATTGTGTAACCAGCTCACCTTTGCAAATGCACACCCATATCTATCTCCACAGCCCCATAATGTACCTACGCAGGGATCAGAGGTTGTGTGCACTGCCCCATCATACCCTATGTTGTCATACAAATACACACAGTGCTACCACTGGCTCCATGGCCTTGAGGGTCTGAGGTGGGGTGGGCCCTGGATTTGGGTTTGTATGTGTGAAGGTGCAATGCTAATGTAGGACGGGGACTGTCATGGACATGCTGATGTATGCCTCCCACCTCTCGGTGTGATGCAACAAGCACAAAGGAATGTAGCTCAGACAGAGTAGTGGCAAAGGGGAACATTACCCCCAAATGCAGTAAACAGACATCCCCATCAAAACTGTCCCTGACATTATGTTGTGTGACACACACGTAGACATCAAGTTATGACTGGAGCATGAACCACAATGTGTCTGTACTGTAACCCAGTCACGCTAAAGCCTATCTCTCTACTGTCATATGCTCTGCAGGCCATTATCTACACACCATACATATTAGGATGGCCATGAACAGTCAGGCCATGCCTCACCAATCTCCGTTGATCAGACAGGCTCTGCTGTTCATTGTTGCCGCAATACAATCATTGTCCAAGGGGGATCCAAGGGTACATCATCCTCATCACATCCCCCTGAGTGCACCCATCTCTGTGTAGGGATTAACCGTCATCTAAGAGATATGTGATCTGTCTAAGGAGTAACTATGCCTGCTGTACAGCTGGACTGTCTAAAGGTGCATCAAACGTATTGGGGAGGTCAGGCTTGCCAGACGACACATCATGGAACCAGATGGTCACAGCTCTGTTTGCACATCTATGACATACACTGTTGTAACCCCTCCCCCACCTGTCTGTGTAAGCAAGTGGTGGGTGACACATGTCACCTGTATGTGGAGTGTCACTGAACCGTGTCTCAAATGTACGAGCCGCTAAGTCCTCCTGGATAATAACTCCCCCAAATAGATCAGGTGTGTCCCACGCACCGGCCTACGGGGCAAATCCTCAAGTTATCTGTTGTGACTAGCTCTGTTTGGGAAAACACATGACATACAGCAGATAGCTGCCGTCATAATGCCTGACTCAGGCCCGCTGCTGATAATAGCAGTCACACTACCTGTCTGCATTTTGATGTGACACAGCAAATACAAACACCATGTACCTCGTACAGGGTATATCTTGTTACATATGTGGCCACTCTGCTCTCCTTCTCACGGGTTAGCTATGCCCTCCATAGGCATAGCCATCAACCCTGTGTCTCCCAGTGCCCCACACCTCACCTGTTCTCAGATGGTTATGTTAGGCCCTGAATATGCCAGGCAAATGCTGTGTTGTGGTGAATCACCTCCACTACGAATGCTGCTCGGCATTGTTTCCCCCTCTATGTCATAGGTGTCAGCAGCAGAGGCAAGGTCATGGCCCCCAGGTTGTTTTCCTCCCCCCTCCTCTGCTCTCACCTCCTCTGTGTCTCCCTGTCCCGCTCTGTGTGAGCAGCTGGCTCTGCATAGCGCAGTGTGCCCCCTGCTGTGCCGTGTCCGATATTTGGGCCAGCCGTCCCACACCCGCGAGGTGAGGTGTTCTAGCTGATTGGCCATGTGTTCTGTGTGTTGAGTACATAGGTGGCTGCATCCACCTGCATGAGACACACCTGCCAACATAGCCCCATCTGGGTACATGGTGTCTGTGTGTGTGTGAGCATGGCACGCCCCCCCCCTCTCAGGCCACAGCATGACATCAACACCAGATGGTATACACCGAGCAACACAGGACTAGCTGTGCGTGACACAGCTGTCACATTGCCAACATGGGCCAGGGTCTGATGTCAGCCGCATGGTCAATGAGACGCCCCTGAAGGAGATGCCCCCACCCCAACATGTGAGGGGACCTACACCTCTCACACACATGTCAAGCATCGTCTGAAAGGGTGGGTTCCCTGAAACTATGCAGCATATGGCGCCAGCAGATATGCCATGTGTGCAGGTGATGCACATCCGCAAACGCACACAATCTGTGACTGTGCTACCACACCCCTCAAAACCACAGTAGCACATGTGCACGGTCAATCACATGTGCACAAATGCGACAATTGTGGTTGACGGTGAGAGTACGGTGTATGTCTCTAGTTGCGCTATGAGTAGCATCACAGCAGGCACCACGGAATGCATGGCGGAAACAGAGATTACCTGTCACATGTTGCACACACTGCATTGGCCAGGTGTGCTCATACACGTCTTCCCAGGGCATAAGGGCAGAAGTGTCAACCATTCCCTGACCCTGTGTTTGCAGCAATACACGGCCTGTGTTGGTATGGTGACATATGTTCCCACTGGGATATGTCGTGGACACTCACAGCTGCAGACATCTTTGTAGTGGCGTGTGTCCCCATGGTCCACTGTCAGGTTGCAGGGACACATACAACATGTGTCACACATCCCATCACTTCCCGACACATTCCAGACAGGTGATGTTACTGGTAACCCTGACCCACACCCCTGACACTGCCGCGCCTCACCTCTACTGTCATGGAGTATGTGCCCGTGACGTGTTATGTTGCATCTGACATACTCTACGCACAGTGCTGCATGTGCCTGTCAATGGTCCCACTATCATGTACAGTTCGAGTTCAACACATTGTCGGAATGTGGCATACACATGTAACACTGCATATACAGTATGTCCCATGGGGATATGCACTACACAATGGCATGCACACTCAAACAGGGGCTGCCAATGAAGGTGTACCTGTTGGTGATGTGCAGCCCTGTGTGCACCTGCCACTGCCAGATGGGGTGGGAGATGGACTGCGTGTGAAATGCACATGGGAGCATATAATGGAACACGGAGGACACACAGGGTGTGCAGGGCTCTGACACACACCAGATCCCCTGGAACAGGTCCATGTTATGTAGGGGGTCCTGTTTGCAGCACACATGCAGGGTAACCACAACATGACATATCCCTTCCCCTGAACACACACATAAATGTAGCTGTACAGCACACACATATGTGTTTGATCTGTGTCTGTCTACAATACAGGTGACTACAGCACAGTCCGGCCACGTGAGGAGGAGGAGGAGGAGGAGGAGGAGGTGGAGGAGGAGGTGGAGGTGTGGGAGGCATCTGACATGGAGGGGCATGAAAATGCTGCGGCTGCAGAGGTGCTGCTGCAGGGGGTGAGTCCTTGTCCCCAGGAGGGGCACACTGAGCCTCCAACAAGCCTCACCACACAACGTTTGGCTGAAGGAACAGCTGACGCAGCACCACCAGCACAACGGGATACCGGGGAGGATGTTCTGAGAGCTGAGCTGCGGGCCCATGCCACCTCGTCACATCGGGACAGTGAAGGTGGGTGGGCAAAACTGTTCACGCAGATAACCCATATGTTCTTTGTACATACACTAACAGGTGTGCACACTCTACCAGGACTGTAAATGTGTGTGACTACACAAACACACACACTCGGTGTGCACAATACCGAACAGTGTGAGACACATCAGCGTACAGTATGTGCAACACACTGTGTGCAAGGCGACCAAAGGGTATGCCACACATGCCCATTAACCTACATATCGCGTCACATCATTGTTTGATTTGGCCAGACACACCTATGGACTGATCTGTCTCTGCTCATACAGTAGGTACCAGCAGCAGGCACGTACCACATGCAATACAGGGCCCAGGGAAAACGTGGACAGTAATAGGATGAACCACCTTTAGCACCACACGTATTATCCAGAAACTATGCGCCTATGGCCCGACTCAGGCCGTGGTCCGTGTCCATCTTCAGGGGCAGGCTCATTAGGCAAACCACACCTTCACAGTGTATTGAGAATGACCTATTCAACCACAGGGACGCACAGGGGCCCTTCACCTCTCAATGCAGTCACACACCTTCTGCTATCCGAATATAATGAACCAGTCGTGCATCCGTGCAAGGGGAGGCCTTCCTGTAACACATTTCCACGTTCACATTGTTACAACAAGGCTTCCCCTTGCGTGGATGCACTGCTGGTTAATTATATTTGGATGGCAGAATGCGTTTGTCTACATTGAGAGGTGAGGGGCTCCGGTACATCCCTTTGGTTGATCAGGTCCTGTCCAACACACTGTGGACGTGTGTTTAACCTGATAAACCTGCCCCTGCAGAGGAAAAAGGAATACGGCCTGTGTCGGGCCATAGGCCTCTACTGTCTGTATAATATGTGTTGTGATAAAGGTGGTTTGTCCTATTGCGTGACACGTTCGTAATGGGCCAAAACATGTTATCAACTATTATGTCGACATCTTTTTCCTGGGTTGTGTTTCCCAATGTGGAACCTTGCATCATGTAGCCATACGTCGAGTGGTATGTTCTTTGGTGCATACCTTTGCACCTCTCCACATTACATTTCATCTTCCTTTTGGATACCCCATCTTCCAAAACATCTAGATCCCCTTGCAATTTAACACAATCCGCTTGGATTCTGACAACCTTAAAAAGTGTTTTTCCCATGTGCAAATTGATTGCCTCACTCGTAGGTCCCTTTTGCAGGTAAGTTATGAATATGTGATAGAGCAACAGACCCAACACTGATCCCTGCCTCACTCCATGTATTACCTCTCTCCATTGGGGAAATTGGCCACCTAGCCCTACCCTCTCTGCCCTCTGCTGCCACCCCTGCTACCATGCACATTCAGGGCTACCTTCCCCGCCCCCCCCCTTTGTGTGACTCTGAAACATCCCGATGGCCTGCCACCAGCAGTTGCATGCATAGCATACACCTGTCTAGGCAAATGTGCAGCTTGTACCCCTGTGATGCAACATCCTGTCATCAACATACGCATTGTGAGCCCTGCACATGCCTCATAGGGTCTACATGCACTGTTATCTGACCACTTGAGTCTCCCCCTGGGGGGATGTGACACCCTTATCTGACAGACGCATGGTGCAGTTGTGGATGGGCCCATGTCCTGGGTGTGAATCTGCTGCTCACACCCCATCCCTCATAGTCATGAGCAATGCACCTATCACCTGCCCATGCCGTGTGTATCCCCTAACTCTGCATCCCACATGTTATGTTTGTTAGCATTTGAACTCCCCTACAAAATGTGTATCCCGAGGTGTCATTGCAATCACCTGCGCACCCTCCAGCCACACACACAATGTACATATTGTTGCTCTGTGTCCCAGGGAATATTGTACATGTGCTGGACAGTGTTGTGCCTGCTGAGATGGGGTATCCCTGTGCCTGTCACACACATTATTTACATTGGGCACGTCCTGTGTGTGGCCTAACATACACCTTTGAGGTATGTCCCCATTCAGTTAAATATGCACCTGACCACTACAGTTCGTAACATGCAGGGGAAAAGCATGTGTGACATGTCCCACCCTGTTGTGTATTACTGTCATACCTGGCAGGGGTAGCTCTCACACGGCCATTTTCTCCCCACACAGGCATTCATCAGGAACTCATAGCTCTGCGGCAATCCTCTGAACGTCTCATCCAGGAGATGGTCCATCTGCGCCAGAGCATATGTGACCGGCCATACCAGAGGATGTGTGTGGCCATGGAGGGCATCGAGGCTGCGCTGGTGAGGATGGCACCACCGCCACCACAGACACCACCACCACCGCCGCCAACACCACCTCCGCTACAGGCACCAGAGGATCGGGTGGCGCCAGGGGAACGGGGACCTCCATTGCCAGGTGCCATACCTGTGAGGCGACGGCGTCGCAAATAGAGCAGACCAAACATGGGTACCCTAGCATACATTAAAGAGTTACACTCCAATGTGTGTCCCCTTTATTGCTCAGGTTGTGTGCACATGAATGCTCTGCCCATGGACAGATGATCTGAGACCAGGCCCGTTGTTGCAGGGATTGTCACACTGTCAGGTATTACTGCACACATGCCATTACCTGGCATTCCAGACATGCACATGCTGTGGTCACTGACCCTTGGCTACAACTCACAGGTGTACACATGGGCCCACTTGCATATGTCGGCATGCCCCAGGGGTTACAGCACCAATTTCCTGCCCAGTCACCATTTACATCCCCGTCAGCCGTGCACAATGGGGGCATACGTGTGCCCATTGGGTGTGTCCTTGGCAATGCTGACAGGCCTGTCCCGCACCTACATGGCATACATGTGTCTGCGACACACATGTGTGCCATGCATATTTACATTGCTGCTGTCCAACACCAACTGCTGTCCCACCAGACCCATCCCTGTGACATGCTTGTGTCTCGGGAACATATGCAGGGCAACATCCTCTGGGCCTACACCTGTCCCATGGCCATGCCCACATAGATATCACACAGCTCCTCATGTGTTGCTGTTACCGTTATGGTGTCCATGCCAATGTGTGATCCCCAGGAAGGTGGATAGACATATCCCATCCTTGCATACATGGTGTGCGTGTGAGGCAATCACAAGGCCATTGATGCAAAGTACAAACGAAAACCATTTATTTACACAACATAAGTAAACGGGCAACATGCCAACATCAAATGCCAAAAGGGGGGTGGGAACACTGCGCAAACACAGGGCACATGGGGGCGTCACAGGTGACATTGCTGGTGCCTGTGACGCTGTTCGGCAGGTGGCCATCGGGATTGCCAGCTGCAACACATCGGTGTCCACCTGCCGAACAGCCCCGGTCATGCACTGCAGGGCATGGAACACCACATGGATGTCACGCCGTGTGTGTCCATCCACGGCCACTAGGATATCGGGCATACACCTGCCAGCACACAGACACACATTGCCTGTTGTCTGTGTGCTGGCATGTGCATGAGCCGTGACAGTGGCCCTGGATGGCACAGGAATGCGCTGCCACCCGTGCTGTGCCCACCCCTGCAGTGGCTGACTGGTGCCCCCATGGCCCTGTGGTGGGCTGTGTTCCCACACACCCCCCTCCCCCCTCCTCCCCTCCCTGCAGATACTCCCTCCACCCTCCCAGGCCAGACAGAGGCCCCCCTCCCCCCACCCTGTCAGCACACCTTCCCCCTGTGGCCCTCTCCCCTGCACCCCCCAATGTCCCATCCTCTCCATCCCTTCGTTTGGGGTAGGGTGGGTGACATCCTCATCCTCCTCCGCAATGTCGTCGTCCGACACCACCACCACCACATCCGTCCCCTCCTCCTCGGATCCCTGCTGGTCGGGCTGCAGGTTCTCCTCCAAGGGCTCATCCTCCCCCCTTGTGCGGCGTGTGCTGGGCCTGTGGAAGCTGTATGTGGAGGTGTGTGGTTCCTCGTCACTGGCATCCCCACCTGTGAGGGGGTGACAGACATCAGGGCACATCCATGTGTGGCACATAAACATATGTACAGATAAGGCAGGCCAGAGGCAGTTGGTTCAATGGCACACTTTAACCTGTGGCATAGCCCTCCACTACTCACCATCGTGGTGGTGCTCTCCCTCTGTGCTGAGCTGTTCCAAATACCGCATGTGGAACTGTCGTAGTTCACGAGCCTTCTTCCTCAGTTCTCCACCTGTGGACATGCAAATGTTGTCTTCTGTCAGCACGTGCCACCTGTCACTGTGTCTGTCACGCAGACGCCTATGTCCTGGGTGGGCCACATCTTGCTGCTCCCACCCTCCTGCTACCTGTGGCATATCCATCATGGTAACGCACCACCAGCAGTCAGTCCCACACATATGTGGGAATAGGTTTGCACATAGGTGTCACTGCAGTATCAACAGAGCCTAGC
This sequence comes from Ichthyophis bannanicus, assembly GCA_033557465.1. Classification (NCBI taxonomy): domain Eukaryota; kingdom Metazoa; phylum Chordata; class Amphibia; order Gymnophiona; family Ichthyophiidae; genus Ichthyophis; species Ichthyophis bannanicus. Next base: position 1,358,185,271 of record CM066033.1, on the reverse strand, counting down.
TGGCATCCACATGCATGACAGATAGGGCAGCAATCAGCAGCCTTACTGTGTGGCTGCAGTCTGCCCACACCCATCTCACCACCACCCCACAACACAACAGTGGGATGGTGGGAGGGACAGTGAGAGACAGAGGGTGGTGTGTGAGGGGGGAGATGTGGGGCGTGACACAGACACTGAGGGTGAGGGTGGGCGACAGAACACCCAGGGGACATGGTGTTGCTTGCGGGACATATCCCTGCTGCTTATTGACAGCAGCTGTCCAAGGTGTGTGTGTCTGATGCCCCCAGATGCAGGTGATGCAACGTCACCATTGCTGTGGACCCACTCAACACCATTGCCAGTGTATGCACCCCATAGTGGGTGTCCCCTGTGGGGCAGCACACCTACAAGGTAGGCATCTGTGTTCTCCCCTATGGGTGTTGCTTCAGGGAAGGGTATGCGTGTGATATGTGATTCACAGCATCCTTAGCACACATGGCATCCCTCTGTGGGCCTGACGTTGAGTGTCATTGGCCCGTGCTGGGCCCCTGCAGCCCACATGTGGCGCCTCGTAGAATGCCCTACACACAGACAAAATGGCAGGGGGCACGGGAGGCTTCTATGTGCCCCCATGCTGGTGCATATCTCTGTAACAGAGGTGGGTTATTTGCAGTGCCCATGTTCACATTTGCACACTGCAAGGGTAGCAAGGCTGCAGCTGATGGGTTGTTGTCAGTCTGCAACCTTGTCCTGATCATGTGAACATGAACAAATGGGTGATGCTGTGGGGGGACTCACATGATATCCATGAGACAGCACACACCATGGCATGCAACGGTGTGTGGGAGGGGGATCGGACTGAACCTCTGTCGTGAGGTGTGACCAGTTGGACCGCACGTCCAGGTGTGCTTAGACACATGTCCCCCTGGCACACCCATATGCAGCTCACCCAGCCATGCACCCTGTGCATACTGTGTGTGTTGTGTCGGGGCCCAGGGTGTGTGATGTGTGTTGAGATGGCCTCACCGTGCTAGCAGATACAATGGGGACGTACAGGCTGTTTGGTGGCTGGCCAGATGTCTGTGGCCATCCTTGTGATGGGGGGGGGTGGGTATATAGTGAGGCCTGTGGGGATGTGGGTAGGCATTGCCCTGTTGTGTCATATGTATATCCCTCAGGGGTATAGTTCCTGCCCAGTTGTGTGCACACACAGATGTGTCTGTGCCCTCTGTAGTCTCAGTTATGTGCATGTAGGGGCTGTGTAACACACAACCCAGCTGTGGAGGCGCCCCCACCTGTGCCCCTGCATAGCTCGGTTACCCATGTTCCATAGGGGCTGCTGGGGTCACATTCAGGGACATGTCCCTCCGTTGTGTTGCGAGGGGTGGGGGTTTGGTGGGGTTCGGACTGTGCCACCTACTATGGTGTGCAGGGTCCAGCCCTCCTATGATTTCTCACATCCCACATACATGCAGGGACATGGATCGCATGAGATGTTCCACATATGTTTCCGTGTTTGGCTGTGGGGGGGGGGGATTACATCACAGGGTACTTCAAGGTCCTGTGGATGCTGTCGATGCTGGACCAGCTACGGCTGCCTGTCTCCCAGATATGGTGTTATGTGTGATGTTGACAGTTCAGTCAGCTTGCAGTGTTGGGTGTCCCTGATGGGCATATGACAGATAGCATCCCTTTGTGGTGCACAGTGCGTAGTCCTTGCCGTGCATCCGCTTGCAGTATCGTAGTCATCTGACCTAATGGCCAGTGTGGACCTGTCAGCATCCACCTTGTGGATCTCTGCTGGCACCTTTTCCCTGCCAGTTGGGCAAGGGTTCAGTGGGTGTCTCACACCATACCGTGTGACAGCCTGGCCCATGTAGGTTGCTGTTGCCGCCACATGTGACCATGACACAATGGCGGGTTCAGACACTCAGCCTATGCACCCACACCGGTCCAATGCTACCCTGTTAGCATCATTTGCTCTCGCAATGAGCGTACCTGTCAGACGACACCTCATCCACCCCCATGTCATGTGGGAGGTGCACATCTCGATGTTGTAGATATTCTGAACACTCCATCCAACTCATCAACAGAGGACAGTGGTATTTGACACCCTCCAGTGTTACAGACAAACTGCATGGCAAACACGTCACAGGATGCATCAGTGTTACAACGCCACTCCCAGAGTGTGTGGCGCCATGTCATCCTGAGATTGTGCTCACAGCATAGGTGCCGCCAACAGAGTGGGGTGCTCAGGGGCCTTTCCATTTGGGGACACAGGCAACGTCCAACACAGCAATGTTATCATCTATCTATTCGACATGTGGGGGATGTTAGGAGGTGTCTCTCATCCCATTCAGGAGGGTGTCGTGTCATATGGTATGTCCCTGCAGGGTGCCATACACCCTTGGCATCTGTGGATATTGCTGTTTCTCAGACTCATGTGTCCTGTGCTTTACCTCAGTTGTGGCAAAAACTGTGTGGAGCCTGGCCACAGGTATGGACAGCCACTGTGGGGTCAGATTCCTGGGGAGCAACTGGTATTGTTCCAATCATTGAGGACACTTGCCCACGCCACCCCCTTGCACCCCCCAGTTTCCATTAATGTACAACGTCCTATAGGTTATTCACAATTCACTAGGGCACCTCACAGGGTAACACCCTGTACGTATTATTGTCTGTGTGTGGTCGGCTTGCTTGCTGATTGTGCGGGTTGTGATTTCACTGGCTGCCAGATGTCCCAGAGGGTGATCAGTTACAAATGAGTCCCACCACGCTACACACTCCTGACCAACTGCGGCCATATGCCCCTGCTGTTGCCCCTGAGCTTTGTGGAGTGGCAATTCCACACGATTGAAGTGTTGGTGTGTAGGGTGCGTTTCAGCTTTGTTGTTTGTTGGTTGGCCCTGTGGGGCCAGACATAGTTGAAGGATCAGTGTGTTTTGGACGGCATACTGTGTGTTAGTGACAAATGCTATGGCTGTTGTAGTTTTGACGGCTACAGTCCCATTACACCATTGCACCGGCACTTAGGGGCTCAGATGCATGTGCTGATCCATAACTTGCTGTGGTCATTGACATCGCCGTTTGGGCCTGATGATACCACCAGGGCTGCTGTTTGGGCCAGAGTGTCATTCATCAGTGCACTGCTGGTGCATCCCGATTTTGGTATGGTTTGTGGGACCCCTTTGTGAACATGCCACAGTCGTGATGTTGGGGGGATGTAATCCACAGGAAAACATTGGTGCTCCACAGGGTGACATGGCTACCAACCAACACACAGGTTGGGGGGGGCGGGGGGCTCTTGGTCATGGCTCCGCCGGGTTCAGCCCAAAGCACCACCTGGATGCCATCTCACTGGCCAGTCATGGTGAAATGGCACAGTGTGTGTAGTCCTTGCCATTCAGCACACTAGCGCATGTCTGACAGTTGACCAGCGAGTGATTGGCACTCTGTGTGTCCTGTCCTCTGGGGCATATGGTGTGTCGTCTAGGGGTTTTGGTTTGTGTTTTGTGCATATGCATTCATAGGGGTGGGTCGTGGAATATGGGCCATTCTCAAAGTTTTTTCCCCATGGTATTGTGTTTGGTTGATGGCAACACAAGCTATAGGGATGGGGGTTCACATACAACAGGGTTTACTGGTAGTGGACCCTCGGCAGGCACACACACAGGTGTGGCTCAGACATGGAGGGGTTCTGCACTACAATAACACAGAGATGGGGGGGTTTAGCTTCAACAGATGAACTGTAAGGCAGCATTTGTGGGGCGTGCATCATGGAGGACCACAGGAACTGTGTGATACACCCATACGCTACTCGACTGGCTGGTGTTTTTTTTTGGAGCAATGACATGCTGGGCTTACAAAGGGCATCAGGGAACACAATGGTTCAACCCATTCATGTTTTTCACAGGTGATGATCTGTTCACAGTGCCACATAAATGCCTATACTGTGGGTTTCGTGGCCATTTGTGCTTGACACCTATGTGCATTGTACGTGTCTCCCTGGACGCACGTGACCCATTCCCTGTGGCACCCTTGGACAGACATGGCAGGTGCCATGCAACATTTGTTAGGGTGATGATGATGTTCCTGATGAGCCATATAACCCTGTAGGTGGTACTGTGGATACATGATGTGAGTCATATTACCTACACATGTTCATGCAATACAGACACACTGGCAACATGATAAGCCACGCAACAACATTGGGCTGATGGAAAAAGAAACAAATGTGACATTGGGTGGGTTGCCCTAAGCCTATTTTCACCTTTGCAGTGGATAGGTCCATTACACCTGGTAAGTCTACCAGGCCATTGGGCGACCAGTGTTTGACCCACTACAAGAGCTGTGGTCCTGTATTTTCTTGTGCGATACTGCTAGATATAGCAGACCTACTTCAAGGGTGGACAACAGAGCCCCCACTTTGAAGGACTCCCTGGAACCCTGGAGGTAGTGGGATGCCAACACTACATTAGTACACACAGCCATATCTCCAGGGTGACACAGAGCCCACTTTGAATGGGACTACATGGACCCCTGGAGGGTAGGGGGATGCATAACACTACATTAGGACACACAAGCCATATCTCCAGGTGACACAGAGCCCACTTTGAATGGACTCCCTGGACACCTGGAGGGTAGGGGG